>CM076682.1:14791310-15391310 GCA_038501925.1 Xenopus petersii
GTAGCATGGTATGATATCATCAGGCTTTTTCACAGCTAAAATATTATAAAACTATAGGTGCTAAGGCCTTGCACTGGGCTGAGCACAATTGCAGTATAGGCTTGCTCATGGCTTGCCATAAAAGTATGTCAGAATATATATTTCTCTGTACTAAGTTAATCATGAACATCCTGATAGTGGCAATTCTGCTTCAGTTATAATTTTAAGAGGTTGGTGTCCGTATTGATTAAAGGACAAGGGAAGTTAAACTAAAGAAGTAGCTAGAAATGTTGTACGTTATGTTTTGTGCTTCTGTACCAACTCCAGACAACCACAGCCCTTTAGCAGTAAAGATCTGTGTCTCCAAAGATGCCCCAGTAGCTCCCCATCTTCTTTTCTGCTGATTCACTGCACATGCTCTGTGCTGCTGTCACTTACTGAGCTTAGGGACCCACTCACAATATACAGTACACATAGAATAGAAATGTCACAATATAAGGCTGATTAGTAATTAATACAGATAATTACTACATGGCAGCACAGAAACCAGTGCAATTAGCATCAGAATTTAATAATCAGCAAACCTGTAGCATCAGCTTATATTACAGGGGAAGCTCATTTTCTGCTGGATAATTAGTGACGAGCCCTAAGCTTAGCTTCTCAACAGCCAATCAGAGCCCACTGAGCATGTGAGTGTCACAGACACTTTCCAAGATGGTGACCCCCTGTGACAAGTTTGAAGTCCTGGATCATTGCTGCTATTGACAAGCTGAAACTTTTAGCTGGTGCAATAAGTTAAGTATATAAAACATGGCATTTTTAGTCCTATTCACTTTTAGGGTTTCCTTCTCCTTTAAATATGAGGGACTATTTATCAACAGTCTCATTTTCATGGTTTTAGTGGTTTTTAAAATCACGGCTAAACTCACAAACTGTAAAACTACGAATTTTGTGAGTTTTCTTAAAAAATTCAAATGAAAAAAGTAGGAACGGAAAATAATGCGCTAAAAAATACGAATACTTTGAAAACCTTTAAAAATTTGAGGTTTTCTAACAATTCCTAGAGAGAGAAAAATACTGAAGCCTCTAAAAGTCCAAATTGATTTTGAGCAGTCCAATAGGATCAGCGCAGCTCCTACTAACTTCCATAGGACCTTGACAACTTTTACCTGGTGATGTTTTGCTTGAGAGGTTTTTGTGGGGATTTTCAAATTTGCTCATTAGATATCTGGCTGGTTTGGCATATACTGTAACTGTTGTGGCGGCCATTGAAAAGCCCCATACACAGTCTGATGAACTGCCATCTCCGTCTGAAGGGATAAATTGGACAGCTTTTACCAAGCCAAGATTGTCCAGCTTTAGGCATATATTGTTAGGTAATTCTTGGCTTTAGATATAAAAAATATTTGAGGACACAGAGGATAATCTGCATAGGAACATTCTATCTATGTCTATGTACCACGGTATTGTCATCAAACTCATAATACAGTCTTGATCGATCTGGTGCTTGCAATATTTGAGTCTTCATTGATCTGTCATTAATGTATAGACAGGGCCGCCATTAGAAATCACGGGCCCCGACAACAAAATTATCAGGGCCCCCTGGGCCCCGCCCACGCTGGCGCCCAAGCCCTACCCCAGATCCCACTCCACCCAAGCCCCACTCCACCCCGACCAAAGACCACACAAACATCAGCGCTAAAAATGTAACCCCCCACACACACAAGTTATAAAAAGCTATTGATGGTCATGACCCCCTTATAAGTTTAAAAAATTGGGGGCCCAAAATTTTTGAAAAAAAAACATTGGTGGCAGGGGCCTATAGAATATTAAAATAATACATTGGTGGCCAGGGGATTACAAAGAAAAACACAAATTGGTGTTCAGTAGAATTGAACTTGTGGTTTCAGGACTTCAACTTCACCTTCTTTCGTGACGTTGGGTCTTTTCGCCACTTCAGGACTTCAATTTCGGCTGTTTTCATGACTTTGGGTCTTTTCGCCACTTCAGCACTTCGGCTTTGGCTATTTTCGTAGCTTCAGGTCTTTTCGCCACTTCGGGACTTAGGCTTCGGCTGTTTTCGTTGTCCTTCGGCTGTTCGGTTTTTCAGCTTTTTGGCACTTCCGCATTTCGGCTGTTTGGGATGGCCGGTCGACTTCGGAGCTCTCAAGGCGGCCCCAACTCTTTCAAAACTGCAGCACTGCCTGGCCCCCCTTCATGCATGGGCCCGGGACACATGTCCCTCCTGTCCCCCCCCCTGATGGCGGCCCTGTGTATAGATAATGTATATCTAGATCCAGGATGAACTGTACATTCTGTATATTTATAAAGGACATAATGGAACTCATTTATAAACACTGGGCAATTTTGCACCTGAGCAGTAACCCATTGCAATCAAATGCTTGCTTTCATTGTTCAACCTGCAGCTTGCTTAAAAAAACTAATTACTGATTGGTTGCTATGGGTTACTGCCCAGGTACAAATTTGCCCAGTGTTTATAAATGAGCCCCCATAACTGTTTCACCTACAGGCGAACCTTTTAACTAGCCATTCTCTGTCCATGATATCATTTGCTTTTAATATGCAGGGAAAAAAGAGAAAGGTAAAAGTGTTCATTAGTGATGGGCTAATCCTTCCATTGAAACCCATTGAAGTCAATGAGCGTCAAAATAAATTTGACGCGAGCGCCAATTTTTGTACGCAAAACTATTTTGTCCAAATGCATTAAAGTCAATCAGCGTCCGAATAATTTTGACGTGTGACAATTTTTATGCTCGCACCAAATTTTGTCATTTTGACATTTTTTTTTTGTCACTGCGAATTTTTGCTGCAGTTTCACAAAAACATTAGTGAGCAGCAAAATGTAGAAATTGACCGCGAATCCTTGCCCGGCGAAATAATTCGCCCATCACTAGTGCTAATTAGAAAAATATGAATCCGAGCAGGTGGGATAAAAATTCATCAGAAAGGTCAATAACAACTGGTTCATTTCTCACATACATGAGAGTTTATATGGTAACTTCATGATTAATGGAATGTTGAAAAAGGAACTAAGACATACTGTCATCAACGTATCTGTGTATACAGTATGTATGCCTGAGATCTATTGTTATATTGCAAAACATAGTGCCTAAAATAATGATTTACTTGAATTTATAGTCATTGCATGCTTGCATGACGGAGTTTATTTAAAGACAATTATCTCATCATTTCCATCCTTCCTGGCAAAAACAAAGGTTTTGCCATGATTTATGGTTGGGTTTCAAGTCCCAGCAAATTTATAGCATGGTCCCTACTTTTTTTCTCTTAAGGAGTTTAGCACACTAGGTGATTTCATTATGAAGGTTTCATTTCATTTAGAAAGTAAACGAAATGCACTGAGCCCCTGGAAGCCACTTTCTTTAATAATGTATGTGCAGCACCCTGTCTTGGGGGCCAAGAGAAGGAAGTACAAAGAAAGAAATAGGCTTTATCTTTTCATGAGAGATCCCTGGTTGAGAGAGAGAATTCTGGGTCTGCTGCAACAAAATTCTAGGGTTGCCACCTTTCCCCACCTGTAACTCCTAATGGGGGATGGAGTGGTGACATTGTGGTGGCAGGCAGTGTGATGTCAGGGGCAGAGCTATGACGTGGCGATCTCCAATAGGCTGATCCCTGCATCTGATTCAGGGAATCCTGCCCAGATTTCCAAATTAGTACCTGGACAGCCCTTCCAAAAACCAGGCTGTCTGGGTCAAAACCAGACACATGACAAATCCTATTGGTATCTGATCTCATGGCTAAATTAGCTGTGCCAATTTGATAACATTCTTTGATAGGTCACTTAGAATTTAAAATACTTTATACCTGAAACCCAAAAATTCGCTTTGTGAAACGTCATTATTCCAGGAAACAAATCTAGGGGATTTTTGGTCATGTCCAAATAAGTTACACCTTCATCAATGCAACATTATCTCCCAACCACAACCCTAGCTCTATGTTCGCTGGGGGTAATGACTGGGCCTCCCCACAGTTGTTGTTTTGCCGCCAGCGAATAGATTCAACCACTTGCCGCAAAAAGTTTTTATTATTTAACACCACCGATAATTCCGACACCAATTAAATGTACGCCCATTGACTTTAAATTCAAATAGTCGCCGGCGTCTTTTTTGACACCGTTGTCAAAATTTGTGTTTCACAAATTTTTTGCCATTTCCTGAATTTTGCGGGAAATTTGTGAATTTTACGGCGAAACGGGACAAATTCGCCCATCACTAGTAATGGGAGCAAACAACTGTATTGTCCCAGTATGCAAATAAATGAATCAAAAATATGTTATAGTTGAGTATCTGTACCCTGGGCAGCGGGACAAAAACAGATACACAACACTTCAAAGATTAGTTATTATTAATGACGGGCGATTAATTTTGCCAGGTACGAATTTCAGCGTTTTGCCTCCGGCGAATAAAGTCACAAAACTGCCTCAAAAATTCACCAGCGAAAATTCCCATCAAAAAATTCTGGATGCGCGTCGGAATAGTCACTCATGTCAAAACCGTCTTGTGTCAACGTTATTTGGACGCCAATTGACTTTAACGCTGGTGTCAAAATTGACGCGGGCATCAAAATTCGCGTTTCGCCCATTTTTCACGAAACGGGACAAAGTCGCCCATTATTAGTATAGGGATGTGAAAATCTTAGACACCCTTACACATTACAGACAGGCACATCCCTAGTTATATGGACGCCTAAAAGGTCCTTATAGGGACTTTGTGCTTATGGAACCCCTGTAGTTCTCACAGTGTACACCAGATGGCACTGTGCAAGAGTATAAAAGGTTTAGGAACCATGAGGTCTGGGTCCATTGCTTTAGCCCAACCAAGCCGGCTGGAAGGGAATGGGTAGTGTCGACCCTAGGTGCTTTGGCCCTAGTAATTAGACAGCTATACTCAATTATAGATCACTCTAGGAGTGATAGAGAGGCTAAATAGTTGAGCAGCTCAAGGCTCCACCGAGGAGATTAGATGGATTAAGATCCCAGGGGATTACTGACCCGGAGTAAGGACTAAAGTGTTGAGATTAGGGATGATAGGAATTCCCCATGTCTGCCACTGGAAGATATCCTGAAAACTAGGCAATACCCCTCAGACGCTGACAACTTTCTCTCTGCTGTGTATTCCCTAACCTGTAGGGATTCAGCCTATACATGCTGTGAGTATATGCTTCCTTTATGCTGCTGTGTATATTCTATGCTCCATTGCGGATCAATGTGCTGAATGATCTATGTGCTATTGTTTCATAAGCACAGTTCTATGTTCAACCGTTAAAGAACTACTGGCGCCCATCATTGTGCTATTGTATCTAGTTACAGTTACACTACACCCGGCCTCCACCCCGTTGCGAGGGCTTGCCCCTGAGAAAGAGAGCTCATCTGTGGTCTCAGCCCACAAAGGAAAGTAGCTATAACTGCTAAATACAAAGCAGTTTACTATACTGTAGCTCTACACTAGTTATTAGAAATGCTCCTTCCGTTTATTTGAAAGTAGGATCCCAATATTGTAAGCTCTTATATGCAACACCATCCCACTCTGATACAGTTGTGTCCATAGGTTGTAGTACCTGCTGTGCCCACATGCCAATGTACAATCAGATGCAGCAATTATGTATATACTGCAGTTATTGTATGTGTTGCCATGTTAGGGAATGGAGCTGGCGATGCTTTTATAGATATCATAAATAGTTCTTTCCAGACTATACAGAAATCAAACTGCTTGTTCTCTCTACTAAAGATAGCCTGTGGCAGCCAAATACATGTCAACCGATCCTTTTATAGTCACTACTGAAAAATGTGAATTGCCTATTATACAGTATGACTTAATAAATCTGCCCTATACACTATACAGTTGGTGTAAGCTCAGTATAGAATACCATAGAATTGTGTTTTTTTTTAAGAAGTATTAATAGTTTCCGTCTTTTTGACATAAATTTGACACATGGTTTTTCTCAGCGGAGATGCATGTGTCTGTCCCGCAAGGAAATATTCTCTGCTGTAAAAGAACAGGGAAATTACTGACAGTGTCAATGGGAGGAGAACACAAATAACTTGGTGGGCGATTTGTCAATGATCATTTTTTTGGACAGTATCAGAGTGAAAAAGTAGAGATTTGGCAAAGGTAGAGCAATAGCAATTGCAAATACGGTACGGAACTTGTTATCCAGAATGCTCAGGACCTGGGTTTTTCCGGTTAAGGGGTCTTTCCATAATTTGGATCACCATACCTTTAGTCTGCTAAAAATAATTATAATAATAAGCATTGTTTTGCCTCTAATAAGGATTAATTCTATCTTAGTTGGGATCAAGTACAAGCTACTGTTTTATCATTACAGAGAAAAAGGAAATCGTTTTTAAAAAAATGTATTATTTTTCTGTGGGATATGGCCTTCTTGTAATTCGAAACTTTCTGGATAACAGGTTTCCGGATAACGGATCCCATACCTATACCTTTAAATTGTCTGGGTGGAGGACCCCTTTAATCGCTGCTTATTATAAGAGAGTTGTAATACCTGATCACTGGACCTCTAGCATCCGTGGAACAGCAAAAAAAACATTGTGAAATGTAAAAATTCCATTATCGCCTAGTTTTGATTGGCCCTCTTAAATGTCCGTTCCTGGATAAAGGATCTTTCTGTAATTTGGATCTCCATCCCGTTAGTCTTCTAGGAAATCATGTAAACATTAAATAAACCCAAAAGGCTGATTTTGCCTCCAATAAGGATTAATTATATCTTAGTTGGGATCAAGTACAAGCTACTGTTTTATTATTAAGGAGAAAAAGGAAATGAATTTTAAAAGTTTGAATTATTTGGATAAAATGGAGTCTATGGGAAACAGCCTTTCCGTAATTCAGAGCTTTCTGGATAGCAGATCCCATACTTCTTCCAAAATTTTAGATACTAAAGACAAATAGCAAACCCAGATAGAAGAGAAGGGATTCATATGAGAAGGGATTTTTATTTTTCTCATAATTCATTTGTTCTTTTTCTGCTCAGGCCCCCGTCAACTCATTGGGGCAGATTTACTAAAGGGTGAATTGTCGCCAGCGAACGCTTCGCACACATCACACCACTTCACCAGGCGAAAATTCGCTACCACTGCGCTAATTCACTAATATGCGATGTTGCGCACTGGGCGCCCAACGCTGGCGACTTTTCGCTAGCGTTACTTGGCAGTTTGAGCATTTCATAGCGAACTTGCATTAGCATTCGTTTGTGCCTAGCGAAACTTCACTAGTGATCTTGCGCTTAGGTCAATTTGCATACGGCGGGTAATTTAAAGTTATATGGACGTCTTTATTATAAATGTTGGTGCAAATGCTTGAAGTTACTACTTTTTATTACAAATGTCCAGGGAACCTTAATAAAGACAAGAGAGTTAATATAAAGCCCTACACATGAGCCCACTGTAAAATGAATGTTCCATATGTTATGAAATGTCTAAAAGTCAAAAAAAAAATGTCAAAAAAGGAAAAGTCGTCAATGTTTTTAGAACTTTAATGTATTTTCGGTGACAGAAGATTGAGGAAGATGAAGCTTCTGTTTAGCACTTCACCTGGTCTGAGGTGGGGAAGTCAACTCTGTTGAATGAGATAACGTTAAGTAAAATCCGAACTTTAGAGAATTTGCGGAGTATCTTCCATTCGCCGGAGTGAAAATACGCCTGACGATAGGGTCCGAAACTTCGATAACAACAGTCTGGTTCACTAACGAATTGGCACTTGCGCCTGTTAATGAATTGGCCATGTCCCTGTGGGTGGCAACGCTAGCAAATTGTCACTAGCGATAGTCACTTTGCTCTGCCCCATTGTCTATTACTGAAACCCCTGCCTGGTTGGAAAGTGGGGTCCTAGAAACAAAAAAAGATAAATTATTCAAAACTAATAAAAGAATCCAAACTTGCTTTTGTGTATACCATAAAAAAATATAATTGTAAGAAGTACAGTAAGAAGAACGATGGCCTTCAGTTTTGAACAGTTGCCATTTGGATGAAGCCAAGTTTATGGAAGAGCTGGTGCCGGCCGGCAGAGGAAGGAGCGTTTGGGCAGAATTCCTGCTCTCATGTTATGAGATTCTATTGCTCTGATGTAACACAATCGCCTTTTCTGATACGGACCTATTGTAATGTATATCTAACGTCTAGTCCAAACAGATAAGGAAACAATTAAGCTCATGTAAAAAAACGCTCTGTGAATGCTGACAAGATCGAGACAAGCCACTTCCAGGATAATGTTTACTCAGGAGATTTTCTCTGTTTATTGATACGGGAAAACCTGAAAAGCAGAAAAAGCCAATACACAGGAACTTTGTCTGCTAGTGATGGGCAAACTTGGGGCATTTCGATTCGCTGAAAAATTCACGAAAAGGCACGTTTTTGATGCCGGTGTCCGTTTTTGTTGCCGGTGTCTGTTTTTTTGGACACCGGCATCCGTTTTTGGCAAAATTGCGCTGGGCTCCCAAAAAATGGATGCCAGCGTCCATTTTTTTTTTTTACGCCGGCAAATTTTCACAGTGGTTTCGCAAATTTATTCGCCGACGGCGAACCGTGGGAATTCAACGTGAATTTGCGCCGGGTAAATAAATTCGCCCATCACTACTGTCTGCCACTAATGTAAAAAAGGCAACTATTCCAATAGCAAATAAAAAATGATTTCTATAGAAACCTGTACATTTATAGGGGCTGATTTACAAACAATCGAATTTTGGTTTTTTTCCCATGAATCTCTGAAAAATGTGTGGTTTTCGTAATTTTTTTTTTTTACGAGCTCTAAAAATTTGAGATCTAATGCCAAACTTCGCTGGGTAAAAGCTGTCGAGGTCAATAGGAGATGCGCTGATCCTCTTGGACCATTTTAAATCAATTCAACTTTTTTTAAAAAACTTTCTTTGCTAGGAAAAACTCAAATATTTAGAGGTTTTAGAGGCATTAATATTTTTTCTTGGATCATTTAGCTTTATTTCCTGTTTGTATTTTTTTTTTTATTAGATTCTTTTAACAAATGTCATAACATGCATAGTTTTAGAGAAAAGTGAGTTTAGCTGTAGTGATGGGCGAATTTATTCGCCAGGCGTGAATTTGCGGTGAAAAAATTTGTTGCCGGCGTCAAAAAAACAGACACTAGCATCAAAAACAAGATGCCGAGCCGTTTTGCAAATTTTTCGCCCGTTTCGCGAATTTCGCAAATTTTTCGGCGAAACAACGCAAATTTGCCCATCACTATTTAGCTGTAGTTTCAAAAACCACTAATGATCGACCTTTAATAAATAGGCCTCTACCATATCTATGTACTTAACCATTTCTCTGGGTCCTAATATTTATGACTCTGAAGAGCAACAGTCATGATAAAGGAAAGAATATAAAGTTGCCATCAGTACTTTAGAAACCATTGTTGAAAGGTTTGTCCAGGAAAATGTCTGCATGCATATAATGTAATAGTATGGAATCCGTTATCCCGAAACCCGTTATCCAGAAAGTTTCAAAGTACAGAAAGATCATTTGTATGTGAATTTCCACGTTTCGCCGCCGGCGAATCAATTCGCAAAAAATTGCGACGTCAAAATTTTGGACACTCATTGGAACAGTCACTCGTGTCAAAACCGTCACGCGTCAACATTATTCGAACGCCCATCGGAGGCCAGTGTCAAAATTGACGCTGGTGTCAAAATTTGTGTTTCTCAGGAAATTAGCACATTTTTCAGATTCGCTCATCACTAATCATTTCCGATTTCCTTTTTCTCTGTAATAATCCCAATTAAAATATAATTAATCCTTTTTGGAAGCAAAACCAGCCTACTGAGTTTATTTAATGTTTACATAATTTTGTAGTAGATTTAAGGTATGAAGGTATGAAGATCCAAATTACAGACAGATCAGTTGTCGGGAAAACCCCATGTCTCGAGCATTCTGTATAACAGGTCCCATACCTGTATTATATTCGTCATGTTTTCTGCATCTGAGGCTAAATCTGAAGCATGAATACAATACAAATTCGCCAGGCAAGAATTTGCGGCAAATTTCCATATTTTGTAGTAAGCAAATGAATTCACGAAACTGCAGCAACAATTCAACAGCGAAAAATCCACAGCGTCAAAAAAATATTGTCGCGCGTCAAAATTGGTGCCTGCATAAAAATTTCTTGCGCATCAAAATTATTCGGATGCACAAGGATTTCAATGCATTTGGACCAAATGGTTACATGCTTCAAAATCAACGCACATCAAAATTATTTTGACGCCCATTGACTTCAACATGTTTCGCAAATTTTTGCATTTGTGAATTTTCGTGAATTATGCAAATTTTTCGGCACAGATTTGCCCATCACTAAATATAATGTAAATAATGTAAAAAATGTAAATGCAAATACAATGTGATGCTTTGCAATTCATTTAGACCTTAGATTTTATTGCAAATAGCGATGGGCGCATTTATTCGGCAGGCGCAAATTCACAGTGAATTCCAGCGATTCACTGCTGGCAAATAAATTTGTGAAACCGCCGCGAAAATTCCCCGGTGTCAAAAAAAATTTGGCATTGGCGTTTGTTTTTTTTTTACGTCAGCTTATTTTCGACGGCGTCCAAAAAGGAATCACCGGTGCTGTTTCTGAATTTTTTCCCCGTTTTGCGAATTTCTCTGGAAATTTGCAAATTTTTCGGCAAAGCAAAACGGCCCAAATTCGCCCATCACTAATTTTGCAAATAGTACAGTGACAACATACTGTATGAAATGTTGAAACTTTGTACCTTTCATTGGTTTGCTGATAGACCACCGGATCATTATACTCATTATTCTCTCTGGAGAAAGATGAATTGAATTACTGTGACAATATTTAGAGGCAAATTTGCTTTATACTTGATTTGTCTTTGTTTTCTTTTTGTGAATGCTCCATGACTTAAAACATCTTGAAAACTCCCAATAAAAAAAGTTCTGTTCAGTTTCATAGATCTGCTGAGCTTTGTGAGCTTTTTAGACCTCAAATTCACAACTCGAATGGTTTCTAATTTAAGGAAAAACTTGAATGGAAAAACTCAAATCAGTGTAGTCGGGTTAAAAAACTCAAATACTTAAATTGATTGAGTTTTCAACGAAAAAAAACTTGAATTGCTTGAACGAAAGAATTTTTCTGGGAAATCAAAGGTCGAATTTTAGAGCTTTTAGACCTCGAATGGTTTCTAATTTAAGAAAAAAATTGTATGGAAAAAACTCAAATCAGTGTAGTCGAGTTGAAAAACTCAAAAAAAAAATGAAATTGCTTTTCAGGGAAACCCACAAAAAAACCTTGAATTTCATGAAGGCTACAAACATCTTTAAAGGGATACTGTCATGGGAAAAAAAATATTTTTCAAAATGAATCAGTTAATAGTGCTGCTCCAGCAGAATTCTGCACTGAAATCCATTTCTCAAAAGAGCAAACAGATTTATTTATATTTAATTTTGAAATCTGATATGGGGCTAGACATATTGTCAATTTCCCAGCTGCCCCAAGTCATGTGACTTGTGCTCTGATAAACTTCAATCACTCTTTACTGCTGTACTGCAAGTTGGAGTGATATCACCCCCCTCCCTCCCCCCCAGCAGCCAAACAAAAGAACAATGGGAAGGTAACCAGATAACAGCTCCCTAACACAAGATAACAGCTGCCTGGTAGATCTAAGAACAACACTCAATAGTAAAAACCCATGTCCCACTGAGACACATGAGAAGGAAAAACAGCAGCCTGCCAGAAAGCATTTCTATCCTACAGTGCAAGCACAAATCACATGACTGGGGGCAGCTGGGAAATTGACAAAATGTCTAGCCCCATGTCAGATTTCAAAATTGAATATAAAAACATCTGTTTGCTCTTTTGAGAAATGGATTTCAGTGCAGAATTCTGCTGGAGTAGCACTATTAACTGATGCGTTTTGAAAAAAACATGTGTTCTGATGACAGTATCCCTTTAAATGGTTCAAGGGACCTCTGCCATTGACTTCTACATGACATTGAGATGGTGTATTTTCGGATTCAGGCTTTTTTTTGTGGTATAATAAATCTCGAAAACTCGGATTTTATTTATTCTGACAATTCCCTCGAAAACTCTAATTTTTAGGGTCAGGCCACACTGGGCATTTTGGGGAGATTTGGTTGCCTGGCGACTAATCGCCTCGTTTTTGCGGTGACCAATCTCCCCAAACGCCTTCCCTCACTCTGTGCCGGCTAAAATGAACAAAAAAAACACAGGAGCTAATCACACATGGCGATTCGTATTCCGAAGTCAACCGAATTTGCCTCACGAGGAAACTTTGGGCGACTTCGGAAAACGAATTGCCGCGTGAGATTGGCGGCCGCATTTTTTCATTGTAGGCGGCGCCGCAAAAACGAGCTGATTAGTCGACAGGCGACCAAATCTCCCCAAAACGGCCAGTGTGGCCTGACCCTTATTAGTGGAAGAAACAACTCAACCCTTGATAAATAACCCCATAGATGAACCCCTGATTACATCCTTATAATACGAATTTGGTACAATTTTCCACCAAAACTGTTCATTTCATTACCAAGTTCAGTTCTCCTGATCATTTCACTTTGTAATTTTTCACCTCTGAGTTAACTTTTAGAATGATTTAGAGAATTATATTCTGAGACAATTTGCAATTAGTTTTTGTTTTTTATTATTTGTGGCTTTTGAGTTATGTAGCTTTTTATTCGGCAACTCTACAGTTTGCATTTTAGCAATCTGGTTGCTAGAGTCCAAATTCCCCTAGCAATAGGAGAGGCCTGAATAGAAAGGTGAGTAATAAAAAGTAACAATAACAATACATTTGTAGCCTTACAGAGCATTTCTATTTTAGATGGGGTCACTGACCCTCATATGGAAGCTGGAAAGAGTCAGAAGAAAAAGGCAAAACAATTAAAAACTATAAAAAAAATAAAAAATGAAGACCAATTGTAAAGTTGCTTAGAACTGGCAATTCTGTAAAATACTAAAAATGAATTAAAGGTGAATCATCTCTTTAAATTGCTTCCCATATTTTCCAAACTCACAAATAAAACCATATTTACCAGAATATAAACGCATCAATACTAAAATGTTTCCCCTCCCACCCATGGTTTGTTTTTCTTTTCAACATCAAATTTGACGCCCGCGTCAATTATGATGGTCGCAAAAATGTTGACGCCGGTGTTAAAGTCAATGGGTGCCCGAATAATATTGACGCGCCGCTGTTTTGACGCGATTGCGCCTGGCGAATTTATTCGCCCATCACTACTCTTGATAAATACAGGACACAATAATGAAATGTAAATATAACTGTTATAATGCCTGTACATCGCACATTCATTTTGTCATCTGGGTTTTCACAAGACATGAGCATTAGAATTGAGGAAGTTATGATATTCTTCAAATTCTTCATTTCTGAACTTCTAACCTCATTTGGTGAATGTGACTTGCCCTGTCTCCAAATTCAGAACATGTGTTGGAATAGGGGCATAAGTGGAAGAGACATGATATTATTGCTTTCAGTGGACCCCTGAGATTCCTGCTTGTCAAGATGAATGTTTTTGGTGAACTGAATCTCAGTGTATTTGCTCATCTCTGCTCTGCCCCAGGGGTAGTATTTGTGTGTGAATGTGTGCACCTCTATTTAAAGGGCATGTAAAGGCAAAAAAATAAAATCCCATGTTTACTTTCTTTAATGAAAAAGAAATCTCCAATTTACGTTAATTAAAAAATGTGTACCGTTTTTATAAGAAACCTGACTGTATGCAGTGAAACTCTCCCTTCACTTTTCTGCTGTGGATAGGAATTGTCAGACAGTCCCTAACTGCTGAGCAGGGAAACAATCATACTTATGAACAGCAGGGGGAGCTCTGCCTTACTTCCCAGCCATGCAGAACTCAAGCAGCTTTGTTTATGACGATCCCTAAGCAGCCCAGACCACACTGAGCATGTGCACAGTCTTAGTCTTGCAAAGATGTTTAACAAAGTTACAAGATGGTGACCCCCTGTAGCCAACTTTGAAAGCATAAATTATTTGTTTGATTAGGCTTGTGGTGCAGTAAGTTCATGTTTATATTTAGTATACAAAATACAGCATTTTTAGCCTTATTCTATTTTAGGCTTTACATGCCCTTTAACAACAAAATGATAGATGACAGTCCTGTCTATGAGGGGTTTGGACTCTTCTGCCAAACTACGAGTCACCAGGGACTTCCCCAGACTGGTACCTGTTATGATTAGCGATGGGCGAATAAAATCGCCTGGCACGAATTTGCGGCTAATTCCAGTGTTTCGCTGCCAGCGTATAAATTCTGCAGTGAAAATTCGCTGGCGTCAATTTCCGGTTTTCACTATTTTTTCATGAAAATAATAGATTTTCACAATTTTTTTAGTGAAAACCTTCAAACTTCACGATTTTTGAGTGAAATCCTTCAAATTTCAGGATTTTTGAGTGAAATCCTTCAAATTTCATGATTTTTTTGTGAAAACCTTCGAATTTCATGATTTTTAGTGAAAACGTCAGAATTTTACATTTTTTTCATGAAAACGTTCCAATTTCACGATTTTTTCGGGAACTTCCCTATTTCACGATTTTTAGTGAATTTTTAAGGACAAATTTGCCCATCACTAGTTATGATAAACAATAGAACATGTATTGCTTTTCAAGAAGTTGGGGGACATATTTTCATATGAACTTGTAAATGGCAGCCTTCAAAATGTGGGAAAAATGCTTTATTGTTTTTTGCATTAAAAGTGTTGTTTACCTTTGAGTTAACTGTTAGTATTATGTAGAGAGTGATATTCTGAGACAATTTAAATTTTTTTAATATTTGTGGTTTTTGAGTTATTTAGCTAGTTATTCAACAGCTCTCCAGGTTGCAATTTCAGCAGTCTGGTTGCTAGGGTCCAAATTACCCTAGCAACCATGCATTGATTTGTATAAGAGACTGGAATATGAATAGGAGAGGCCTGAATAGAAAGATGAGTAATAAAAAGTAGCAATAATAATACATTTATAGCCTTACAGAGCATTTTTTTTTACATGGGGTCAGTGACCCCATTTTGAAAGCTGGAAAGAGTCAGAAGAAGAAGGCAAATAATTCAAAAACTATAAAAAATAAAAAATTATGGTCAATTGAAAAGTTATTTAGAATGAGTCTAATTTATATATTCTTGTCATATACCTGTGCCTGTGTTCTGATATCCTGTTCTTCACTTACTACCCTGGTTTCCTAATGGCAAGACTGGAACTTCTCTGACAACACTGATTTTATCGTGAAAAATCGCCAGCGTAAAAACACACGCGGCGATCTTTTTTCTATTGTCGCTCGAAATCGCCTAGCGAGGCAATTTCGAGCGACAGTAGAAAAAAGATCGCCGCGTGTGTTTTTACGCTGGCGATTTTTCGCGATTCCCCATAGACGCCAGCGCAAAAGTTTCCCCAGCGATTGCGGCTTAAAAGTCGCGGCGCTATCGCCTAGTGTGGCCTTAGCCTAACACAAGATAACAGCTGCCTGTTATATCTAAGAACAACACTCAATAGTAAAAACCCATGACTCACTGAGACACATTCAGTTACAGTGAGAAAGAAAAACAGCAGCCTGCCAGAAAGCATTTCTCTCCTAAAGTGCAGGCACAAGTCACATGACCAGGGGCAGCTGGGAAATTGACAATATGTCTACACCCATGTGAGATTTCAAAATTGAATATAAAAAAAATCTGTTTGCTCTTTTGAGAAATGGATTTCAGTGCAGAATTCTGCACTATTAACTGATGCGTTTTGAAAAAAACATGTTTTCCAATGACAGGATCCCGTTAAAGGATAAGGAAACCCTTAAAATCAATGAATGTAACATTGACGAGAGTGCTTTTCTAAGGACTTTTTTTATTCCAAGATATTAAAAGATAAGTGTACTGTTAATATGAATGAATGTTGTACCAATAGTGCCACCTGCTGTTAATTTTCTGACCAGTCTGACCACCAAGTAGTCAAGGAAGTAGAAAGGAGAAAGAAGAGGCTGCTTTGATGTTTTTCTGGTTAGGAAAGATTTGAGAAAGGTTTCTAATTTTTTTCCTAACCAGAAGGACATCAGAGCAGCCTCTTTCTTTCTCCTGACAACTTCCTTGACTACTTGGTGGTCAGACTGGTCAGAAAATGACCAGCAGGTGGCACTATTGGTGCAAAATTCATTCATATCACAGCACACTTATCTTTTAATATCTTGGAATAAAAAGAAAATAAATAATGAATGTACATTATAAAAGTACTTAGAATAGCTCCCTCATCAATTTTACATTCACTAATTTTAAAGGTCTGCTTATCCTTTAAGAGCAGGAAGAATTTAGCAGACTCCTTTTGAGTTCTTTGCCTTCCTTCTTTTCCCAGCAGCTGCACTAAACTGGACCCAGCAGTGAAAATAAAAATAAATATTAAACAAAAAGAAAATAGAAATAATAATTGAAGAAAAAAGTTAGATCCACGGATCACACCGGGCCGCTAGGCTATAACCTAGGGGAGCCTGTGCATTAATCTGCTGTTTGCCTCCTCCTCCTTCTCATAAATGCAGCTCAGCTGAGTATTAAATCTCTGTGTAAAAGAATGAATACATATTTTATATATGAAAAAAATATATATTTTTGGCTGGTGGTGAATATAAATGAAAATTTAGCAGGTAATCCCTAAACAAGATAAGCAAGATGCATTATGTGTTTATTTTCAAAGCGGGATCCCTTTTCGTCATGATGTGTTTTTCCCATGCAACATCTGCTATAAATCCAGCATTCAGTGAAGGTAAAGAATAGAGTGACAGCAGCAGGATCTGACAGTTTGTTAAGAGAAATGATGCACCTCTGCGCTACATACAGATTCTGTAAACTGTGTTCCTTGCAAAGTGCGAAATTCCCACACTAATTGCCACAGTTCACCAACAATGCAGTCATTTCCCCAGAATTACAGCATTGCTGTACACAGTGTCAGACTGGGATGCCAGGGGCCCACCAGAAAACTACTACTACAGAAGACTATGGGCCCACTTACCAAACTATTATTCCTTCTCTCCTTAACCTCTTTATTCTCCTAGTCTTTTATATCTACTTACTATATTCTTCTTATATCTACTTATATTTTTCTTATACTGTATCTACTTCCTATATTCTTCCATTAGTAAGCATTTTCCCCCAAAAAGAAATAGGTAATGACCATGAAATAGGCTAAATGGTTAGAAGCAGGAGGGTCCACCTGGGCCCACCGGGAGTTTTCCTGGTATCCCTGTCAGGGGCACTCCGCCAATGAGGCGAGCTGAGTCGCTCGCCTCAGGCGGCAGCGCCAGAAAGGATTCCAGGGGCGGCAAAAAAACGATCCTGCACCTTTAAGAGCTGAATTTCCGGTTTTTAAACAGGAAATTCGGCTGTACTATTGCAAGAGAGCACAATTCCTGCCTCCCCTCCTGACAGGTAAGCCGGTGAGAGGGGGTAGCATTGCAGGAGCCGCCTCAGACGGCTCCTTAGTCAGAATCGGCGCTGATCCCTGTGGGCCAGTCCGACACATCCAAATAGCAGCAGTTGGAACGCATTTCCCCAATGTGAATGTAGAATTAGAATCCAATCTCATGCGAATTGTGGTTAAAGTCTCTAGGAAAACTCATTCAGTCATTTGGACTTCAGTATCACCTTTATGCTGATGACACCCAACTCTACTTGTCTACTCCTGATCTTTCTAATTCTGTCCTTTCCCAAGTCACAGACTGTCTCTCTGCTGTCTCCTCCTGGATGTCACAGCGCCACCTGAAACTGAACCTTTCTAAAACAGAACTCATCATATTTCCTCCAAGATCTTCCCCTGTCCCTCAGATATCACTCACCGTAAACAACACCACCTTTCATTCCACCACACAGGCACGCTGCCTAGGAGTCATCTTAGACTCTCATCTGTCTTTTTCACCACACATTCAAACACTTGCAAAATCTTGCCGTATTCAACTGCGCAACATTGCTCGAATACGACTAGGGATGTAGCGAACTGCCGTGTATGTGTTCGCGAACGCCGTTCGGGAACACCGGCAAAAAATGCGAACAGTTCGCGAACAGTTCGCGAACTTTGAACATCCGCAAAATCGTTCGATTCGAACGATCGAAGGATTTTAATCGTTCGATCGAAGGATTTTCGTTCGAATCGAACGATCGAAGACATTCGATCGAATGATTTCATTCGATCGAATGGCTTCGATCGTTCGATTCGAACGAAAATCCTTCGATTTTAGCGGTCGAAGGAATCGAATGGTCGAATGGTCGAACGATTTTTGTTCGAATCGAACGCGAACTCGTATTGGCGAACGTCGCGCGATGTTCGCGAACATTCGGCGGACGCGAACAGTCGAAGTTCGCGCGAACTAGTTCGCCGGCGAACAGTTCGCTACATCCCTAAATACGACCCTATCTCAGTTCAGAATCAACTAAAACACTGATTCAATCTCTCATCATCTCCCGGCTTGATTACTGCAACTTACTCCTCACAGGTATTCCAACAAGTCACCTTTCACAACTCCAATCTGTTCTAAACACGGCCGCTAGACTCATTCATCTAGCTCGCCGCTCAACATCAGCTGCTCCTATATGTATGTCCCTTCACTGGCTCCCAATCTCTTCTAGAATCAAATTCAAATTACTTACACTCACATTCAAGGCCCTTAATAATGAAACCCCTCCCTATATTTCATCTCTAATCTCCAAATACACTCCTTCACGAAACCTACGCTTCTGATCTTCGCCTCACTTCTCCTCTGGTCACTTCTGCCCATTCTCATCTACAAGACTTCTCTCGGGCTTCTGCTTTTCTCTGGAACTCTCTGCCACAAGCTGTCAGACTTTCTCCTTCCTTCCAAACTTTCAAGCGCTCCTTAAAGACCCATCTGTTTAAAGAGGCCTATTCGATGTACCGTAATTAATCATTGCTGTATCAAAAATGACAAATTGTTTATACAATCCTAATGTCTCAATTGTACCCTAACCTTTTAGTTTGTAAACCCTATTGTACTCTGTAATCCTTGTCTGTTATCCACCATTTATTGCCTGTTTTCTTTAACTGCAGTAAAGCACTGCGTATCTTGACAGCGCTATATAAATAAATGATGATGATGATGAAGTTTTTACTGCACTTGTGGGGTCACTTTAGTGTAAAAATGGTCAGGAATCCTTTGTATAGTCTGCAGGACCCCCCCCCCCAGTACCTTGGTAAAGTATGTGGATTTTATCCCCCTACTCCCTCCTGAGGAAATTGACTTTTTTTTGGTAACCTGGTTGATCTGCTTCAAGGCGTGACATAACTTCTAGTCCATAGTGATGTCCCTTCTGACTTATGTAATTCTAAAATAAGGGTAGAGTTAGGTTGGGGGTCTGGAGAGAGGGGAAGTTTATAGGTGGGTCAGAATGACCGGACACCTGTTCGGTTTTGACCAGAACAGTTTGGTTTTTGTAAAGCCTGTTCGGGTCTGAACTTTAAGTTCAGTTTTCAGCCTAATGAAACCCGAACAATAATCTGGCCAATGCTTGAAAAGCACTGAAATACTAAGATACTCGCCTTAACATGGCTTAGTTACTATCAAGTATAGTTAATTTCTTATTATTTCAGATGCAAAAAAAAGCAAATCAATCAAAAATAAGATTGTTTTTTTTTTCTAAATTAGCATTGCTGTATTTCAGAGCTTTCTGAATTAAAGGATTGGGTTTAAACATCAAGCTAGAGATAGGGTTGCCACCTGTGTGGTTTTGAACTAGACAAAAACACTTTAAAACATTGAGAATACTGGATAGAAAGCCAGCCAGTTGCAGTGATGCAATAACCTTGCCCTGATGTCATAACTCCACCAACATTATTGCGCCCACCTCTGATGTCATCATGCCTGTTCCTACATCACTACCCCACCCCCATTGTTATCTGCCCCAAGTTTTCAAGTTTAGCCATGAGCAAAGGTGGCAACCCTAGGGTTGCCACCTTTCCTACATTTGGAATCCTGGCAGACGTCAGATACGGGGCCAGTGACATGAAGGGGCAGGTCAGTGATGTAAAGGGGCAGGTCTATGATAAGAAGGGGCGGGCAGCAGGTAACAGGCTTGCCCGGTTTTCAGACTTCTGAAAACAGGGCAGGTATTTTCTAACCGGACAGCAGGTGTAAAAATCTGACTGTCCGGTTTAAAACCTGGACAGGTGGCCACCCTAAGGGGAATCTACCTGGAAATTCGCATCAGCTGAAATGAGTTGTTAATTCCAGGTGTACGATGTATCACTTGTTCACAGTTGTATGCAGTTCATCAGAGCAGGTTGAATGGGTGCAGCCATTTTCACTCATATTGGTTTGTCAAACCAATCAAAATAATTAGCCATCAGTCCTGAGCTGCTGTGGCCATGAAGGGCCTGATTTCACAAAATTAATTTCTTCCAATTGAACTGGAGGGACTTAGTGCTGTGTCCCTGCAGCAGTCCCTTATATTGGAGTCGGAACTGAGACGTGAACTGTGAACTGAGCTTGTGTCTCGGTATGGGAGCTGCCATGTCTGTTGTAAGCCATTGCCTAGCAACCAGCTGAAGAGCAATCTCAGCGCTGCTGGAAAGCTGCAAAGCAGTCTGGGAGCCAGCAGAAGGAAGATGAAACTGGAAAGTTTGGCAGAGGAAGCCAAGAGGAGGAAAATGTTCCAGGGATCAGGGACCTGCATGTGGGCCCAGAGAGCTGGGAGGCCCCATCAGAAAAAGTATTTTGGAATAGGCTGTACAGGGAAGGCAGATAATGTACCCAGGGCCGGATTTACATAGTGGGCACACCTAGGCCCATTGCTGTTTGTCGCCCCGGTCCCCTCCCCTTTATTCGGGCAAATTTTCGTCATCGGGATTGGAGCAATGGGGATTGGTGCACGGGAAATTTAAAAAGCTATTGTATCTCCTGAGCATCCCCAGTGTTTCTGAAACAATGTGGGTGTGGTTGAGCAGCATGCCGCCCCCTAAAATCCTGCCGCCCTAGGCCCGGGCCTTGGTGGCCTTTCCACAAATCCGGGCTTGAATGTACCTGAAGAGATAGATCCTGACAGGAATCCCAACTGGGGGAACAACCACCTGCAGGGGTATCCCTATGTGAATGTCTATAGGGGTTGGTAGTCGCACTGCATGATGGTAATTGCTGGACTAAAGGTTCAGTGTAACGCATCCAAAGAGACCTTTGAGTGATTTACATTTAAAGTAACAGTACTAAATGAGCACTCATTTTTAGGAATGAGTAAAGGACATTGCACATTTAGTTATTGAGACATCTCACGCTGGCAAAGTTAGTTAGTGAGTCACTTATTGCCATTTTGTTATGAGTGTTTCATGTATTCAGGGCTGCTCCTGCCATGTGGCAAGGTGAGAGGACAGTTACCAGGGGTTAGGGTTGCCACCTTTTCTTCCTTTGGAATCTGGGCAGGGGGCGGTACCAGTGATGTCAGAGGTGGGCCAGTGATGCAAAGGGAGTGGGCCAGTGATGCAAAGGGTTGGACCAGTGACGTGGCAGCCTGTGATTGGCAAAAACACTCAGGAAGCAGGGAACAGGCTTGCCTGGGTTTCAGACTTCTGAAAACTGGTCAGGTATTTTCCAAATGGACAGCAGGTATAAAAACATGACTGTCCAGTTCAAAACCATACAGATGGCAACCCTACCAGGGGTAGTAAAAGGCTACTTTTTGTAACTTTAAGCAGGATCGGACTGGGACTGCGGGGCACTGCAAAAAAACCCAGTGGCCCCAGGCCCCTCCCCCAGGCCATAGATCTCCCTCCCCTGAAACATTGATGGTACTTTAGATTTACGCGCGATCAGGGGAGGGTATAGGGCCGGTGACCCTATAGAGGGGTGTGGGCAGCACAGCAGTGGCTCCATGGGGGAGTGCAAGGGCCCCTGGGACGGCAGCCTTTAAGACGGCAGCCTTTAAGAGCAGAATTTCCACTAGCGAAATTAAACAGTAATTTAGTTTATCAAAGACTGTGTCTGTGTTATTACTGTTCCTAGTGGGGCCATCCGTAGGTGCATCCCTGTATCCCACTTGGTGGAGGCTCTGCGATAACAAGCACCAGTTAACCAGTCTCTCTCAGTACTACTGCAGAGTGGCTCAAGCTTGTCCCATGCCATCAGGTAAGTGGAGTGTAACACTGTCAGATGTGCTAGAAGGGGTGTTGATAGGGTTACAGAACAATACCTGTAAATCATGTATTTATGCACAGTGTTGCATCAAGGGCAAAGAGTGGAGGTAATATTTATCAGAATTTGTGCAAATCATTTTTTTTTTCATGTCTCTTCTTTTAAATAAATCTCAAAAATGTGGGGTTGAAATAGTGGTCAAAAATTACAAGCACCAATGTTAACAAATCCCCCCCCCTTGACTTATTTATTTATTTTATAAAAATACATTTTGCCAGTAGTTAGTAAACATACTGATTCATAAGTATTTAGGCACAGCTTGGGCAAATGGGTATAGAAGTAGGTTATAACTCAGGGCTAAAGTGAGTCTGCCAAGTCTGTCTTGGAATCTTGGAGATTGCCATGGGAAATACATATAGTATAATTGCATGTCATTGTTGCCCATGTGCAAGGCTCACAGGAGGCTAGTTTTTAATGCAAGAGTCCCTGTGGCTGCAAATTATTAGGCAAAATCCATTCAGTTGGTAAGTGAATAGTAAGTGGCTTAGAGCATGTGCAAAAGCATTTCACCAATAGCTTACACCTTATTGAACAGATTGATCAGCGAGTAATACAGCAGGCGAATAGGGCTGCAGACTCCCATGGCTTGGCATGTATTTGGATAAATGTATAAAATGTGAGAAAATGTGTAATTGCAATTATCGCAGTGCTAATTTTCTCATCCATTCTTCAATCACACTGGCTTATTTCTGCTCGGAGATTGGCCGAGGCCTGCTCCATTTCCATGGGAAAAATGTTTTACAGTCCAGTACCTTGGCTTCAGCGCAAACATCTGTTCTGCTCCTGTATTGGGAAACAGATCCAGATGAAGCCATGTACATCTTCCAGCCTTGTGTCGCTCTCTATGCCATGGTGATGTGGATGAACTTGGTTCCCCTGATGAATGTGCAAAAAAATGGTAACCCTATTCCGAAGACAATTTCAATTGCTAATGCTGGAAGCTGATATTAGGTAAAACACTGGTCTAGATAATTGCTTTGTTTGTCCAGCAGTGCACCACTGTCTAGAGGCCTGAACAGAAAGATGAGTCATAAAACGCAGCAATTACAATACATTTGTAGCCTCGAAGAGTATTTGTTTTTTAGATGGGGTCAGTGACCCCTACTTGAAAGTTTGGAAAGAGTAAGAAGAAGAAGGCAAATCATTCAAAAACTATAAATAAGAAGAAATGAAGAGTTGCTTAGAATTAGCCATTCTATAACATAAGGCCAAAAAAGAATTTTGTCCTACTGGAACTTTAAAAAAATAAATAAATAAAAGCAAGGATTGAATATATATCAACTTTAGTAGCTACAGTATATGAGTGTGGTAGAGTTATTAAGTGAATTGCTTTTAAAACTTTTTTTTTGTTTGTTTTGCAAAAGTAATACTGGCATGACTTCCACAAAAACTATAACTTGATCCAAACCAAATCATTTCAATATGCTAAACACATGCTGCTGGTACGAGCAGAAAGCCCAACATCTTACTTGTGTTTTGCTA
This sequence comes from Xenopus petersii, assembly GCA_038501925.1. Classification (NCBI taxonomy): domain Eukaryota; kingdom Metazoa; phylum Chordata; class Amphibia; order Anura; family Pipidae; genus Xenopus; species Xenopus petersii. Next base: position 14,814,994 of record CM076682.1, read on the forward strand.
ATAAAAGTCACATACCACTGAATTTCATGTTTTATTTCCGTTCATATCCGACCTCCTACCAACTCCATTCCAAAATATGATGTTGCTCCCTATTTGCCCTTCATTCTGTGCATTCATACTACAATACCAGCCCCCTGGTCTTAAATAGGACTTCCTTTAGCTTAATCCCCAGCAGGTGTTTGTGGAAACATTGCTTGCAGTCATACGTGGGGAGTAGGTGCAGTGGGAAACAGCGATGACATGTAAAGAGAAACTTTGCAAAGTGGCCGGTGAATTCCATATTACAATTCCACCTTTAAGGTGGTTTACCTTTGAGTTTAGGACTACACAGAAGTTTTCAGGGCGATCCGAAGCACTGCGACAAAACGCCAGCGTCAAATCGCATGCCACGGAAATAAAGTAAGAGATAGAAATGTCATATGAAGTTGCTTCGTTGATCGGATGCGGCACGACTGCAACTTCATCCGACAATGCATTCACTTACCTTATTTCTGTCGCATGCGATTTGACGTCGGCTTTTTGTCACATCAAGTCAGATCGCGCCGAAAATGTCCGTATAGTCCTACCATAAGTTACATTTTAGTTTTTCATAGAATAGCCAATTGTAAGCAACTTTTTAATTGGTCTCCATTATTTATTCTGTACAATTTTTTAATTTGCCTTTTACTTCTGACTCTTTTCAGCTTTCAGATGGGGGTCATTGACCCCATCTAAAAACAAATGCTCTGTAAGGCTACACATTTATAGTTATTGCTAATTTTTGTTGCTCATCATTGTATTCAAGCCCTCTCCTATTCATATTCCCATCTATTATTCAAATCAATGCATGGTTGCTAGGATAATTTGGACTCTAGCAATGAGTAGTGATGGGCGAATCTGTGCAGTTTCACTTCGCCAAAAAATGAGTGAATTTACAGCGAAACGCATTGAAGTCCATGGGCATCAAAATTATTTTGAAGCAAGCGACAATTTTTATATGCGCGACTATTTGGTCCACCTTAAACCTGCCGAATTGCTGTTTAGCCTAAGGGGGACCTCCTATGACATTTGGCTAAGTTTTGAGAAGTCAAAGTATTTTTTTGTCGACTATCGAAGTATCAAATTCAATGGTCGAATTTTGAAGTCTTTTAATTTCGAAATTCGCCCCTTAGTAAATGTGCCCCTAGGTGAATGCAATATAGGTCGATAACGGAAAAACTGTAAATATTCACACTGCGAACAATTCTGCCTTTGTGTGAATGTAATGAACATTTGGCAAGCCCTTTGCCCCTCAAGCAACAGTAGGACAGCAATGCCGAATTTTCTAATTTGCAATAGAGCGCAGTGCATGTAATAAAACTTCTTACTGAAATAGTTGTTACGTTTGCTCCAAAGGTTTACGCCATCTTCAAACATAGTACACAATGTGCAATTGAGATTCACAAAACAATAAAAGCCTAATGAAGAATAATACATTGCACCATGCACATTTTTTATTCTTATTTGTGCAAAATGTCTTCTTTTTGAGAATTTTATTACGTCCCCTTGCTCTTGAGAAAGACCCAATTACACTAAAGTTGCAGTATAGTAAGTCTATAAAATTACATTTTTTTTAAATAACTAGATTTTAAAACAAATACACCTCCCACTTATTTCTAGGGATGTAGCGAACTGCCGATTTGGTGTTCGCGAACGCCGTTCGCGAACACCGGCAAAAAATTCGAACGTTCGCGGACAGTTCGCGAACTTCGAACACCCGCTAAAATCGTTCGATTCGAACGATGGAAGGATTTTAATCATTCGATCGAAGGATTTTCATTCGAATCGAACGATCGAAGCCATTAGATCGAATGCTTTTCATTTGATCGAATGCTTACAATCGTTCGAACGAATGGAAATCATTCGATTTTTAGCGGTCGAAGGAATTCGAATGGTCGAATGGTCGAACGATTTGTATTCGAATCGAACGCGAACTCAAAATGCGAACGTTCCCAAACGTTCGCGAACATTCGGCGGACGCGAACGGTCGAGGTTCGCGCGAACTAGTTCGCAGCAGAACAGTTCGCTACATCCCTACTTATTTCTACAGATTGCATTTTATCAGCTTGAATTTTTAATATCTTCTCGCTTTGTAACTGGAAAGATTGGAAAACTCAAGTTTGAGAAAAATAAAAATTTTAGTTTTTTAAGCTCTGAAAAGTTGAATGACAGAAAAGATGAAAAATTCAAATTCAGCCCAGAACCCTTGGGACCTGCTGTTTAAGTGTGTTCTAGGCCACATAATGATTTTTTCAAGGATCATTTTTAATTGGTCTGGTAATCTCCCTGACCTATTCCAGCCCCTCTAAGGATGCCACCACCTGTATTTCTCTCCCTCCAGTGTTGCATGTGCCAATACCCTGCCTATTTCTAGATTGAGCGTGGGTATGTCAGGCCAGATTGGGTGTGGGTTGGTTAGGGGCAGGCAGGGGTCAGCGCAGGTCCTTAAAGGATAAGTAAACCTTAAAAATAAGTGAATGTAAAATTGATGCGGGTGCTATTCTAAGAATGTACATTCATTATTTATTTTTTTTAATTATAAGACCAGTCTGACCACCAAGTAGTCAAGGAAGTTGTCAGGAGAAAGAAAATGGTTTCTGGTTAGCAAAGATTTGAGAAAGGTTTCTATTTTTTTTCCTAACCAGAAGAACATCAGAGCAGCCTCTTTCTTTCTCCTGACAATTTCCTTGACTACTTGGTGGTCAGACTGGTCAGAAAATGACCAGCAGGTGGCGCTCTTGTAACAAAATTCATTGATGTTAACAGTACATATAACCTTTAATATCTTGGAATTAAAAAAAAAAAATAATGAACGTACATTGCAAAAGTGCCTATAATAGCACTCTAATGAATTTACAATTCACTTATTTTTAAGGTTTACTTATCCTTTAAATTATTCACTACTAGTTTCTATTGCTTGGCAAACCTATAACCTATATCTGAGACTGGAGCTTATTTAACAGAGCCAAGTGCTTACTCCAATAAAATAAGCAACACAAGAGAGTTTTTTGTTATCATGCGATAAGTCCAGCCTTAATCATTTTATATTTCGTACTTTATGTATCTGTGCTGCAGTTTTATATTTGTTTGGCACGTGAGAGAGTGGTGGGGTGGGATACTGGCTGATCTCTGATTGGTTTTATAAGTTTTATGTCTAGTTTTTGTTTTTTTTTTGCTGTTGAATTGCATTACAGCTGTGGGGAAAATAAACAGAGGATTATTGTCGCTCATTTGATTGCATTGTAATGGCTCAGGCTTAGGTTCGGATGTCAAAACTGAAATCTAAATATTTATTCCTGGTCTCCACCATTTGTGAGGTTATTCTGGGTGACTGGAAGTTGCAAGGAACTGTCATAGGCTCCTGTAAATACATCAGAACTTACCTAAATATTGCAAACACTACTGTAAACTAAAAAATGAAGTTTAAAAGCTGAGCAAGTAATTAGGGGTTTGTTTTTCTATACGGTATGTATATGTAACATATGGACCGTCTCAAAGGGCTGATTCTAATGCTGGACCCTAATAGGACAAAATACAGATAAAATCAGGCTTTCTACTCTTAACCTTTGATATGTCTTATGAGAAATAACAGCCGTTAGATAAGTCCCCACTAAGGAGCAGATACACTGATTAAAGGCTGTCGGGGCTGATATGGGGCAAAAGTACAAACATGGGACCTGTTATCCAGAATGCTCGGGACCTGGAGTTTTCCAAATAAGGGATTTTTCCATAATTTGGATCTCCATACCTCAAGTCTACTAAACAATCATGTAAACATTAAATACACCCAATAATCTGGTTTTGCTTCCAATAAGGATTCATTATATCTGAGTTGTGATTAAGTACAAGCTACTGTTTTATTAGTAAAGAAAAGAGCAAATCAATAGTGATGCGCAAAAACCACAGCGAAAATTCGCCAGTGTAAAAAAAAATGGATGCCGGCATCCTTTTTTTGGATGCCGGCGCATTTCCGCCAGCGAATTTGCGTCAGCGTATAAAAAAAAACAGACGCCGGCGTCAAAAACTAGACGCCAACGCCGTTTTGCAAATTTGTCACTATTTCGCGAATTTTGCGGGAAATACGCACATTTTTCTGCGAAGCGCCCCAAATTCGCCCATCACTAGAAATCAATTAAAAAAATTAGAATTATGGGTATAGGACCTGTTTTCCAGAATGCTCTGGACCTGGGGGCTTTTCTTAATTTGGATCACCATAATTTGCCAACTAAAAAAATCATAAAACCATTAAATAAACCCATTAGGCTGGTTTTGCTTCCAATAAGGATTAATTATATCTTGGTTGGGATCAAGTACAAGCTACTTTTTTATTAGGAAATCATTTTTAAAAATTGGGATTTGGATAAAATGGATTCTATGGGAGCCTTTCTTTTATTAGGAGCTTTTTGGATAATGGGTTTCTGGATAACGGATCCCATACCTGTATAGTTACAGTAAGAACCAAAGCTAAAATACTGTTTGTCAAGTCAGCCATAGTGAAGAGCAAATCTGTCCACTTTCGCAAAAAAATTTGCAAAACTGCTGAAAAAGTCAATAGGGACATTTTTTTTTTACTTGCAACAATTTTTGCTTATTCATCATTTTTTCTCACTCTAAAGTCGATGCGCATTTTTTCTTGTGGTGACTTTTTTGTCTCTGCACTTTTTTGACTTGCTGACGTTCTTTGTCGGGGCAAATGTTTTTTTCACGGCAAATTTTTGCAGCAGTTTTGTGAAAAAATGAGCAGATGGAGAAATGTGGAATTTCGCCACAAATCCATACTTGGCAAAAAAATTTGCTCATCACTAGTCAGCCGCCCAATTCCAGTGATTGGTTTCTGAGCTCAGATTACAGCAGGGATGGGAGGAGGGAGGGGGAGAGGAGCAAACTGAGCATGCTCAAGCCCTGCCCTGGAGGTTTAAGCTGAAAACAGGAAGTCTGATACAGAAGCCCATGAGTACACAATAGAAGGAAAGAAATGTGATGTTTCTTTTGACAGAGGACTCAGAGCAGCATTACTCCGAGGGTTTACTGGTGTATTTATATAGACCTTTCTGATAAAGCTTACTTAATTTTAGCCTTTCCTTCTCCTTTAAGGAGGCTGCAACCTCCCTCTGGTTATTGCAGGATTATATGGGGGATCCCATGATACACATAATACTCTTAGTAAGCAAAGTGTACAGTGTTTGACATGCCCCCCACTAATATGTAATCAGATCCTGGGCAACAAATAAAACATTACATAGTAAAAAATCAGGACGCAGAGCCATTCATGTAGGTTTCAGGTTTGATTTGGTTTACCAGCTAACAATCCTATATGGTATAACGAGTAATGAGTATATAGCTGAGGGACTAATGATAAAGTATCCCTATTAGCAGGGTCGGCCAGCTTGTAAGAGTGTATGTGTCATTAGACATAGGTCATAGTAGCAATGCTTTCTAGTATGTTTATAGTCTCACTAATCAGCATTCTAATGAAGAGCACACAAGGCTGGTATTTTCCACAGATGGTTTCCAGTTCATTAAGTTGACACTCATTATAACAGCTGAATCCACCTTTGTGAAATATTTCGGAGACATGACATTTCTCAATCAGTTGCAAAACGTTCTTATGTAAATGACTCCATTGCAAAAAACTTTGATCATCATAGAAAATGTCCTTGTGTGTTAGACAACAAAGACCATTTAATCACTGGGAACTGCAGCCGCACGGAGTATTAACACTTTTTTAATCTGTGTGAATTAAAACAACATTCAACATTCAGATCCCAATAAATAGCTCCTGCCAATATACCATTTGTTCCTCTTAATGTGAATGAGATCCTACGCTCAGAAAAGGAAAAGCTGTAATTTACCCTCACTGCACTACAAGCCTGAACATTACATTTCTTTTTCCTAAGTGCCTTTGAGGATAATGAAAATATAAACCCATTTTTGCACCCATTTTCCGCAATTTATGAAAGCAATTTGATATAGATGACCATACATGCTCCTAGCAACTTGCCATACGGGCCACTATACAAACCAGAAAGAGAAATGTGAGTATTCCCGAAAAGAATAACAAAAAATTAAAAGAACAAACACATTTAGTAGGACATGAGGACCAAAGCCTGACATGTTTCGTGCCTCCAGGAGCACTTACTCACAGCCTACGAGTAAGTGCCCCAGGAGGCATGAAATGCATCAGGCTTTGGTCCTCATGTCCTAATAAATGTTTTTGTACTTTATGTTATAATTTTTGGGAATACTCACATTTCTCTTTTTGGTTTGTATCATATGCACCCCCAGACTGAGGTGAACTGTGAGTTTTCTTCCCTTATTTTTTGATGACTTTACTTTACATATCTTAACACTTGGGTAGTGTTCATAATTGAATAGGCATTCATGCTCCATTTGATTATTTGTGAGTGCCCCATGCCCACTTGACCTGCACTGTTGCATTGATTGCAAGTGCATGCATTGACTGACGGGAACCTTGGAACTACCACCAGACTAGATTGTGTTAATGGCCACAACTTACTTGCCCCAAGTGAATTGGACGTTAATGCATTATTGAACTTGCAGGCCATAGTGACACCATCCTCGTTTGGAAAATGTGCACCAATACTGGTATTTGATTCACAAATGCATGGATAACCTTTATATTGGTGCACAGTGTGAAAGCTGCATTAAAGGAGAAGGAAAGGTTAAAACTAAGTAAGCCTTATTAGAAAGGTCCATCTAAATATACCAGTAAACCCCCAAAGTAATGTTGCTCTGAGTCCCCTGTCAAAAGAAACACAGCATTTCTTTCCTTCTATTGTGTACTCATGGGCTTCTGTATCAGACTTCCTGTTTTCAGCTTAAACCTCATTGCCCTGGGCAAGAGCATGCTCAGTTTGCTCCTCTCCCCCCCACCCCTCCCTTCTCTACTGTAATCTGAGCCCAGAGCAGGGAGAGACTCAGGCAGGAAGTGATGTCACACCACATTAATACTGCAGCTCCTATTCTAAACAAACAGAGAGTTTCTAGACATTTTACTCAGGTATGGTAAAGCATTCTACAGAATAAATATAGCATTCTAGCTTGCACTATTGCAGCTAATCTATTGGCAATAAAATGGCTCTGTAGCTTTCCTTCTCCTTTAAAAGCAACTTAGTATGCACCCACCATTACACTGGGAATTTGGAGGAAATGCTGTGTTGCGGGTAAAGAACATTGCAATTTGCTTTCAAAAATTACATTACAAATTCACATTAATCTACTGTTGCCCACAACAGTAAATGAGACTTTATATTTATACCTTATGAATTCCAATATAAGACAATATATACACCACTTGTTTGCACTCAACTGTGCTAACACTGTGCACTGGTGCATAAGGTACAGGGAGTTTTGCACAAGGCACTCATTGTTGTACCACTAGAACTATACAACTAAAGGGGGACATCATATCTGCAATGTCCGGCTAATAAACTCCTCATTCGCAGAAGAGAAACTCTCTGAAGTTGAGTCACCAGCTGAGAAGATGAGTTTTTGTCTCTGTGAGAGGGCCCTGAATTTTCAGTGTGCAAATTGTGAAACAGCTGTTAAGTCTCTAACTGTACAGTGATAACTGTTAACAATTACTATTGCTTTTGAAGTCTTTTGAACAGGGCTGAATTCATGGGGTGCCGACAGAAAGACGTTTGGCCCCACATTGTTTAGGGCCACACAGGAGTTACTTATACAGGGAATAGAAAGAACTTCTTTTGTAATGAATTAGCCTACCCAGTAAAGGCAACTGTTAGTACTAAAGGGTAAACCATGAACAATGGAACCCAACACATGTGCCATTTTTATATACTTTGAACCTTAACCCATTCAAATGCCCTCATTGCACCCTGAGTGTCAGCTGTTTGTGGTCCTAGATTGAGGAGGTGTGCCCCTATCTTACATTTTATTTGGAGATACAGCCCACCATTATACCTGCAAACATTTTTAGTCTGGTGCAAGAAGCAGATTGCAGTCTGTATTTACCACTGATGCAAGTGCAGGTGATCTATGTATGATCCCTAAGGACAGGGCAGTATTCATATATAGGTACCCAAGGACCTATGTCTAGAGTGGCAGCTTTAAGTGGGGAACCTCTGGTTTCTATAAAAAAAATATCAAAGTCTCTGGCAGAAGCTGGGGCATTTTTATCTAAATCCAGCAGTGGAGCTGGGAAGGGGTACCTGGGCTTTCATGTCTTCATGCCACAACAGAAGTGACGTGATGCCCATGTGCAGTTTGCTAGTGGGGGATGGGGGTGCTTCTAAATACCGCACAGCCTAAGGGGTGCAATTTTGCATGCCTCTTGTGCACTTGTACCAAAGCAGTTTGCTCTTGAGCTCTAATAATATCAGGCTAACAGTCTGCTCACTACTCTGTGCTGTACTTGCCAACTTTTTTAAATACCATCTTACACAGTGATCCAATCCAAACCCTTGTGGATAAACCCCACCCCTTCGAGTCCCCTAACTGGGACTGTCCAAGTTAATGTAGGACAATTACAGAATTGAGTTTTCTACCCAATTCAGTTTAGGGATGCATCGACTCCACTATTTCAGATTTGGCCGAATAGCCGAATCCTGCATGAAAGATTTGGGCGAATACTGAATCAGAATCCTAATTTGCATATGCAAATTTCGGGCGGAAAAGGAAACAATGGGGGGAAACATTTTTGCTTCCTTGTTTTTTATTTTCTTCCCTCCTCTAATTTGCATATGCAAATTAGGATTTGGTTCATCCAGGCACAGGGATTCAGTCGAATCGGAATCCTGCTGAAAAAGGCCAAATCCCAAACCGAATCCTGGATTTGATGCATTGATTATTCAGTTACACATTGTAATGAAACCAAGCACTAAAGCTATAAAACTGTGCAGCCATAAAGTACCCACAACAGTGACCTTTTGTCAGCTTTCTGTCAGTATCTGATATGGATTGATACATGCAGGGGATACATGTTTGATAAATGTTAGCCAGAGAGCAACGTAGTATGACAGACCCCCTACAGTTAGTAGCAGAAGGTATCCATTTGCTGTGCAGCCTCTGGAATTAATAATATTTTAATACATTGTGTTCTGGAAGCAGATTATTTTGTGTGTAGAACAGGAAACAATGATGTCAGCATTTAGCATGAGCACCACGAAGAGAGATGGAGCTGGCCATGCATGATTATCCCACATGGATCATGATAAAGATGCCAGTTTAGCCCATATCATATGCATTACATTACAATAGAATACTTCCATACCAAGCTTGTACAGAAACCCCCTACTGACGAGTCTCCCAGGGTGGGAAGACAAAATGCATGCTCTGTCTCTAGGAGTTCATACTCTATCCAGTGACTGCAACGTGGCTTTGGTTTAGGATATTAGTGTAACTCATAAGAAGACAGCCACTGATTGAACATTAAAAAAACTGTATATCGGGTTTTGTTCCATAAAGTCCATGAGTTTATTTTGGTAGCAGTTGGCCAAGGTCATCACAAAAACTCAACCACTCCTGCATTTTATAGCTTATAAAACAGACCTAAAAACACAACCAAACATCCAACCAAATAAGCACCTCATCCTCCATATTGCGGGCTGAAACTGCACTTGTTTGTACCTGATAATAATTTTGATTATGGAGTATACTGGAGTCTTGGAGACAATCCAGAAGAATTTAGATGAGTGCTTGATAATAATTATCACATCAATATATCTTGCCTCCTAAACACGCATGAGACAAAATGCTGAAAGACGTGACTCCAGTGTTCAGCTACTGGTGAAAGACTGTCTCAAAATCCACCCAGCTGTTGACAGTGTATTTACAAATTTGGGTTCACGGGGGCAAGGACACCTGCTAGCTGATTTAACTTCAGAGCCCTAACCTAAATAACAGAGCAACATTTCCTTTCCTGATGGGATTAATGTCCATAAAACAGTCATGACATGTCACACGACAATTAGCTGCACATCTGTTGGTGCCACTAATGTGCCCATGTGCCCTCAAGATACAATAACAATCTCTGTGCTAGTAAAAATAGCTTGTGCTGCAGCCAGGGATGGCTTTAACGTTGGGAGGAGAGGGCATTTGTGCTAGGCTCTCACAACCACAAGAGCCCCTTGGGGTCAAAAACATGGATAAAAGAACAAAAGTAATGTTATATTGTATATGTACAGTATATGGGTCAGGGGTGTTTGACATGTGGCTCTCCAGATGCTGCTACTGCTGTATTGCAACCCCCAGTATCCCACACACCTGATAATTTATGTAGTTCTTCCCTACCCTTCACACAGAAGCCCCCCTCTCCTACATTGCCAGAGCTCTCTTTTTATCTCTTCTTTTTGTCTCTTCACAAGCAGCACTACAGATTAATATTTTTACCAAAAATCAATTCCCTTATGCACCCCAAAATGACTGCTTTCTAAACTAAGGTCTGTTGTGTTTAATAAAGTTGTTTGTACATGGATAGGAAACTGGCTACAGGATCGGGTACAGAGGGTGGTTGTTAATGGGACATTCTCTACTTGAAATAAGGTTCTTAGTGGGGTCCCCAGGACTCAGTATTGGGTCCACATTTATTTAACATGTTCATAAATGACTTAGGGGAGGGTATTGTAAGTAATGTATCAGTGTTTGCAGATGACACAAAATTATCCAGCCCAATTAATTCCATCCAGGATGTGGCACTTGCAACATGATATTGATAAACTGGCAATCTGGGCAGCTAAGTGGCAAATGAGATTCAATGTTGATAAATGTAAAGTCATGCACCTGGGATGTAAAAATATCCACTTATACCCTTAATGGGACTGCACTAGGCAAATCCATTATGGAAAAGGACCTTGGAGTCCTTGTAGATAATAAACTTGGCTATAGCAAGTAATGCCAGTCAGCAGCATCAAGGGCAAATAAGGTCTTGAGTTGTAATAAAAGGGGCAGAGAGTCAAGGGAGGAGGGGGTCATTCTTCCACTGTATAGAGCACTGGTAAGGCCCCATCTAGAATATGCCGTACAGTTGTGGTCTCCATCACTCAAACAGGACATTATTGTATTAGAGAGTGTACAGAGAAGGGCAACTAAGCTGGTAAAAGGTATTGAAAATCTTAGCTATGAGGAAAGACTGGTTCACTCTGGAGAAGAGGTGTTTAAGTGGTGATATGATAACTATGTATAAATATATAAGGGGATCATATAATAATCTCTCTAATGCTTTATTTACCAGTAGGTCTTTCCAGCTGATGCGAGGTCACCCTTTCCAATTAGAATAAAGGAGGTTTTGCCTAAATATTCGGAAGTGTTTTTTTTACAATGAAAGTTGTGAAGATGTGGAATTCTTTCCCCGAATCAGTGGTATAGGCTGATACATTAAATAGCTTTAAGAAGGGGTTGGATGGCTTTTTAGCAAGTGAGCAAGTTGATCCAGGCACTGGCGACCATTTTGGAGTCAGGAAGGAATTTTTCCCCCCTCTCAGGCAAATTGGAGAGGCTTCAGATTTGGTTTTTCTGCCTTGCTCTGGATCAACTAGCAGTTAGGCAGGTTAAAATAGAGTTAAAAGGTTGAACTTGATGGATGTGTGTCTTTTTTCAACCTAACTTACTATGTCAAAATGAGTCAAATTTCTGTGGTTCATCATTGGTTGTGCAGTTTCAGCAAATATTCCTTCCTCTCTACATTTCCCATAATATGTTAGCTAAAAGGTGGGCACAAAGGGTTAAGAGGTGTAGAGTGAAACACAAACCTACTGACAAGACCCGAGGGCAAATTAATTCATTTGAAAATTAATCAACATGTCCTCAATTTTGCCTACAACCTAAAATATTTAGTTTGCCTTTCATCTTAAACTGACTAAGACAGTATTATCAGGACAAACTGTATAAGTCATAGTGGAGTCCCCCCCTAAGACCTAAAGCTGAAGAAGAGACCATTTGGAAAGCATGTATGATCAATAGTCAGCGAACCAAAGAATTCAGCAAGGTTGTAACCTAGACAAGGTTTGGAGCAGGTCAAGCAGGTGAAGCAGAGGTCTTAAACCCAAAGTGGTGTAGCACACCCAAAGGGCCCAGAAGCAACATAAGAGGAGTTCCCATTATAAATAGATAAAAGGAGTACTGTGTTAAGAAAAATGGTGTACAGGTATAGAGAGAAACAAATATATTGACAGGACTTGAGGTCAAATTGATTCATTAGGAAATTAAATGTCTCAAACCTAAAACATTCAGTTTGCCTGTCATCTAAAACTGTCTAGGTATTTATTGCCAGGACGTATTAGGCATAGTAGAGTTTATCCTTTGTCCCCCCTGAGATCTAAAGCTGAAAAAGAGGACATTTTCAAAATCATGTATGATCATTAGTCAAAGAACCAGAGAAGCTAGCAAGGCTGCAACCTACACAAGGTTTGGAGAAGATATTAAACTGGCCAAGGCAAGCAGATGAAGCAGAGGTCTATAGCCCAAAGTGGTGTTGAGAAAGCCTAAATGGCCCAGAAGCAACATTAGAGGAGTTCAAGTTTACAGCAAAAATATAAATGCACAGGTACAATAACCCAAGTAACAAGACACTTGCTTTCAAATGTAAGAGCCAACTGGTCAATGCCCCATTACACTAGCATGAGAGAACTCCCATGTCTCCAGGTAGCACCTTGAAACAAATGTTAAAGATGTATTTAATACAAGTTTCAGTAATTCATTGAAATATACAGTAAAACATTTAGGTACGAAAGTAGCATGTTCCTAATTATGGGATGCAAGTGAGATAGAAATGAAGTACAATTGATGTAAGATAATTCTTTCCATAAGTCAGGAACCTTGGTTCAGGGAAGCATAAACTTGAACTCTTACCAAGAAACAAGGGAAACTTTAACTAAATTTAAGAACACCCAAATATCTTTAACAAAGTTGATTGAAGGAAAAGATTGTTTACGGAAAGCCAAAGATAGTATCAGCCAATAGTTATCCTTCTGCTTTTGTCTAGGAATTTAAAGCTGTAGGAGATATGTAAGCAGGTTCTTCTGTATTGGAATGCTTACAAATGAAAGACTGTTATTTGGTCAGCAGCATTGTATCATCAAGGACATTACTGCATGTGATTATGGGAAGTATAAGATTGTGACTACAGTGGGAAGAAATGTTCTCATATGGCATTCATTGTGGTGTCTTTCTGACCATCAGAATCTGCAGATGCTTACTTCTCATTGTGGTGCCTTGACCACTCTATATGTTTACTACCTGTATATCCAGCAATTAGTCGAATGAGCACCTACCACCACTGTCTCTGCTGCAACACAACCAGTTTATCACATTATCACAACATGTTTCATCCGACGAACTTAACTTAGCCCTGCATTGTCTCGATTGTCCTGCCATGTCATGCCCCCTTTCTTTACAATTTAGGGGTCAGCTTTTCTGCACTTTGTGATACATGGGTCACTACTTGTAAGGATGTACTTTAATGTATGGTATGGGTGTGGAATACACAAACTACTAAAAAGATTTAGGGCATTCCTCAGCCTTTGTTTCATTAGAATTCAATCTGGTCAAGTGGATACATTTTCCACAATAAGGTTTTTTAGTTGCAAGGCTATGATTATAAAATTGTCAAGCCACCATACCACATCCCGGTAAACTCCATATGGTGGTCCTCTGGTCATATTCTTCATAGGCTGGTACCTCCTTCCATGGTTTAAAATTGTTTAAAAGGTATATTCTAAAAAGAAAGTTGGAGTCAAAGAACGGGTTGACAGACCTACTGCAGTCCCCTACAGATCTTCCATTTTTTTAACCACTAGAGAGAGAGCTGATGTACTTTACTGTTTGTAGGCAATTGTTGAGGCAAAGAGGACAGTTCATGTGGATTTCAAATCAACATAACCCTGCACTACATTGTTGAGCCTCAAGAAAGGCAAAACCGGTCTGTAGTTGGGAATCTGATCAGCTATTATCCTGGCTTCTGCTTTAAAAACCCAGTGGGTGAGATTTAGCCTATAGGATAAATCCATGTAAATGGAATTTTCTTGGTGCTTGTTTGGAATTAATTCCCAGGATTCCTTTCGTTTATTTAAATCTAAATGAGGCAGTCTCCTCAACCACAATGACTTGTATGCGAAATCAACAGAAGGAAACACTGTAGGGATATCATGCTAAGCAAGCAAGATATCAGTGAATATTGTCCTCAACTGAAATCTATTAAGCCACTGACAATGACATCTTCAATCTGAAATACATGAAATGATTAGAACTAAGAGCATTGTAGGAAACATTGATAGTCCAATGTGTGCATTGTTAAAAAGTAGGTTCAGAAATGTCTGTCATCCTTCATCTCTCAGTTATGCCTTTCATACACTGCATCCACTCCTTTAGTAAAATCCTTACAATCAGACATCACAAAACCTTGGTAGCTGACCCAGTTTTTAGCTGATGGTCCCTCTTCATGGTTCCCTTCTGCCCCTTTCCATCCCATCACCCCCACTCCCAAAAAGTCAACCATTTCATCGTACCTGGTGGTAACTGCAGAGTTGCTCATAGGGGTTTATGCTATTTAGAGGGATTTTATTAACCAATGAGGCTAAATACAAAAAATATCTAACATTATTTTTTGCTGCAGAAAGTTATATGAGGACAAGTACGTCAAATTAAATGTATAAACATGTGTATGTTTCAAAATAATAATAGACGCAACAGATGGATTGATACAAGGCAAAATAAAGAAAGTCACAAGAGCTTTCTATAAGGGGTTTATAAGACTGCATCATTTCTGTACATACCTAAGGAAATAGCACTATCCAAGATTGAACTGTTTCTGTTATAAACACAAGCAGAGTCTCATTAGTTACTTGGATAAGAAAGTAATGCTTGTGCCATATAAACTGCACCTGGTACATACCTAAGCAGTGAGTCTACCCTATATAAGCTGCGTTGGTTACAAATCTACAAAGTACATCTAGTCCAATTTGAAAAGGGTTGTTTGCACACAAGTATTTACATGTCTGTGAGTCAGAGACCATAAGTAGATTTTATGTTTTCTGGGAAAAATCTGGACACTTCTCTCGGGGCTCTTGTAATGAAGGAAGGCTGAGACCCCCATCATATTGATTAAAAATACAAGGCCAACTTGTAGCCCTACAGCTGGGGATTAATTGTGGTAGAAGTAGAACTTCCTTACAAACATAGGAATCCCTTGTGCATGTACTGAAAGTATTGCAACTCAGTATGGCAAATAAAATGGCAATTTGAAGAGTTCTGAAGCTCTGTCATAAAGGAGAAAACCAAAAGACTGGAGATTTCCAACGGACTTGCTCCTCTTTGCAGGTCCAAATCATTTGCATGAAATAGTCTCTTCTACATTTAGTTGCTTTGTTTTATGAACAATAATGCATAAACAATATGCATATGTATTAACATACTTTTGGCTGCAACAATATTTTTGTTATAAAATAGATTTATGGCCACAGCCCTAGGAGTGAGAGCCTGACGTTTGAATTCATGAGACACTGTAGATTGTTGCAAGTGTGTATTCCAGCTTGGATGTGTCTAGTACAATTGAGTCTAAATGGCACTAGCACTGGGCCTTGTGGAGCATCAAAAGACAGAAGACTTTATTTGGAGCCTTGGTTCAATTTCAAGTTTGTGAAAAGATTAAGTTTTTCATTCATGCATATCTTTCACAAACTGAATTTTGGATAGTGTCTGGGCTTGATATTCTGGGAGGTCCAGTAAATGTGAGAAAACCCAGTGGTGAGTTTAGGGGAATTGTCTGGGGTTGAAGCCATGGGATTCCAGTGCCAAACTTAGTCCCATGTTTTGACTATACACTCATTAATTGTTACATGCTCAGCATGTACTTCAAGCTCCTGTATACCAGAAACAACAGTGATTCACTTGAGTCGTAAACTGTCAACTCAAGTCCATAATTGCTGCAAATAATATACATATTTGTTGTATATTCTAAGGCAGGGGCTCTCAACCTTTTTTACCCATTAGCCACATTCAATGTAAAAAGTTGGGGAGCAACACAAGCATGGAAAAAGTCCATGGTGATGCTAAACAAGAGCTATTTGGTAGCCCTTATGTGGACTGGCAGCCTACAGGAGACTCTGTTTTGAAGTACATCAGGTTTTTATGCAACCAAAACTTGTCCCCAAGTCTGGAATTCAAAAATAAGCTTTGAGGCCACTGGGAGCAACACCCAAGGGGTTGGTGAGTAACATGTTGCTCACGAGCCACTGGGTGGGTATCACTGTTCTAAGGGCTTAATGAGACAAGTTGTCTTGATTTTGGAATTAGTGAACTAGATGTCTTTGCGAGCAGCTAAGGATCAATAGAAAGAGCCAGGGAAGGAGAGTAAAGTGGTGGAACCAAAAGAGAAATGATAAAAACCAGAAGAGAAAAGTGACTAGTATTAAAGCAGTGGAAGGAGAAAAGCAGATGAGGAACGGGTCAAGAAAAGTGGAGTATTAAAAAGGAGTAGCAGAGGATCAAAGGGGGAATAACAGATGGAATCGGGAGATCAAACAGAGAATGGGAGGACCGAGAATGTGAGTGGGAGAAAGTGGGGGAAAGACATGAAAGAAAAGGAGAAATAAATTGGCATGATAATTAAAGCAGGTTATAGAAGTGCATAAGGTGTACAGGTGGAAATGGGTTTAAAGGTGGAAACAAGACAAGTAAGAAGGATCAATGTAGGATAAAGATCAAAGACAAAATGGGTCATTTACTTAAGCAAGTTTTGTGTACAAAGTGCAATATTTGAGTTTTTTAACTAACAATACATAATGTTTCCACAATTCCAGCATCATTGTGACTGCGTTTGTCACAGTTCCATTTGATACAACAAAATGAACACAATTTTGTGTTGTTTGTTGGTTAACTGGGTACAAGTAGCAGCAACAATTTTTGTGGTGTGGAAGGTGTCACTGTCAGAGCATTCGGATTCTTTGGGTGCAAGTCTGTTGCATCCACTGACACAGTCCATTGTAGCATCATGTTCAGGGTGGCATTGTGTCAATAGGTGCATTTCCGTTACGTCGGTAAGCACCCTTGCTCACAATTTCCATAACGAAGGGGCGCCAATCGCAGCAACGTGGAAGTGTACGGATGTTTGGGCACAAGTACTTTTAATGAAACACACTTGCATCCACATAAACTCAGATGCAATTATACTTGTGGTCATAAAGAAACCCTAAGCAGAAAACTGCTAAAAGAGAAGGAAAAGAATAGCAGAGTTAGAAAAGTATGGGGGATTGCTTTACCTATTAGTGACTGGTAAATCTGACCCATTTCATTTGGCTGAAAATGTGCAGAAATGGTCAACAGCATTTTTTTGACCCGCGACAATTTTTTTCACCCATTGGAGTCCATGGGCATCATTTTTGAGGTGAAACTTGGTGAAGAATTTCGCTCATCACTATGCCATCAATTGAACGTTTGGACTTCCCACCTTTATTTATGTAGGATCTGAATTTCTACTGAATGTAGGATCTAAAGTTCTACAGGTCGTTGTTATGAGTTGAAGAAGAAGGTATGACTTCCAAAACTGGGGCCTATTTAATTAACATGTGGCCCTCCCTAAGAAGTTGAAGAGCATCAAGATGAATCATCAGTTTATGTCAATGACCTGGCTGTGTCACAATATATACATGACTAAAACCAATAACTCTTGGGAATAGTCTTGTAAAAAAATGCAAGGTAGCATGTCCTATTATTACAGAGTTCATGTAACCATGTCCTGTGTCTATCACATTAGGTATGATACATCCATATGTGTTCCTCAGCACAACATCTGGCACACGACTTGATTGCCTTGTAAACATTAGACGTCTTAAAATCATTCCCTCTGTGTCATCTGGGTTGAATTTTCCCACTATTTGAAGTTTTTCACATATCGAGCACTTTTGTAATGTTTTCCCTTTTTTTTTGGTCCTGATGGTGAACATCCTCCCGGAATTGAAATCTCACAAGAGAAAACAGATGAGGGGACTGTTTAAATTTCTCCCAACTCCGTTCCCTCTCTAAACAATGAATATTGTAGGGAGATACATGCAGAGGATCCAGTTTAATAGGAATCTACAAACATTTAAAATTGCCCTGGTCTCCCAGAGGCGCTTCAGTAATGACAATGACCCTACATGTAAAATACAACACCCTGGAATTGTTGGCTCTAGTGTGAGTAATTGAAGATTATCAAAGTGCCGCAAGATGGCACCTGTGAGCTCCGATATGCTAACTCTGAAACGGGGGATTATTACCGGCTAAAGGTGGCCATACACGGGCCGATAAAAGCTGCCGACAGACCGAGTCAGCATCTTATTGGCCCGTGTATGGGGCCCCCCGACGGGCTTCCCCGATCGAGTTCTGGCCAAAAGGATGGGACTAAAAATCGCGACCCGCTCCCATTTGTTAGGATCCGATGGTTGGGCCCTAGGGCCCACGATCGGATCAGCCCGATATTGCCCACCTCAAGGTGGCCATATCGGAGAGAGATCCGCTTGTTTGGTGACATGGCCAACCGAGCGGATCTCTCGGTGTATGGCCACCTTAAGGGGCATTTACTTGTGTTAACACCTGTGCGGGGGGGGGAGCAGGGAGGGTGGACTATGGAGGGTAAGGGTTTTTATTAGCAAGGGGGCTTAGTTCTCCTTTGAGGCAAGTGTGTGTGTTTATGAATCAAATCAAAAAATTATGTAACATGAGCCTAAACCAATCTCTGTCGAAGTCGTTGACTGCCCAGATAATAGAACTAATATATGTATAAGTTCAGGAGCAGGGTGACCAAAACCAATCATGTGAAAGCACGTCTGGTGTGACGCAGGAACATCTTTCCATCTGACCGATCCAAGACTTGAGGTTTGAGATATTTCAATGAACAATTCATAAATATTTACAATAAATTGCATTGGCCTCTTTACAATAAATAAATAATAGCAACAGAAAACAGGACCAACTGGCCGACCAGATCAGTAAATAAAAATTAAGAACGATTTACGATGTAAATAAGTAATGGAGGATGTCATACCATAAATAAGTTAGCTTAAATTCATCCAAATAAATATGGTTCCTTAAATGTTTTTAAGCTTTTAATGAGTCCATTTTAAACAAATAATTTCTCATTTTTTAAAAACAATTTCTTTTTTCTCTATGATAATAAAACAGTAGGTTGTACTTGATTCTAACTAAGCTGCATGAATCCATATTGGTGGCAAAACAATCCTATTGGGTTTACTTCAAGATTTTAAGAAGACTTAAAGGAGAACCAAACCCTTTTTATTAAAATGCCTACCCTACATAGACCTCCCTCCCTGCTCCCCCCAGCCTAGGTGTTACCCTGGGTAACACTCTTTATTACCCCTCATTGCAGATTCAGGGCATCAGAGTTCGCAGGCGCCATCTTCTTCTCTTCTGTAATCTTCAGGTCTGCATCTGCATTTTACGTGGCTTTCTGCACATTTGTTCAGGACTGACAGATTGCGCCAACTGAGAATGCGACGACATGCTGCTCTCTTCCCAAAGATTACAAAGATGGCGCCCGTGAACTCCGATCTGCAAAGAGGGGTAATTAAGAGTTGGGGCATTTACCCAGGGTAACACCTAGGCTGGGGGGTGCAGGGAGGGGGTAGGGGATGTTAATAAAAAGGGTTTAGTTCTCCTTTAAGGTATGGAGATCCAAATTGTGGATGGACCCCTTATCGGGAAAACCCAAGGTCCTGATCATTCTGTACATGTATTTATGCTTTAAGAGGCCTCTGAATAAATAGTTACCAAATCACGGGTCCATCTTTGTTTCTTGGGGAATTTCGCTTACACAAGTTTGTTACAGCACTACCAAAGAAAACATATTTATTATCTGTATCAGACATTTTTCAAATGCCTAATCATAAAATGTCTAACAAATCTAAACCAAGTCATAATTTTCCCGAATTAGCAAGATCTTTTACATGAATGCAAGTTCCTGGGTTATCTGCTTTCCCCCGCTGTCTGTTTCTGCCATCTAGTGTTTCAGCCACTCATTATCCAATAAAGCTGATTACCATAAATATCCTTTTGTCCAGTCAATTATATGATTTTATACAATAATCAATATATGCATCTGTACATATGTGACACTATGGCAATCATAGAGGCCTATTTAATAAAGGTCGAATTTTAGTGGTTTTTGAAACAATGACAAAACTCACATTCTCCAAATGTCACAACATTTTTTAAAAGATCCAAATAAAAAAAAGTACTGATGGAAAATAAAGCTAAATGATGCCCTAAAAAAAAAAGTTTTTCAGACAATTCCTAGCAAAAAAAAACTCTAAAAGTCTGAATTAGACTGCAATAGGACCTCAACATCTTTTACCTGGCGAAGTGTTGTGTTTGAGGTTTTCGTGGTTTTTACACTTAATAAATCTAGAATTTTTAGAGCTTTTATAAAACCAAAAATTTTTTGAGATTCATGGAAAAAAACAAATTTCATTGTTAGTAAATGGGCCCCATAGTCTTAGGTCATAGATTCTTTAGGGGTATTCCTATTTTTTAGATAATAAGTACAGTACTGTAGGTAACTGGCTGATGCACGCAGATAAACAAAACCCTTGTCCTGAAATTGATGCTCTTAGTACTGAGAAATATATCATCTATAAGCTGTTTCTATACTTCTATAGTGATGGGCAAATCTGTGGCGTTTTGCTTCGCCGGAAAAATTGGTGACTTTGTCGCAAAATTTGCAAAATGACGAAAAATTTGCAGAACACAATTTTGACGGCATGCTAATTTTTATAAGTGCGCTTATTTTGTCCAAATGCATTAAAGTCAACGGGCGTCCAAATAATTTTGATGCACACCAATTTTTATGCACGCAACTATTCTGACACACGCCAAATTCTTTTTGCCGTGGTGGATTTTTCACCAGCGAATTTTCGTCACAGTTTTACAAATTTATTCGCTGATGGCGAAACGTGGAAATTCAACATGAATTTGCAAATGCCTAATTTATTTGCCCATCACTATAGTTCTATAATGGGAAGGTGGACAATAAGGAGTGGCTTTCTGGTGGTTCATCTTTAAGTTAACATTTAGTATGTTAAACAATGGCTAATTATAATCAACTTTTTAATTGGCCTTAATTTTTTATTGTTTTTGAATTATTTGCCTTCTTCTTCTGACTCTTTCCAGCTTTCAAATGGGGGTCACTGACCCCATCTAAAAACAAATGCATAGTCAGGCTACAAATGTATTATTATTGTTACTTTTTATTACTCATCTTTCTATTCAGGCCTCTCCTATTCATATTCCAGTCTCTTATTAGATCAATGTATGGTTGCTAGGGAAATTTTGTCCCCAGCAACCAGATTGCTAAAACTGCAAACTGGAGAGCTGCTGAATAAAAAGTTAAGTAACTTAACAACAAATAAAAAAAATGAAAACCAGTTGCAATTTGAATCAGAATATCACTCTCTACATCCTACTAAAAGTTAATTTAAAGGTGAACAACCCCTTAAATGAGACTTAGGGATTCTGCTAAGCAGGGCCAAAGATATTAACGTATGCACAGAGAGGCTTTAAAAAGACATAAGAAGTAGTGATGGGTGAATTTATTCACAAAGCGCGAATTTGCGGCGAATTCCCGCAATTCACCGCCGGCGAATAAATTTGCGAAACCGCCGTGAAAATTTGCTGACGTCAAAAAAAAGTCCTTTTTTTGGATGCCGGCGCATTTTGCCGGCGAATGTGCACCGGCTTCCATAAAAATGATCGGCGATGTCAAAAACGGATGCCAGCGTCAAAAATGAGATGCCGGCGCCGTTTCGTGAATTTTTCGCTGTTTCACAAATTTAACGGGAAATTTGCTCATTTTTTGGCGAACCAAAATGGACCAAATTCGCCCATCACTAATAAGAAGGTGAAAAATGAAACTTTAAATTTAAAATATTAGAAAAATGTTCACAAATTAAAAATAAGAAATAATTGAAAAAAGTCTTGTTCTGGTGAACAATCTGAAAACAACTGAACTGAAGAAAGTGCTGGAAGAAAAGGCATTCTTATTCTTATTCATAATTAAGTCATTTAGAACCTTCATGACCTTTTCAAATGCCAGTTGTTTTTAATGGGAACATTTTGCTTCTGTTTAACCAATAGGTGTCATATTGAGGGATCACCACACTCACAGAAGTATCTTCAGAAAGTTAGGTTAAGAGTGAGGAAGCTTCTGTAGGCCTTGCACCTTCAAAAGAATTGTGGCAGAATCATGTACAGTACTTATTCAATTTGTTTTTCTTTTTTTTTTTTTTTTTTAAAGTATCCCTTATTTCTTATGAATATTCAGCCAGCAGATAATTGACACCTGTCATGTTTAGGGTTATAGGTATAGTTTCCACTATGCATTGGAGGAACATAAATATTTTTTATAGGAAACACTTTTGAAAGATAGTACAGATATGGGACCTGTTATCCAGAATGCTCAGGACCTGGATTTTCTGAATAATGGATCTTTATAATAATGCATCTTCATACCATAAATCTACTAGAAAATCATATAAACATTAAATAAACCCAAAAGGCTGTTTTTTCCTCCAATTAGGATTTATTGTATCTTAGTTGGGATCCAGTACAAGCTACTGTGTTATTATTACAGAAAGAAGAAAATAATTTTTAAAATTTTGAATTATTTGGATAAAATGGAGTCTATGGGAGACTGTCTTCCTGTAATTTCTTCCTGGATAACGGGTTTCTTGATAATGGATCCCATCCCTGTATTTATTTAAGGCAGAGGTTTTTGAGTAAATTAAAAAACTAAACTGTCCTAATTAGCGATGGTAGAATCTGTCCCGTTTGGATGGAAAATGTGTGTAACGGTGAAAAAATTAGCAAAACGGCAAAAAAAAAAAAAAAACATGAAAGCATTGAAGTCAATGGGCGTCAAAATAATTTTGACACAACAACTTTTATATGCGCGACTATTTTGTGTAAATGCATTAAAGTCAATGTGTGCCCAAATAGTTTTGACACACAACAAATTTTTCTTGTGGGTGGCTGATTTTTTCTGACCTGTTTTGTTTCATCGAAAATTAGGGAAACGGCAAAAAAGTCAATGGATGTGTTTTTGTGGAATTCTTTTTTTACTATACGTTATAATTTATGAGTGGTTTTTCATGGCAAAACGGGGCAAAATATTTTGTTCATCCCTAGTGATGGGCGAATTTGTGCAGTTTCGCTTCGCTGAAAAATTAGCGAATTTCGCACGAATTCCGTGCGAAATTCGCGAAACGGCGAAAAATTCACGAAACGGCGCTGGCGTCTCGTTTTTGACGCCGGCGCCCGTTTTTGACGCCGGCGCCCGTTTTTCCGACGCCGGCGCCCGTTTTTTGACACCGGCGAATTTTTGACACCGGCGAATTTTTTTCGCGGGCGTTTCGCGAATTTATTCGCTGACGGCGAATCGCGCAAATTCGCCGCGAATAAATTCGCCCATCACTATTCATCCCTAGTCCCAGTGACACATGGTAGATGTAGCGAAGTAGAAGGTGCATTGGACCCAGGTTTGGTTACCCACATGGTTGTCAAGTGAGTGTTTTCACCCGATTGGTTGATATGGGTTACTAGACCAGTAGCAATATCACAATTCCCTCCATTATTCCCAAATACCTGAAACTGGAACCATTTGTTTTGGATTTAACTTTCTGTTTGTTCCATTATGGGATATTATCTTAGTATTTTTTATTCCCCTTATATTTCAGTCACTCCCTGTTTGCAATGAGCTCACGTTGCCAAAGTTAAACTGGTGTCTATTTTGCTAAAAAGCCCTGAATTTTTCTGTTCCAAACAGTGACATCATAGTCATTAACATCAATACAAAGTCAACATATACACGAGGCATTAGAGAAGGTTTTTGCCTTTAGTACAAAGGAATAGAAGTATCATATGCAAATGCCACATGCTAGCAGCAACATCAAATACAGAGGAGCCTACAGAGTAAACTCAAATGGTAGGAAATGGTAGGAGTCATCCGGTTTTCAGGAAGGACAATGAAGACACCACTATGGAGGCCTTAAATATGTTGCTTTTGTGATATACTGTTTACCATAACATCCTGTAAGATCTCTGTACATACCTCTGACTGCCATTGTTTAATGAAATCAGCAAACAATGGAAAATAAAGGGCTAAAAACAAAATAATAATGGTATTCTTACTATCTTTTTATGCAGCTTGACTATAATTGTACAACTCATATTGGTCATGATCTCAGAGATTTGCCTAGATAACATCAAGGGGCAGATTTCTGAAAATTGGAAGAGAATTTGCCGAAAAGCATTGAAGTCTATGGATGACAACATTTTTAGTTTTATAGCTACTTAATCCACTATTTTTTCATAATTTATCAAGTATAATAACTTGTGATGAGCAAAATTTTTTGCCAAGTTTCACAAAAAAATGACACCCATAGACTCAAATATAAAAAAAAATTTTGTCCATAGACTTAAATGCAGTTCGGGAAATATTCGTCAAATCAATACGGATCAGATTCGCCCATCACCAGTGATAACCATAAAATCCATGCCTACGAAAGTAAAGCAATGGACGTTTCCTTTCTTTTCTTCCCAGGCGACAAATCTCCTCTTCTTCGGGGCGACTAATCTCCCTGAACTGCCTCCCCTTCCTTCCCATCAGTTAAAATGTAAAATGCTGGTGGGAAGGCAGGGGAGGCAGTTCGGAGAGATTAGTCGCCCAGAAGAAGAGGTGATTTGTCACCGGGTGACTAATCTCCCCAAATTTGCCTGTGTGCCCTGACCCTTAGAGGTTTTCCGAGATTAAAATGTTCATTGTAATGCTAATTTTTCGTACTTTTTTTATTCGGATCTTTTAAAGGGATTTTGTCATGATTTTTATGGCTTACTTTTCATTTCTAAATTACACTGTTTACATTGCACATAATTCACTCTACTATAAGACTATGAAGATTTTCATTCATCCAGGTCATGGTATATCTAGTATAGGTAAATTTAAAATAAATGGACTTGCTGATTAATCATTGAAGACGTTTCACTACTCATCCAAGTTCAACTAAACTGAAGAAGCTGCTCAGATGAGTAGTGAAATGTCTTCAATGATAAATCAGCAGGTCCAGTTTTCCCGGGATTTAAACTCCTGAACTCTTGTTTTGTTCTGGACACTGGCTGCATATGCCTCGTGAGCCACTGGGGGCTCTTGGGGCTGATCCTGAGCTCTTGTGTTTCTGCCTCTGTGCCGGCTCTCCAGTCACCTGCCTCTGTGCCGGTTCCCCAGCCAGTCCTTGCTCCCATACCTGCAGCCCAGCCGGTTCCAGTCTCCGTGCCTGCAGCTCAGCCAGACTCCGTTCCCGTCCCAGACGACTGCTTCTTCCTGAGCCAGTTTATGCCTCTGTACTATCTGCCCTGGACTTCGGGCCTGAGGACCTGTCTGCCCTGGATAGTTCCACTTTCCCTGCTACAGGACCTGATAGGATGGTTAATCCCATCTCTATCAGGCCTATTGCTGTAATTAGTGGTATCGCTGTCCTGGCTTTCCTCTTCCTGTTTCTAATAGATACCTGGGCTCCTGGTCCGTCACCTGTGATGGGTACCTGTACTCCTGGTCCGCCACCTGTGATGGGTTTGCGAGGCTTTTGTCCATGTCCCCAGTGCTTGGACTAAAAAGGATGGGGGGGCCATTTGATCCTGGGATTGCCCAGAGGTCGATCCTCAAGGGGGGGGGGGGAAATGTCAGGACCAGCCCAGATTTGATCTCATGAACTCTTGTTTTGTTCTGGACACTGGCTGCTTATGCCCCGTGAGCCACTGGGGGCCCTTGGGGCAGATCCTGATTAGCCTCCTTGCCTGTTCCTGCCTTTTTGTTTTCTGTGTTCTTGCTGCCATTAAATCTACTATTTACTTTAATCATGTCTTTGCCTCCAATCACCTATGGCAACACCCCTGGGCTCCCACCATATCCACTCCCCATGGAGTGGCTATCCTCGGTTACAGCAGTTCCCCGTTGTAAACTTTACACAGTTGTTTTAGCTTTACCTATAGTAGATAAATTCACTCTACTATTCAAAATGTTATTCTTTAACCAACAAATGTATTTTTTAGCTATAATTCTGGTGTGGAGGCAGTTGTGCCTGATCCTGAGCTTTGAGAAGGTGCAAGCACTTCAGGATGGAACTGCTTTGAGACAGCTATTTTTTTTTTTTCCCTTCCATTGTAGTTTATCACGACTTGAGTCGTGCTTCCTAGCTTCACCTAGTACATGAGACTAGCACCCAAGCAGGAAAAAAGCAAGTTTTTTTAGCAATGCAAACAAATAATGCAGCAGAGGTGTCAGCTGCTATCTGCTTAGCTGCCCATTGTTCTGTTGATAGGCTGGGGGGGAGGGAGGGATATCCCTCTAACTTGCAGTAAAGAGTTACTGAAGTTTATCAGAGCACAAGTCACATGACCTGAGGGCTCCTGGGAAACTAACAATATGTCTAGCCCCATGCCGAATTTCAAAATTAAGTATTAAAAAAAAAATGTTTGCTCCTTTCAAAAAAAGATTTCAGTTCAGAATTCTGCACCATTAACTGATGCTTTTTGAAAAAAACATGATTCCCTAGACAGTATCCCTTTAATAACTTTCATGGCATTCGTGATTTTAGAGAAACAGAATTTAATCGTCATTTCAAAACAAATCATGTGTGCCAGTCTTGAGGCAGCCCAGCTGTTCACAATGTTGTTTTGAGAGCCAATAATCATATTTTACATCCTCAACAAAAAATGTAAATATTACTTTTATTGTTGGCATGAAACAAGGCTACCATGTCACTTCTGGAACACCAAGAAATGATTTTTGAATAGACTCTTAGCATTCTGCTATTGCTGCTTTATTGCACTGGTGACCAAAGTGGAGCTGTATTTTCCTATGTGTTGTAGGAGAAAGGTATGGCAAAAAGTCATAGGTAAACAGCATCAC
This sequence comes from Xenopus petersii, assembly GCA_038501925.1. Lineage (NCBI taxonomy): Eukaryota > Metazoa > Chordata > Amphibia > Anura > Pipidae > Xenopus > Xenopus petersii. Next base: position 14,841,941 of record CM076682.1, read on the forward strand.
CTGTCGATCTTTCCACCTTTGCAGGTGGTTCCAGACAGGTAGTAGCAGTGGCTTCAGCTCTTGGACCAGATGTTCATGACATAAAGTACTTGTAGGGTTATACTGGTCACTACTCCTGGAAGCATTGCTAGTGGAAGTGGGGGATGGGGTCTTGGTGTCATCCCCATTCAGTGGCTCATGAGCAACCTGCTGCCCATCAACTTCTTGAATGTTGCACCCAGTGGCCTCAAAGCAGATGCTTATTTCTGACTTGGAGGCAATTTTTGGTTGCATAAAAATCCATTGTAATGCTAAACAGAGGGGCTACCAAATAGCCAATCACAGCCCTTATTTGGCATCCCGGGAACTTTTTTCATGCTTGTGTTGCTTCTCAACTCTTTTCACACTTGAATGTGGCTCATGGGTAAAAACCACTGGGGACCCCCGACCTTGAGGATCAGAGGTAACTTATTCCCAAGCACAACCAAAGTGCAGCATGTTACAATAGACTCAAAAACGGGACATTAACCCGAAACATAAAACTGACTTCTACTTCTACATGATCCTGGCATTTGCAAGTATTTGGGAACAGTGCTGCAGCATAGGACAAACTTGCACTCTATGGAATTGTGCACATTGAAGCAAGGAAACCCTAGATGTGGTATTAGTTCCAGTGAGTGCTTTGTTGGAAATGGCACGACAGACTTGTGTCAAGCAAATTGTACGCTAATGCCATGGGCCAGAAGTTACACCATTGTAACTGAAATCATGTGGAAATTGTGTTTACAATTCTATTATATCTGTATTGGTGAATCTGGAGCAATTTTGCCAAGGGCATGGCAGCAGCGATGCTGGAATTCATGGATAAACACTGCATTTGTGGGAAAAGTGCACTTTGTGCCACCTACTGGGTTCATAAATAAGAGTTGGACCTGGTCATGAATGATATCTGCCAAGAACTAGTTGCTCCATACACGAATGAGACCTGCCCCTGTCTTTTGTGTCTTTCAATAAGAGCGAGCAAGTACTGTTGTGACCACCAGCCTTGAGCAGATTATAATCAGATAAAATGAATTTAGTATTTAGTAACCGGTTCATATTTAGGTTGATTGCAGAGAAGTATTACAGGGGAACTCAATACTCTGAACATGACAGGGATATTTGGGTTGTGGGAAAATGCAACAAACTGGGCCAGTTGCTGAAGCTGTGGGTCAGTAAGTGAGTGCTCATGGGAGATATCTGTATCTATTTCTCATTCCTATTTCACATGATTCTGAATGGTCCTCTCGCCGTTAGAGAGGTTTCCTTTCATGTCACCTAAGAGGAACAGAAGGCAAGGTACTGCAGATCTATAAACTGTGCATGCAACAACGTCGCCCCTGAGAAATAAGTGAGAAATAAGGAGGCCTCGGCAGTGTTAGCTCATTTCCTGACTTACAGAAAAAAAGAAACCTTTCCCTTCAAGAACAGAAAAAAATGGAGGCTCTGATGTCTCCAGGGTGGTAATAAATGGCACCAACTTCTGGGCTGCAGGCCAGCAACGACTGACTGTGGGCTTTGTTCCATACAGGCAAGAGAGCAATTTTATTTTGCTTTGGGATGTAGAGAGTAGCCCGAAATGAGAGCCTAAATGCATGCTAAATAATAACATTCATTAGTTAAGTGGAGCCGGGACAACAGTTTGAAATCTGAAGTGCAGACAATTTTGCACGTGCATACTTTCGAAGAAATTAGACTTACTTAAAAAGCAATCATTTCTTAGGTGTAAAAAAAAGGGTCTAAGTGGGTTATTTGTGCATTTCCGCAGACCCTACTGGCAGCAGAGCAGCTCCCTCAGTTCATGTTACTAATGCTTTGCTGGAACTCCTTAGGGCTAATTTACCACTGGTACAGGCGCAAATGCTGAGGAGCTAAGGGGTGCCCATTAGGACCCAAATACCACTTATGCCTGTACCAGTGGCAGGTGCAAGATGTACTCTGCTGCACCTTGAGCCAGATTATCCATTCATCCCAAAGTATATAACACTCATATAGGCACTAAGTATATAACACTCACATAGGCACTAAGTATATAACACTCACATAGGCACCAGGAAACCTTCTAATTAACGCCAGTGTCTGATGCTCCTGCCTTGCCCAGTAGTGCCTACATCCCACCCATATGCTGCCCATTCTTTAGGCAGTTCTTGCAATGTATTCATAAACAGGCATAATTGGGCTCAATTTTTTCATTCTTTTTAAACAGTCAAATTTGTAAAAATAAATGAAGCAACATGATTTCAACTGAGATTGAGTTTTAAAGGGGATGTATGGTCAAAAATGATATTCTCCTTTGTCTTTGGGGAATGAATATAAGCATTTTTCAAATTGCAAATAATTATTTTTTATGAGCCCGTTTTTAAGTCGCTCGCAGCCCAATCAATTCCCCCACATACCTGCTCATTTCAGCAGTGCGCAAAACCTTCACGGCCCATGGCCGTCTCTTCTGCTTGGCCCGCCTGCCTCTTCTGCTAGTCCCTCCCAACTATCAATGAAAAATGAGAGATGGCCATGAGCTATGAAGGTTTTGTGCACTGCTGAAATGAGCAGGTATGTGGGGGACAGTGCCGGAACTAGGGGGTAGGCAGTGTAGGCACATGCCTAGGGTACAAAGCTGGGGGGGGCACCAGGTACGTACCTGCTCTGTCACCTACCCCATGTCCGGTCCCCTCTCTCCCCATCTATGTGTGCCATTTCCACGTGTTTTTGCACTTACGCGTACACGCCAACTTGCGCATGCACCAACTCGCACATGTGCACGAGAGCCAACTCACACATGCACATGCTCAGCTGGCGCTGAGTCCGGCCAGGTTGCCTAGGGCGTCTGGTCGGTCTAGCCCGGCTCTGGTGGGGGAATTGATTGTGCTGCAAGCGACTCAAAATCGGCTTATGAAAAATAATTATTTGCAATTTGAAAAATGATTATATTCATATATTCATTCCTCAAAGGCAAAGGGGATTATAATTTTTGACCATACATCTGCTTTAAACACAATCAAGTTTTTAAGATGTTTTTTGTACTTATATCAGCAATCGAATTTAATCATGATTTTTTCCAAATTAAAAAAAAAAAACAGTATGGGGGTTAAGGGCAGTCACTTTTAGGGATGTAGCGAACGTCGGAAAAAAAGTTCGCGAACATATTCGCGAACTTGCGCAAAATTGCGAGCGGTTCGCGAACGGTTCGCGAACCCCATAGACTTCAATGGGAAGGCGAACTTTAACATCTACAAAAGACATTTCTGGCCAGAAAAATGATTTTAAAGTTGTTTAAAGGGTGCAACGACCTGGACAGTGGCATGCCAGAGGGGGATCAAGGGCAAAAATGTATCTGAAAAATCTGCCTGTGTGTGCTTGGAAGAGATAGTGTAGGGCGAGAGCTGTTAGTGATTTCAGGGACAGATGATAGTAAGTTTGCTGGCTAGTAATCTGCGTGATACTGCTCTGTATTGGAGGGACAGAAGTCTGCAGGGATTTGAGGGACATTTTAGCTTAGGTAGCTTTGCTGGCTAGTAATCTACTGTTCTCTTTAAACAACTGCCATACGTTGACCTTGTAGGCATTGTTTGCCCAGTTTTTTTGGACGCAGCCACTGAAGCACAGTTGCCAGAAAAAATATGCCATATAAATGCTGAAAATAGTCATTTTTCGCCATACGTTGACCTTGTAGACATTGTTTGCCCAGTTTTTTTGGACGCAGCCACTGAAGCACAGTTGCCAGAAAAAATATGCCATATAAATGCTGAAAATATAAATTTTTTTGGTTGCAGCCACTGAAGCACAGAGGCCAGAAAAATTATGCCATATAAATGCTGAAAATATAAATTTTTTTGGTTGCAGCCACTGAAGCACAGAGGCCAGAAAAAATATGCCATATAAATGCTGAAAATAGTCATTTTTTGCCATACGTTGACCTTGTAGGCATTGTTTGCCCAGTTTTCTTGGTCGCAGCCACTGAAGCACAGTTGCCAGAAAAAATATGCCATATAAATGCTGAAAATATAAATTTTTTGCCATATACGTTGAGTCAAGGTATGGCAAAAAATGACTATTTTCAGCATTTCTATGGCATATTTTTTCTGGCCTCTGTGCTTGAGTGGCTGCGGCCAAAAAAACTGGGCAAACAATGCCTACAAGGTCAACGACGTTGACCTTGTAGGCATTGTTTGCCCAGTTTTTTTGGCCGCAGCCACTCAAGCACAGAGGCCAGAAAAAATATGCCATAGAAATGCTGAAAATAGTCATTTTTTTGGTCGCAGCCACTGAAGCACAGTTGCCAGAAAAATTATGCCATATAAATGCTGAAAATATAAATTTTTTTGGTTGCAGCCACTGAAGCACAGAGGCCAGAAAAATTATGCCATATAAATGCAGAAAATATGCATTTTTTTGGTTGCAGCCACTGAAGCACAGAGGCCAGAAAAATTATGCCATATAAATGCAGAAAATATGCATTTTTTTGGTTGCAGCCACTGAAGCACAGAGGCCAGAAAAATTATGCCATATAAATGCAGAAAATATGCATTTTTTTGGACGCAGCCACTGAAGCACAGTTGCCAGAAAAAATATGCCATATAAATGCTGAAAATAGTCATTTTTCGCCATACGTTGACCTTGTAGACATTGTTTGCCCAGTTTTTTTGGTTGCAGCCACTGAAGCACAGAGGCCAGAAAAAATTAAACCAGTAGGGTTTGCACCCTAGTTTGTAACGGTGGCGGAGGGAGGAGGACGCTAAAGGACAGCTGTGTGTGGAGTCATGAGGCTTGAAGAGAAGGACAGCTGCATAGAAGTCAGAACAAGTCTTCCGGCGTGCAGTAACCCTCCGAGATCCACCCCTCATTCATTTTAATAAAGGTCAGGTAATCGACACTTTTGTGACCTAGGCGAGTTCTCTTCTCAGTTACAATCCCTCCTGCTGCACTGAAGGTCCTTTCTGAGAGCACACTTGAGGCTGGGCAAGACAAGAGGTTCATGGCAAATTGTGACAGCTCTGGCCACAGATCAAGCCTGCGCACCCAGTAGTCCAGGGGTTCATCGCTCCTCAGAGTGTCGATATCTGCAGTTAATGCCAGGTAGTCCGCTACCTGCCGGTCGAGGCGTTCTTTGAGGGTGGATCCCGAAGGGTTGTGGCGCTGCCTTGGACAGAAAAACATTTGCATGTCTGACGTTACAGACCGGCCAAAGGGCTTTGTCCTTGCAGGTGTGCTCGTGGCAGGATTACTGGCACCTCTGCCCCTGGAATGTTGATGAGTTCCTGAAGTGACATCACCCTTAAAAGCATTGTACAACATGTTTTGCAGGCTGGTTTGTAAATGCCGCATCTTTTCGGACTTGTGGTATGTTGGTAACATTTCTGACACTTTATGCTTGTACCGAGGGTCTAGTAGCGTTGCGACCCAGTACAGGTCCTTCTCCTTAAGCCTCTTGATACGGGGGTCCTTCAACAGGCATGCCAGCATGAAAGACCCCATTCTCACAAGGTTGGATGCAGAGCTATCCATCTCCGCTTCCTCATTATCAAGGACTGCATCATCCACGGTCTCCTCCCCCCAGCCACGTACAAGACCAGGGGTCCCCAAAAGGTCACCACTAGCCCCCTGGGAAGCCTGCTCCTGTTGGTCCTCCTCCTCCTCCTCCACAAAGCCACCTTCCTCCTCTGACTCCACTTCTGGCACCTCTCCCTGCGTTGCAGCAGGTGCCTGGGTTCGTTCTGGTGATTGCGACCATAAATCGTGCGCTTCCAGCTCCTCGTCACGCTGGTCTACAGCCTCATCTGTCACTCGTCGCACGGCACGCTCCAGGAAGAAAGCGAAGGGTATTAGGTCGCTGATGGTGCCTTCGGTGCGACTGACCATATTTGTCACCTCTTCAAAAGGTCGCATGAGCCTGCAGGCATCGCGCATAAGCACCCAGTAACGGGGGAAAAAAATCCCCAGCTCTGCAGATCCAGTCCTACCACCCAGTTCAAAAAGGTACTCGTTGACGGCCCTTTGTTGTTGCAGCAGACGTTCCAACATAAGGAGCGTTGAATTCCAGCGAGTCTGGCTGTCAGAAATCAAACGCCTGACTGGCATGTTGTAGCGCTGCTGAATGTCAGCAAGGCGTGCCATGGCTGTGTAGGAACGTCTGAAATGGGCCGACACCTTTCTGGACTGGGTGAGAACGTCCTGGAATCCTGGGTACTTGGAGACAAAACGTTGGACTATTAAATTTAACACATGTGCCATGCAGGGCACATGTGTTAAATTTCCCAGTCTCAACGCTGCCAACAGATTGCTTCCATTGTCACACACCACTTTTCCGATCTGCAGTTGGTGTGGGGTCAGCCACCGATCGGCCTGTGACTGCAGAGATGACAGGAGTACAGATCCGGTATGGTTTTTGCTTTCCAGGCACGTCATCCCCAAGACAGCGTGACAACGGCGTACCTGGCACGTCGAATAGCCTAGGGGGAGCTGGGGGTGCACAGGTGTGGAGGAGGAGAAGGAGGACCCAGCAGCAGAGTAAGAAGAAGAAGAGGAAGAAGACGAGGTAGAGAGCGATGGAGGAGTAGAGGTGGTGGCAGAACCGCGTGCAATCCGTGGCGGTGACACCAACTCCACTGTTGTTGTTGTTGAGCTACCCATTCCCTGCTTCCCATTCCCAGCCATTACCAAGTTCACCCAGTGGGCAGTGTAGGTGACATACCTGCCCTGACCATGCTTGGAGGACCATGCGTCAGTAGTCATATGGACCTTTGGCCCAACACTAAGTGACAGAGATGCGGTAACTTGGCTCTGCACATGTTGGTACAGGTGTGGTATTCCCTTTTTAGAAAAAAAATTGCGGCTGGGTACCTTCCACTGCGGTGTCCCAATTGCTACAAATTTGCGGAAGGCCTCAGAGTCCACCAGCTGGTATGGTAAAAGCTGGCGGGCTAAGAGTGCAGACAAGCCAGCTGTCAGACGCCGGGCAAGGGGGTGACAGTCAGACATTGGCTTCTTACGCTCAAACATGGCCTTCACAGAAACTTGGCTGGTGGCAGATGACTGGGAATGGGAACAGGTGGTCAAGGTGGAAGGCGGAGTGGAGGGTGGTTCAGATGGGTCAAGGAGAGCAGAGGTAGAGCAGTAAGATGCTGGACCAGAAGGAGTGTGACTTTTAGTTTGCCTGTTGCCTTTGAGGTGTTGCTCCCAAAGTGCTTTGTGCTTGCCGCTCATGTGCCTTCGCATAGAAGTTGTACCTATGTGGCTGTTGGGCTTACCAAGGCTCAGTTTCTGACTGCACTCATTGCAAATTACAATGCTTTTGTCAGAGGCACACACATTAAAAAAATGCCACACTGCTGACTTTTTGGAAGTCTGCGATCTGGCGGTAACAGTAGAAGTTGGCGGCATTGGCGGCAATGGCGGGTGCGTTGGCCGGCTGAACACAGGTGCCGATACATGTTGTTGCCCTACTGATCCCTGCGGGCTGGCCTCCCTGCTTCTTCTAAGTCTTATTCTCCTACTGCCTCTCTGACTCTCCGTCTCTCCATCTGAACTACCCTCCTCTTGCTCTCTTCTACTAGGCACCCACAAAACATCAATCTCCTCATCATCATTCTCCTCAGATGCATCAATTTCTTCTGACACATCACAGAAGGAAGCAGCAGCGGGGACCTCCTCCTCCTCCTCATCACTCATCATTATGTCCATCTCTGTCGTGTTCTCTGCCAGAATTAAATCTGGTGTAACGTCCTCATCTCCTTCATCTTCTTCTGCCAATAATGGTTGCGCATTACTCAGTTCAAGAAACTCATGGGAAAATAACTCCTCTGACTCCAGTGAAGATGGGGCACCGGTGGTGGAGGAAGTGTTACGTGGGGTGGCCATAGCAGTGGAGGATGAGGAGGATGTTGTGGTAAAGTTAGAAACGGTAGAGGATGGGGTGTGCTGTGTAAGCCAGTCAACTACCTCTTCAGCATTTTGGGAGTTCAGGGTCATTGGCTTTTTAAAACTGGGCAATTTGCTAGGGCCACAGGATTGCATAGCAGCACGGCCCCTAGCACGGCCTCTGCGTGGCGGCCTGCCTTTGCCTGGCATTATTTTTAAAAAAACAACAACAACAAAAACTCAGTTGGTTTTTCTGGAAACGATAATACACACAGCTAGATGGCAGTTTGAAGAAAACAGTGTGCAAATAATGCCTACAAGATCAACGTATACACTACTACAGCGGTGGATACGGATTACGTAAAATATATGAATGCTGCTTGAAAAAAAGTAACTCAAGTGGTTTTTCTAGAGACGATAATATTATCAATATTTAGACAAAATGTGAACAAGCTCACACAGCTAGATGGCGGTTTGAAGAAAACACTGTGCAAATAATGCCTACAAGGTCAACGTATACACAGCGGTGGATACGGATTACGTAAAATATAAGAATGCTGCTTGAAAAAAAGTCACTCCGGTGTTTTTTCTGGAGACGGTAATATTATGGATATTTAGACAGAATGTGAACACGGTCACACAGCTAGATAGCAGTTGGTTGAATAACACACTGGGCAAAAAATGCCTACAGGGCAAATAATGCCTACAAGGTCAACGTATACACAGCGGTGGATACGGATTACGTAAAATATAAGAATGCTGCTTGAAAAAAAGTCACTCCGGTGTTTTTTCTGGAGACGGTAATATTATGGATATTTAGACAGAATGTGAACACGGGCACACAGCTAGATAGCAGTTGGTTGAATAACACACTGGGCAAAAAATGCCTACAGGGCAAATAATGCCTACAAGGTCAACGTATACACAGCGGTGGATACGGATTACGTAAAATATAAGAATGCTGCTTGAAAAAAAGTCACTCCGGTGTTTTTTCTGGAGACGGTAATATTATGGATATTTAGACAGAATGTGAACACGGGCACACAGCTAGATAGCAGTTGGTTGAATAACACACTGGGCAAAAAATGCCTACAGGGCAAATAATGCCTACAAGGTCAACGTATACACAGCGGTGGATACGGATTACGTAAAATATAAGAATGCTGCTTGAAAAAAAGTCACTCCGGTGTTTTTTCTGGAGACGGTAATATTATGGATATTTAGACAGAATGTGAACACGGGCACACAGCTAGATAGCAGTTGGTTGAATAACACACTGGGCAAAAAATGCCTACAGGGCAAATAATGCCTACAAGGTCAACTTATACACTACTACAGCGAGGGATACGGATTACGTAAAATTTATTATGGCTGCTTGAAAAAAGTCACTCCGGTGTTTTTTCTGGAGACGGTAATATTATGGATATTTAGACAGAATGTGAACACGGGCACACAGCTAGATAGCAGTTGGTTGAATAACACACTGGGCAAAAAATGCCTACAGGGCAAATAATGCCTAAAAGGTCAACTTATACACTACTACAGCGATGGATACGGATTACGTAAAATTTATTATGGCTGCTTGAAAAAAGTCACTCCGGTGTTTTTTCTGGAGACGGTAATATTATGGATATTTAGACAGAATGTGAACACGGGCACACAGCTAGATAGCAGTTGGTTGAATAACACACTGGGCAAAAAATGCCTACAGGGCAAATAATGCCTAAAAGGTCAACTTATACACTACTACAGCGATGGATACGGATTACGTAAAATTTATTATGGCTGCTTGAAAAAAGTCACTCCGGTGTTTTTTCTGGAGACGGTAATATTATGGATATTTAGACAGAATGTGAACACGGGCACACAGCTAGATAGCAGTTGGTTGAATAACACACTGGGCAAAAAATGCCTACAGGGCAAATAATGCCTAAAAGGTCAACTTATACACTACTACAGCGGTAGTAAAATAAAAAAAAAGTTAAATAAAAAAAGAATGAATATTAAAAAAAAAAAATTAAAGTTGGTGCTGCTGAACTACTAGGAGCAGCAGATTAGCACACCAGTCCCACTCCCCAACACTGCTAGACTAATAGCACTGGGCTCTTATAGTAGTAGTAGTAGTAGTAGTAGTAGTAGTAGTAGTAAAACAACAAAAAAATAAATAAAAGCAGTCCTTACAAGGACTATTGCTATTGCAGCAGTCAGCAGATGAGATCAGAAGCAGGACAGCTGCCCACTGCAGCTACATACAGAGCACTGCAGTAGAAGGTAGATTACTAGCCAGCAAAGCTACCTAAGCTTAAATGTCCCTCAAACCCCTGCAGACTTCTGTCCCTCCAATAACAGAGCAGTATCAAAACGATTACTAGCCAGCAAACTTTCAACTGTCCCTGAAATCACTAACAGGCAGCAGCTCTCTCCCTACACTATCTCTTCAGCACACACAGGCAGAGTGAAAAAAAGCTGCAGGGCTTCGGTTTTTATAGGGAAGGGGAGTGGTCCAAGGGAGAGCTTCCTGATTGGCTGCCATGTACCTGCTGGTCTGGGGTGAGAGGGCAAAAAAAAGCGCCAACAATGGCGAACCCAAAATGGCGAACGTCGCGCGACGTTCGCGAACTTCCGGCGAGCGCGAACACCCGATGTTCGCGCGAACAAGTTCGCCGGCGAACAGTTCGCGACATCTCTAGTCACTTTTATATACACCCTTTTAAAGAAGGTTTTTCAATCTGAAGGTCCCTCTTACTAGATGGCTAGTGGGCTGTAAGATGTACAAGCAAGGCCTTTATTGTAGAAAGAACAAAGAAAGTGGTGATGAACCAAGGAACACTTTATTGCTAACTTCTTGCAGGGAGCCAGGTTTACACACCAGGTAGTGGTTGCCATTGGAGGATGTCATTTACACAACTCCTGGAAGCCTCCAGGACCTCTCTCCCACCGGATTGCACGTACAAAGTGTCATTAGCTATTCCAAGGCATCCAAGGCTATTCCCTCTTACTCTGCAGTGACCACACATATATTGCCTAAGCTTCCATTGTAGGTCCTACACCTAACCTAAAGTACCTCAGTTCTCTAACACTAATGCACAATCGCCTATACCACAATGCCCCATGTTGTAGCTCCTACCCTTCCCAGCTATATTCAGTGGTGGCCAATTAAAGGGCAACCATGTTTAGGCGTTTTAACCATAAAAGCAGCTTGTAAGTTGCAGGTAAAACTTAGTTCCTGTGTAAAATGTATAATGAAGCAATAGAAATCTTAATGAATAAGATAAAAATTGAGTGTAAGACTAGTCATACCGGGGATGACTTTGATGTAGTTGGCCAATATATGGACAAACAATCCCTGTTTTGTTTAAAGGGTTAGGCATTTTTAGTAGCTTAAGGCACAAAGGGGTATATTTATCAAAGAGTAAAGTTAATAGTGAAGTTCCGCCACTAGAGTGAAATTCCGCCACTTCCCATTCATTTCTATGGGGTTTTTAAAGGCGTATTTATCAAAGGGTGAAATTTCACTTTCACCCATTGATAAATACGCCTTTCAAAATCCCATAGAAATGAATGGAGAGCTGCGGAATTTCACTCTAGTGGTGGAACTTCAATCTTTGATAAATTTACCCCAAAATGTCTCAATGTCCTTAGTATATTGACAATGGGTTGAGTGCAGAGAACCTCTTGTATTTGTCTATATGAACATTGTTTTGGCACCTGTGATTCTGTTTCTCCCACAAAGGATAATACCAAATCTGATGGTTGTGCAGAACAGATGGGTCTGCAGAACCAAAAGAGTATGACTGTTCATAACAAAGCTTCTTTCTTGGTCTGAAAAACAAAAAATCATGAAAGGGATTGTGGCTAATCTATGACGTTAGAAAACCTCATATATTAAGTAATTCATTTTCCAGATTTGCTAGTTTTAAAAATGAATGTTTTCCTTGTTTCATGACAAACTGAATTTATACTAGACTTTACCAATGGACGTGTAGATGGACCATTTGGTTCTTATCTGCCATCACATTCTCTCATTCTGTGTTTCCTACACTATGAAAATTGAAACTGACCACGGACACGTGACAACTTTATTTTCAAAAACTTTCAGTGACCACATCTCAAGCGTGTATACATCAACTTATTGAGTTGCAGATGGATGAACTAACTGGAACGTATCTGTATACTGTAGGGTCATGGATACTACTAACGCATTTTCAGCAGAAACAGGAACATGTATCTAAAAAAGTCAGTTGCCATTACCCAGCATGCACTTCAAAGGATAAAAGTAAAAGGAGCTTTATTTCTGTTCCAGATGTCATAACAAAAAAGAAAAATCTTGTATATGCCATGAACAGAAAGCTTTTCCCACACATTATTCCCTTAAAAATAGTTTTTCAAGGGCAGTGTGTACAATTGCTTTGTTACCAAAGTTAACAATAAACGAGTGCCTTGTGCCAAGGTAACCCTACTGAAGACACAGGATGAAGTCTTCCGATCTCTGCCTTATCGTATTATAATTGTTTATAGAGCTCAATCTTTTCCTGCAATGCTTTACAAAACTCAAGGGGGCATATTTACTAAAGGGAGAATGTGAAAATTTTGAGTAGATTCACCAAAATTAAAGATTCTGCTCAACACTGCCAACTTACTAAAAGGAGATCACAACAAGTTTTGGAGAATTAACTTTGCAGTGGTGAACATTCTCTTTTCATATTAGTGTAATTTCTCATCTCTTCTCCATGTGAAATTTCTTCACTGAACATTCTTCAATTTACTAAAGCACAAGATATAGGGATGGGCGAATTTTTTCGCCTTGTTTCGCCGAAAAAATGACGCCCATAGACTTGTATGGAGACGTGCGTCAAAAAAAAAAGACGCGCAACAAAATAATTTCGCCGTGCGACAAATTTTTTTTGATGCCCGTAAACTTTAATGGGTGTCTGCGACATTTCGCCGGCGGCGAATTTTTGGTGAAGCGAAACGGGTCAAATTCGCCCATCCCTGCACAAGAACAAACACATTTTAGCCAAGAGAAATTCCTCTTGGTCCAGGCTGTCGGTCTACCATTAAAAAGATAGAGCAGCCACTTTTGAATCTCATCATCTATCTACATCATTCCCTCAATGCTAATTTTCCATATTTTACATGTCATTTCTTCATGGCTAAAAATTCCCCACTACTATTGTTTGGGTAAAATATATGTCAGGAATCAAACCCTGGCCTTAGTGTTTGGACGATCCTGCACTATTCTGGTGAGCCACTGGGGGTCTTATGCTGGACATTGCCCTGGACAGACTTTTAATTATGTTTCTTGCAACTCCATTACCTTGTCTTGCCTCATTAACAACATGTGTTATCATTCAAGCAATCAAGGCCCTTTATAAACCTGTACCTGACCATTGATCCTTGCTTGATCATCTGTAATGGAAATGGAAGTCGCTACTCACATTCAAGATGGCGATGGCGTCCAAGATGTCGACAGCGTCCAAAATGGTGACTCCCTGCCTCTCCATGTGGATCCTGCTGGTCGCAGCGCTATGACATCAACGTCTTCCCGCCTGCCGATTGGTCAGACGCCAGCGGCATGACGCCATTTCGCTCAAACTTTGGCGCCTTCTGGACATTACAGACATTGCCCAAGTATAGGTTTAACTTCATGTATTCCTGGGTGTGTTATTACTGATTGATTCCTGTGTACCAACCTTGCCTGTTATTTCGGACTGACCCTTCTCTGCCTGGATTGAACTATTGCCTGGACTTTTGACTACTCTCTTGCCTAACCCTTCTGATACCGTGAACTTTGGTCTAACTACCTTCCTCCTCCTTGGTCCGCACTCTAACTGTGCCTTCGGGCCCTTACATCATCTGAGCTCCTGAGTACAATCCAGCCTCTTACTTCTGTGATTCCTGACTCCTGGTTCCTGTGTTCACTGCCTGGTTCTGTGTCCCTTGTTCCTGTTCCCACCTGGATCCTGATACCCGACTTCCCTCGTTTGACCTTCGGTCTGTTACTTGACCCTGCTTGACTGCTGCCTGCCACTGACCTTGCCTATCATTCAGACATTGATAAGTCTTCCACCAGCCCCGACCTTCTCAGCCTGTTACTGGATTTCGCTCTGTCTCTACCCAGGCCTGTATTTGGCTTTTTAGTTTGCACTCCTGCTTATTGTTGTTTTCATTCTAACAATTAAACCTCCTTCACTTTATCATGACTTCTGCTGTTAATCCTGCAGTAAATGGGTGTTATCTGTTTTACCCAGCATATAGGCTTCAAACAGGTTGGACATTCACCAGCATTCAAACATGACAATATAGTTGTGAATTTTCACAGAGAATTTTACAACAGGAGAAAATTCACAACATTTCTCTTACAATTTTTTGTAAATATGAGATGTATTTCAAAAGCACCTGGTCAATAGTAATGAGCAAATCTTCCCCAAGGTTTGTGTAACTGCTGAAAAATTACGGAAATGCATTAAAGTTTATGGGCGGTTTTTTTTTTTTTTTTTGTCACTGCAACTTTATTGTTTTGGCAAATTTTGTAGCATGCAAAAACATTAGAGTCCATTGGTGACTATTTTGTGGCAGCGACTTTTTTATGGCTGCGACTTTTGTCTAGGGGAAATTTTTTCTCACTCCAATTGCATTAAAGTGAATGGCGGTTTTTCTTGCCAAATTTTTGTAACAGTTTCGCGAAAATATCCACCAATGGCAAAATGTGGAATTTCGCTGCGAATCCATGTATGGTGAAAAAATTTGCTACTGGCGAATTGAGGTGAACCTTGGTGAAGTAAGATGAGGAGAAAATTTACACTTTCATACATGTGACCCACAATGAGGGTGGTTGTAGAGGTCCTTGGATAATAATAGTAAGTGGATAGTCAAAAATGGAAAAATGAAGAACCAGTATAGTTAGGGCATATCTGTGTTACTGAAGAGTAAAGGTAATAGGATGGTGGATTGGTGGTCAAGTTGCTGGGGGCTTAGGTTATAGGCTTGAATGAAAGCATATGTTTTAAATGATCATTTAAAGGCCTGAAGGTTCCTTGAGTTTCTTTAGTATGCAGGAGGGAGTTCCAGAGGTACATCAAATGAGAAACACTGAATGTAGGAGTGAGAATAAAGTAATCAGTAAAAGTGGACTGAAGAAGTTCATGTACAGACCAAAGATTACATGTGGGTTGTACTTGTACTACAATTTTGCCCTCCTTTTTAGTGAGGAAGGATCAAATATGGTAAGTCTAAGGTCTAGGTGGCCTAAAGTCTATGTGGCCAATAAGTTGTTTTTTGACACTGGTAAAGGTGAGCAGGGGAACAGGAGTGGAAGGAACAGTAAACGAGGACCCAAATCCACTACCCAAACTCTAAGTCGAAAACTCTGAAAAAAGATGAAGTAGAAGAGGTAGCAAGGAAAAAGAGGTTTTAGATCATGAGAAAGATAACGCTGTTCAGCTGGTACAAATAAAAAAAAAACCTTTAAAACATTGTCCTGTCAACAATAAAGAATGCAACAGAAAGTGTATTTTAAAGCATTTTTAAACAGCCCAGTTAAACACATTTTGTAAAATAAACAAACTCCCAATAAAAAAATAAACATCTCATCATAAATTACATTTGGTCAAGATAGGGCGAAAATGTGTATTCAAACATGAAGCAACTATACCACAAGGATTACAGGGCAAATTCCACTGAAGCCGAAGCTCATTGTATTGTTTTTTTGTATGCATGTGACATCTTATCCTACTGAGGTTGTCTCAGCTGTCTGCTATGATCTTCTTTGTGGTCTGTCCCAGGGCAATGGCATGAGGGGCAATTCACAGGTATCTGTCACTGCCATCGAACTTTTACCATATCACCTGTCTCTAGCCATAATATTACTAAATGAAAAGTGATCTATTGAATGCACATGGACCAGTAGCAGGTGGATCTCTCCAAAATGCTCAAATTATTGTTTTTGTGCCAATGTCACCCCATGGTGTTCATCAGGCGGAGTGCTGCCTAAATTATAATACCAGGGGTGGTGAGAGGTGCAAACAAATGCAAACTGCACAAGTTCTTATGTAGATAGCAGGCACCAATGGACGCATGCAGAATATCACTCACCCAACCAACAAATGAAACAATTAAAAGGGGAACACACCATGGGGCACATTTACCAAAGAGTGAATTCAGAGCTCGCAACAGTCTGCCAGAGGGAAATTCCTCTACTCTCTATTCAGTTCTTCGGGATTTTTAAAGACCTATTTATGAATGGGTGAAAGCGAGAGTAGGCCCGTTGATAAATAAAAATTCCATACAACTGAATAGAATTTCACTTTGGCAGACATGTTTCTGTTTTGCCGACCTGCCCTGACCACTGGCTTTAATGACTTTTTTTAAAGTTACTTTATCAAAGGTCGAATTTTAGAGCTTTGTGAGGTTTTTTTATACCTCAAATTAACTCACAACTCCGATTTAAGAAAAAGCTTGAATGGAAAAAAAACTCAAATCAGTGAATTTGAGTTGAACAACCAGAAAACTTGAATTAATTAAGTTTTCCTCTTGAAAAAACTTGAATTGCTCGAATTAATCGAGATTTCAAGTAAAACCCACTGAAAAAAACTCGAACATCATAATGGCTATTGACATCATCAAATAGTTCAAGGGACCTCTGCCATTGACTCCAACATGACCTCGACAGGTTTTAGGTGGTGTATTTTCGGGATTCAAGCTGTTTCCAGCTTCAGGGTATAATAATCTTGAAACATACATTTTTATAATCCCCTAAAAAATCAAGTTCTTTTTTAAACCTGAAAATGTAAGTTTTGACTGAAAAATACCCTCAAAAACTGAAATGTTTCAGGTTAAATACAACTTGACATTTAATGAATCTGCCCCTGAGTGTGTATGGCCATTTTAACCATAGTCCGCAATTAGCTTTGATAAGTCTTCAAAAGAATCTCTGGCTCCTATGAGTTACTGCACTGGGGGGACTGGGCAATTGCCCAGAAAGCCATATTCCATTTATAGTAGTTTCAAAGTAAATGTAAACCCTCAAAAAAAATTGTAAAATTGCTTAATTTGAACAGATTATATTATTTTACATTAATGTCTCTCTAGTTTTCAAGATATTAGCAGTTCTGTTCTAACTGACTGAATTTTTTGAGCTGATCAACATCACAAGACTCCTTTTCTCACTAACTCAATTTTCTACCGGCAGCCGGCTGAAATGATATGGTGGTGTTTCAGATTCATTATATTAGCTGTGTAAATAACTGATAATATATTTAAATAATGTAAATTGCAAAACTGCTCAGAAGAATGTTACATTAATTTGCTTTGAAGGTTTACGTCATCTTCTAACTGCCTTGTTTCAGTTTTTCAGGAAAGACAAGCCAACTTTTATCAGCGATAATGGGAAATGATTCTATATCAGTTGGTGAGGGGTCTTTTATCATGGCAGTATACAGACTTTGCCTATAGAGAATTTAATAACTCGTCGGTCATTAGCTCACATTTAGGAGCACAATAGAGGCTCTGTATGAGCTTTACCCTAAAAGTACTCCTTAAAAACCAACCAGCTCTTGTTGACAAGCTCCATAAAATATCCCTAAACTGCGTTTATCAATGTCTTCTGATTAAATTCTTTGACTAAAACCCCTGGATAAATTACTGCTAGTGTATAGCAGATACATAATCCCAAAGATGCACTTATAACTGACCCAGAAGGAGGAATTTAATGACTGTCATCTTCTAATAATAAACAAGATCTTTTTCCTTCAAAGAAAAACATGTTGTTTATAATTTTAAACAATTATAGTAAAAAGATATATATCTGGTTCCTAAGCAAGATTAAAGTTCTGTGTAATATGAGATTTTATTTTTTTTCTTTAAAGTGATACTGACACGTTGCAGGTTTTACAGGGGAATCATGAAGCCTCTGTTATTTCCACCATAAGTTTATGTAACGCCTATTACATTTAAAACTGTCCACCTCTTATTTTTGCAAGACATCAGGTTTTCTGGTAGGCTCTAGAAGATCCAGAGGAAGGAATTTTGTGCCTTTTTGCTTAATAAAAAAACTGTAAATTGAAAATACAACCCAGAGCTTATAGGGAAGCAGGTCTATTTTTATTACCCCTTTTGCCCATAGAGACGGTAAAGAAACTCCAAGAACCAGAAAATTATCCTTTAAGTGCACTGGATTTAAATGTATAATGGCTGTCCAGCTACTAGGTTATACAGATTATAGTGGGAATTACAGAATTTTACATAGAAACCCAATTAATACCAGTATACCTGCTGCAATCAAACATAAAGGCCACCAAAGGGGCAGCTGTGGTGGGAACAATTGATGTGGTTCAATTTTGAGGAACTAGATTAAAAATTAACAGAAATAGATTGAATAGGTTGAATGTCTTTGTAGAACAGGAAGAAACATGAGCACACTCGTCTCTATGTATGTATGACTGTTACTTACAACACACGAAGCATGCCTCGAGGTTGTCCTCAATAGCTTTATCCTCTTCTAATATTGCTTCTAGCTCTACCCAATACACTGCTCTATTACTGTAGGTCTTAACTGGGAATGCTCATTGCTAATCAGTAGCCCGTAATTCCCAGAGGGCGTGGAACCTTGTGGTCAATTTGGCATGGTAGCTCTTAAACATCTTGAACATTTGTATATCAATCCTATGTGGACCTTCAGGGTCACTTCAGATATTGAGCAGGTGTACAATAAGAGTAACAGATGCTTCACCTTGATCAAAGGGGCCGCTCCAAGCTCACAGTCCTATGAGACTGCTCCCAAACTTCCTCTCGGGTGCTCAGTCCACGGTGTTCTCACTGCACAGAGTATATGGTACCAAGAATTCTGATGGCACTCCAGTAAAGGAAGGCAGATTTGTTGCAGTAACCAGCAAAATTCGTACTTTACACATTTCGGGAATAGAGCCCATAATCATGATTATGATTAAGGGATCTACTCCTGAAACCAGGACCAGATTTAAATAGTGGGCACCCCTAGGCCCATTGCTGTTTGTCGTCCCAGTCCCCTCCCCTTTTGGGCAAATTCTCGTCATATGGATCAGAGCAATGGGGATTGGTGCACGAGAAATTGAAAAGCTATTGTATCTCCAGCGCATCCCCAGTGTTTCTGAACCAATATGGGTGTGGTTGAGCTGCATGCCGCCCCCTAAAATCCTGCTGGCCCAGGCCTTGGTGGCCTTTCCACAAATCAGGGCCTGCCCGACATGCACAAAGTATACAAATTTTGAAGTTACTGCAATAAATCTGCCTTCCTTTTACCGGGTGCCATCTGAATTCTTGGTACCATATACAACCAAAGTAAGTTGATCAGTTTGTGGATGCAAAATTTATTCTATTAGAAGGTGTTGTTTAACCTACAGGGCATTGCCAATGCAGTAAAAAAGCTAAGCATTAGGTGCAGAAATACATGGCAGTGTGTACAGGCACATAATGATTTTGGATGCAATACTCAACCTTTTCTTCATAATTATGTGAGCTATGTGAAGTGCACTTATTTTGTGGACCAGCTATATTATCATTGTGGGAACTGTGTTGGTTGTTCATACATCAATGATGGGTGCATAATCGAGGCAAAATGTTATATAAAGCTACAACATGTCCTTAATATGAGGATTTTTCTGTCTATATGACAATAACAATTAGTACTGTATGAGAAAACAAGTGATGGGAGGAAGGAAGGAAAGAAATGGGAATAACAGAAAGGACGGGGAAGAGAAAAAAGGAATGTAAGATTAAGAGGTACAGAAGTTAGTGGACAAGAAAGAGGGTAAGGAAGGACAAAGGGAGAAGAAGAGAAGGAATGGGAAAGGAAAGAAGAGAAACAAAGATGAATGGGAGGAAATAAGTTAGGGAAGGGAGGTTGAGATAAAAAAAAAAAACATTATTTTTAAGTACATTTTGCTCAAAGCAGTTTCCTTTCTCCCCCTGATTACTGTTTTGTTGAATTAGATGGTATTTTTTATATTCCATTTAATTGTTTAGCGTTATTTGTTATAAGTATAATGATCCCCATTGTTTAGCATCATAAGCTGTAATATAAATTATAGACAAACCAAACATGGGCCAAGGCTGTACAACTTGAGACAAATTGGTCAAATCTTACGAAATAAATATTTGATAAGACTAGCTCTTTAAAATGATATATATGTTTAGCATTCAATATAACTGATGATAGTAATACATTAAACGATAGAGAAAATTGACCACTTGATACAGACCATTTATTTTCCATGTTTAATTTTCCCAGGCATATACATTTAATAGTTACAGTATGCTCCATTTTGAGAACAATGTTATAAACAAAAGGTGCCCGTTGATTAGTTTAAACTTTCACCCTTAGCGTTGGGAACAGCTCTGAGCAACGGAGAACCTGACAGCATGGCGCCATGGGGAGATGAGTGCCTGAGAAAGGCAGAACGGCTTTTTTTTAAAAAATAATTTTCTGCATGAAACAGATATATTGTAGAGCTCCATCCACTTGGGATTTGCTTCAACCCACACACTAATGTTTTATCAGCAGCACAAATCAGATTCTGCAGTTCTCCTGTAGCCCAGCAGAAAAAAAACGCGTAAGGCTGAAACCAGCCAGTAAGTGCGACTGCAGCAAATATTCTGTAAACCCATTTTTAAGCAGCTTTTAGCTTCGTTATTGTTTGAAGGAAGTAGAACCCAGAAATGGCAGATCATGCATTTTAATGGTCTAAAACACTTTGGCCCATTCTAGTCTCTACAGTTAAAGCATTGCATTTACTAAGGGCCTTCAACACTCAAATGTAAAATGAGGTTCAAGGGATTTGCAAAGAACTTTCTGCTTTATTGAACAAGCAAATGTAATATCTTGCAAATAGGGTCCTCTGATTCAATTTTGGAGGACATTTCCATGATATTATCCAGGAGTTCCTCCACTCCTAGTTGGCCATGGTCAGTGGCGTAACTAGATGTTACTAGGCCCCACAGCAAATTCATTTTACTGCCCCAACATATCCAGAGGTTGTCCTGTTTTACCATATGTTGAATTGCTCTTTATTTGAACCTCATGGACCTACTGTGGTAGGACCCTCTGTAGTTACGCCTCTGGGCATGGTGCATACTAGGATAATATTAGTTCTGATGACTCGGCTCTCAAGTGGAGCTTCATCTGCTGCATGGACTACTGACAAAATCTTAAAGATGAATAAGGAATTCTAAGCAAACCATATTTTACCATATCAGTAGGATACATCTTTTATTTTTATATATATATATATATATATATATATATATATATATATATATTACATTTGAAAGATTCCACCACCCAACATTTTAACATACTGTATAGTCATAATCATCAGAATCGGTGTTGCCAGAGAAGTTCCAGTCTTGCCATTAGGAAACCAGGGTAGTAAGTGAAGAACAGGATATCAGAACACAGGCACAGGTATATGACAATAGTATGGGGGGATGAGTTGAGAATGCATGCGGAAATAGGTGGGTACGCCCACCTGAAAATGTGTATAACCCAAGGAAAACTTATTCTAACGGGCTGATTTATTTAAGGGGTGTTTCACCTTAAAGTTAACTTTTAGTATCTATTAGACTAATTCTAAGCAACTTCTCAATTGACCATAATTTTTTATTTTTTATAGTTTTTAAATTATTTGCAGTTTTTTTCTGACTCTTTCCTACCTTTCAAAAAGGGGTCTCTGACACCATGTAAAAAAACAAATGCTCTATAAGGCTACAAATGTATTCTTTTTGCTACTTTTTGTTACTCATGTTTCTATTCAGGCCTTTCCTATTCATATTCCAAATTGGAGAGCTGCTGAATAAAAAGCTAAATAACTCAAAAACACCAAAGAATAAAAAATGAAAACCAATTACAAATTGTATCAGAAAATCACTCTCTACAACACAGAAAAAGTTTATTTAAAGGTTAACGAAAATCCAGAAAAAAATTGCGGGGAGGGAAAGTGTGATTTTTTTCGGGATTTATTATGCAACAAAATTGTGACAATTCAGAATGAAAATACTTATGTACTCATTTGATTTGTCAAAATCATGTAGAAGTCAATGGCCGATGTCCATTTACAACCTGAAGATCTTTTCTTAATTCTGGTTGTAGAGGCTTTTGACGCTGACTTTTGTGTGACAACTCGAAAAAGTTGCAGTTTTCGTGTCTTTTCTGGGACTTTTCCTGTTCATGCTTTTTCAGTTCGGATTTTTTTTTTTTATATAAATTTCACAACCTTTCTTAGTTTTAGAGAGAGTGAGTTTAGTCGTGGTTTCAAACACTTTTAAAACCATGAAAATGAGAATGTTGATAAATAGGTTTTTATTATTTTTTAAAGGTGAAGGAAAGTTTTCTTCCACTTGGGGGTGCCAAATGTTAGGCACCCCAATGATTGTATTGACTTACCTGAAACCCCCGGGCCGGTGCTCCTATCAGCAGAAAACTGCATCGACCCAGGGTTATACCAGTGGGTAGCTGCTACGAGAGGAAAGAAGAAGATGGAAGAAGATCGCTCCATGGTGCTCACTGGAATAACCCTGGGCCGGTGCAGTTTTCTGCTGATAGGAGCACTGGCCCGGGGTTTCAGGTAAGTATAATGCCTAACATTGGCACCCCAAGTGGAAGAAGTCTTTCGTTCTCCATTAAGGATTTCAGAATGTGGAATATTTTGCTAGTGGTGGACTTCTCTACTGGTGGCCTCTTCCATTTGAAATGCATGAGAAATATGGCACCCATGACAGATGCACTGATCTAAGAACATGAATTCCAAGGCTAAGCCCTCCTACAAACCCGTTTTCCATTAAAGTGATGGCGGAGATTTTGCAGTTGCCACAGTTATCCCTGAGAGAACAGTAGGGATCCAAGCACCCCAAGTCGGATGGTCATAAAAAATTATATTGTTTGATGAATATTAATGTTTTCTGTTCTTTACATTGCATGCATATTTTTTGAAATGAAGAGAAGAGAATGATCTCTGTAGAACATATGTCAAAAAAATACCTTTTCACATATTAAATGAATATGGCCAGCCAGTTAACATTTTTTTTTTTTTCGCAAATTGTGGAGATGTGAATTTACATTTCAACCTTAGATAAATATGCTTCTTGGGATTATAAGGAACTCTTGGTGACCTTGGTAGGGAATAAGGAGACCAATAGTTCTCTAGTTGTTAGTGAGTGTTCTAATCAGAGATCAGAAATGTCCTGGCAATGCAAAATCTTTTAGATATTCTGAGTGCATACATAAATAAAGGATGCCCAGCCTTCAGCCCTCCAGCATGTATGTATTGAAATATATCTCAATGATTACACCAGTGGCCCTTGCCATGTTGGAGACACATTTCCACCCCCTTAATAAGTCTAAAACCTGCCAAGGTAGCCAAGCTTCTTTACAAGTACAACCATGCATTATTTCTTATTAGTCTCTATTTATTTTATCTTGACTTAGTGCATGTGCTGGAAGAGATCAGATTCCCTTCGGAAACATGTGTTTGATCTGTGACCACTCTGACAGCTCTCAGATAACAATATAATAAAAAATAAATATTTCAGACGGCTCTTATTGATTTTAGCCTGCTGGATGTCAGTATTACTTATATAATGTGAGTGTCAGGCTTACGTGATTGACAGAAGCTGGTGGCTAAACTCATTGACAACACTCACATGGAAATAAAAACCTCATATTCAGTATGGGGAACGATTCCCCCCTATGTGATCTGTATAGATTTTTACTTTTTAGCATGATAATCTTGAATTTGGAACCAAGATAAGATAAATATCACCTTACTCAACTACTTTTTAAAAGTATGGGGCAAATTTATTAAGGATTTATTAAGATTAAAGTTTTCTGGTTGTATTTTTTTTATGAAAACTCATCTTTTTGGGTTAAAAAAAAACTCGGGAAAAAAAAGATGGATTGAGTTTTCTTAAAAAAAACTTGAACATTCGAGATTTATTATACATCGACTCTGGCAATAGCTTGAATCCGAAAATAGACCATCCTAAAATCTGTCAATGGCAAAGGTCCTTTGAACCATTTGAAGAGGTTAGCAGCCTGTTTGATGTTCAAGTTTTTTTTGGAGGGTTTTACCCAAAAATTCAAATGATTCGATCGATTTGAAAACTCAATCTAAGTTTTCTGGTTGCGGGACTCACAAAATCAGTTTTTTCACATTTGAGTTTTTTCTTAAAGGATTACTAAACCTTTAAAATAAGTGAATGTAAAATTGATGAGGGGGCTATTCTAAGCACTTTTGTAATATACATTCATTATTTATTTATTTGTTTTTTTAATTTCCAGATATTAAAGGTTTCATGTACTGTTAATATGAATTAATTTTGTTACAACAGCGCCACCTGCTGATCAGTTTCTGACCAGTCTGACCAACAAGTAGTCAAGGAAGTTGTCAGAAGAAAAAAAGAGGCTGCTCTGATATTTTTCTGCTTAGGAAAAGAATTAGGAACATTTCTTAAATATTTCCTAAGCAGAAGAACATCAGAGCAGCCTTTTTCTTTCTCCTGACAACTTCCTTGACTACTTTGTGGTCAGACTGGTGGGAAAATGACCAGCAGGTTGCGCTGTTGTAACAAAATGTATTCATACTAACAGCACATGTATCCCTTAACACTGCAAATAATTCACTCTACAATATAAAATTTAATTGGTGTGTAGGTGCATCTCAGATCATTTTGCCTGGTCATGTGCTTTCAGAAAGAGCTAGCACTTTAGGATGGAACTGCTCTCTGGCAGGCTGTTGTTTCTCCTACTCAATGTAACTGATTGTGACTCAGTGGGAGCGGGATTTTACTACTGAGTGCTGTTCTTATCTCTACCAGGCTGCTGTTATCTTGTGTTAGGGAGCTGCTATATGGTTACCTTTCCATTGTTCTTTTGTTAGGCTGCTGGGGGGGGAGAAGGGGTGATATCACTCCAACTTGCAGTACAGCAGTAAAGAGTCTATCAGAGCACAAGTCTCATGACTTGTGGCAGCTGGGAAACTGACAATATGTCTAGCCCCATGTCAGATTTCAAAATTAAATATAAAAAATCAGTTTGCTCTTTTGAGAAATGGATTTCAGTGCAAAATTCTGCTGGAGCAGCACTATAAACTAATTGCATTTTGAATTTTTTTCTCCCATGACAGTATCCCTTTAAACACATTTTCTGGTCCAAAAAAGTACCAGGAAATATCCGGATGGCCCAGGTTTTAATGGGCCCTCAAGTTAACCAAACTGTTTGGTATTGTATGCCACTTCAATTCTTGATTTTACATACTAAAAACTCGAAAAACTTCTAAAAACCACACCATGAGGGCTCACAGTGTGACAACTGCAACCTACGTGCCGCCATCACCTCTCCATGCCCCATGTCTATTCCATGGCCAATCCCAAATTCAGTATGAGAGCAAAAACAAGGAACGGATGGAAGGATGGATGAGAGTTTGTAAAGAGATTAGGGACATACATAACATAAGTATCCCCAGTTACAAATATCCCAGTTCAGTTAAAATCTCTAATTTGTAGGGCACATTTACTGTGTGACTTTTGTTAACTGTGGTTTTGTGTAGTGAATGTCAATTCCCAACAGAAGTCCTTTTAGGTGTCTATAGGATAGAGGAGGAAGAAATGAGAGCAGTCAGTAAGCTATCCAGTGGGTTCCCTTCTCTCTGTCCCTTTATGTGCTGTTCTATGTCTGTATTACATAGGGTACATATCAGTATGTCAGTGCCATGCTTACACTCTTTACCCTGTAAAAAAAAAAAAAAAATACCTTATGCAGTAGTAACTTTCCCAATCACTCATTGAGATATCACAAATAACAGAAGTATTTCTGGAAATCTGAGACTGTGTGAACAATTCCCATATTTTAATGGCTTTCAGCACATTTCAGCATGTTACGGGCAACATTTGGCAAACTGCCTGTATGATTTGGTTTAGGCCCCATATTTACATAATGCTTCGCTTGTTGGGAATCCCGGTTCATGCAGTCGACATCTCGCATAATTGGTCACTTATCTCTGATGGAGGCATGGCATTTGCTTTGGCAGAGTTCAATGTTTTTGTGGTTATTTCATCCCTTAACTCTTTGTTGCTGTGTTACTTTGATTGTGCTTGTACGATTTGTATGATGCATGGGTGTCTGCAGAAGGGGGCAGTTGCCCCACCCTGACTTCTCCAGCTAGTTCTAATGAATTGTTTGTAAATTTAATTCCCAACAGTACAAACCGTTTTTTAAACTTCCAACCCCAAGGTAAGTCTTAATTAGGTTATTTTCTGCATTGTCATGAATAGGTTCATCGTCAGTGGGATTCTACCCTATGTGATTTTAGCTTAATTGCCACCCCCCTGGAAAAATTTCTTCCGACACCTATGGCACTGGAGATAAGGGTAGTCTTGGAGTAAAAATTGTTCCTAATTTTCATAGTGGGGCCATTGGGGGAGGTATTGTAGCATTTGTGCATGCTTAGCCAGGCTCTGTAATAGTAGTAAGACAAAACAGAGGCACCAAACGGATAAAAATAGCTAAAAGCACTTAAAAACCCAATGGGTAATTAAGAGGAGGTAGTAATGAACTTACCTCCTCCAAGCAGACACCAACGAAAGTGGTAATTTTCAATAATAGTTTATTCACCAAACAGTCAGGCTCTGTAAAAGACTCATCTCCAGTGCTGTGAGATCTAGGGGCATATTTATCAAGGGTCGAATTTCGAATTGAAAAAACTTCGAAATTCAAAAAGACCAACCAAAATTAAGTCAAGGTTTTTTTGGTCGAATATGTCAGTTTTTGATCGAATAGGCCTGTATTCGGCCCAAGTCCAATCGTACAAATCGAAGGAATAGCAAATTCGATCGAATTCGATTCAAAGTTTTTCCCAAAAAAACCTTAGACCACCAATTGACTCCAAATAGGTTCTAGGAGGTCCCCCGTAGTCTAAAACAGCAATTCAGCAGGTTTTAGATGGCGAATGGTCGAAGTCGAATTTTTAAAGAGACAGTACATGATAAATTTCAATATTCAAATTTTTAAATTTTTTTCAAATTCGAATTGAATTTAGACTATTCCCTAGTCGATGTACACAAAAAATAGCGAATTTTTTTCATTTGGAAATTCACCTCGACCTTTGCTAAGTCTGCCCCCAAATGAGCAATTTCTATTTTAATTCCTTGTTTGTTTGTTTTTTGTCAGGTCCTGTATGGTAATTTAAGGTTAAATTTTTTTAATCCTGGTCCTTTCAGATTAGACAAAGGGTGGTGTATGGGAATAGAAGGTAAAATGGTTATGGAAGGGAATATGCTTAGTTTGCACATACATTATTGTTTAAGCACAATATAAGCACCAATGCATCAGCCCCTTAAAGATTACCCCATCTTGCTCATTACCCAGTATCAAGTCCAATTTGTCATCTCTCCTACATACAAAAAAAAAAAAAAACATACACAGTGAGACGAAATTACAATGTTTTATCTTCCTGCCCCATACCATACTGTACATATTACACACACACAAAAAAAGAGCCTTAATCTTTAAGATAAGGAGGAGTTTGTTGCACAGGTGTTTATTTGTCAGTTGACATAACTTCTCTCAGAATGGAAGGTGGGATCAACATTACACTCCAAACTGTTTTCAGTTTCACTGTTCTGCACTGTTTGGTACATTTTATTCATTTTAAGCAGATGGCAGTATGTATTACCCACTCAACCTCTATATTTTGGCCCTTTAACTAATTATTTTTTGCAGAACACATCAGCCCATACTGAGGGCCATAACCTTTATGTGTCATGTCTACAGGAGTAGCAAATTGAACAAAAGTATCCAATACTATCAATAGGAAGAAAAAGGCATGAACCTACTACATACCACATGTCGGCTCTCTACAAATACTTACAGCCTTACTTTCATGCGTGGCTACTGTGACTGGTAATAAATCTTCTTTTTCTCCCATGCTGAGTTGCTGTACAGGTATCTGGCCAAAAAGCTCAAATCATTTTTGTCAGCCACCACCACAGACTTCTGGGAGACTATTCTGGTCATGCTGGGAAGCGGAGATGTAACAGTACACTCAAGGCAATGTAAAATGACCCAACTGGTTCTGCTGATAAATGGCTATTCTCCAGGAAGGAGTTGTTCACCTTTGAGTTAACTTTTAGTATGATGTAGAGAGTGATATTCTGAGACAATTTGCAATTAGTTTTCAATTTTTATTATTTGTGGTTTGAGTTATTTCGCTTTTTATTCAGCAGCTCTCCAGTTTGTAATTTCAGCAATCTGATTACTATCGTCTAAATGACCCTAGCAACCATGCATTTATTTGAATAAGAGACTGGAATATGAATAAGAGAGGCCCGAATAGAAAACTTATAATATAATATAGCAATAACAAAAAATTTGTAGTTTTAGGGGCAAATTTACTTACCTCTGTAAATTCGCCAGCGCTGGCTTCGCTCACATCGCAATACTTCACCAGGCGTAAATTCGCCTACCAAATGCTCGCGAAGTTGCGCTAGCAAAAAATACGGTCAGCAGTTTGAAGTTACGCTAGCGTTGCCTAATTTGCATACAGCGTGCAGTTAAATTACAATATACGTTTATGTTGCAGCAAATACATTACATTACACAAGGCCAGAAGAACCCTAACAACCCTAATAAAATTAGGTTCTTATAATGCCTTACACATGTGCCCACAGTATAGTTTAGGTGCCATATGTTATCAAATGTAGGGGGGAAGGAGGGTACCCCAAAAAAAAATTTCAGTCTTTTTCAGCCTATCACCCTGTAAAAAGGAAAAGACGCCAGCGTTTTTTTGCGACTTAGAAAAAATTTAAACTTTTTTTTGACAAACTCCTATCTACTCAATTGCACTTCGTCTGGTCTGAGCTGTTGAAGTAAACTCTTTGGGCAAGAGGTAACGTTCAGTAAAATCAAAAACGTAGTGAATAAGCATAGTTACGTCCATTCACCAGCGTGAAAATTCACCTGGTGTTAGAGTGCGAAGTTGTGCCAGAGTGTATCTCCTTCGCTAGCGAATTTACGCCAGTCAGTAAATTGGCGAAGTGGCAAAACGACGTAACGCTGGCGAATTTTCACCAGCTTTAGCCACTTCGCCCTTCAGTAAATTTCCCCCTTAGAGAGCATTTCTGTTTAGACGTGGTCAGTCTTAAAGGCTGGAAAAAATGAAGGCTAATAATTCGAAAACTATAAAAAATAAAAAATGAAGACCAATTGCTTAGAATTGGCCATTCTATAACATATCAAAAGTTAATTTAAAGGTGAACCACTCTTAAACAATGGACTTAATCCCACACATGCAGCCCCAGAGGTAGTGATTGGCGAATTTGTCCCATTTTGCTTCGCTGAAAAATAAATGAATTTCCCGAGAAATCCATGAAATGGCGAAAAATAAGTGAAACGCAAATTTTCATGCCCCAGTGAAATTTTGTTGCCCGCATTAAAGTCAATGGGCGGTTTTCCAAATTTATTCGACAGTGTCGAAATGTGGAGATTTCCCGCAAATTTATTCACCCATCACTACCCAGGGGGAAGAAAAATGTGAATTTATAAAAACTATTGTAGAAAACGAGGGGGAAGATACTGAACACTGAAGACTAGTTAAGAAGGACCTCCTACTGTAGTTCTTTAACTAACCCTCTAAACAACCCCCAGCCCTGCATTACCTTTGCTATGCAACATTCCAACATGAATTATGTCAAAGTGTATACAGTATACCCCCTTTAAAGTTTATTCTCTACAGGCATTGCCTTCACATTGGAATATTCTGATATACCGTGAGAAAACATTTAAGGTGCTTGAAATTCAAGACGTTGTTCTGCCAAAGTGGTCTGATAACCCTTTTATATTTGGTGTCCAGGACAAACTTACCCAGTTTCATCATTGGAAGAAAGTTCCAAGCATGGTTCCAAGTACTTGAAGACCTTCTTCAATTGGTTTTCATGTACTGTAATCTGGGGCTATTATCATTCAAAACATTTTACACCCACTTCAGCACCTACACTTGACTGTTCTGACAGTCTCTTGAGAGATGGTGGAGGCACCTTGTTATATCAGGGAATGGAGTCTAATATAACCTTGCTCTGGTTTGATGAAGTTTTTTTCATACAGTATCTTGCAGGTTAGAGGATATACATGGGCACCACACTCTGGTTACTAGAATACACATTGGCTTCCAACAGTGGTTCACTATAGGATAAGGCCATGCTTTAGGTCAACTCTTAATTTCTGTTGAGAATTAAACACTATGGGGCCGATTCATGAAGCTCGAGTGAAGGATTCGAATTAAAAAAACTTCGAATTTCGAAGTGTTTTTTGGGCTACTTCGACCATAGAATGGGCTACTTCGACCTTCGACTACTACTTCGACTTCGAATCGAACGATTCGAACTAAAAATCGTTCGACTATTCGACCATTCGATAGTCGAAGTACTGTCTCTTTAAGAAAAACTTCGACCCCCTACTTCGGCAGCTAAAAGCTACCGAAGTCAATGTTAGCCTATGGGGAAGGTCCCCATAGGCTTGCCTGGGATTTTTTGATTGAAGGATTTTCCTTCGATCGTTGGATTAAAATCCTTCGAATCGTTCGATTCGAAGGATTTAATCGTTCGATCGAATGAAAAATCCTTCGCTCGATCGATCGCAGGATTTGCGCTAAATCGTTCGACTTCGATATTCACAGTCGAACGATTTTAGTTCCTAGTCGAATATCGAGGGTTAATTAACCCTCGATATTCGACCCATAGTGAATCGGCCCCTAATTGGTACTTCCCACCAGCAAACAATATCGAACGCGCTGAACGCATGGTGTTTCAAGCTCCTAAATGTGGTTACTAGTATTTACGTTTAAAATATTTTTAATGGAATAGAATTCAAAGAGATACAGCATGCTAGTGTGATTAAAAATGGGTATAACAGATGTCTAACCACAAAAACCCTGTATGGTGTTCACTGTATTAACCTAATTACAGGATTTAATTGAGAAAAAAATCAGAGAGAGGAAATATGTAAAGGAAAAGAAAACAGTTCAACAGATTGAGACGGTCAAACGAGGTCTACCGAATAATTTTGATGCATGACAATCTTTAAGTGTGCGCAAATTGTGACTGGCGACAATTTTATTTGTTGCAGCTAATTTTTCGCCAGCGAATCTTTGCTGTGGTTTTGCGAAAACATTTGCGAATAGTGAAACACGAAAATTCATCTTGAATCCATGCCTGGCGAATAAATTCACCCATCACTAGTCTACAGAAAGAGATGGACCTAGCCTTCCCTTCATCTGTGTATAACCATCATGAGTGTTTTATATACATTAGGACAGTCAAGGGGTGAGTTAAATTGCATGCTTCTTAGCCAGTAAATATCAAATTATTTCAAATCCTAGGAATTTTTAGTCTCCCTCAGAAAGATGGCCTAACCAGAAGTGGTGCCTTAAAAACAAGCTGTGATCTAGTTATCTTATGCTATGAAAGCATCTACTTCATCAGACAAACAGTTATAGTTCCAAGCAGCCTTCTACATCAATAGGAGTCACCTGCCACCAGCAGAATGTGTTACCCTGGTTGTCCCCTGAGAAAACCCTAGTAAACGTGCATCTAATTTAAGGTACAGGAGGAGGGACACCTGCATTCCTCCCCTTCCCTCATGAATACATTGCTCCTGACCACAAGCAGAGCTGTATTCATGCAGCAAATCAAGGAGATTTTCAGGGCTCGGTATTGAGTCCACTTTTATTTAACCTTTTCATTAATGACTTAGGGGAGGGTGTTGTAAGTAATGTATCAGTGTTTGCAGATGACACAAAATTATCCAGCCCAATTAATTCCATCCAGGATGAGGCATAATTGCATCACAATCTTGACAAACTGGCAATCTGGGCAGCTAAGTGGCAAATGAGATTCAATGTTGATAAATGTAAGTCATGCACCTGGGATGTAAAAATATCCACTTATACCCTTAATGGGACTGCACTAGGCAAATCCATTATGGAAAAGTACCTTGGAGTCCTTGTAGATGATAAACTTGTCTGTAGCAAGCAATGCCAGTCAGCAGCATCAAGGGCAAATAAGGTCTTGAATTGTATTAAAAGGGGCAGAGAGTCACGGGAGGAGGGGGTCATTCTTCCACTGTATAGAGCACTGGTAAGGCCCCATCTAGAATATGCCGTACAGTTTTGGTCTCACTCAAACAGGACATTATTGTATTAGAGAGGGTACAGAGAAGGGCAACTAAGCTGGTAAAAGGTATTGAAAATCTTAGCTATGAGGAAAGACTGGCCAAATTGGGAATGTTCACAGTGGAGAAGAGGCGCTTAAGGGGAGATATGATAACTATGTATAAATATATTAGGCGATCATATAATAATCTCTCTAATGCTTTATTTACCAGTAGGTCTTTCCAGCTGACACAAGGTCACCCATTCCCATTAGAAGAAAAGAGGTTCCGCCTAAATATTGGGAAGGGGTTTGTTACAGTGAGAGCTGTGAAGATGTGGAATTGTCTCCCTGAATCAGTGGTACAGGCTGATACATTAGATAGGTATAAGAAGGGGTTGGATGGTGTTTAGCAAGTGAGGGAATACAGGGTTATGGAAGATAACTCATAGTACAAGTTGATCCAGGGACTAGTCCCATTGCCATTTTGGAGTCAGGAAGAAATTTTTTCCCCCTTGGAGGCAAATTGGAGAGGCTTCAGATGGGTTTTTTTGCCTTCCTCTGGATCAACTGGCAGTTAGGTTAAAATAGAGTCAAAAGGCTGAACTTGATGGACGTCTGTCTTTTTTCAACCTAACTTACTATGAGAGAAGGGCATATTGCACTTGTTTTTGCATACAGCCTTCTAAATCCTAAATAAGTCACGTCATCTACTAGTTTCCATTAAAGGGATTATAACACTATAAATGTAGTGATGAAAACTGCCCATTCACTTCAATGCATTTGGAGTGAGAAAAAACTTGCGAAAAAACAGCCATCGGGGGAAATATAACAAAATTCTCAATGTGCAAAACTTTGCGAATAAAAATTTGCATGTCGCAATTCTTCATTAGGTTTTTCTTGCATTGTGAATCTTCATTGCGCATTGTGAACCTTTATAACACCTATTCTGGAGTTTCATTTAATATATTTATGCAAAAAACGGTTTGCGATTGCAAATTTTTATTCCGTACATTGCACACTATCTCAAACTATAAAATTCACAATCGCTATCCTTCTGTCACATGAGGGGCAAAGTGTTCTCAAAGGCAAACATTTTCACTCTGAGAGCATTTATTCACATTGTGAACTAATTGCGAATGATTTTAGCGTTTCCGACCAATATTACATTCCCCCTATTGACTTTAATGCAATTGAAGTGAGAAATAGTTCTCAAACTTGCTTGTATAACATCTCTCTAAAAAAAAAAAGTCTCATGTAAATACGTCCTAAATCCCGTTTTCGTTTTTTTTTCTTTTCCGATCATAACAGTAGATGAGGCCATTACTGTAACAAGAAGAAAGAATCTCCAATGTGTATAAACGAGAAGTTTTCTCATCTGGGCGACATCAGAGGAATTAACAATCAGCAAAAAAAATGGAGACTACTTAGATGAAAAAGGAAGCAATAAATTGCTCAAACGAAGGAGGAAAGTGAAAAGAATGTGAGTTTACATCATTCCTATAACAGAGCGGGCAAAGGGAGCCAAGAAAAACATCACAGATATTTTACAATGTAATTTAGAAAACATCTAACCGATTCATGCAAATATTTTCCACCGCCCCGCTGTTGCAAACTCTGAAAAATTCACAGGGGGGCTTCGTTGGTCTCCATGAGGGGTAATAGGGATTATTTAAACATTAATTCCCACTCAAATCAAATGAATCCACAGCTCCAACTACTAGATTTCCCCTGATAAATTGTTACAGTAAAACAATCAGTACTTCACTTTAACCTTCATTTACAGTAGAACATATGAACATATTTTATCTAAGGGAAATTGTTTGGAAGCCAATATCCTGATTTGCAGATGAAATAACATTCTTGGAAGCCAGTATTACAATTTGCAGAAGAAATATAAATGTATAAACATAATAAATAATGTATAAATAATAATATTTATGTACAATTAACTATTGGCCACTTAGTGATCTATCATTTAAGCCCAAGAGAACAGTCCATGACTCCTATATTCTTGACATTTTTCAAATTTGGGTTTTCCAAACTCTTATTTATGAGGTTTATTAATCGACTACACTTACCAATCTCGAGTGAAGGATTCGAAGTAAAAAAAATTCGAATTTCGAAGTTATTTTTTGGGTACCTCGACCATTGAATAGGCTACTTCGACCTTCGACTACAACTTCGACTTCGAATCGAACGATTCTAACTAAAAATCGTTCAACTATTCGACCATTCCATAGTCGAAGTACTGTCTCTTT
The DNA here is from genome assembly GCA_038501925.1 of Xenopus petersii. Taxonomy (NCBI): domain Eukaryota; kingdom Metazoa; phylum Chordata; class Amphibia; order Anura; family Pipidae; genus Xenopus; species Xenopus petersii. The sequence goes on from CM076682.1 coordinate 14,876,242, forward strand.
AAAAAAAACTTTGACTACCTACTTCACCACTTAAACCCTACCGAGCACCAATGTTAGCCTATGGGAACCTTCGCCATAAGCTTTCTAAGCTTTTTCTGATCGAAGGAAAATCGTTCAATCGATGGATTAAAATCCTTCGAATCGTTCGATTCGAAGGATTTAATAGTTTGATCGAACAATCTTTCCTTCAATCATTTAATCGAAGTATTTGCGGTAAATCCTTCAACTTCGATATTTGAAGTCGAAGGATTTTACTTCGATGGTCGAATATCGAGGGTTAATTAACCCTCGATATTCGACCCTTAGTAAATGGGCCTCCCCATGTTGTAAATTCGAATGAAAAAATTTGGCAACAAAAACCTGCCCAGCTTCTATAAAAGTCACCAGGAGCTGTATTTTCAATATTCAAGCAATTTTGTTTTTCCAAAACAATCGAATTTGTAAATAGTAATTAAACTGTGAGATTGTCGTCGTCATCTAGTTTTTCACCACATATTAACGAGATTGGGGATTTTTTTTTGCAATTGCATTTCTAAAAAAAAACTTCTTGAACCTGAGAATTAATAAACCTGTTGCCCCATGTATAGCATATGGAATCTGTTATCCGGAAAAGGTCCGAATTACTGGAAGGCACCTCCCATAGACTCCATTTTAATCAAATAATTCAATTTTTTTTAAATGATTTCCATTTTCTCTGTAATAATGAAACAGTAACTTGTACTTGATCCCAACTAAGATATAATTAATCCTTATTGGAAGCAAAACCTTTCTACTGGATTTTATTAATGTTTAAGTAATTTTTTAATAGACATGGTATCAGGATCCAAATTACAGAAAGACCCTTATCTGGAAAACCCCAGGTCCCGAGCATTCTGGATAACAGTTCCTATACCTGTACATCGTGCTGTACAATGAGTTTTTTTATATATAAATCAATAAATTCATGCGTCTTTGCTATTCTACACTATCATAAAGTCATCCTTAATGGGGTGGTTCACCTTTAAGTTAACTAGAATGTCATAGAATGACCAATTCTAAGAAACTTTGCAATTGGTCTTCATTATTTATTTGTTATAGGTTTTGACATATTTGCCTTCTTCTTCTGTCTCTTTCCAGCTTTCAAAAAGGGGTCACTGACCCCATCTAAAAACAAATGCTCTGTAAGGCTACACATTTATTGTTATTGCTACTTTTTATTACTCATCTTTCTATTCATGACCCCTCCTATACTAACCACACCACCACCTTGCTACAATACTGGTTTGACCCTGCTTTTTGACATTATTTTACAATGGCATACCTCCCAACTGTCCCGTTTTTAGGGGGACAGTCCCTCTTTTGACAGCTCAACCTGCAGTCCCTCCTTTTTACTGGAAAGTCCCTATTTTCTCTGCACTGAACATCCAGAAAAAGAAACAATGTTTCTAACTTAATTGGCTTTTAGCAGAGAGCCCTGAACACCCACAGGTGCAAATAAGATACTTTGTAACAATTTTGAGACACAAATAAACAGTTTAGATAAGGAGAATTATTTTAAAACTTTCATAACCTGCCAAATTTTGTAAAATGAACACGGTAATTAGGGCGGCGTGGTCAGAGAAAGGGGTGTGGTCAAAAAAATCGATGCACTACATATGAAAAAAAATGTTGTCGCTCTTTTTACTTCCAAAATGTTGGGAGGTATGCAATGTTACAATAACCCTTTTCTCTTTTTATTTCATCCATGGCTCTCGAGGTTGCTATAAGTTGCCCATATGCAACTTACTGGAATGACCCCCACACCCCTAAATTTCACAGATAGGAAATCTAGCAAATGTTTAGTGAGAAGTCACCCCAGTGAGATCTAAGATGCCAAGAACAATATCTATTTACTGAAGTTACAGCTGCCTCTACAGATGTAGTTGCAAATTACACCAATGTGACCCTTACAGTAGTAATGTGTTATCATTTTCAGATAGTACATTCTTGCTCTATCGCCAGGGCGAATTTTACACTCTGGCGAATGGTCATTACTCCACAAATTCAGTGTAGATTTCACTGAACGTTACCTCTCTTGCCAGATTTGACTTCGCCACCTCACACCAGACTAAGTGCTATAAAGCAGCTGGATCTTCCTCAATCTTCTGTCACTTACATCATATCTTATGAGCAGTTCAAAAAATGCTGGCGACTTTTCACTTTTTTTAAGGGGGATAGCCTGCAAAAGTCTTGAAAACTTTTTTTGGGTAATCGGTTTTCTCCAGACATTTCATAACACGTGGAACATTCACTTTACAGGGGGCTCATGTGCAGGGCATTATCTAAATTCTCTTGTCTTGTCCGTGGACATGTGTAATACATAGTGGTAACTTCAAGCATTTATAATAGACGTCCATACAACTTTAAGTTACCCGCCCTATGCAAATTGACCTAAGCGCAAGATCACTAGTAAATTCTCTCTAGGTACAAACAAACGCTACTGCGTCTTCGCTATGAAATGCTCGCACTGGCTAAGTAACGCTAGCAAAAATTCATCAGCGTTCTGCGCCCAGGATGAAATTTCAAATATTAGTGAATTGGCATAGTCGTAGCGCATTTACGCCTGGGAAAGTGGTGCGAGGTGTGAGAAGCTGACCCTTAGTCTTGTACTGCCACTCTTTGATCCTTCCCTTTTATCTTTTAAAACATATCTTTTCTTGAACCCCTAGCAGCTAAAATATGGGACAATCCTGACATCACTGGCATCCCCACTGGTAATGGGAATTATAAAATATCACTCTTTGCAGATGACATCTTGATGACTCTCAGTAACCTTCACATTTTATTACCCATCCTACATAACGTTCTGTAGACATATGTCCATTAGTCAGGCCATAAAATTAACTGCTCAAAATCTTAAAGCTCTTGCTCTGAACATGGAGGAACAAATAAAGTCCACACTTATGTCCAAATTTAAGTATAAGTGGCAAACATCCCACGTTAAGTACCTTGGGATAACACTAACTTCCACTTGCCAAAAGCTCTATAAGGCAAACTTCATCCCCCCCGGTGAAATAATTTGTAGCAGATATGAAGTATTATGAAGAAATATGAAGACAACAGATATAGTACAGGCTGATTTGCTTTCCCACTGCCTTTTAAAATACAAAGACAGGGTAGTGCACAGTAAAACAAACCCTAAAGACTTATTAAGTCTTCGATCTCACGTATCCTGAAATGCTGATTCAGTATTCCAACTTCTCAAAAATGTCTTCTTATAATCTTAGTTCTTACAAATTCCGAAATCCAACTTTGATCGTATTGAGTGAAGGTGCTGTTACAAGGAAGGAAGGCTTAAACTTTTGTGTCTGAGTCAGATCCGGTCCCTTGGAGTAATGAGTAAGTCATTCCATTAGTTTACATTGCCCGACTTGCTTCATAATGTGCTTCAGCGTCTATGTTTCAGTCTTCCTCCAAAGCAAAGGAATCAAACAGATAATTAGAGTTAATGAGCTTCTAGGAAATGTTAATGAGTTGTTCTGTTTTCATTTTGCCTTTATTTCAGCCTCAGTATTATATAAATTGTTTTCCTGACCGACATCTAGAACTCAGAGTTTATAGAATTTCTCCCTGATCGATTGTTGCAGTAACACTTGAAAGCTCAAAGTATTATTATAGAAGAAATGTTTAGCAAAATGTCATAAGAGCAGCTTAGTTTTAGATTTCGTAGCTCCTGAAGTGGGAAACAGTGATAGAGAAACCTTTGGCCCCTGAGACAGAAGGTTGGGACACGTAAGAAGAACCAGTGGAAGATTATTTTTGCCAGATATGGCTGCAATCTGCATTCTGCTGCCAAAATGTCTCTCATCAATACATATCTGGTTTATTAATAGCCGTAGCATAACTAGGCAGTAGGCCACTCACTGAACTCTATGGAGCAGATTTACTAAAGAGCGGATGACAATTCACTAGCGTTGCCAGCCGCAGGGATATCGCCAATCTGCTAACATGCTCAATCGCCAATTCGCTAGTGACCCAGACCGTCACTAGCGCAGTCTCGGATCCTATCACCAGGCGTATTTTTGCTCTGGTGAATGGGCGCTACTCCACAAAATCACTAGTCACGAATATCACAAGTGCGGATTTTACTGAACGTTACCTCTTTCGACAGAGTTGACTTTGACTTCTCAGACCAGGCGAAGTGCTATAAAGCAGTTAGATCTTAATCAATCCCCTGTCACTTACATCAGATGTGCTGAAAATGCATTAACGTTTCAAAAGCGCTGGTGACTTTTCCTTTTCTGAAGCGGGATTGGCTACAAAAAAAGTCCTGACAAACTTTTTTTGGGGAACTGGTTTTCTCCAGACATTTCATAACATATGGAACATTCATTTTACAGTGGGCTCATGTGTAGGGCATTATATTAACTCTCTGGTCTTTATTAAGGTTCCCTGGACCTTTGTAATTAAAAAGTGGTAACTTCAAGCATTTGCAACAACATTTATAATAAAGACGGCCATATAACTTTAAATTACCTGCTGTATGCAAATTGACCTAAGCGCAAGATCACTAACGAATTTTCGCTAGGCACAATAGAACGCTAGCGCATCTTTGATATGAAATGCTCACAACTTCGCGTATTAGTTAATTAGGGTAGTTGTAGGGAATTTAAGCCTGAAGAAGTGGTGCGAATGGCTCGCTGGTGACAATTCGCCCTTTAGTAAATCTGCCCCTATGCCGGGAGTCCCCAACCTTTTTTACCCATGAGAAACCTTCACTTGTAAAAAGAGTTTAGGAGCAACCAAGCATAAAAAATATACCTTGTAAAACAATTGCTGTGATTGCCCATTTGGTATCTGCTATGTGGATGGCAGCTACTTATTGGGGATCACTGATCTATGCCTTGAGCTGAAGAACAAGTGCAAGAATGAGTCCACAGTTATGGATGGGCAGTAAGTACTGTAGTTGCAATTGTCAAACAAGACCATGTACCTTCTTAAACTTGCCCTTCAGAAGGACACACTGGAGACTTGAGATGGGGAGGGAGCCAAACAAGATATTAGCTCAACCATGACCAATGAGACACCAGTTGTAATGCCCTTTGCAAAGAGAGATGGTCATTCAAGAATACTTTACTGTTTTGGGATGCTAGTGTATTACAGGAAAGGGTTTTTTTTTTTACACGAGTAAAGTTGTTATCTCATGCCTTTAATACTTTCCAGATATGAAAAACACACAATGAAACATATTGTGTAAAGGGCTAATTAGTAATCACCAAGAAAGATACATGCTCCAGGCTATGGGAGCATAATCATTTAAACAGCATGTAGATCTCATAAATGGCTGGTATTAATGAGATAAGGTAACAACATTACAGATGTGTTTTATAGCACCACAATGTTTGTCATTAAATAGGAACAGTACACCCTGTAGAGACAGGCCTAGTCCATGCAAGGCAGATGATGAAAAACTCACGGCAGTTGCCAGTACGTGTATCCAAGAATGCTGACGTTATGAAAAATGCAGTGTTGAGGTTTATGTTGAACTATGCGCAGCTGAATATTAGACTTATTTGGTCTCCAAGGCTGAACAAGGGGATTGCAGAGCAGTCAAAGGGGCAGATTTAGGGTGAAGTGGCCGTCACTATCGAAAATTCACCAGGAATCCAATCTGCAGGGACATCACCAATTCACTAACAGGCAGCGCCGTCAATTCACTAGCGAGATCATCGTTAGCGTTCATTCGAACTCAGGGGAATGGTCGTTGCTCCATTATTGAACGTTACCTCTTTTGCCAGAGTTGACTTCTCCACCTCAGACCAGGCAAACTGCTAAAATGAAACTAGATCTTCCTCCATCTTATGTCACTTACATCATATCCTGTCTGCCGAAAATGCATTAACGTTGAAAAACGTTTTAAGCGGGATTGCCTGCAAAAGTACTAACTTGAACTTTTTTTGGTTAACATTTTTCCCCAGACATTTGTGGGCCATGGAACATTAATTTTACAGCGGGCTCGTGTCTAGGGAATTATATGATCTCTTTTGCCTTTATTCAGGTTCCTTGGACATTTGTAATAAAAAGTGGCCACTTCAAACATTTGCACCAACATCTGTAATAAAGACGTCTATACAACGTTAATGCACCGGCCCTATTTAAATTGACCAAATTGTAAGATCACTAGCAAATTTACGTTAGACATAAACGAACACTGGCGAATCATCACTAGGAAATCCTTGCACTAAAGAAGTATTGCTAGCGAAAAGTCGCCAGCGTTCGGTGCCCAGGACACAACTTTACATTTAAGTGAATAAATGTAGTGGTTATGAATTTACGCCTGGCGAAGTGGTGCAAATCGGTTGCTGGCGACAATTCGGCTTTTAGTAAATCTGTCCCAAAGAGTACTAGTGAGTTTTAGACAGGCTGCAGTGTAATCCAGTGATCCCTAACCAGTGGCTCATGAATAACATGTTGCTCTCTGACCTGTTGGATGTTGGGCCTCAAAGCAGGTGCTTATTTTTGAATTCCTGGCTTAAAGGCAAGCTTTAGTTGTATAAAAACAGGTGTACTGCCAATCAAAGCCTCCTGTTGGCTGCAAGTTTACATAGGAGCTACCAGTAATCAATCACAGTCCATTATTCGCACCCCCAAGAACTTTTTACATGCGTATGTTGCTCTCCAGCTTTTTTTTACATTTGAATGTGGCTCATGGGTAGAAAGGTTTGGAAATCCCTGGTCTAATCTGATGTTTCTTTTGTGCACAAACAGATCTCTTTAACTTCTTTTATGCCAAAGTCCTACACTGTAGGTACAAAAAAACTCATGGTTCCTACAAATCTGGTCTGATCATTTGTCAGACTGGATATAACTTAGTGCTTTACAATAGAGGGCTTTGAGATTGTATTGGTTACACAAACCTTACTGCTCTGAAACCTTAAGTCTAATAATGTGTGATGGCACAGGGCACTGGAATGAAACTACTTTGGGTATCAATATCACTTCCATGTCAGTTCTGTGAAACGTCCAGATAAAGATTAGTTTCATCTGACACACAGTGAAGCTCATGGGAGGAAAGCGAAGCACTAGAACGGTGACCCCGATAAAGCTCCTCTGGGCTGGAAAAGGACAGGGCTGACAGGGCAGATCCACAGAAGCTTTACTTAACACAGTTTGAGCCAAAAAAAACCCACAGAGGTGATAACATGAAACATAAACAGAAAAATATTGTTGCACTGATTTCAGGGTCTCTGGTCAGAATAGAAAACATTTTACTATCAACAGGCAATAGCATTTTATTTTATTTCCCCAACATATTGAATTAAACAAAGTACAATAGGCACAATCAGTATGTCCCAATTACAATATGTAAGTTGAGGGGATTTACAGTAGCAATGCAGGAGGGTCAGATCTGTGAAATGAAAAGAAAGCCTTCCCTCAGAACATATTTAGTAAGAGGGCAAAGCAAGATTCTGTCATGGCTGGCACCCAATACCAGAACAGGTGTCAAGTACCCTGGTCTCGGCTCGGCTTCACCAGTAGTGTGGCCACCGTTGGGCTTCGGGAGGAGCCCTCAGCTTACTTGGGTGCCACCTGGACTTAACGAGGGGTACAAGGCGAGATGTTCTGGCTGGCGAAGGGGCACGGCAGGTAGAAAGTCTTTTGGGCCGAAGGTCACGGTACAAATGGAGCAGGCAAGAGAATCGTCAGACAGGCAGGGTCGAGGCAGGCAGATATCAAGAATCGTCAGGCAGGCAAGGGTCAAACCGGGTAATCAAACAGATGGGGTCAGGCAGAAAGAGTAGTTGAGATGCAGGCAAAGGTCCGGATTCGGATATCAGAATAGTCAGGAGCAGGCAGGGATCAAAACCGGAATAGCAGATACAAATGCACAGGCTTCAGGAACCACCAGAATCAAGATTCTATCACGGGCACTGGCTGGGAGTCTGAATGGGCCTTAAATACTTTCAAATTTCGCGCCAAAACGTGCGCCAATGCGCGCTGGCGCAATCACGCCAGCGCGCCTGTACCTTTAAGAGGCGCGCAGGCGCACCGCACGCGCCCTAGAGGAATCAAGATGGCGCCGGATCAGGAGCGCGGCGGCGTGGCGCCCGTTCACGCCACAGCATACCAGGTATTTTTATTACAGATTCATAAAACTGGGGGAATTTATAACAATTAAAGATTTTGTTCCACAGAACTTCAGATTGTGCCTCCTGCCCATGCAAAAATATTTTGCTCGGAGAAGCTCAAGCAGTGGTTCATCACCATCCCAAAATGTGCACCTATTTATGGGTCTCCCACAGGCAGGGCATGACATTAATCCATGTTTCAACTACTAATGAATCATTAGTTCTGCAGAATTATAAGGGTAAGCAAATGAAAGGAAGTACGGCAGTATGGCGTTACAATGAACTCCTTCAATGCTAGTTAAAAACCATTGAAATGCTAAATAATCCTCCGATGAGGCTCTCACCTGAATCTGTGCAAACCTGTCTCCATGTTGTTTGTTCCTGCAACTGAAGTTTGAAGACTTAAGCTGGCCACAGACGCAAAGTTAAAGTCGTACGAATCTTCGTTTCTAACGATTTTCAGCCCGTATGTGGATTGTTCCAACATTTGGTGTGCCATGGCGATCGGTCATTTCGTTGATCGGTTATAAGATTTCTGTCGGTGTCGGCTAATGATAATATCTCTGCATGTATTGCCTATAAGATGATATCAGTGGGAGACTGTCTCTACTATTTGTCAGACATAACTTTTGTTTGCTTGCTGTCTTTGAATTAATGGCCAGATTTACATACCTGCCGCCCCTAAGCCAGCTCTGCCCTTCACCCCCTCAACCTTGCGGTTTCGTCCCCACTTCCACTATCCCCTCCCCTTCCGGTTTCACCCTCCACTGTCCCCTCCCCTTCCCCCTTGCCAGTTGCCATCTTCTTCCGGTGCATGCGTGCTCATATGTGCATGCGCAAGTCTTCCTAGTTGGGCGCAGCACTGGAGACTGACGTGCATCTCCAGTGCTAATAGAGACGGTGGCTGGGCTCAAATTCTGCCACCCTAGGCCAAGGCCTTTGTGGTCTCGCAACAAATCCGAGCCGGTGAACATTGTCTGATTTGTTCTTTTTACTACTTTATTTAATCTGAATGGCTAGTGGTAGGTCGGCAGATTGCAATGAACATTAGGATATATCTGCATGTCTACGGCCAGCTTTAAACACAATTTTCCTATTACGGACCAACTGAATAGTAGTATGCCCTCCCTCCTGATGTCTGATTCTTGCATAATATCATAATGTGATGAAGCCAAAACTATACAAGAAGCCCCCTATGTTAGAAAAGGGAGGGTGACTGACTTATTGCTAATGAATTCTCGTGAATCTGTATGTTTTTGGTCACCACTCTTTGGAGACGTACGGGGCCCAGCAGTACAGATTTTTGCAGAATTTAGTTCCCTTTTAAAGTTTTTGTAGCTTTAAACACACAGCCCTGATGCTGCTGGACTACAGCTCCCAGCATGCTTTAATCCTTGATAATATAATGGAGGATGTTGGCACTTGTAGTCTAGCAAGATATGGTTGAGCACAATGTTTATATCCCCTTTAATGGAACGACATATAAATGTTGGGATAAGTACAGAGTTCCACCAATTAGCATTGTTTTCTTGCAGTGTTGGGGTCCTGAGTCACCAGAGAGGTTGTCAGTGTAGGTTTGCTCCCATTTTTCAAAATATACAGACAGTTTAATTGGTTTCTGATTTAATAGGCCCTTAGGTGTGTGAATGTGAGAGCTAGGGGACTGGTTTTCATCCAGATCTTTTGAGGAGGATTTCATATTTGATTGAATCCAAGAAATTATGCACAAGTGTATCCAGCCTGTAAACATTTGGCTTGATTCGGTCCAAAAGGATCCATGAGTATTTGGTGAATTTCAGCTGATAATGTTGACTCATTCACCTTGGTTTAATTGTATGGTCCACTTGAGGGTAACATTCGCCTCTTGGGTAATTCACAGCAGGAAGCTCTTGTCCATATCTTCAGAATCTAGCAGGAGCCCTATAGCACAAAGTACATTCCAAGAGTCTTTTATGGATGTAAGTAGAGTGCCCAATGTGCCATTTTGGGCACAAATTGACATGTTTGTTTACCCGTAAAGCAGTGTTTTACCACTTATACCTAGTGTAATTGTGACCGCACTCTTATTCTGAAAAAAGATTATGGTCTAATCCCCAAAAAATATGCTTTTCCTGGCCCACACCTTTGATTCTCCTGTGACTGGCAACACAATAACCAAAAACTGACTATGCACCATAGATGAAGCTGAGATCAATGCATCAGTGTGTCTTCTGCAGTTCATGTATGGTTGTGCATTATACTGACATGTTGCCACCTCTAAAAATCATTCACCCTAATGTAAAATAAACAAAACATAATTAAAACAAGTAATTTAAAGTTTTTTTCCTAACTATCTTAGTTTTGTATATCTGCAGTAATCTAATCCACGTCCCAACTCTATCATATTAACACGTAGGGGCCGATTCACTAACTTAGAGTGAAGGATTCGAAGTTAAAAAACTTCGAATTTCAAAGGTTTTTTTGGGCTACTTCAACCTTCGACTACGACTTCGAATCGAAGGATTCGAAGTAAAAATCTTTCGACTATTCGACCATTCGATAGTCGAAGTACTGTCTCTTTAAAAAAAACTTCGACCCCCTAGTTCGGCATCTTAAAGCTACCGAAGTCAATGTTAGCCTATGGGGAAGGTCCCCATAGGCTTGGCTAACTTTTTTTGATCGAAGGATATTCCTTCGATCGTTGGATTAAAATACTTTGAATCGTTCAATTCGAAGGATTTAATCGTTCGATCGAAGAAATAATCGTTCGATCGTTCGATCGTTCGATCGTACTATCTGCCGTAAATCCTTCTACTTCGATATTCGAAGTCGGAGGATTTAAGTTCCTAGTCGAATATCGAGGGTTAATTAACCCTCGATATTCGACCCTTAGTGAATCGGCCCCATAGTCTACCTCTCCCTGCCGGCTTTGGCTGTAGCTGAAAAAAACTTATCACTTTACAAAGAGGCAAGAGATTGAATTACTCTTAAGCAACATGTGTTGGAATTGAAATGAATATGGAACCATGGGATATCCCAATCTGTGCAGTTTTAATATGCGAGTCAAAATGAATAAATTTAAGTTAATTATGACATTTTTTTCCTAACAAGTCCACAATATTTAAACTGCATAATTTGTCCGCAAATCCGAGAGCAGGTCATATCCTATTAGTGCAAATGAACTGTAGCAAGTTTGTAATTCTCCCTGTGTGGTCTCAAAATACAACCAAACGTTGTTCCAATGAGTTAACTAATGAGATAAAAAAAAAGATGTGGAAGATAAAGATCAGCCTGGGAAGCCTGTGACAGTGACAGATTACAGACAAATTGCTTCCCTTTCACTGGCTGGGAAAGTTTTTCAAATAAGCCCATAAATATGTCAAGTTCGAAGTGTACAGCAGGCAGGCCCGGATTTGCGGCAAGGCCGCATAGGCCCGGGCCTAGGGCGGCAGAAAAATAGGGGCGGCATGCCGCCCAGCCGCATTATGGGGACGCGTGCGTCCCCATTCATTTACAGCAGCTGCGCCGGCGTTTTTTCGCCGGCACGCTGGTAAAATGAGGTGGGGTGGGCGCTAGGACCGCGCGGCCGCCTGTTCGGACCGCGCAGCCTAGGGGCGCGCCTCTGTGAAATCCGGCGCTGACAGCAGGTTTAATGAGGATTTGATGAATCTGAAATGGTGAAGCTGTAGCTTCTTCATCACTCACGGGGCAGAGCAGATGCTCATTTAATACACACAAAAATACCTACTCGCTGTTCATTGGTATCAGATCCTTTTCCTTACACATACAGAAGACATATAAATAGTATTGTTAGAAGGGGCAAATACAGATATAGAAGCTGTAACAATGCATGGTCCAGCCTTTAGCCAGGGTCCTACATTTACATACAGTACATGAAGATATGGCCAAACTTTCTGTTCCATGAATATCTAGGACAAAAAGTTTTGCCCCCAAATATCGACTAGTATATCTATACTGGGCTTTTATATATGGGACAACTGAATATGCCTTCACCACAAATCACTCCTTAATTGCAACATAGGCTGCCATCCAACAAGTCTGCACCATTAATGGAAATAGCTTGATTCTTATCCCAACTATGGTTTAGGGTTAGAGCAAGAAATAAGGGGATCATGAATGGTGAGGTGAAGGATCACAGCAGGAGAAACAACATTTTGCACCCAACAAATTCATATTATAGAGGTACAGAAGTGAACATGGGCCTCTTTTAAAGTAGGACAAGGTGCATAATAGAGGAACAAGGAGCCCTGTTGTTTTCTTCCCTCTATCCTGCATGTCCTTCTTGTATGGGCCCAAAGGTGTGTTAATGTTCTAACACTTGCATCCATATTTCTGGAAAAATCCTCCATTCCCCTTCAACCCCAGGGCCTCAGTTTGACAGATGTACTTCATCATTGTGTCAACAATGGGCATTAATGGTGCATGAGTAAAACATACCCCATAGGTCATCCAAAGACATACAAGCCATTATTCTTAAAGGGCTGGCCCAAAGAGTTCTTAAAATTGTTCTCCTGCCCAACTTGATATATCCATTTCTGTGCATCCCACCAAAGTTCACTAACTTCGAGTGAAGGATTCGAAGTAAAAAAACTTAGAATTTCGAAGTGTTTTTTGGGCTACTTTGACCATCGAATGGGCTACTTCGATCTTCGACTACGACTTCGAATCGAAGGATTCGAACTAAAAATCATTCGACTTTCGACCATTCGATAGTCGAAGTACTGTCTCTTTAAGAAAAAACTTAGACCCCCTAGTTCGCCATCTAAAAGCTACCAAACTCAATGTATGCCTATGGGGAAGGTCCCCATAGGCTTTCCTAAGTTTTTTTGATCGAAGGATATTCCTTCGATCGTTGGATTAAAATCCTTTGAATCGTTCAATTCAAAGGATTTTATCGTTCGATCGAAGTAATAATCCTTTGATCAAACTATTTGCGCTAAAATCCTTCGACTTCGAATATTCGAAGTCGAAGGATTTTAATTCCCAGTCGAATATCGAGGGTTAATTAACCCCCGATATTCGACCCTTGGTGAATCGGCCCCCAAGACTAAGATAATAGGATGGAGGATGGATCTATGTGGTGTTTAGATCAGGCCATCTGATGGGATAACATCAACTATGTTTGGCAGTAACCATGAAAGAACAACATGAAAGAACTTATTCCACAACTGGTCTGGCTTTATGTAAAGAGAACCTTATCTTGGCTGACTCAGTATGAGCACTATTCATAAAACCATTAATTCTGTGACCATACCGGGGACAACATATCCCAGTGCAGCCTTATCAGATATAGGTAACGACAGAAGGGGTTTGGGCAGAAAGTTCTGATTAATTTATAGTGCGGGTAGAGTGCAGGTGCCCTGCCCTGAGCTGTGGGATTTGTCATTCCCACCTTCCCCTGATGTTATCACACAATTTGTCCCCTTACCCATCTGATCAGGCTCCATTGTCACTTTCAGCACACAGTGAGGGTTATTTATGAACACTGGGCAAATTTACATCTGGGCAGTAATCCATGGCAAACAATCAGATGCATGTTTTCATTGTTCTACCTGCAGTTGGCTCAGAAAAGCTAATCACTGATATGGGATACTGCCCAGGTGCAAATTTGCCCAGTGTTTATAAATGAGTCCCAGTGAAGTCACTTATGGTTTTGCAGGCACCCAGGTCAAAAGGTAAGTTAATTATTTGCAGGGGTTGGGATGGGTAGTGGGTCTGGGTAGGAGAACATATTGGGTGGCGGGTGCAGGCAGTGGCATAACTAGATATTACTGGGCCCCACAGCAAATTAAATTTAGGGCCTCCAACATAATAAGAGGCTGTCCTTTTTTAACCAATACATGTTTAAATTGCTCATTATTTAGGGCCTCATGGGCCCCTATACCTGTTAGGCCACCCTGCAGCCACAGGGTCTGCTTCCTCTGTAGTTATGCCCCTGGGTGCAGGTCAGGTTGCTTCCCGACCACACCCACACAGGACTATGTAGCAGCAATAATGGCTAAGATCCACCTTAGTAACTGTACATCATCAAATACATTCATTTGCACAACCTCTGATTTACATCTAGTTATCACGTGGGTAGTCAAATAAATCTAGCATGCTATTGTTAAGCTTTATACTGTATATATTCACTTTTTGGGTACCTATCTGAACTTACAAGGGCCCCTACAGCTGTAAACCTTAATGGCGAATACAAAAATCTGCAACAATAGCAGTACTGCATGGCCATCAGGACCAGAATGTAGGGTCTTAGGAGAAGGTTGAGAACCAGTTAATTAAAACAGGCAAAGTCCAAAAAAGTTGCAGAAAAAGTACAAATGTCAGGCACAGGAAGAAGGAATAATCAATCAATAAACCAGGATATCAAGAATAGGTCAGCAAGGTAGACCTACAAAAGGCATCAACCCCATGTCTAAATGGGCTTAAATATTTCAATTTGTTTCTAGGAGTAAAATTATCAACCATTTTACTGTATGTTATTGGATGAATCAGTTGCTCCACCTAACATTTTTGAGCACTGTCATTCTAGGTGTAACGGACAAATAAGGTTTTGCTACTTCCAGTGACATGCTATGAATTTCTAGTAGAACTGAAAGTAGTAGTAGTAGTAGTAGTAGTAGTAGTAGTAGTAGTAGTAGTAGTAGTATTCCATGTCCCTCATCCACTTATGTAAAAAAAAACATCAGTCATGAAAACATTTGTCAAACATCTAGTTTTTACACAAGTTGTTAGAAATTGAAATAAATCTATCAATAACTTGATTTGACACTGTCCATCTAGGTAAATAGGTTTGTTCAATTGTTAAAAGTGCTATTTGGCCTTTAAGGGCTGATTTTAGTGGGTTCTGTGCAGCTGAGTTTTAATGCTACATTGAAACAAGCAAAATGTACTGTTTAATAATCACCCCTTGCAAAGCTCATCGTAGCCAACAGGACATGAAATCCAGATGTTTGTATTATCCTAAAGATGTAAACTGCAGCTAAATGCCATCCTATATGTTGGTCAAGGGTCCTTTATAAAAGTCTGCTATCTATTACAGATGTTGACTCTTTGCTCCTTTTTCTTTCATTGGAATTCACACACATAAGGGGGCTCATTTACTAACACAGATACAAAGAGCAAGTTTTGGAAGCAAATCAGCATGTTTTATACCCACAAAAAAATTGTGGCAGACTATTTCAGAGTGGGGTTGGGGGTCACTTCTGGCATGTCAATGCTAGCAGCATCAATCATAGTATTAGTGTACAGTTTGCTTTGCCAAAATTAATTGTATCCATAAATGCAATCCAATAAGGGTACTTTCAATTAGTTCCAGGGTTTTCTAAAATATACAATATGGACTAGGGATGCACAGAAATCCAGGATTAGTTTTGGAATTCGTCCAAGATATGGTCTTTTTCAACAGGATTCAGCTAAATCCAAGTATGGAGCGCTCACTTGCCACCTGTTGTCTCAGGTGCTGAACCGGAAGACCCAATCCTGTCCCAGGGTCACCTCAATTCATATAAGAAAATTACCAGCAGCACACTGTTAAACTTGCAAAAGTGTTCAGATGCAAAATTTATTCAGCCCATAGCATACAAAAGGCAACGTTTCGGGCCTACTAGGACCTTTATCAAGCCCCGTGTTACACCATCACGAATCCTTTTAAAGTGAAGGAAAAGGGGTGTGTACATAGGCCCCATCCCCTCCACATGAATACCCACAATACAATCAGAGGTTTTTCACATATTCAAACCTAGACATAATAGTCCTGTGTAGTGTAAAGTCTTAACGTTATCAAAAATGAAAAATAAATTGTCCAAATTTGATCCAGAAAAGACTCCCAATAAAGTCCATTGATATTCAATACAACATTGATTTTCAAAAAACATTGTTATGCAAAGAAGCTGGTGGTGTGAAAAAACAGAAAGATAAATTAGCCATTATACATTGAGGGGCAGATTTACTATGGGTCGAATATCGAGGGTTAATTAACCCTCGATATTCGACTAGGAATTTAAATCCTTCGAATTCGAATATCGAATTCGAAGGATTTAGCGCAGGAAATTCGATCGATCGATCGAAGGATTATTCATTCGATCGAACGATTCGAAGGATTTTAATCCAACGATCGAATGAATATCCTTCGATCAAAAAAACTTGGGCAAGCCTATGGGGACCTTCCCCATAGGCTAACATTGTGTTCGGTAGCTTTTATCTGCCGAACTAGGGGGTCGAAGTTTTTTTTAAAGAGACAGTACTTCGACTATCGAATGGTCGAATAGTCAAACGATTTTTAGTTCGAATCATTCAATAGTCGTAGTCGAAGGTCGAAGTAGCCCATTCGATGGTCGAAGTAGCCCCAAAAAAACTTCGAAATTCAAAGTTTTTTTAATTTGAACCCTTCACTCGAATTTAGTAAATCTGCCCCTGAATTTGCATACCTGAGGCGCCCCTATGACAAACACTGCATACCGTACTCAGCACTTTCCTGAGACACTTCGTGATACGTCAGATGTATTGTCGGTGTTCTATGCAGGTCTCAATATTCTTAATACCCTAAAAAATAAAGGAGCATCTGAGCACTTTTGCAAGTTTAACAGTGTGCTGCTGGTAATTTTCTTCTATAGAGACAATGGAAAGTGCTTATTGGTGTTTCAGTTGATTTCTCCATTGAAAAATTGTTTGTAATATTGTTCAGGGACGGGTTAGTTATTGGTTGCTATTTGATTGCAGGCAAGCTGTGTTGGGCACTTCTAGTTATACTGGAATATGGTATCTTTTACGGTTTCAATTTGATTTCTGGTTAAGTAAAAGACTACTATTTAAAAGGAAATGTCTATATTATGCTGTCATAGTAGTTGCTTTGATAAGAATTAAGAAAGGAGACATTGACTGTACATTTCTCCCCAGCCAGAAATACAAGAGCACACCTCTTAGGGAATGGCTGCTCGGTGCACCTTGCACTTCTAAGTCATACAAAAATGTTTTATAAAACATTACAAGTAAATTACAATTTGTTAATCATTACTTTGTACTAAAGAATGACTGAGAAGGCTTTTTCTAACAACTGATAAATCACATGATAAGTCAGAGGCAGCCAAATTATTCCATAAACTAAAGTGTGCAATATACAGTATGCAGCTAACCAGGGCTGATCCTATCAAATGTGGGTCCCAATTGGGACCATGTTGGCGGGGCCCCTAGACAAAGTGTTGCTGGCTACTGACACACCAAGTATTTAGGAAAATAAGGGCATACAGGCACAAAATAGAAAGGAAAGGGGCAGACAAGGTAAGAGAGTGAGAGGGATGAAATAGGGCCACATAATAGGGGCACACAGGGGAAGAGAGAGAGGGAGGGAATAGGAGAGTGGACTGGGCCAATTAGTTTGGGGCAGGCTGGGCCGATTCAGCTTGGGAGCAGGCTTGGTTGGATTGGGGGCAGGCAGGGCCTATCAAGGTTGGAGGAAAGCTGGGCCTATGAGAGTTGGGGGCAGGCTAGACCTATGGAGTTGGGGATGGGCTGGACTCTCAAAGTTGGGGGCAGGCCAGGCAGCATCATGTGCTGAGGGAAATATTATCTGTGGTGCGGGGCCCCCAGAGGTGCGGGGCCCTATTGGGCCCAATTGGTCCAATAGGCCTAAGGCCGGCCCTGCAGCTAACAGTTTTCTATGTGTCTGTGCAATTTTATGCCTGGGGTCAGATTTTTATCCCTCATTTGCTAGCATAAATATAAAAAGACTTATTTTGAAAATAATTGCAATGAAAAGCTCAGCAACCTAGAAAATAATAAATAAGCCACCAACATGTGACATGGATATATATCTTACTTGTACCCTATCTAAATATATATCTATATGTTTTCAGACATATAGATCATGTAAAAAGATATCGTCTTAGACATTGTGCAGCAGATTTATCAGAGGTTGGGGAGGACATTTTTGTCAAAAGTGGAAGTTTCTAGAAAGATCCCCCTATTTATCATTCTAGCATTTCTAGCATTTCTGGGTATAAAGATGTAAACACTATTTTACTGACCAGCAGAACATTCCAGAGTGCGCAAAATTTTGGAATCAAACCTAACTCCCATCCATGAATTGAACTCATTTATCAAATAATTATCTAAAAACAGTTTCAACGGGTAAAGTTTCAACAACAACAAAAATACGAATTGTATGAGTTTTTTTGATTTGATGCCCAAATCACTCGTTTTTTTTTTTTTTTTTTTTTTAAATTGTCACCTGAAATCCCGAAATTTTTCAGATCACGCCATCTTCAAATTGTAAATGTGCCATTGACTTTTACATGCCCTCAGCAGGTTTTGGCTTTTTGAAGTATTTTTGGATTTTTAGCTTTGGGGTATAATAAATTGTTATTTTGGCTGCCATGGAATGTGCACCCCCTAGTTGTTGCCAAACCACCCTCCCCCATTGCCAGTTGGGTGAATGTGTCAGAAGTAGGATCTTTACCACTACTTTTGGAGTATGGCTCTATAAGTGAGCCCAGTTCCTGTATTCAACACCTGGTCAGAAGTATAAATGAGTCAAACAAAGAAAAGCCGAGTTGAAGTGCAAGCTTCTGAATCATTTGGCAGAAAAGGATTGGCTATGCATACTGTATATCCACTTGGAACTGGGGGTGGATGTAAATGGAAGAGAGATCAAGTCATCCAGATGTGATGTAATACTTCCAGCCTAAGGAAATGGTTGGAAAAACAACTGCTCTGCAAAAGAAAAAAGAAAATCAGTGTTTTTTTTTGTGGTTGCCAATATGAAGGTTGTGCAAATCAGATAAAATCACCTCTAACCAGAAGCCTTGATGCATTTAAGGTCTACGGTGATGGTTGTGAGACAAACCAAACAAGTGGATGTACACGTAAATAATTGTCACAAATCCATCCATAAGTGAAAGCCACTGAAAACTGTAATAGTTTGATAGTTACTGAAGCTGAGAAATGTGCCCATCAAGCTCAGCTCTTCAGTAAAAACATGGCCAATACACAACCCCATTTATAACTTTAGTCTTTAGTATGAACCAATAATAATAACTTACTGATCACAATCTTTTTTTTTTTTTTGAGATTTTAACATACATAACGTAAACAATGAATGATGTCTGAGCATGTTCATTTACATACATTTTAAAATACGCTGCAACATAATTGAGCCCACATAAATAAAGCAGGGTTGGGAGTACCAGTATGGGTTCGTGGTCCAAGGGCTTAATGATCTGCCTAATTGTAAATATTCATTGTCTCTTTCCCTAACACACTGTATAGTGACCAGTTAACTGCCCATAAAACAAACAAAAAGCTAACTATTAATTGTGTGTCTGACTGAGAGTAACAGGTCTGGTGTAATAAAGGGAATCTATTTTAGAATACCGAGGGGCAGATGTATCAAGGGTCGAATATCGAGGGTTAATTAACTCTCGATATTCGACTGCCGAATTATAATCCTTCGAATATCGAAGTTGAAGGATTTTGCACAATTCGTTCGATCGAAGGAATATTTGTTCGATCGCAAGATTCGAAGGATTTGAATCCATCGATCGAAGATTATCCTTCGATCAGAAAATTGTTAGCAAGCCTATGGGGACCTTCCCCATAGGCTAACATTGGCCTTGGTAGGTTTTAGGTGGCGAACTAGGGGGTCGAAGAAATTTTTAAAGAGACAGTACTTCGATAATCGAATGGTCGAATATTCAAATGATTTTTAGTTCGAATCGTTCGAAGGTCGAAGTAGCCAATTGGATGGTCGAAAAAAACATTCGAACTTCGAACTATTTTTCCTCTATTCCTTCACTCGAACTTAGTGAATGGGCCCCCTAGTGTGTTATGTGGTGTTACTTGTCCTTAGTCCTGGGCGTATTCATCCAGTTGCTTGGAGGGAAGGAATTTATCTAACCATGTATTCCAGACTTTGTTGAATTTTTTTGGGCAACCCCTTTGTAGACAAAGCTGGACATTATTGTTCACCATTGGAATCAATTGTTCCTTTGTGGGATTTCCAGTTGATGGCTGATCAACTTTTTGGCGTATATGAAGAGTGCTGAGAGGAGATTTTGAATTTTACATGTTTGGGATATAATTTCAACATGGTTACAGGAGAAGGAAAGTCTTTGTGCACTTGGGGGTGACAAATGTTAGGCACCCCCAAGTGATTGTATTGACTTATCTGAAACCCTGGGCCAGTGCTCCTATCAGCAGAAAACTGCACCGACCGGGGGTTATAACAGTGAGCACCACGGAGCGATCTTCTTCCGTCTTCTTCTTTCTTCACGCAGCTGCGCATGCACAGAAGAATAAAGAGCCCAACTTTAATGAAAAAGTTGGCTTTTTTGTTCAACTGTGCATGCGTATTCCCCAGGAAATTTGAAGAAAGAAGAAGCCGGAAGAGAATCGAACAGTGGTGCTCACTGGTAACACCCTGGGCCGGGGCAGTTTTCTGCTGATAGGAGCCCTGCCTGGGGGTTCAACTAAGTAAATACAATTACTTGGGGGTGCCTAACATTTGGCACCCCAAAGTGCAAGATGACTTTCCTTCTCCTAGGTAGGTATAGGTTCCATTTGTATGGGAGTGGAGGAGATGTCTGAGCATTCTTCTAGCACTCCTTTCCAAATTGTTTGTATTTGGTGGCAGGACCAAACCATGTGTATGGAATTAACTGAGGTGTGATTGCATTTGGGGCACACATCCTGAACGGTATGGGTTATTTTGTATAGTCTATGCGGGCTAAGGTATGTCATGTGGAGATACCTGAATTGTATCATTTTGTCTCTTACACATTAATGAATCATATACTGATTCTAAGACATCTTCCCACATGTCTGGTGTTATAGATGAGATATCAGTGAGTGACCCATTTAGCGTATAATTTGGGGAGTATCAGTGATGAGGGTAGGCTGATTAGTTTATACAACTGGGACAAAGGTTTCAATAATCTTGAGGTATTCGTATTCTTCCAGCCTTTTGGGGTTTGTCTCAATGTTGGTAAATGGGAGTTGGGCATTAAGGGTGTGTCTTAATTGGATGTATCGGAATAACATTTTGTGTGGGAGGTTAAATTTGGCTTTGAGATCTTCAAATGTTAATAGTTTGCCCTGGTCAATGACATCTCCTATATATTTTATGTGATATTGTGCCCAGAGTTGAGAGTCGGGATGGTTTTTAAGCGAGGGAGTTTAGGATTGAGTGACTTTGTATGCATACCTCCCAACATTTTGGAAGTAAAAAGAGGGACAAAAAATTTCCGCACTTAGCGCAGCAATTTTTTGACCACACCCCTTTCTGTGGCCACACCACCTAGTTACCATGTTTGTTTTACAAAATTTGGCAGGTTATGAAAGTTTGAAAATATTTCTCCTTATCTAAACTGTGTTTTTGTGTCTCAAAATTGTTACAAAGTATCTTATTTGCACCTGTTAGCTGTTCTGGCTCTCTGCTAAAAGCCAATTAAGTGAGAAACTTTGTTTCTTTTTCTGGCTGTTCAGAGCAGAGAAAAGAGGGACTTTCCAGTACAAATGAGGGACTGCGGGTTGAGCTGTCAAAAGAGGGACTGTCCCTCCAAAAAAGGGACAGTTGGGAGGTATATGTATGGATGGAGCACACCTATGGCCAATGCCTTTTCAATCCATTTATTGCAGCAGAAAAAACAGCACAAGCTTTCGGAGGATACCCCATTCCTCAGGTGAAATCATATACTTAAATACATTCCTTAACATGTGACACCATCATGTGATCCATTAACCCCTTAGTGTTTTAAATAGCACAACACATTGTTATTTAACTCATAGTCCATAATTCAGTCCATATCCAACCATCATGGTATATACAGTAGATTATACATTTTAGTCCATTACCTAGAAAAATACAAAAGTTATCTAAAACACTACTTATTCAATTTTGCATAAGA
Organism: Xenopus petersii; assembly: GCA_038501925.1. Taxonomy (NCBI): domain Eukaryota; kingdom Metazoa; phylum Chordata; class Amphibia; order Anura; family Pipidae; genus Xenopus; species Xenopus petersii. Next base: position 14,898,227 of record CM076682.1, read on the forward strand.
AATCCATTCCCATAATTTTCATAAAAAACATCGCAAGGTAAAACTTTTCTTTAATCCTATTGGAGAAAGAGACTCCAATTTTTTATCCATACTGTTTCTCTCTTTAATAGTTGTTTTTGGATATTACCTCCTCTAGGCAAATTCACCTGTTCTAATACCATCCATCTGACTTGGGCCACTGAATATTTATTGTGATAAAAAATTTAGTGATTGATAATTCCGTTTTTTTCTTCCACTTCTGGTGTATATCTGCGTATATTACTTTTATGTTCATTTAGACATGCCCGTACTGCTCTAGATGTTTGTCCCACATACACATATCCACATGGGCATATTATCAAGAAAATAACCGCTGAGCTATTAAAATGTCGCATGTAAAATGTCCATTGATTTTAATTGGAGTGCCCTTGGTTATGTGGGCTATAGTGTCCCCAATGCCATTGCAGTGTGAGCAATCACCACAGCCAAAAGTACCCAATTTCAATGGTGCCATTAAACCAGTTTTCTTTTCCTTTTGCAGATGGTATTTGTCCTATTGATTTCCAGTGTCTGTGGGAAAACAAAGGAATCTCTTTAAAGGGGACCCGTCACCCAAAAAAAATATTCAAAATCCTATTTTATCACATTAGTCAAGCAAAATGAACTTTAATTACACTATATAAATTATTTGAATCTTGCTTCCTTCAGTCTGGGATTTTAAAATTATAGCAAGCTGGCAGCAACCAATTTGTGGACACTGTTATTAAGACAAGTATCATCTCAGAATTTTGTTTGTGCACCAGAATGGGGAACCTGATGTCCATTCCCATGTACTGGCTTCACAATTAAATGGTAAAGAGAACTGGGGGAATGTGTGGGGAGCAGTGACATCTAGGAAGTGCTGAATGGAAAGTGAAAGTAATTGTCTGCCCCGACTCTATGCCACTGGCATAGAGGAGTGGCAGACAATATTTGATTGACAGCTGAGATTTTTAAATGAGCTTACAACAGCTATGAATGCTTTAATAAAAAATAGAAATTGGATTTCATGTTTAATTTGAAAAGGACTTTTATTATACAGATTTTTGTGTCTGGGTGACAGGTCTACTTTAAATACTTTTCCTCACGAAATACTCACGATCCAATGTTTCAATATTACACGTTTCACGGTAGGTGTTAAGTTACCAAAAGTTGTTACAAAAGGAATTCTCTGTGTTTTATGTTCTTTATTCTTTCTTGTTCTCTTAAAGGAGACATAAACCCCTCATTAAAAAAAACCCTACCCCCTACCCTACATAGACCCCCCCTATATCCTTCCCCCAGCCTAGCTGCTACCCAAATGCCCCTAACTTTTTACTTCCCCCTCGGTGCAGATTCACGGCATTGGAGTTCACGGCAGCCATCTTCTTATTCTTCAGTCTTCATCAGGTTTTCTTCTGGCAATTTTCGTGACTTTTGGCACATGCACAGTTGACAAAAGCCAGAAGACAGCTCCAATTGTGCATGCACCGATACGGAATTTACTTCCCGATGAAGGCCGAGGAGAAGAAGATGACTGCCGTGAATTCCGATGCCGTGAATCTGCACCGAGGGGTTAGTAAAAACTTTGGGGCATTTGTTTGGAGTAGCAGCTAGGCTTGGGGAGGAGAGAGGGGGGTCTATGTAGGGCAGATGGCTAGGTTTTTTTTAATAAGGGGTTTACTTCTCCTTTAAGCATTTCCTTCCATTCAACCATTCTCAATTCTTCTTTGACCTGATCTAATTTATTATAGCACCTTTGTGTGAATTGTTTTGTCATTACATCAGCTTCCTGTTCATATACATTATCATTTGGCATAATACGTCTTACTCTACTCTACTATATGGCAGAGTCTTGAGGACCCCCGGTGGGAGGCAACTATTTGGTGATAGTGTAAAGTTTTGGATTGAACCACATGGGGGGAAAAGAGAGCAGTAGTTTTGGCTTCTATGGGAATCTCTAGGCGAGTTACTGATCACAATCTTTAACACACTTCTCTGTACGTCTACATGTAATATACCCAAGGCCAAGACAGTGATCTCCAATGAAGACCATACCATGAGATTGAGAGTTACTGTCAGGCCCGGGCTGGCCTGACAGGTTCTGGCAAATGCCAGAGGGGCTGCTATAAGGTCCCATAGAAAGTCAGTATTTAGTGGGCTGGTGGGGGCTGATTGGGCCTCTATGTGGTCTGATTGAACCTCTGTGTACCTGAAATGCCAGGGCCTATTTTAATTCTTAGTCCGGACCTGGTTACTGTCCTAAAACAATTGGGAAAAATTCAGATTGTACAAATTTTTCAGATTTTCCACACAATTTTTTCGTATTTTTGACTGAAAACCATGATATCTTCAGCTTAGCGCAGATCAGGATATCTTCGGGACTTTTCCCATTGACTTATATACAACCTTGGCAGGTCTGAGATGCCGGATCTTCGGATTCTGACTTTTTCCATCCTCAGGGTATAATAAACCCTGAAATATTAGTCAAAAAAACTTGAATTTTTTGAGCATTCGGACTTTAATAAATAACCATCCAAGAGTTTTGAATGTGTCTCTGCTTTCCCAAGCATAAATAAAGTCTAGTCTGTTTGGTATTAAGCGCATGATCATCTTTTATATGTTTATCTGTCTTCGCTACCTTTAGAGTTCCCGCTGAGAATCTTCATCCAGTAATTCCAGTAGAATATGCCAGGCAGAAATGGCATCCAAGGTTTTTCATTACAATGAACCATCTGTCATGGTTCATCCTTGGCCGGAGTTTTACACTCATTTCTCCAACGTGACATCCCATATTGCATGCATTATAATGTATTACATTCTGCTGTGCATGTAAAGGTTCCCTTAATGGCATAAATGTTGTTGTGATTGGCTTTGTTTGCTTGTGTTGACATAATATGCAATATGTTTTCTCTTTGCATTGTTTTCTACCAGATATTGTACTTTCCTGATTACTGTTATTGCTGACCAGTTGTCTAAATGCCATGTTATACCATGGGGAAATTAACTTGGCTGTGTTCAAAAGTAACAGATGCAGATTTTGTTTTTACCATTTGGGATTCATTTTGTAAAATGTGCAGGGCCTTCTTTAACTCATGCATCAGTTAATTATATGAAGTCTGTATATTTATAAATGTTTGTTAGCAATAATATTTGTTACTTAATAATCTGGCCTTTCCTTTCACATTGAAGTTTCAGGTTCCAATTACTTACGTATTTTTTTTAAATTCTATTCTTTTATTTACTCTCTACTGCTTTTTATCTTTTTTTTTACCTTTACCTTTTTTTTATTCTAAAATGTTTGCCACAATGCAAGAAGTAGTCGAAATAAAAATAGTCACATGAGTTCCTGTAAATGGTTAGGAAACTAGAACTTACAATTACATTGTAGCACACTTGGGGTCATTTACGAATGGTCTAATATATAGAGATGGCGCGAACTGTTCGCCGGCGAACTTGTTCGCGCGAACATCGGGTGTTCGCGCTCGCCGGAAGTTCGCGAACGTCGCGCGACGTTCGCCATTTTGGGTTCGCCATTGTTGGCGCTTTTTTTTGCCCTCTCACCCCAGACCAGCAGGTACATGGCAGCCAATCAGGAAGCTCTCCCCTGGACCACTCCCCTTCCCTATAAAAACCGAAGCCCTGCAGCGTTTTTTCACTCTGCCTGTGTGTGCTGAAGAGATAGTGTAGGGAGAGAGCTGCTGCCTGTTAGTGATTTCAGGGACAGTTGAAAGTTTGCTGGCTAGTAATCGTGTTGATACTGCTCTGTTATTGGAGGGACAGAAGTCTGCAGGGGTTTGAGGGACATTTAAGCTTAGGTAGCTTTGCTGGCTAGTAATCTACCTTCTACTGCAGTGCTCTGTATGTAGCTGCAGTGGGCAGCTGTCCTGCTTCTGATCTCATCTGCTGACTGCTGCAATAACAGTAGTCCTTGTAAGGACTGCTTTTATTTATTTTTTTGTTCCAATACAGAGCAGTATCAAGCAGATTACTAGCCAGCAAACTTACTATCATCTGTCCCTGAAATCACTAACAGCTCTCCCCCTACACTATCTCTTCCAAGCACACACAGGCAGATTTTTCAGATACATTTTTGCCCTTGATCCCCCTCTGGCATGCCACTGTCCAGGTCGTTGCACCCTTTAAACAACTTTAAAATCATTTTTCTGGACAGAAATGTCTTTTTTAGATGTTAAAGTTCGCCTTCCCATTGAAGTCTATGGGGTTCGCGAACCGTTCGCGAACCGCTCGCATTTTTGCGCAAGTTCGCGAATATGTTCGCGAACTTTTTTTCCGACGTTCGCTACATCCCTACTAATATAGTCACTGGGGGGGGGTTTAAAATTGACACAATTCATTTTGGTACTGTAAGACGAGCCTCACGAAGATTGCGACAAACACAAAATAAATGATGCCTGCGTTACTTGCGCACGACCAGAGCATGTGGATTAGCCGGAAGCTCGCGCCTGCGCCCCAGAAGCTGGGGAGAGAGACGCGCCGGGAGGAAAGAGAATGGAGAAATATCTTGACACGTCTCTCTCACCAGCTTCTGGGGCGCAGGCGCGAGCTTCCGGCTACGTCACATGTTCTGGTCATGCGCAAGTGACGCAGGCATCATTTTGTTTGCGTTTGTCGCAATCGACGTGACGCTAACGTTTTGATGCTGAACGTCATTACATAATTTTTTGACATGAGATATGAATTTTGGACCTATTCTCCTTTAAAAAGGCCTTCCTCCATTTTAACAGTGCTCAAGCTGGCTTCTGTTTACAGACCCTACTGAAGCGTTATTTACTGTTGGAATTTCCTGTTTTTTTACTTCTTCCTGTTTTGACCTTGAACCTTGCCGGCTGCCTCGACCCTTTTGCCTGTTTTGTGAATACGCCCGGCCTAACTACCAAGCGCACCAATTCCTTGCTGATTCCACAGCAGAAAGCCCAGGGCCCCAAAAGGTGAACACTGGAATCCAAAGGGTTTCCCTTGTGCATCTGAGCATACCAGCTGCCTACAAAGTTCCTGATTGACGAGTACGTTACAGTTAGCTTGGGCCCTGTTAACATGCAGGAAGGCCTTTTTAAAGGAGAATCTCGCACCAAAAAATGGCGTAATGACATACGGCATCAAAACGACAAATGCAAATGAACAGACGCCGACCCCAGTGTCACTTGCACATGGCAGGAACATGTGACATAGCCGGAAGAGCGCGTCTGCGCCCCAGAAGCCGGTGAGAGACGTGCCGGGAGGTAAGAGAACCGATTACAGGTACATTTGTCTGAAACATGTTCCTCCACTTCCACAAGGCTGTCAGTGTGTCCGTCCTGCCTCTGCTAATGCGCTTTTGACACTAGGGAACCCGGAGCTACAGCCACCCTTGACAGTAGCTCCAAGGTCCCCAAAGCAGGTTATGCACCAAACTTACACCCAATGAATCAGATGCAAATGCTATTTCAAATGCATGCTCCAGAATTGACATAACCCCTACTGTGTAAATGATAGATACAACTTCCAATTTGTGCCAACACACAACCACAATTGTATCTGTTTTGAAGCATCGGGCACAATCATGGTGGATACAATTTGGAGCACTGCTACTGTTATTTGGATAAAACTGCGTTATAGGTTAAAAAATAACTATTTGCATCCAAAATTGTACTTTGCACAGTGCACTTGCATTCATGAATGTCCCTAATCTATGGATGGTATCTTTTTCTTTGAAAAACGAGAAAAAAGGTCCATCATTGTTCACTATGTAGAGGGGGAGGCCCAGATAAACTGCCCTGAGTCTTCAGCTATGGGAGCAGATATAACACAGTTTATTTAAGTGCACATGGAGGTATACATGGACGTTACACCCATGTTTACCTAGATAAACTGAAACTTGATTTTACACGCCTGCTTGGGAGATTGCTCTTTGAGTGCCTGCTCTACATTTAAATCTATACGGTTGGTTCACTCTTGTTACCACTCCAATGATATATCTACTATTACTCAACACTACTTGATCTTCTCAGGGCTGGAAAATTGTGGGCCTATTAGTGCAGGATGTGCCAATGTTGTTAGGCAATTCTCTGCCCAGTTACTCAAAATCCTACTCTCCTGAAATATGTCACCCCCAAGATGTCATGGTATCTCCTACGAGATCTCCTACGAAATTAACTTTAAATAGACTATACAATAAGCAATGTATAAGGCTGATAGACTGAATGTAACTTTGTATTTTAGCAAATGTCCTCAAGGGATTGCACTCGTGTCTAGACTAAAAATGGAATCTGTCTCTTGCTGGCATGTAGAATCAGCCATGAGTCAGAACGTCAGCATTACTACACTAACCCATCTGCTTAAAAGGATATTATATTTTTTTTATTTAATTTACTGATTATTTTTCTTGATGATGATGCTAATTTTTAGTAATTGTTAGAATACAACTGTACCTCTTCTTGAACTGTATATCTCCTCCTCTTTTATAGCCCTGTACTCTACTTCATGTCTCGTCCCCTTTTATAACAACAACTCAGTTGTGCTTGTACCTGTCTTTGTCATTTTTAACTATGCTCATTAAGGCTGTCCCTTCCCCTGCAAACCTTCATATATTCCCTGATGGCCCACACTTTAAATCATGCCTCTATCTGAGACAGCTTGGATTCACTGAAGGCATCATGACCTGCCGTAATAAATATTTCCCTCCAACATCCTTAAATTTCATTGCTTCCTTGACCCTTTAAACTTTAAGGTCTGCGCCCGGTGCTTATTCTGTTTTATAATGTGACTTGCTTTGTAAATCATGTGGTAAGCAAAATGACATAGGAATATAATTATCCATAATTATGAAAAGTAAAAAAAGAAAAGGGCCCACATGGCAAATGATATGTTATATTGTATTGTATATTATGTACTCACAATTAAGTAAAACCAGCAATAAGGATAATACATGTTATTAACCTACAGCTACGTAGCATGAATCATTAAGGGCAGCAGATTTAGGGATTGTTCTGGCACTGCTCACTGCCAAGAAGGATAGACACTCATACTCTAATTAAGTCCCATTGGAAGTCATTGTTTATTAAGGACCTCTCTCAGCTCACAACAAGGTAACAAATATATGAAAACATTGCTGTAGCTGCTATAAGGTCATAGTTCCAACAATACATACAGTAGTAACAAGTTGCAAGTAAGCAAGTTGGGTTGAAAAAAGACACATGGCCATCAAGTTCAACATTTTATGTCAGTATATAAGCTACCGAATAGCTAGTTGATCTAAAGGAAGGCAAAAAAAAACATTTGAAGCCTCTCCAATTTGCCTCAGAGGGGGAAAAAAGTCCTTCCTGACTCCAAAATGGCAATGGGACAAGTCTCTGGATCAACCTGTACTATGAGCTATCTCCTATAACCCTGTATGAAAAAAAGCTAAGATTTCCCATACTTTTTACCAGCTTAGTTGAACTTCTCTGTACCCTCTCTAATTCAATAATGTCCTGGTTGAGTGATGGAGACTAAAACTGTACGGCATATTCTAGATGGGGCCTTACCAGTGCTCTATAAATTCGTGAATCAATGCCCCTTTTAATACAACTCAAGACCTTATTTGCCCTTGATGCTGCTGACTGGCATTGCTTGCTACAGGCAAGTTTATCATCTACAAGGACTCCAAGGTCATTTTCCATAATAGATTTGCCTAGTGCAGTCCCATTAAGAGAGTATTGTTAGGCCTGTCTAGATATGTGTATTCCACACAATATTAGAGTGCTCAACCTGGTGCAAAATCCTTAAGGACCAGGTGCTCATCAGCAAATTAACCCAACCTGCCACAGGTCAGGAAAATACGATACAAAGTCCAATGACTGCAGCACACTGTTAGTTGTAGTTTTCGTTCAACGTTGTGGTTTTATTAGCTCAATTGTGCAGGTACACGAAAAAAGGGCAGCGTTTCGGGCCTCACAGGGCCCTTTCTCAAGCCTTCAGGCTTAAGAAAGGGCCCTGTGAGGCCCGAAACGCTGCAAATGCAAAGATAAACAGAGATACAAAGCTACATATGTTGAGCAAGACCTTCTTAGAATATCAGAGTTTAAGTCCTACCCAGAACAAATGTTTGGGGAGCACAATCACTAACCAGCACATGTGGTTATAACATTTCTACGGTTCATGTGGTCTGCAATTAATGTTAATGAAATCAATATTTAGAGTACACAGGCCCAAATCATTAAAACATCACTTTTTTTCCCTGTGATTGTGTTTACCAAATACAACAGATGGTATCAAATATACACGACTGAACAAATGTACTGTATGTTTGTGATGGCAAACCTTCAATGGGCCTCAATTTCTGTGTAAGCCTTTTATTGTTGAAAAAAAAAATGGCAGCGGCATTGCGAGAGTTATTCATTTAGAAGATGTGCTGACAACTTTGAATGAATAGCTTTCTTCCTTTAGGTCTCGCTACATTTGGTCCAAGTGCATACAAAGATTAGTCAATGCTAGGAGGAGTCCCAGAACAGCAGTCACTTCCAAAAAACTAGCAGGCAACTCCTGGAAATGATTAAAAAAAATAACCCTGGGTAATAAAAGGAGTTCTTTCAGCTTCGTACAGGGGACAAGGATGTGCAATGAAACAGGATTGTACTTTCCAGCTCCAAATTTGAATTCTTTTCCGATTTCTTTCTTTATTGCCCTTTGCATTTTTTTTTTTTTTTTTGTAATGTTCTAGCGCTTTGACCTTTTCTTCAAATTTATGAGATTATAACTGGAGGCCCTGGCATTTTCTGTTGAAAAATACAGCAGTTACTGCTGTGAAAACAAAACAAAAAGTAATAACGCAGCATTTAAAAGAACAAAAATACAAAGAAAAAGAAACAAAGGGGAACATTAAGGAGGAGGTGAGAGATGACCCAAGAACACATTGATAATATAGTGATGGAGTCAATTTTAGAGAACTGACAACTTTTTACAATGTTACATCTCTTAATATCCATAGAGACCAAATATTATCAACATGCCACATGTGCTATATAAATGGCCACAGATTTTATAGAAAATGTGTTTCTATGTAAGGGATGCCAGTGTCACTCACTTCCAGCCTTCATGAATAAATTACTCTCTTCTTAAGGCAAACCATAAAACCCTGAAGGCAGTTTTGTAGATCACATGGGAAACTGTTGGTTAAAAGGGCGGCTCCATATCATATGATAGCAGCCATAAGCTATCATGTACTTGTAGGGGATTGCTAAATTGTCAGGGTCGGAATGGGCAGGCCGGATACCAGGAAAAAAATGATGGGCCTGGGCCTGGAGGACCCTACCTCCCCAGACCCGGACACCGCTGGCTTTCCCCCAGGCTGCTGATCTCCCTCCCCCGACTCACTGAAGGTAACTTTAAATTACGAACACTTGGGGGAGGGGGCGGGTGGCAGTGGTCCCTATAGGGGGCGGGGGAGCATGGCAGGGGCCCACTGGGTTGTGCGGGGGCCCCTGGGGTGGCAGCTCTAGTGGGCCCTGCACCCACCAGTCTGACCTTGTAAATAGTGTCCCCATGTATTGAGCAATCTCCTAAAGTTTGGTCACTAAAGGGCCCCTTAGTTTATGGAGGGAGTAATGCTCCTCTTCCTGGGTCAAAGCATGGCCCCTAGTTTCCCTACTTCAGCCAGAAGTTGGTAGTGTGCTAAAATATATATATTGATTAGCCATGCGGCTGTTTTGCCAGAGACTCATATTAGTGCAGGATTTAGTGAGTGGGTAACTATCACCTGTTATAGATCTTTCCAGGAGATATGCTTAGGTTCAGGGCTATTTAGATGAGCAGTGTAAGGATCCACCAAGGAGTGTTAGAAGGGCTAAGTCCCCAGTGGCATTGTGACTAGAGAGGGAACCAGTGTGCAGGTTCTAGGTGCAAGATAATACCCCACCTGGGTTCCACTTAAGAGGTGTCTCACAAGAAAGATAGAGAACTCTGGGTGAATTGAACAACATTCCTCTTTGGATGCTCTATAGAATATACTGTGCGTATATACTGACTATTCAAGGATTGTGACCAATATTATCTCAGTGATCTCCTTTCTGGATTGTTCTCAATAAATACGTTCTTGTTAAGTTATAAGAACCACAGGCACCCATTCTTGTGACATACTAAAGGTTACCGTTCCATAACACCCTGCCTCCACAGAGTACATTGAGTCTCATCTGGGAAAGAGTTGGTAAAGCTCTTAGTCTGAGTAAAGGTGCTGTTCTAATATTACTATAGCCTTACATATTTATCATATACCAAATATATTTTATAAACAGGATAGAAAATCAGATTTTTTGGTATTTACATAAACATACAGTAGGTTGATGCTCATAGGTCCTCCTGCCCTCTTGTTTGCCTCAATGATATGCAAATTAGCCTCCTAATAATATTGATCATTAACAACAAAAATGTATAAAGTGCCAACATATTCCACAGTGTGGCACAATAAAATATATTTTCCTGTTAACTTTATATAATCCCATATTAGTATTTATATTATATATACAAAGTTGAGTTAATTCATATCAGTCACTGGGTGCAGCTATGCTTGACTTGATAAAATCTTCTTGGCCCCACACTCATGGTCATATGGAAGGAGGGGAATTATTAGGTTGGGTCTTGGTTGGGACACACCCATGAGGGAACGAGGATGTCTATAGGTCGGTTGCCTACCGTAGATAATGGAGAGGGAGGAAGGGTCTCTTTGGATTGAAGTAAGACAATCAGGAGGATGCCTGGAAGATGAGAGATGGTGAGGATAGTTACCAAGCCACAACTAGGAGGTTAGTGGCATGGTCATCCCAGCATGCATGTTGTCAATTAGTGAGATTAGAGCATACGTGAAGGTTAGGTTCAGAGTATTTTCAAGGAATTGTAAAAATAAAAATAAAAACTGGGTAAATAGATAGGATATGCAAAATAAAAAATATTTCCTATATATAGTAAGAAAGCCAAAAGTGTAATCTATAAAGGCTGGAGTGACTACTACTATTAGAATGTACTGTTCTAGAGTGTGCTTTTTTTATTATAAGTTTTTTAAAAATTTTATGTTACTAAATAATAGTTATTGTAGTTTCTGCTTCTTTAAATTGGTTAGTAATATACAATTATAAACCCGAATACATTTAACAGTTTTAGATGTATGAATTCTATATTCTCTCAGTTGTTTTATTTTCCAGCAGGGCACCAGGGATTCATGAAAAGCAATGAGGTGAGCAGAAAGAATAAAGGTTATGTAATATTTTCTTGGAAAGTTCAGAAAATGAGAAACATAAAAACTGCCACATGTCGAGCGTATGTCAAATGACATTGATTTTGTATGAATTTTAGTTTAAGGATAGAATTCTGAAGAGGTTTTTTTTTTTTTTCATACCATTTCAAATTTCAGCTGACCTCGAACGTGTAAATTTTGAAGTTGATTTTTAACTATGGTTGTCACTTTTGATGGCGAGGCTCAGTAGACACATTTGAAAGTGAATTGCACACACACACACACACACATATATATATATATATATATATATATATATATATATATATATATACCCTACTGGGCTCCATGCCAGTTCTTTTCACCTGAGAGCCATTAGCAGAACACTGGCACTTCTCCAACTCGCCATTAGTCTTTGGTAAGCCTCTGAAAGGCATGTCTATCTGCTGAGGTCTTTGGTTTAGTAGTTTTCACAGTTATTAAGGCTTCAAGAAGTTAAAAAAGTACTAAAAATTCTCAAAACAGACTTTTTTTTTTGCATCTCCACTGGAAATAAATGTTTGATATGCTTCAGAGTTCAAATATACTTCAAAGTTCAAATTCATGAACCAGAGGAACAGGCAATAACTCAAGTTTGCTGGGTTTTACCATGTCTGAAAAAGTTCTGATAATCATGTCTGAAAATCATCATGGCAAGTAAAAGGCTTGGAGAAACCTTGCCCACCCTTGGAAAGGTAATTTACAGCTGTCCAAGCTAACACTGCAGATTTACATTTTTAAATAATGCAGAAGTGCCATTGCTACGGACCAAAAAGTTGCGTTACTCCCTACGGGAGAAAACAAAGCAAAATGCCGTTATTTAAAAATAAATCAGTTGTCCATGTTCCAAAACTCTCCCACCTCTCAAAACACCCACCCTTATCCTTTCAGCAGCATGGTAGTTCCCAGAGATGGTTGTAGTTGATGGAGCCATAGTACTTTTATCCAGTTATTGAGCATTTGAAGCAGGGAATCAAAAGCAATCACAAGTCAGTCTTGATATACTGTACAATTTTGTATTTTTTCAAAGGGATTCCCATGTGTGAATGATATAGGTTTGCCCCATGCCAACAGGTGAGCATGTCAGATGTAATGGAGTTCAAGATCTCATTTAATCAGTGTGGGACTGGCCCATTGGGATACCAGGAAAACTCCCGGTGGGCCCAGGTGTCAGTGGCCTCTTGCTTCTAACCATTTGGCCTATTTCATGGTCATTTCCTATTTCTTTATGGGAACAAAGAGGCTTAATTATGGAAGAATATAGTATGTAGAGAAAAGAGACTAGGAGAAGAAAAGAGGTTGAGTGAGGAGAGGAGGAATAATAGTTTAGATAGTGGGACCTCAGCTTAAAGTTTTCTGGTGGGCCCCTGGCATCCCAGCCCGATTCTGCATTTAATAATGTTTAAAAGCTAAAACATGGCACAGAAACTTGCATTAAAATGGCATAAGGAAAGTGATTACACGTGGTCTGTTTTATGGCTAGCCTCGCCTAGACAGCAAAGGAGGGCAAAAGTGCAAAAGAAAGAAACCAAAAAAAAGTCACATAATTTATATAGACTAGGGAATGAATGCCATGAGAACAGGAGTGAAAAGGGAATTACCGGTGAGAGAGCATACAGATATCACTCCAAAGAACAGAAAAACAAAGAACTGCTCTTACAACCAAGCAGGTGGCTCTGCCCTCAAGGCCAGGGTACTAGTGACCAAGGTTAGCTTGAGAACCGAATCCATCCAAGTCAGAGGGGCTCATGAGGAAATCTGCATATATAGAATTTTATTCTCCTTCACCACTGAAATGATGTGATGCCCTGCACCAGTATTCATGCTGATGATTACATTATGTGCTTTGAATGGCACAGGCCTCCTAGAGGCCCATTCATGAAAGTCCAAATTTATCTCAATATTTTGGGGAAAAAACGCAAAATCAGATCCTCACGGTTTTTTTTCACCTTATTTATTAATACACTTTCCCGAAAATATTGTTTGCGGGAAAAATCCAAAAAATATAGTGGAAAAATCGAATTTTACGAATTTTTCAGAAATTTCCACCCGGAAACTCAGAATATTTGGGACTTCTCCTATTGACTTATGTGCAACCTCGGCAGGTCTGAGATGCCAGATTTTCCGATTCCGACTTTTTCCAACCCCCGGGGTATAATAAATTCCGAAAAAATTCATGTTTTTTTTAAATTCCGATTTTTATACTAAAAAACACAACTTTTTCAGGTTTTTCTGCATTCAGAGTTTAGTAAATAACCCCCTTAGTGTGGTCCTAATGACACCTGCTATTGACCAGTGATCAAGTCCAGGGTTCCATATAGTCACTGTGCTGCCCATTATCTGTTTGTACTTGTGAAACCAAACACATTTAGGTGATATAAGAGAATGACCCACACTTGTTATACCTACAATGATACGTTTTCACAAAAAAAAAATAGAGCAATTCAAACTTTTTGCACAAAAAAAAAATTAAAACTGGAAATTGACTCTGGCGAATTTTCGTGGGAGATTAGCGAATTTATTCACCCATCACTACCCCTCAGTAAATAATATCAACTGTTAATCAAATGAATTTTACTCTGAAGTTTATTTGATCATTTAGTATTTACAAATCATAAGATCGTATTCATTGTCACATCCCCCAAACTGTGGCTCAGTCATTTGCCAGCTGCTTTCAAAGAGTCGTTATCATGAAACATCTGCATCGAATGTACAAACATCTGTTTCAACAAATTGCTTCCTGGTCCTGGTCTGAGTCATTTGTACATTTGTGCAGTCGCATAAGCCAGCTTGTGTGTGTTTTCTTTTATTATTATTTTGTTTTGCCTTAATTTAATTGAGTAGAGTTACAATGTTCTTTGTGCCGTTTTAAGTGTAAATATGCGTATGAAGAGTGTGGGTAAAGGATGGTCAGCTTTGTTATTTTAAGGCTTTTGATGAGGAAGAGGTCTGTTACGCATTACTGGGAATGAATAGGATATGGTATATACCCTCCTGCCAGTAAATGTTTTAACTATTGGGCAGGGAAGAGTCTGCATTAAAGAGATGTTAAAGTGCAAATGATTCTTCCTTATACCATCCCATGCTCAGCCATGATCAAGTTTGCAGCTATAAAGTTGTGAATCTATGCAAAACAGAACAAGAGCCCTTGCAATAAAAACTGACGTCTATGATCGCAACAGACCTCTAGGGGCAGATTCAATAACCGGCGAAAAGTCGCCAGCGGGCGCTTCGCACCCATTGCTACACTTTGCCAGGCGAAAATTCGATCAGAAGACACGAATTCACTAAAATGCTGTTTCATTGTGGGCGCTGAATGCTAGCGACTTTTCGCTATCGTTACTCCGGCAATGCGAGCAATTCAAAGCGAAGATGCGTTTGCATTCATTTCTGCCTAGCACAAATTTGCTAGCGGTCTTGCGCTCAGGCTAATTTGCATACAGCGGGAAATTTTAAGTTGAATGGACGTCTTTCTGTTATATGTTGCAGCAAATACATTACATTTCCACTGTTAATTACACAAGTCCAGGGAACCTTAATAAAGACAATAGAGTTGTTATATTGCCCTACACATGAGCCCACTGTATAGTTTATGTTCCATATGTTAGAAAATGGATGGAGGAACCCGGTTACCAAAAAAAAAAATTTTACGACTTTTGCAGGCTATTACTCTGAAAAAGTAACGTCCATTTGCCAGAGTGTATTTTGGTCTGGCAATAGAGTGCGAATGAGTGACAGCGCCTGTCTCTTTCACTGGCAAATTGGCACCTTCGCCCGTTAGTGAATTGGCGATGTCCCTGGCAAATTGTCTCCAGCGTTTGTCACTCCGCCCTTTAGTGAATCTGCCCTCTAGAGTGAAATTCCGCCACTCTTTACTGGATTTTGAAAGGCGTATTTATCAAAGGATGAACTTTCACTTTCACCCATTGGTAAATAATCTTTTAGACATCCAATAGAAATGAATAGAGCGTGGCGGAATTTCACTCTAGAGGACTGTGGCGATCTCTACCTTCACTCTTTGACAAATATACCCCTTCAGAGAAGAAGTTCATTTTGTAAGGAGTCATATAATATCTGTTATGTATATATTGTTAGTTTTAATTGGTTGCCAAAGGTAGGCAACCAGTGTGACCTGGTGACCTGAGACCTGGTTAAGATATATTGGGTAAGATGGTGTGTGGCAAGTATCACTATGGAAGCTGTGGAACCTTCTGCTTATTGTTTCTGTTTATTTTTTACCCATGAGCCATATTCAAATATAAAAAGTGTTGGGCAGCAACACAGGCATGGTATAAGTCCATGGGGATGCCAAATAAGGGCTTTGATTTGGTAGCCCCTATGTGGAGTGGCAGCCTACAGGAGACTCTGTTTGGCAGTACATCTGGATTTTATACAACCAAAACTTGCCTCCAAGCCTGGAATTCAAAAATAAGCTCCTGCTATAAGGCCACTGGGAGCAACATTTTGGAAAAGGTCAGCAAGCACTCCGGAAACCTCTTGTAATGAGTAAAAGTAATCGCTTTATTTCAAAAACATTAAAACCATTGCATCCTTGGACTAGGAGCAACATCCAAGGGTTGGGGAGCAACATGTTGCTTGTGAGCCACTGATTAGGGATCACTCGTTTAGTACAATCCCCTGGGAAGTAACAGTTTTAGAAACCTTATAGAAGCTGCAGAACAAAAACTATTAAAAAGCATCTATAACAAAGAAAATTAATTGCAGATTGTCTCTGGATACTTTTACTAAACATTTTTTTTAAGATGATCTGCCCATTGGTACAACGCAAGGGCAACTGATGGGCGAATTTCTCCCGTTTTGCTTCGCAGAAAAATTAGCGAATTTACTGTTAAATTCTCAAAACGGCCAAAAATGTCACAAACAATGCGTGAAACGCGTAAATGGATGCCCGCATCAATTTTGGACGCATGTCTGAAAAGTCGCTAGTGTCAATTTTGACGCTGGCTTTAAAGTCAATGGGCGTCTGAATAGTGTTGACGCGAGTGACTTTACAGACACGTATCCAAAATGTTTTGACGCCGGCAAATTTTCGCAGGAGTTTCACGGAAAAATTCACAGCGACTTTGCACCAGGCAAATTTATTCGCCCATCACTAGCAAATCTTGTTTTTATTTCAGTGTTGGTCCAGATGTATTACCAATATCAAATCAAATTCCCCAAGAATCGTTTCCCTACATGAAGTTAATGAATATCCTAGTATCACAGGATCCAAAACATTGAACAGTCTTAACACTTTGAACATGAACATTCACACACACATGGAATGAATTATCCCAAAAATTCACTAAGCTTTCAGTTCACATTTTTATATGTTTTGAAAGGAGCTTTTACATGGATTAGTCATTACAAATGGCATGGTAAAAAAAAAACTGTTTGTATTTTATAATTCTGAACTGTAATAATATTCTTGGTCATGTGAATATCTAATAACTAGAAGTCATGCTCAATGAATTTTTAAATTAATTTGCAACAGTCTTTGCAGCAGAATAAAATAATAAGAAGCCAAAACTAGTGATGGGCTAATTTTTCTCAGTTTCGCAGGAAATTCGCAAATTTTTCACCGAAGCGAAACGCCCCAAATTCACCCATCACTAGTTCTGGCTTCTTATTTTTTATTCTGCTGCAAAGACTGTTGCAAATTAATTTAAAAATTCATTGAGCATGACTTCTAGTTATTAGATAGTCACATGACCAAGAATATTATTATATTAATGTAGTTTTTGACGCCGACGTTTTTTTTGACGGCGACTTTTCACTGTGGTTTCGTGAATTTATTCCTCGCCAGCAAAATGATGGAATTTGCCGCAAATTCGCACCTGGTGAATAAATTCACCCATCACTTGCCAGAACGATTTCCAGGGTAACATTATTAGGGCAATAACACTAGGGGCACTAGCATGCATTGTTCTGAATGACGGTTAGAACCTTCTGGTGCATGGAAGTAGGGTAGACAGCACACAGAATTTTAACTCTACAGCAGTGGCGTAACTACCGGGGAAGCAGGGGGTGCGATTGGGCCAGGGCCCGCACCCCCTCAGGGCCCCCCTGGCAGCTCGCACGCCACTCTCTTCTAAGGGAAATGCCGTACGGAGGGGGGTGGGGCCCGGCTGCACGTCCCGTGCCAGGGCCCACCCCCCTCTAGTTACGTCTCTGCTCTACAGAAAACTAAGGTGCAAGCTTTTGGGGAGCCCAAATGGCATTCTACAAAAAATGTGTGTAAGAATACTTGGTGGTCAAGCAGTGGCGCGACGGGGACTCCCGTGCCTTGGCGTGCAGCTGCGCATGCTGCTGCTCCGGGTTTTGACGCACATCATTGACGCCAGTGTCTTTTTACTTTGAAGCGCCGCATGCAATGTACTTTTTCCAATCACCCATCATAGGTCTATTTTCATAGTTGGGTGCGATTTCTAGTTGTCTTGTCTGTTCCTGATCTTGCCTGTCCTTGACCATTTTTAGCTTGCTGTCTGTCCTGACCTTTGCCCGTTTTTTGACTACTCTCTTGGATCCTGTTACTGTACTGCGATATTAGTGTTACTGACCCTGCTTGTGACTTTGACTACACCCTTGACTCCTGATTTGGTACTGCTCTACCCGATTGGTATCGACTCGGCCTGTCCTTGACCATGTTCCTTGTTCCTGTTCCTCTAGATCACATTTGATTCCCTTGCTTGCCACTATAAGGCCTGGCAACATGCAGGTAGCAGAGGGTTCCTCCCAAAGCAAAAGGCAACAGTTAAAGGCAGAAGGGTGAGCCGAGGCTGGGACCTTGGCGTTTGTTCTGGGTTCGGGATACCTTACGTAACAATGTGTTTAAAGGATAAGTAAACCTTAAAAATAAGTGAATGCAAAACTGATGAGGGTGCTACTCTAAGAACTTTTGTGATGTACATTTGTTATTTTTATTTTAATTCCAAGTTATTAAAGGATTCATGTACTGTTAACATCAATGAATTTTGTTTCAACACTGCCACCTGCTGGTCATTTTCTGACCACCAAGTAGTCAAGGAAGTTGTTAAGGGAAAAAAGAGGCTGCTCTGATGTTTTTCTGGTTAGGAAAGATTTGAAAAAGGTTTCCATTTATTTTCCTAAGCAGAAGAACATCAGAGCAGCCTCTTTCTTTCTCTTGACAACTTCCTTGACTACTTGGTGGTCAGACTGGTCAGAAAATGACCAGCAGGTGGCACTGCTGTAACAAAATTCATTCATGTTAACATTACATGAATCCTTTAATATCTTGGAATATAAAAAAATTCAATAATGAATGTACATTGCAAAAATTGTGTCTCGCAAAACGGAACATATTCACCCATCACTAATAGTCATCAATGGAGTTGTATTGTACCAGCATTATAAACTAGCATCACAATATTATTCCTTCAGTGGAAGCTCAATGCTGTCCATCACCAAGAGATTTTGTTTGCCCCTCAGTTTAACAAAGGACTCCACCAAATTCTTGGACATCTGATTTTAATAAAATTAGGTCACTGGTAGATAACTGGCCCACTATGAAGAACAACATGAGTACAACTGGTCTAAAATAATATTTTCTTCTAATAAAAACACTTACGGACAGTCGGTGCCGCAGGGTTGGACCATTTCTATAATTTGTTATGTAATTTTGTAATTGGAAGCATAAGCCAATTAAAATGCCTTTAGATTTATTACTATACTCTTACGTCTCTTATTTTTAAATAGCAAGAAACTTGGCAGATTTATTCTGTTCCAGGACAAACAAACTAACATTGCATCTTATAATCATTTGCTTTTAATTGATGTTCTTTGCTGATTCCCCGGAGCATTTGGATTCTCCCCTTTTTGCATCACTGTTTGTGCTGTACTTTGATATGACTCAGGATTAGTGATGGGCGAATTTATTCGCCAGGCGCGAATTCGCGGCGAATAAATTCGCGAAACGCCCGCGAAAATTCGTGGTAAAAATTTGCCGGCGCCAAAAACGATCGCCAGCGTCGGAAAAACGGGCGCTGGCGTTAAAAACGGGTGCCGGCATCAAAAACGAGACGCAGACGCGGTTTTGCGAATTTTTCGCCGTTTCGCGAATTTCGCGCGAAATTCGCTAATTTTTCGGCGAAGCGAAACGGCACAAATTCGCCCATCACTACTCAGGATTTTTGTGCCGCCATAAATTTTGCAGTTCTCATTTTTATGACAGCGGTTTTATTGACCTGCTCCACAAATTAAAGCAAGAATCCTATTTGTTGAAAAGGAATACATATCTCCAGTCAGTCTGAGCTATCATACTGTATGTAGGGAGGCACCCAACCCCTATATTATTTTTTATTTTATTCATTTTTATTAAAAGCTAAATCTGACCTGTCTGATTTCTAATTAACATATTGAAATTGGAGCAAACCTTTCATATCTAAATTAAAATGTGTAATCTTCAGATGTACAAGTGTTAATCCTTTCCCTGCAAGATATTTCTATTTTAGGTTTGGAAAAGAGCATATTGCTATCCCATACTCGTTTCCAATAGCCTAACCTCAAATCTAATCAGTGGGATGTTACCTTCCTTGCCAACAATGTAGAATCTAAAACAAAAATCTGTTTTTTTCCCCACAAATTTAGATGCAATTTTTTTTAATGCAAATTTTTGTAAATGACAGTTACACCATTTAAAAACTGCAGATACTATAAGTTATAGAAGTCAATGGGAAGTATAACTTGTTTTGAATGATTTTATGCCAGTCGCAATTTATCAACTTTACAGTTCATTGAAAAACCCATTTGAGATTTTTCATAAAAATATGCACAATTGCAGGGAAAAAAAGGGGGAAATGGTCGTGTTTAGTCATGTCAATATAAGATTTTTATTTTGAGACCCCACAATTGTTAACAAACCCCACCTGTAGGAAAAGGGAGCTCAGAACAATGATCTATTAGGTATTAGGTAACTGTCTATCAAAAGCTTGCGATATTACTCTTTCCACTTTCCTCTGTGGAACCTCTGACTGCTCTGCTAGCTAAACCAAATCAACCTCTCACTCCTACAGTGAAGTATAACAACAGCTAACCCTTACTTTAGCTAGTCATCATTGAAGTGATCCTTCATTCCTGACTTCCATAGAGATGGAACATTTATCTACCTACCTAGCACAATCTACCCTACTCCAAAAGCAGAAAGAGTTGAAAAAGGCCTAAACATGGCTTCCTTCTTCCCTTTTGTAAACCAGGGAAACAATGATTCTCCATTTCAGAGCCAAAAGGGAATATAACCTCCCACAGGGCATATCTACACCTAAATGTAGAACCCGTACTGCCTACATACCCAACTATATAGGTAAAGCTACACCTGGATGGGGAACACCTTTTCCCACCTATACTTCCTACAGACCCAGCATAGTAGGCAAAGCTACACCTGGATGAGGATCTTTCACAGAAAGGGAAGGATAAATCCTCACATCTCTACATTGGATTAAAACAGCGTTCCCCGACCAGTAACTCGTGAGCAGCATGTTGCTCATCAACCCCTTGGATGTTGCTCCCAGTGGTCTCAAAGCAGATGCTTATTCTTGAATTCCTAGTTTAGAGGCTTAAGGTGGCCATAGACGCAAAGATCCGATGGTACGAATCATTGTACGATCGGACTTTCCGAACAAATAAAGTAAAAGAACAGATCAGCCGATGTTCTGCCCCTGACAGCAATCATACGAAAGGTGTGTTCGACCAAATCTAGTGACAGTCTCCCTCTGAAAATCGTACAATTGGCAATACATGCAGAGATTTTATCGGCAGCCGACAGAAATCTTTTAAGTGGCGATCTCCGCCGGACGAAAAATATCGGGACTCTCCACACACGGTCCGAATATCGTACGAATCCTCAATTTGTACGATCTGATCTTTGCGTCTATGCAGGCCCGGATTGCCGGGCCTAGGGCGGCAAAAAATAGGGGCGGCATGCCGCCCAGCCGCATTATGGGGATCTTTGCTTCCCCGTTGAACTACACCAGTGGCGCCAGCGTTTTTTTGTCGGCGCGCTGGGAAGGCGGGCGCTAGGACCGCGCGGTCACCTTGTCGGACCGCGCGGCCTAGGGGCGGCCGGAGAAGAAATCCGGCGCTGCGTCTATGGCCAGCTTTAGAGGCAAGTTTTGGTTGCATAACTACCAGGTGTACTGCCAAACAGAGTCTCCTGTAGGCTACCAGTCCATATAGGGGTTACCAAACAGCCAATCACAGCTCTTATTTGACATCCCCATGGACTTTTTCATGTTTTTGTTGCTCTTCAACTCTTTTTTACATTTAAATGTGTTTCTTTTGAATTTAAAGAAAATACCTCTATACTATTAATATATTTTATATAACAGGCATGCATAATTATGTCATATATTAAACATAGTATAAGATTTACTAACCCCTTGAACTTTCGCCTCTTATTTCTCTTTAAGCCTCCACAGAATTACAGAAGTTGAGATTGGGGCCCAACTTCCATATAAGATAAAATAAAACAAACTGTTTGAAAGATGGAACTTTGGTTTGTTTTACTGGAACAAATTAAATCTGCCTCACTATTTAGAAATTACAGTTTAGCAATAAATCTCATTTTAATCATCTTATGCTTTCAATTATGAACTTGCATAACAAACCAAAGAACCTGTCTGACCAGGACCCACGTGTAATATATTTGCTGCCCTGTTTGAAGCCAGTATACTTTTATATGTTTCATGGACACCAGCCAATAAAATATGAATATCTTTCAATTATGCAAAAGGCGCCAGATTCAATTCAGTGAGAAAAACTTATCTCGTGGTTTATTATGTGAAAACTCATGGACGAGATTCACTTCAAGGAGAAAAAAGCTTTTTTCTGAAAAGTTCTCCTTTCGATAGAGTAGTCACAACCCGTGAGATAAGTTTTTCTGCATTCAATTGCATCTCACATTATGGGGCAAATTCACTAAGATTCGTAGTTGCGCCAGCCTCCGCTTCGCCGCACTTCGCCAGGAGTATTTTTGCCAGCGCTACGCAAATTCACTAAAATCCGAAGTTGCGCTCAGGGGAAGCGTAAGGTTGCGAAGTTGCGCTAGCATTAATTCGCCAAGCAAAGCGAAGTTACGCTAGCGATGCTTAATTTGCATACGGTGCCAAATTGAAGTTACAATGGAGGTATATGTAGCATCACTACACAAGCCTGGGAAACCTTCAAAACAGCAAATAAAATTTTTATTTTGCCCTACACATGTGCCCACTGTATAGTTAAGGTGCCATGAGTTAGGAAATGTAGGGGGGAAGGAGGGGAGCCCCAAAAAAAATTCGATCTTTTTCAGCCTATCACCCATAAAAAAAGAAAAAACGCCAGCGTTTTTTGGGACTTTTGAAAATTTTTTAACTTTTTTTGAAGCAATCCCTATCTACTCTATTGCACTTTGCCTGGTCTGAGGTGGCGAAGGAAGTCTGGTGTAAAAGGTAGCGTTCAGTATAATGTGCGCGCCAGTGAATTTGCGTAGTTCATCTGTTGCGCAAATTTGCCAGGGGTAAGGGTGCAAAGTAACACTAGCAAATTTACGCCAGTGTCCGAATTAACGAAAATGCGCTATGCTAGCGAATTAACGCTAGCGCTAGGCGCTTCGTCCTTTAGTGAATTTGCCCCATTGAATCTTATCCTTGAGAGAATCCTTTTTCTCGTGGCATTGAATCTGGCCTAAAATGTGCAAACCTGATTTGTCAAACATGTATATTAAAATTTCATTTCAGTATCAGAGAATTCTTACAGTTGAAGAAACTAAATCCAGGGATTATTGTATTGAGTTGCATTTTCTTATGCAACAGTCACCTCTCTGTTGCATAAACAAGAATCCTCCAATTCCGTCTTAGTGCCACTGTCTTCCAACTGTCTTAAACTTGAAATAATCTATCTCACTTGACCTAACCTTTTTTTTTTAATTTTTAGAATTTGTGAACTATTAGGGGCAAATTCATCAAGGGTCGAATATCGAGGGTTAATTAACCCTCGATATTCGACTGGGAATGAAAATCCTTCGACTTCGAATATCGAAGTCGAAGGATTTTGCGCAAAAACTTCGATCGAAGGAATAATCGTTCGATCGAACGATTTAATCCTTCGAATCGAGCGATTCGAAGGATTTTAATCCAACGATCGAAGGATTATCCTTCGACCAAAAAAACTTAGCCTAGTTTATGGGGACCTTCCCCATAGGCTAAGATTGACTTCGGTAGCTTTTAGGTGGCGAACTAGGGGGTTGAAGTTTTTTCTTAAAGAGACAGTACTTCGACTATCGAATGGTCGAATAGTCGAATGATTTTTAGTTCGAATCCTTCGATTCGAAGTCGTAGTCGAAGGTCGAAGTAGCCGATTCAATGGTCAAAGTAGCCAAAAAAACACTTCGAAATTATGTTTTTTTTCTTCTATTCCTTCACTCGAAGTTAATGAATTGGCCCCTTAATGTATATGAAGCATTTTGCCCTTTGGAGTTACTAACTGTACATTGGTTTACAACGAAAAGAACATCCTGTATTTTTGTCCCTGCATTAGTTGGCATCCATGAATTTAATGTAAAAGTTTCTGGAGTTTCTGTGTATCTGAAATCTACAAATTAGCTACAACTGAGTCAAGCAAAGCCAAATATATATATTCTATTCTTGACAGACATTTCAATCTCTTCCGCAAAAGTTACACTTTATTTTCTTTTATGATGATGTATCAATAAATTGCATGCAGATCTCAACAACTGCATCCCTACTTACTATAATTAACAGTTTACATATGAATATCTTTTTGTGATCATCATAGGGTGGTGAACATGTAAGCAAAAGTAACTTTTTTTTAAAAGTTTTTATGTTGCATTTTAAAAAAAACAAACAGAGGTGGCACTTACATGAAGACTGGGTACAGTTGTTTAGATATGAACAGTGACATTTTCAAGGCAGACGATGGCATGTACCATCAGGTTCTCAAGGTGTGCACCAAGATATACAGACTTTAGTCATTTGGTAAAATATATTTCAGGGTTACAACCATGATTTCCATAATATTCCACGGGTGTTCCTAAGCATTGTATATCAGTTTGATTAGAGACATTGTAACATTTATTAACTCAACCCACTATTGGAGTGTAGGAGAGATGGGTTTCATCGGTAGTGTTCTACATTTGTAAGGGTCTATTATACCTAATAAACAGGTCTCAGGGGATCTGATTCCAGGGAGGGATAGACATGTGTTAATGTAGCAGATGACTTTTGTCCAAGAAGTTGCTACTCTACGGCCTTCCCAAATCAAATGGAGGAACCTGTCCTTTCCTGTGCCAAATTTCACAGATTTGGCTCCTTCTAGTCTTCCCATAGGTTTAAGCCTCAGAGGCATAATATATATTTGGTGGATAATCTTAAATTGGACCATACTGTCCCTGGGAGATATTAGAAATTGATATAAAAGGCAAAAAAACATTTTACATTCAATGCCATTGAGTTCTTTTTTACTTTTGCCATCATCCTGTGAGAAGAATTCAAAGGAAGGCTTGGCACATAGTATGTGTAGCTGCAAGGTGATTGTGTATTCATCCACACTAATGAACACACACACAGTTCAGTATCACCCTAAAGCTGGACACTGTGTGCTGAGTCTTTCTATGCATGCTCTTGAAGATAAGGTTAGATGTCCATGACTTGCCAAACCGGTTAAACTTATGGACACCTTGAGTGCCACCTTGGAGAAATAATTAATGTGGAGCTAATGAGATATAGTTAATATAAGGATGGAATCAAGGAACAGATACAAATTTATTGCAATCAGTTACTGATCCTTTTGCACCATACGTCACACCATACGTCAGTGCATGTGTTTACATTAAAGCAAATACGCAGTTCATGTTTGTGCCTTTGTCTCTTTTATCAAGCCTTCTGAATTGAATCAAGATTTATGCCTGGGAAATCTTGGGAGAATAAAGACAGTTTGTGAAAGGAATAAAACATGATGACAGAACAAGAAATGAGGAGAAGACAAGAAGCAGTAAGATCTTGTTCAGCAGGAAAACAATGGTTACCAGATGGTTGTGAGGTTTCTCAACAATACAAATAACAGAATCAGCAAAAATGAAATAAGAAAAAATTGTGGCTGGTATAAAGGGCACTGTACCAGCATGAAAAAAATATCTTGGACAACTTCTAAAACATTATGGTGGGAAAGGACATGACAATGATGTCTCCCCTTTACACTACGCACTAGTGACAGGCAAATAAATTCATCAGGCATGGATTCGCATCGAATTTCCGCGACAAGAAAAAAAGTGTTGCATGTCACAATAGTTAAAAAATTATCACTCGTCAAGATTATTCGGATGCCTATTGACTTAAATGCATTTGGACAAAATAGTTGCGCTTATAAAAACTGTCGCTGGCATCAAAATTGTAGAGCATCAAAATTATTTTGATGCCCATTGACTTCAATGCGTTACATACATTTTTTGCCTTTTCGTGAATTTTTTGGTAAATTCGCTAATTTATTGCTGAAGCAAAACGCCACAATTTCACCCATCACTACTACTCCCCAAAAACACATTATGCCCCATCCTTAGGCACAAAGGACCAACTAAAGTAGTGTTTTTTTGAGTTTAAGCCCTTCTTTCAGATGCAGAACACACTGTAGTTCCCAGAAGGACAACAAATACAGGAAGTGTACATTCAGATCTCCATTAAAAGCCCCTCAAGATGAGCTTCCAAGGTTTTCTAGGAGAGTCTAAACCCACCACAGTGTACATCTCACAATAAATCATACCTCACACAGTTCTTTGTAGGAGACTATCAACGTTCGATTAGTCTCGATGTTACTTTACTGCGCTCAGCAGATATCAAGTTCTTGGCCCCGCTGTGCCACATGTGTTTACAGGAGGTGAAGTTTACTCTTTCTAATCGTGTTTGACACTAAAATTTTCGTTTCTACATATCAAGTCTAAACATGTAGGGTTTTTTTTCCTTCAGTCATAAACCCAATGTAAACAGCCTGAGCGTTTATTGGCTACAATGATTTCCTTTCATCACGTGCATTTAACATAAACACAATGATAATTTGTTTAATCTGCACGTCTCTGCTGCAGCAAACCTGATCTCTTCCACAAGAAATGAGAGAAACAATCAAGCACATACACAATGGTCGTTGCTTAAAGGGGAAGTCCACCATTAACTTTGAGTACGCCAATGGTGTAGATATTAGTATTCAGAATAATTTGCAGTTGTTTTTTATTATTTATTCTTTGTGTAAAAGTCTAAACGGTCTCTTCTAACGGTTTCCATAGATCGTTGACTCCAGGAACCAGATAGAGAAGTAGAATGATATGGCATATGTGTATGTATTACTATAATGTCTGTGGTACAGCTGCTTGAAAAAATGGGCCTGACTAATTTTATACCAGTCATTCCCAGGTTCAGAGACTGATCTCCCAGAGGAAGCCTTAGGGCTCTTACTCATGAGCATTTTTACCTGCGCTCCCCTGCATTCCTTTTTTTGGCGTTCAGCCGCAGGGGAGCACAAGAATAGACACATTTCATTTTTTCAAATGGGGCTGTACTCACACAGGCGCATGTAGGTGCCAAACGCAGGAAAAATGCAGCATGTTGCGTCTCAACCTGCGTTCGGCGCCTACATGTGCCTGTGTGAGTACAGCCCCATTTGAAAAAATGAAATGCGTCTATTCCTGCGCTCCCCTGCGGCTGAACGCTGAAAAACGGAACGCAGGGGAGCGCAGGTAAAAACGCTCATGAGTAAGAGCCCTTAAGCAACTAAGACTGAAGGTCATTTGGAGTAGGAGAAATAGTAGAGTAAAAGCCCAGCTTGAAGGTCAATTAGGGTGAGATTTGGAGAGAACATTTATATGTTGTCCTACTTATTCTTGGATATATATCTAAATGACTGCTACAGCTAATTTTTCCTACGTTTGCACCCTTGTTATGAGCGCAGGGTGGCTATGACCACAGGTTGGTCCACCACAGGGGGCTTAAGATTAAAAAACGGACCACTGCTTCATATAATGAGCAGATGCCCCCCTCCCAAGGAAATTAGGTCATGAAGAAGACATAGTAATTATTGTTTTAATTGTTTTCTGTCCTCTGTATTGTTTTTACAGTCCTCTGTACTCCTCTGTTTTGAGGCGCAAAGGGTTACAAAGACTGTGATTTCTTTTTCTGTAATTGTGTAATCCAACCTGGAAAGACAGATGGTGTGTCATTAATTAGCTTTCCACCTTTGTTTAAGCCTTTCAAAACTAGCATACACAAGTGCAGGAAATTGAGATAAATCTGTCACTTTACATAAAGAAACCGAATGACAGTTCCTAGTTGGAGGACAGACATGTGCAATGAGGTGAGCGACTCCAGTTTCAAACTTGAGAAGAACATCACTGGATCTGAAGATTGAACACACAATCCTAAGTAATGGATCTGCAGTAGAGGTATAAAATAAACTCATAAATGTAGCAAGGCTTAACATATAAATAGGAGGCCATGGGTGATATATATATATATATATATATATATATATATATATATATATATATATATATATATATATATATATATATATATATATATATATATATATATATACACACAAGTGATGTGAAAAACTATTTGCCCCCTTCCTGATTTCTTATTCCTTTGCATGTTTGTCACACTTAAATGTTTCTGCTCATCAAAAACCGTTAACTATTAGTCAAAGATAACATAATTGAACACAAAATGCAGTTTTTAAATGAAGGTTTACGTTATTAAGGGAGAAAAAAAAACTCCAAATCTACATGGGCCTGTGTGAAAAAGTGATTGCCCCCCTTATTAAAAAATAACTTAACTGTGGTTTATCACACCTGAGTTCAATTTCTGTACTCACCCCCAGGCCTGATTACTGCCACACCTGTTTCAATCAAGAAATCACTTAAATAGGAGCTACCTGACACAGAGAAGTAGACCAAAAGCACCTCAAAAGCTAGACATCATGCCAAGATCCAAAGAAATTCAGGAACAAATGAGAACAAAAGTAATTGAGATCTATCAGTCTGGTAAAGGTTATAAAGCCATTTCTAAAGCTTTGGGACTCCAGCAAACCACAGTGAGAGCCATTATCCACAAATGGCAAAAACATGGAACAGTGGTGAACCTTCCCAGGAGTGGCCGGCCGACCAAAATTACCCCAAGAGCGCAGAGACAACTCATCCGAGAGGCCACAAAAGACCCCAGGACAACATCTAAAGAACTGCAGGCCTCACTTGCTCTCTTAATGAGACTCTGTGATCATAAGAAAATGCTGTCCCATCGTATAGAATGGGAAATACAGGTGAATGTTGATTTGCACAGTTTGTCCTGAAAACACAAATGTAAGCGGTTTCCCGGTAAACTGTTGGGAAATGGATTAATTGGGATTTTAGGCTTTTTGTCCACATTCTCCATTATAGAACAATCATGGAGGTTCAATCCTGACTTGCCTTATTCTTGTTGACTCCAATGGTTGAATGAGCATGTCTACAGTATATGCTGAGATCAGTCTCATTTTCTAAAATAAAACTTATTTGTCTAAAGCACACATTCATATTTTACCCTTTATAAAGTGTAGCACTGGCTAAAATTTGTTCGAGAAATGTAACATCACTGAAATTGCCCATAAAGCTACCACAAATGGAAATAGTAACTGTTAAACAAACAATGTAGGTCTCTATAAAAAGATATTGCATAAAACAGCTCATACAGTATGTAAAACCCTGCTTGATGTAAATAAACCATTTTCATCATAATGTACTTTTCAAGTAGTATGTAAAAATGTGATATATATATATATATATATATATATATATATATATAAATCCTTATCAGACTGGCACACCTTATAAAAAATCAATCACAATTTTATTCTAACCACAGAAAATAGCGTTTGTAATGTAAATTCGCAATTTGTGAAAACTGTAAGTGAACTGTTATGAGACCTAGTAATATATAGTATGTCCCTTTTGCCTGTTTCAGAGTTATCTCTTATTTTCTCCATAGACTAATTACAGCCAAATTGAGAAAATTATGTTGATAACATGATCCTTCCTTCCTATGCCTGAGTGTTTCTTCCAGATGGATTCCCACCTCAAGTACTTACTGGACTTTCACATAGATTGTGCAGAGCGTTACCTCCATGACCCAGTATAGATTGGCTTCAATGAAATTGGATGGATTTCCTTCTTCCTGAGCTCACGTCAGGTTACAGTTCCAGAATAACAAATGTAAAATGAACGTGTTGCAGCCGTCCGGCTCTTATTGGCAAGATCTAAAGAACTGCTACTGCCTTCCCGTTTCCCCACAGGAGCTCTGATGGTGTGACTTACTGAAAAATGATGGTCATTCTTTGGAGCTAGAAGTGAGAGTCTTATTTCCTCCAGTATGTTTTCAGCTTCAAAGAAATCTTACCTCCGGGTTATAACCCAAGCATGACCATAGAGGAAACCCATGGAACCAGGCAATACATTGCCATCCACAGACATGCATATACAGCAGTTCCAAGTAGAAAATCACAGAACAGCTTCCCATTTAAATGCACCAACTATTCTTGGATGAAACTGTATGTTTCATTTAAACAGAGTTGTATTTAGTGTGTTGCAAGAAGGGATGCCTGTTCCAGACTCCTCTTGGGGCCCTGTAGAGCAGCTGTTATACTGTATGTAGGAAGGGAATGCTACTGTGGCATCGTGTGCAGCAAGGAAATATATTGTACAGTATATTGACCCAGGTCCCACCACTACAGACATCCTTCCATGTATAAGTAGAACTAAATATATATGCCTATACATATATTTCTGTGGTCTCAATGCCATTTTTTAGAACTCCAAGCTTTCCCAATGCCCCACTCATGACATGCTGAACCTTATTCACCAATACCATGTCGGTGCAAAGTTGTTCCAGAGCAGAAACTTAGAGCAAAAAAATAGCATGGTGCTATTAACTGTCTAACTTTGACCAAACTACCATTCACTCTGATTAATATTTGATCAGACTCATTTAAATCTCAGTATTACGAAAATAGAAGTCTTTTAAGGATCATGTCAGCCCATGTATGCAGTGTGGAGTCAAAAGTGCAGATGTAGCCAGGGTCAGACTGGGCCACCAGGAGACTGGAAAAAAATGGTGGGCCCCCACCGGCCCAGGCCTACTCCCCCGTTCAGAGATTATTGGCACAAGGTGCCACTGGTGGCTGCCAAGAAGGCCCTTGGTGTTGCAGCCCTGGTGTGCCCCCAGTGCTCCAGTTCAACACTGGATGAAGCCAATGTGGTGTATGTCAGAGGAGAGAGAATCAGGCAAATATGCCCCCTTGAACTCCTAGCAGAGCAACAAGATTTCTACATTCTGTCAATCCCTGCACTGGCTTCCGTTACCTTTCAGAATCAAATTCAAATTAATAAACCTGACATTCAAAGAACTTCATAACTCTGCCCCCAACCTATATCTCTGAACTCATCTCTATATACTCACCCACTCGCTTACTACGCTCCTCTACTGACCTGCTACTCAACTCTTCTCTCATTACCTCCTCACATGCTCGCATTCAAGAATTTGCAAGGGCTGCACCCCTCCTCTGGAACGCTCTCCCACGGTCTGTCCGACTTTCTCCCAACCTTTCTGCTCTCAAGAAATCTCTTAAAACGCACTTATTTAGAGAAGCCTACCCTTACTCTTAACTACCAAATGCAATACCACATACAGTACCACATCTCTCACCCACTTAATTCAATCTTGCCCACTTCCACACCTTGTGTATTACTCCCTTCCCTTTAGAGTGTAAGCTCTTTTGCATAGGGCCTTCCTCACCTTTTGTACCGGTATTGATTGTGATGTATGTAACTGCATATGTTCTGTGTATATAATTCCTGTGATTTAGTTGTATAATCAAATTTACTTTACAGTGCTACGCAATATGTTGGCGCTATATAAATACATAAATAATGTTAATAATACATGTACAACTGGCTTCATACACTGAAATCAGATTTATAATTGGGTCCTGGGGATTTCCACACAGGAACAACTTTGACTAGTTCAGTAAATAGGTGAGCCACATTTTCCTCTTTTCAGCTATTTCTCCATTCTTTATTGATTATTTTTCTTTGGCGGTGTGTGATACTCTGTTAAATAAACAGTCGCATCACTGATAATCAGAATTCTCCTGAATAACCCACAAAAACTGAAAATGAAACAGCATGAAATGAGTTATAATTAGCACCTTCTTGGTCCATGGTAAGCTCATTAGAATGCACACTTTCGAAACATTGGAAGTATCGTTTTTTTCCTATGCTTCTCCTACATGTGGCCCCAATGCACCTGAGATATGTGCCGTGTAAAGTGTTCATAGTAAAGATGCTTTTCCTCCATGGAAACCTTTCTTTGGGTGAGACATTTTGGTCCCTATAGAGAAACATTCCCATTCAGGAAGATGACTGACTTGTTTCTCCCCTTTCTATTTTTATAAAATAGCTTAGGAATTTGTACTTTACATTTTTTCCAGAAATCCTTGGATATAACTCTAGAGGACAATACTTATACTGGCATATAATGTAAATTAGTGCAATGTTTTAACAACTGAGTCACATAAACTGGGTGGAACATATGAGTTAGCGCTGAGCTTGCACACCATCTCTTCATAGACAGTTGTTACTGAGCACATTTGGACTAGTGATAAATGTAATTTATTCGCCAGTTATGGATTAGTGGCAAAATTGCGCATTTCGCCATGTGCATTTTTTTTCACGAAACTGCAGCAAAAATTTGCCATGGAAAAATTTGCAGAGAAAAAAACGCCCATAAGAAAAGACGTCTATTGACTTTAGTGCTTTTGGACAAAAAAGTCACTATAAGAAAAAACGCCCATTGACTTTAATGCATTTGGACAAAAAAGTCGCCATTAGAAAAGACACCCATTGACTTTAATGCATTTGGAGCAAAACAGGAAAGATTCACTCATCACTAATTTCGATTTCTGAGATGTACTCAGCCAAATCAGCAACTCCTGTTACTCAACCGCTTATTTGATTGTTCTTCCAGGTAAATATTTTAAAAACACTGAAGTAATTTTGTAAATGATCATTAGTGATGGGTGAATTTATTTGCCAGGCGTGAATTTGCGACAAATTGCTGTGTTTCACCGCCGGCAAATTTCTCGCCCTTCTCGTGAATTTCGCAGGAAATTCGTGAATTTTGTGGCGAAGCAAAACCAGACAAATTCAGCCATCACTAACGATCATTCCTCCTTTAGCCTTATGTTGCCATTTTTAAGAAATAGGCAGAACCCTATAGTGAAGTCACTTCCGGGATAGTGATCATTTGCGGATGTGATGGGAACTTGAAGTAGTGGGGCAGGTCAGCAGATTTGAGCACTGACATAATTAGATGTTACTGGGCCCCACAGTAAATTCAATTTAGGGGCCAAAAATATTGGTAAGTTGACCTATTCTACCAAAATATTTTGCAACTAGTCATTAATAAAAACTGCTCACTCTGCCCCCTACCTTCCTGGGCTCCCTGCAACCTCAGGGTCTGCTTCCTCTGTAGGAATATCCCCGGGTCTGCGCAAGGATGCCACTAAGCAAAGCAAAATAGATATACGCAGGAGTCTACCCCAGACTGCTCAAGAGCTCCACTGATTTTTTTGAATTGGCATCATCATTTTATTAAAATCTTGTCCCTGAACTTATGGTACTGTCTATAACCAGCCCAATATATGGAACCTGTTTGACACATTGATTTAGATTGCAGTGCTCCCCAACCAGTTGCTCGTGAGCAATATGTTGCTCTCCAACCCCTTAGATCTTTTTCCCAGTGGCCTCAAAGCAGGAGCTTATTTTAGAATTCTGAGGCAAGTTTTGGTTCTATATAATTAGGTGCACTGCAAAACAAAGCATCAATGTAGGTTGACAATCCACATAGGGTCTACCAATGGCCATTCACAGCACTTATTTGACACCCAAAGAACATTTTTCCTGCTAGTGTTGCTCGCCAACTCCTTTTACTTCTGAATGTTGCTCACGGTTCAAAAGGTTGGGGATCCCTGGTTTAGAGTATTGACAGCATAATTCCATCCACACTAATTACAATTAAAGTTATGCTCTGTCAGGGAGCCGGGAGCCCCCTCTGGGGAGTAGTCCGGATCTAGGAGGAAGCCCCTCAGGAGGGATCAGGATCGTGGTATCCAGGAGTAAGGCAGGAGAAACAAAGTTCAAACACAGGTCAAAAGGCAGGTGGAATGTAACAAAGTCCAGGGCCAGGCAGGGGGTCAATGACAGGCAGAATATCAGCGAAGTCCAGGTCCAGGCAAGGGGTCACAACAAGGAATCAGGCAGAATAAGCAGGGAAAACAGCAAGGGAAACCCAGGAATCACTAGGAATCAGGATCCTATTTTCGGGCGCCATCTTGGCGCCTCAGGCGTCCTTTTATGTTTGAATTTGGCACCCTTGCGCCAGCGTCAGCGCGCCCGCGACCGTCGCGCCGCGCTGACGTCACGGCGCCGGCGTCGGGACCCACGTGGGTTGCCTGGGCGCCGCCATTTTGGATTCTTCGCCGCCGGGAGCGGACGCGACTCCTCGCGCTCCCGGCGGTCTTGACAGTACCCCCCCCTCACGGGGGGCCTCAGGACCACCGGGGCTTGGTTTCTGGGGAAACTTGGAGTGGAAGTCTCTTACCAAACGAGGAGCATGCACATCACGGTGTCCCTCCCAAGAGCATTCTTCGGGGCCAAAGCCCTTCCAATGGATGAGGTACTGAAGGGACCCTCTGGAGATTCTGGAATCGAGGATTCTCTCCACCTCGAATTCTTGTTGACCCTCCACAGAGACGGCAGGAGGAGGAGATTGGACATCAGAGAAACGGTTAGAGATGGTGGGCTTCACCAGGGAGACGTGGAACACGTTGGGAATTCTCATCTCTGGTGGGAGTTGAAGTCTGATGGCTACAGGGTTAATTATCTCCAAGATGGGGAACGGACCCAGGAACTTCGGACCCAACTTGGGGGATGGCACCTTCAAGCGAATATTCCTGGAAGAGAGCCAGACACTATCACCCACCTTGTAAGGAGGAGAGGGCCTTTTACGGCGATCCGCGAAAGTCTTGTGGACTAGAGCACTCTTCTCCAGATTAGACTTGGTTGCAGCCCAAATAGCAAGCATATGGGCTGCCAGATCATCTGCAGCCGGGACGTCCGACAACACAAAGTCCTGAGGAAAGGCTTGAGGGTGCTGTCTATACACCACCATAAACGGAGACCTTCCTGTGGAGGAATGACATGCATTATTATGAGCAAACTCCGCCCACGGGAGGAGGTCAGACCAATCGTCCTGGCAAAGAGACACATGGTTCCTCAGGAACTGTTCTAAGGCTTGGTTCACACGTTCAGCTGCCCCATTCGTCTGCGGGTGGTAGGCAGACGAAAATTGAAGTGTTATTCCCAAGTCTTTACATAGGGAACGCCAAAACTTGGCGGTAAACTGGGTGCCTCTGTCAGAGACGATCTCCACCGGGAAACCATGCAGGCGGAAGATGTACTTAATGAAGAGTTGGGATAATTCCACCGCAGAGGGTAACTTCTTCAAAGGGATGAAATGGGCCATTTTGCTGAAGCGGTCAATAACAACCCAGATCACAGTATTCCCACCGGAGGGAGGAAGTTCGACAATAAAGTCCATAGAGAGGTGCGTCCATGGACGAGAGGGAACCGGCAAAGGCTGTAACAACCCGCTGGGGCGGGAATGGCTAGGCTTAGAAGTGGCGCAGACATTACAAGCCGCCACAAAGTCCTTTACATCCTTGCGGATATCAGGCCACCAGACTAGGCGCCTCAAGAGTTCAAGGGTCTTGGCCGGACCAGGATGTCCAGCTTGCCTGGAGCAGTGGGTTTGTTGCAGGATGGCCAGGCGAAGTTCTGGAGGGACGAAGGCCATGCCAATCGGAGTATCTTGAGGAGCCAAGGACTGCCCAGCCAGAATCTGGTCGGCAAATTGGGGATACAGAGAGGCAATGATCTTGACTGGTGGAATGATTGGTTCCTGTCTCTCAGGGTCACGGTCCACCGGAGTGAAGCTACGAGACAAGCCTTCAGATTCTTGGAACCTGGGCGATAGGTCAAAACAAAGTTAAATCGGGAAAAGAAAAGGGCCCACCTGGCTTGTCTGGGATTTAGCCTCTTGAGGGACTGTATAAACTCCAGATTCTTGTGATCTGTGAAAATCTGGACAGGAATTTCAGAGCCCTCCAGGAGGTGACGCCATTCTTCAAGGGCAAGCTTGACTGCCAAAAGTTCCCGATTCCCGACATCATAGTTCTGCTCTGCGGATGAGAACTTCTTGGAGAAAAACGCACAGGGGTGCAATTTTCCATCAGTGGAATGTCTCTGAGACAGGATAGCTCCGGCTCCGACTTCAGAAGCATCAACTTCGATGCAGTAGGGTAGTGCAGGATTGGGATGTCGGAGAACAGGAGCGGATGTGAAGGCCTCTTTCAAGGACTGAAAAGCTTCTATGGCAGATGGAGGCCACAGGCTGGGTTTACCCCCTTTCCGGATGAGGGCCAGAATAGGTGCAATGCGGGAAGAGAACCCCCGGATGAACTGTCGATAATAATTAGCAAATCCGATGAATCTCTGGATTGCCTTGGTACTCAATGGGAGAGGCCACTCCTGGATGGCCGACACTTTCACGGGGTCCATCTCAAATCCCTCTGAAGAGATAATGTATCCTAGGAAGGGGATCTTGGATACCTCGAAGACACACTTCTCCAACTTGGCGAAGAGAGAGTTCTTCCTCAGACGAGAGAGTACCTCCTTCACCTGGGAGCGATGACTTTCGAGGTCCTTGGAAAAGATCAGGATGTCGTCCAAGTATACGACTACGAACCTTCCTAGGAGATCTCGGAACACATCATTAACAAACTCCTGGAAGACGGCAGGGGCATTGCATAGGCCGAAGGGCATAACAAGATATTCATAGTGCCCATCCCGAGTGTTGAATGCCGTCTTCCATTCATCACCCTCCCGGATGCGAATGAGGTTGTAGGCCCCCCGGAGATCCAACTTGGAGAAAATCTTTGCCCCTTTCAGCTGGTCAAAGAGCTCGGAAATCAGGGGCAGAGGGTATCTGTTTTTCACGGTGATCTTGTTCAGGCCCCGATAGTCTATACAAGGCCGAAGACCTCCGTCCTTCTTCTCCACAAAGAAGAACCCAGCCCCTGCAGGAGAGGTAGAAGGGCGGATAAACCCCCGCTGAAGATTTTCTTGGATGTACTCCTTCATAGCGGTGGTCTCTGCAGGAGAGAGAGGGTAAGTGCGCCCTTTGGGGGGCATGGATCCAGGCAGGAGTTCAACCGGACAGTCGTAGGAGCGATGTGGGGGAAGGAACTCTGCAGACTTTTTACAAAACACATCGGAAAATCCCTTGTAAGTGGAGGGCAAAGTCTTTAGTTCCGCAGTGGAGACATTCACCTTCTCGAGGGGTTTTGGCGGAAGGCAATGCTGCTGACAAAATAAACTCCAACGAGAGATCTGCCCAGAGGACCAGTCTATGGTGGGGTTATGTAGACGTAACCACGGAAGACCCAGTATTACTGGAGTAGAAGGACAGGGGATGATGAAGAACGAAAGTTTTTCTTGATGCAGTACCCCAACCTGTACAGATAGTTCCGCCGTGAACTTAGTGACGAATTCAAACTCCAGGGGTTTGTCATCTATGGCGGTAATTCGCAGGGGAGAAGACAAGGGGAGCAGGGGAATCTTCATGCGTTCGGCAAAGAAGGC
Source organism: Xenopus petersii (assembly GCA_038501925.1). Classification (NCBI taxonomy): domain Eukaryota; kingdom Metazoa; phylum Chordata; class Amphibia; order Anura; family Pipidae; genus Xenopus; species Xenopus petersii. Next base: position 14,935,255 of record CM076682.1, read on the forward strand.
GTCCATGAAGTTGCCGTCCGCCCCAGAGTCGAGGAAGGCCCTTTCGCAGATAGTCTTATTTGCCAGGTGAATCTGCAAAGGAAGGAGAAGTCTGCGTGAATTTTCTTGATACTTCTCCTTAGGCCCTCGAGTAATGCCCCCTACATGAGAAACCAGTGACATACCTCGGGGTACAAAACTCCTGGCCTTGGCAGGACAGGCATTGGCAAAATGGGAGTGACCACCACAGTACAAACAGAGACCTGCCATTCGTCTTCGGAGTCTTTCCTGCTCAGAAAGGTGAGCCTTTCCTACTTGCATAGGTTCCTCCAGGGGTGACGTGGACACATGAGTCACAGGAACAGCGGGGGCTTGCAGAATCGGCCTTTGAAAGCGAGTAGCCAACATGGGAGAAAATCGTCTGCTGCACTCTCTCTCCACCTGGTGTTCTCTGTGGCGGGTGTCTACCTTAATAGATAGGGTGATCAGTCCCTCCAGGGTGTCAGGAGTCTCTCTGGAGACGAGATCATCTTTGATGCGGATGGATAGGCCTTGGTAGTATACGGCCTTGTAAGCGTCATCACACCAGGAAGTCTCCGCCATCAGTGTTCGGAAGTCTATAGCGTACTCATTGACACTGCGGCTTCCCTGCCGGAGCTGCAAGAGACGGGCAGGGGCGTTCGTGACTCGACCAGGTGCATCAAAGACTGTGCGAAAAGCTTGGAGAAAGTCTTTAACAGCATAAGTCACCGGAGAATTCTTCTCCCAAAGAGACGTAGCCCACTCCAGTGGCTTGCCTTCCAATCGAGACATCACATACCCCACCTTGGAACGCTCACTAGGGAACTGCGTGGGTTGGAACTCAAATTGAATTTGGCACTGTGTGGCAAATCCCCTGCAGGCTTGTGGGTCCCCACTGAAGCGAGGAGGGGGTGGAATGCGAGGCTCACCTGTCGGATAGCTTGCGTTCGAAGAGGCTGCCGCCATGGGTGAATCTCCTGAAGGTAGAGCAGCGGAGGGCGCAGATGGCTCTCGAGCAAGCAGGATAAGGAGTGCTTGCCCAATGCGAACCTGCTGGTTTTCGTAGTCCTCCATGCGGGATGCCAGTCCGCGGAGCGCTCGTCCGACATCAGGTGTGGCTTCCTCAGAAGGATCCATGGCCCGAAAATAATGTCAGGGAGCCGGGAGCCCCCTCTGGGGAGTAGTCCGGATCTAGGAGGAAGCCCCTCAGGAGGGATCAGGATCGTGGTATCCAGGAGTAAGGCAGGAGAAACAAAGTTCAAACACAGGTCAAAAGGCAGGCGGAATGTAACAAAGTCCAGGGCCAGGCAGGGGGTCAATGACAGGCAGAATATCAGCGAAGTCCAGGTCCAGGCAAGGGGTCACAACAAGGAATCAGGCAGAATAAGCAGGGAAAACAGCAAGGGAAACCCAGGAATCACTAGGAATCAGGATCCTATTTTCGGGCGCCATCTTGGCGCCTCAGGCGTCCTTTTATGTTTGAATTTGGCGCCCTTGCGCCAGCGTCAGCGCGCCCGCGACCGTCGCGCCGCGCTGACGTCACGGCGCCGGCGTCGGGACCCACGTGGGTTGCCTGGGCGCCGCCATTTTGGATTCTTCGCCGCCGGGAGCGGACGCGACTCCTCGCGCTCCCGGCGGTCTTGACATGCTCAAACATGCACCAATCAGTCTCAAGCCCTTAACGTTTCAATGCAATGTCATTGCCCTTTTGCCTTAGCCTGGATTCCCAATTGGACCATGTCACCAATGTTACACTTATGGTGGCTTTAGATACAAGTTGTCAATGGATAAGAGAGTAATATCTCAATATAATGAGGATTATATCTCCTTTGATAGTGGCATTATTTATTCTTGGTGTACAAAAGTCCCACCTGTTCTTCAAGGATAGAACCCTATGAAAAGGTTCATAAATTGAAGTCCATTAGAGCCCAGTATAATCAGTAATAACATTCTCTCTTTGAAGTATCCAATAGTGCCAATAAAACTGGTTTAACGTTGCAATTTATAGTAACATGCAGCATTTCCCATCTCTTTCAACCACTCAACAGACATTAGACTGGAACCAATATGGTTAGGATTACGGAAGTTCTTTAAGACCAGATGGTTTAAGACCAGCTGGGTACCTGTATATTTAATTACTAGTTACTCATTCCATTCATGTCTCTGCCCATATGCACTACAGATATACATGTTAATCTCCCTTTGAAATTCTTAAAAAAGGTATAAACAGGTCATTGCATACTTTAAATATTATTGCCAAATATACTGTGTTCTTACCAGTGAACAGCATACAGTAATCTGAATTTCATTGCAAAATCTTTTACATTTATCAATAAAAAAAATAGAAAATTAAATAATTGAATGTTGAAAGATACAGTATCACCCATTGACTTCTATTAAAGGAGAAGGAAAGGTTAAAACTAAGTAAGCTTTATCCGAAAGGTATAAATATAAATACACCAGTAAAACCTCAGAGTAATGCTGCTCTGAGTCCTCTGTCAAAAGAAACACCACATTTCTTTCCTTCTATTGTGTACACATGGGCTTCTGTATCAGACTTCCTGTCTTCAGCTTAAACATCCCGGGCTAGGGCTTGAGCATGCTCAGTTTGCTCCTCTCTTCCCCTCCCTCCTCCCCTCCCTGCTGTAATCTGAGCCCAGAGCTATAAGTGAGCAGGGAGAGACTCAGGCAGGAAGTGATGTCACACCAAGATAATATGGCACCTGCTATACAAAACAAACAGAGAGCTTCTAGAGCTGTTTACTCAGTTATGGTAAAGCATTCTACAGAATAAATACAGTGTTATAGTTTGCACCATTGTGGCTAATCTATTGGCAATAAAATGTCTGTGTAGCTTTCCTTCTCCTTCAAAGCTACGCAGATTTTAGCTGGCAGTTTGGGGGTTTTTTAGATTTTTTTTTCAAAAATTTTCAAACATGAATTTGAAAATCCATTTTTTGCCGCCATAGTAATAATTGTGCCCCTTCCAGTTGAAGGTTCCACAACAAGTTGTTGCAAAAGGATGACTATTATAACTGTAAAACCGAGGTGCCCACATCTCCATACACCTCTTTATGGTCAAACATTTTCTCAAGCCCCACTCTGCTTATAGGAACATGTAACCTTGCTGTTTTTTTGTACTGGAATTCAGAACAGAAGATCAGAATTCAACTTAATTGGCCTTGAAAAATTGTGATGATGTGTCAAGAGCAAAATGAACGATTCAAGGTTGTAGGTTAAAACAGCATAGTCAGCGTGGATGCATTCAGTCCGCAAATGATGTCATAATTGGAGAAATGACATCATTCTAAATATTGCACAACAAAGAATGGAAATATTGCATATATTAAATAATAAAACAATTACATTTTTTTACATCGAAACAGTGGTCATAACACTCTTGTTTAATAGAAGCAAACCATCAATTTGGCCTTTAATTTCCCAATTTGTTGTATAACTAACAAAAATATTTATTTTTGCTTACACTCCTCTTTTTCCATCTTGCTTTCTAAATTGATTGAACTCCATTGTTTGAGGCATTATCTCCGTAGAGTAATTATAGAAGCCCATAAGGCTGCCAAGTTCTCTTGTGTTCCACCCGAACCTTTTGCATATTCAAAGGTCTAGCGCCCTGTGATGTAGTCACGTCTAGATGTAGAAAGGAAGAACAAAGATTGGGTTGTGTTTGCAAAGTCTTTTTATTTCCTGCAGTGAGGACAGTTTTCATAAACACAGGAAATATCACTGCAGAAAATATAAATCCAAAATGACAGGTATGAATCAAAAAAGCCTTTTTTTTTTTTTGCAGCATAGGTCTGTGGTTGGGGTATAGTGTGAAGGGAAACCATATGTATTTCCAGATTGTGCCTTGTTTTAAACCAGAGCCCTTGGCAGTAGAATCCATTACACATTTCCTAACAGGGCATAAGTTATGTACAATGCACAAAGCTGCAAAATATAAAAGTCTTTTGTTTGAGGACCTCTCTTTAGAAAGCTACAGATTATGCATTTTACTGAAAGTTCATGGCAAACAAGAGCAATTAAAATCTTAGCCTGGGAAAAGAATAATGAACAATGGCTCCTGCATAGATATACATCATATAACCTAGTGCCAACATCTGGACAAACTCTAATAATACCAGTAGGCAACAAAATATTGCTCAGTCCCAGGCTGGTAGTAATGGAACTGGTAAATATTTCAAATGCATGAAACCTTCTCAGATAATGTTATGGATAGAAGCCTATCTTTATATTTAATTACACTTTAGTGGATCATACTCTGTTCTACAGCCATGTCTTGGCCCCCAGCCTCCAGCCAACTATTGATATGGTTGATTTGTACACAATACTAAATGGCTGGTGGTTGGAAGGGGAGCGCCAGGATTAAAGGATAAGTAAACCTTCAAAATAAGTGAATGTAAAACTGATGAGGGTGCTATTCTAAGAACTTTGTCAATGTACGTTATTTATTTATCTTTAATTCCAATTTATTAAAGGTTAGATGTACTGTTAACATGAATGAATTATGTTACAACAGCGCCACCTGCTGGTCATTGTCTGACCAGTCTGGCCACAAAATAGTCAAGGAAGTTGTCAGGAGAAAGAAAGAGGCTGCTCTGATGTTCTTCTGCTTAGGAAAGATTTGAGAAAGGTTTCTAATTTTTTTTCTAACCAGAAGAACATTTCTCAAAAGAGCAAACAGATTTTTTTATATTCAATTTTGACATGGGGCTAGACATATTGTCAATTTCCCAGCTGCCCCAGGTCATGTGACTTGTGCTCTGAGAAACTTCAATCACTCAGTTACATTGAGGAGGAAAAACAGCAGCCTGCCAGAAAGCATTTCTCTCCTAAAGTGCAGGCACAAGTCACATGACTTGGGGCAGCTGGGAAATTGACAAAATGTCTAGCCCCATGTCAGATTTCAAAATTGAATATAAAAAAAATCTGTTTGCTCTTTTGAGAAATGAATTTCAGTGCAGAATTCTGCTGGAGCAACACTATTAACTGATTCCTTTTAGAAATTGTTTTTTTCCCATGACAGTATCCCTTCAAGATCTGCTTTATTTCTTGAGCAGTTAAAGTTGCTATTCATTAAATATTTAATTTGTAGGGTGAGAAGTGCTGGCAGATGGTCTCTTCCTTCTCCATGGAGTTAATAAGAAGTCATTTTCTTATCTACATTAGCACAATGGATCACATCAGTAGCGTCTTGAGTAAAAGTAGTCTACTTAAGGGATTTTACAAGTCTCAACCCTTTGCATGAAAGCAATTGCAGATTAGTGAACCAATAAATCATCCCTCACCTTAAAATAATAGATTGCCTCATTAAAAAAGGGGGGCAGGGGTTTTAATTTCCATTCCCTAAGCCATTAAATCAAATCCAAAGGTTTTCAGAGAAATGTTTTCTGAGAAATGCAAAGACACTTGGCTACCATATGATTTTATTCTTCGTCTCCTCTTACTGGTAAAATAAAGTGTAAAAAAAAAAAAGTTTTTTTTTTTTTTATATACTGATTTGTTAATATTAAAGAACCAGTTGTTTTGTGTGGCCAAAGGGTAAAGAACCTTCTGGGAAAAGAAAATATAATTAAAAACAGTTGCTTTCTTTGTTTTATGCCGAATGAATGCAATATCCAGTAAGCACAGAAAATGTCTGTATCTGTTCAAACCGCAATTCACCCTGGATTTGGATATCCTATATGGGCAAGCGTGGTTTAGTTATGTCAGTGTTAAAACACACACACAAACAAAGCATTTTATTAAACAGATATTAAGACAAATGGAATGGAAAACTGAGCTGAGACAGAATAAGGGATTGTTTGTCTTTTCCTTCTTTATTGAAATCAATAATCGTCAAAATGTGCAGAGTCAGTTATTTTTGTATCCTTGAAATGTGCGTGGTCAGATACCAAGTGACCATGGAATGATTACTATCAATCTTCATAGTATTGCCTTTAGTTTAGTTTCTTTTTTCTTTCGTATTTGAATTTGGTTTTTCGGCCTTCTTTTCTGCAATTGCACTGTTCACGCTCCCCCTTTCCAGGACAATACAATGCACTGATGAACTGGATCTAGCCCTGGCTATTACATAGTCACACACCAACATACTAATGTTACATTGTACATTATAATATTAAGCTCCTCAGGTTCATAGAGTTGGAGGTGAATCCAATAACTGCTGATTTGTTTCCATATTGCCCCTACCAGAGGCATACCAAGCAGTAACTAGGGGGCGTGGGGCCCGGATGCAGGCCATGCAGCTGAGCCCCCCACCCCCCTCGGGAAAAGATTTTTCCATCAGATTCGCGTTTGCACGAACTGCCGGCGGGCCTTAGGGGGTGTGGGCCCTGGTGCGATCGCACCTTCTACACCCCTGATAGTTCCACCACTAAGTGTCCTAAGTATTTATGGGACTCTTTACCCCCTAAATAAAGAGAAAGTTCCACACAAATACAGGGTAGGGATCAATTCACTTGCAGAGGTAGAAGTACAAGTATGGGACCCATTATCCAGAAATCTGTTAACCAGAAAATTACACAAAGGCCACATAGATTACATCAGGACCAGGCCTGGCCGACCGGGCACCCTAGGCAACCCTGCCGGCCAGTCAACCCCCCGCCACATGCACGCGCTGAAAAAGAGAGGGAGCAGGGCGAATCGCATGGAGGGAGGGGACGCACGCAGGGAGGGAGGGAGGGGATACAGGGAGGGGGACGGAGGGAAGGGAGGCGGGACTGTGAGGGAGACTGAGGGTGAATGGGACTAGGAGTAGGCAATGTTAGAGGTAGCTGCCCGGTGCCCCCCTATCATTGCGCCCTAGGCAGCTGCCTCTTCTGCCTACCCCTTGTTCTAGGCCTTGATTTCATTTATCTATGATGGAATATGTATAAGGAATTCACCGAGGCTTCACCAAAAATGCAAGTGAGTAACACGATTAAGGAATTTCTAATAATGTGCAATGCTGGAAAGATGCTGACTTCACCTTGAATTGTTTTAAAGGTATTAAAAATACTTAATACGTATAGTAACAACTTCAGAACTACTGCACCAATAGAGCCACCATTTAATACACATCAAGAGAAAATCAGAGACCTTCCATGGCCACATTATTAGATTATTTCAATAAGCAGTTGACACTCAAGGTAGGGGACAGGTACGGGAGAGAGGCCAGTACCTGCATCCCACCCCTGCCCTCTGATCATCAATATAGTGCTTATGAACCCATGCATCACTGTAACAATCAGCAACGTGCTTGTGTGCCATTTTGGAGAGCAAAATCTTTGGAAGCTCACCATGGGAAGGATGCAAAGTGCATAGACGTTTTTTGCATGTTGCACCCTGCCCACAGTTAATAAATGAGCCTTCTAGATTCCACTCCCACCTTAAACAGACTCAAAGAAATGGTATAATACTGTCAGGATCATCCTAACCACTCCTGGATTGATGCTATATCAACTTGTGAGGAAAAGGTAAGTTTACTCTCCAATATACACACACACACAGAAGTTATCACTCACCCTACTGATGTTGCCCATTACCATTACTATTGTACATATTCTCCTCTAATGGTCTGATTAGCTTCAGAAAGACTGGAGCTGCACACAGTTTCACATTGCATAGCTGCATGTTTCTACTCTCCCATGAACTGTAAGTTCTTCATGACAGGGAGCTCCCTAAAAGCAGTCATGGATCCTCAATAGAGAACAGAATGTATCTGGTGTTCATCTGCTTAATCATTTGCATTGGCACTTAAAATGTACTGTATACCCATAGGAAAAATAATGGGCAGAACACATCATTAAACTGAAAGTTTGAAATCAGACAATTTATATAAAGCTGTAAAATTCTAGACAGAACAAATAGTCCAATATGCAACAATATAACCCAAGTGGAACAACTGCATCGTCAATGCTCCCTACACAATATGCTCCTGAATGACAAATTGCTTTTTTGGGTTGATTGCAGTGTTGTCTCATCTATATAATCAAAAAAAGACAATACGTTCAGGAAGAAGAATTTGGTTATCTAAAAATCTTTCGAACAATGCTATTTTAAAATAAATGAATGATATTCTACATTTACTATATTACCATGGTAACTGGTATCCCAAAAAAGACACAGACTTAGTTAATGATCTACATTTAGAGGTTTGCTTTCTAGTTCAGAATAATCAATGCAAGTTTTAAACTACTGTTGTAGCTGTCATTTTTAACAGCAAAAAGAATTTCCCAACCAGTGTCACAAATGGTTTCAAAACGGCAAGAGGAGCAAATGGAATATTAGCTAGTTTCTAGTCTCTGGCTCTGAGCTACTTTAATTGCATGGAGTTCCCAATGATGTATCCTTGTAGGCCAAATACTGCACGGATGGGAAGAGATAGTATGTTTTGAGATATAGAACATGGTGTGATGATTAGGATTTCTGCATTAAAGTTCTGGGGCCTTGGGTTCAACCAGGTTTGTATGTTCTCCAATAGTTGTGCGGCTTTATTTTGAAGATGGTTCCCTAGCACAGCCCAAAAACGTTATGGGTAATTTGAAAGCAGGAGATTACACTGTGCTAAGTGCTATACTGTTAAACATGTTGGTACTCTTGAACTTCTGCTTGAGCCCACATAGTTTAATTACCCCTTTTGTGTGCATGAGTCAGAGACGGATGTGTATCACAGTTACATAGTTAAATCGGGTTGAAAAAACACCAAAGTCCATCAAGTTCAACCCCTCCAAATGAAACCCAGTGTCCATACATACTGTGTTAAAGTTCTGGGGCCTTGGGTTTGACCAAGTTTGTATGTTCTCCTATGTTTTTGTGCCTTTATTTTGAAGATGGGTCCCTGCCATAGCCCAAAAACATGTTATGGGTAATTTACAAAGCAGAAGAAAAAGTACAATGTTACACACCTTGGAGCTCTTGGACTTCTACCTGAGGTCTTCATCCAGGGTCGTACTGGGGGGCCCAGGGCTCACCAGGACTGCCGTCCAGGGCCCCCTCTGGTGCCTCCCCTCCGGCCCCCCTGCCTTCCCTCTGCACCACCTCCCCTACTCACTCACCTCCCCTATTGCAGCTCCGCCATGGGCACACGTGCTGACATCACTACGCACGCGCCGTGCACCACTGCGCATGCGCGCCCTGGCGCCGCACGTCAGAAACTTTTTATTTTAAAATTCATTAGGATTGAGAGAGGGGGGTCTGGCCCGGCACCCACCAGGTTTTTTACCGGTGTCTCGCCAGTCCGACCCTGTCTTCATCTATGTCCCACATAGAACGTTAATTACTCATTTCGTGTGCATGAGGCAGAGACTGATGTGTATCATAATTACACACAGTTATATAGTTAAATAGGATTGAAAAAAGACCATCAAGTTCAACCCCTCCAAATGAAACCCAGAACCCATACACACATACACCCACACCGACCCCTCCATACACCTAATTTATATACTGTATACCAATATTTATTCTAATAGATTGTAGACTTTTAGTATCACAATAGCCTTGCATATTATGCTTGTCCAAGAAAACATGATAAGGAAATTGATCATATTAAAACTAACTGTGCTGAGCAGATATTAATCAGAATTAAAACATGCTGCATCAATAAATTAGACCATAAGGCCGGAATATAGTGAGACAGCAGCAGTAGAAGGACCTAGAGTGGGTGTGAGGATCATCAGGAACACAGGAGAGCCATAGAAACTGGCACACCCAGGAAGAAGATAAATAGCTGACATAGGCATGGGGCACCACCTGGTAACACTGTTACAGGGCTTCATTTATTCAACAAGCTCATACATGGGTATGGTATGCAGAATGATTTCTCCCTCTCCCAATCCACTTCAGCAGGAAAATGTGTTACATCATTCTTGTTCTGTAGCACTGACTGATCTAATGCATGCGCTTTAGCCATACTCCAAACCTACTCGCAGCTGTTAATCCGGTCAATGTTCCCTTCAGAACGTTCTCAGTCACAGAAACAAAGCAGGAGATCCCGAGTCCAGCAACCAAGATCCTGAGAAGTGTAGAACATTAATAACCTTCAGTGTCTATAACAATACAGCTATAGATTTACAAAACCTCAGGAATAAAAAAGAGCCTAGAAACTATATTATTGGGCCATATGGAAAGCTCTCATGTCAGATTGATGACTTTCCTCATAAATTACTCACAGCTCACTTTATTTTATGTTATTCCAGTGGAATAATGAGGTACTGTTAGCTACATTATTGTGTAATCAGGACCAATGCCAAGCTGTGCAGCCTTGGAAAGGGGAATAAAATGACACTCTCTCCCCATGTAGCTTTGTAACTGACATACAACACAGGGAATGGGTTGAAAGTCTAAACATTTTCATTTTTTTATCGTATTTCTCAACAATGTTGAATGCAAGCATGACTTTTAAATAATCAGAGTTTATTTTAATGTAAACGACCCACTGATGGAATAACGCATGTAAGTGAAAGCACACAGACCTTCGTACATGCAGGGGCTAGGTGAAGGCCAGATGCAGCACATTTATCATTTGTTCTTCCCATGCCTTCCACTCTATATTAAACTTACTGAAACACTAAACTTCATATTCCTAAATAAAGGGGGGGGGGAATGTTGACATTGCTCTACTTTTACTGCTCCAAAATTACCTGTATTTTATTTTGGGCATACAGTTAGGCCCATAAATCACAGAGACAACTTTTTTCTAATTTTGGTTCTGAGTGTTTGGTTTTGAGTAGCAAAATCTACAGTTTGGGACATACTGAGAAAGAAAGAAAGAAAGAAAGAAAGAAAGAAAGAAAGAAAGAAAGAAAGAAAGAAAGAAAGAAAGAAAGAAAGAAAGAAAGAAAGAAAGAAAGAAAGAAAGAAAGCACTGGTGAACTCGCCAACACAAAAAGACCTGGACATCCATGGAAGACAACAGTGGTGGATGATCACAGAATCATTTCAATGGTGAAGAGAAACCCCTTCAACAGCCAAACAAGTGAACAAAACTCCAGGAGGTAGAGTATCCATATCCAAGTCTACCATAAAGAGAAGACTGCATGAAAGTAAATACAGAGGGTGCACTGCAAGGTGCAAGCCACTCATAAGCATACAAATAGAAAGGCTAGATTGGACTTTGCTAAACAAACATCTAAAAAAGACAGCACAGTTCTGGAAAAACATTCTTTGGACAGATGAAACCAAAACCAACCTCTACCAGAATGATGGCAAGAAAAAAGTATGGAGAAGGTGTGGAACAGCTCATGATCCAAAGCATAGCACATGATGTATAAAACATGGCGGAAGCAGTGTGATGGCTTGGGCGTGCATGGCTGCCAGTGGCACTGGGACATTTATCCATGATGTGACATAGGACAGATGCAGCCGAATGAATTTTGAGGTGTTGATTGGGAGGTGTTTCATAATGACCCAAAACATATAGCCAAAGCAACCCAGGAGTTTATTAAAGCAAAGATCTGGAATATTCTTGAATGGCCAAGTCAGTCACTTCATCTGAACCCAATTGAGCTGCATTTCACTTGTTGAAGAATAAACTTTGGACAGAAAGGCCCACAAACAAACAGTAACTGAAAGCAGATGCAGTAAAGGCCTGGCAGAGCATTAAGAAGGAGGAAATCCAGAATCTGGTGATGCAAGGCGTTTTCAACCAAGTATTAGAAATGAACATTTTATTTTGAGTTTTTTTATTTGTCTAATTACTTTTGAGCCCCTGAAATAAAGTGATTGTGTTAAAAAAAAAGGCTTTAGTTCCTCACATTTTTATGCAATCTTTTTGTTCAACCCACTGAATTAAAGCTGAAAGTCTGCAGTTCAACTGCATCGGAGTTGTTTCATTCATTGTGGCAATGTACAGAACCAAAATTAGAAAAAAACTTGTCTCTGACCAAAGATGTATGGGCCTAACTGTAGATGAAAAGTATGTATGATCTAAGGGTGACAAAATACAGGCCTGTCTGACAGTTATCCAACTAAAATGTTTATTATTGGGATACCTTATCCCAATGTACATCAACAGATAACATTTTTAGTTTGGACAGATTTCCATCAATTGGCATTCATGGCCATATGATCTGGGGACAAACTCAACATAGACAGCACTTCTGGACAGGATTTATTGTAGAAGGTTGCTGGAAAAAAAGGCGAATTGGTCACTAGCGAATTTGCCCTGCTTAGGGAATTTGCCCCCTAGTCTTGCAGGAAACAATGATGCTAGAATTATGGGGGGAAATGGTAGACTGTGGGTACAAAAATGAATTGCATCTAAAATTTCACCTGTACTTAAGCTACCTTTGCTGGGTAATAAATACAAGTACTTGCACCCAACGCTCCCCCGTGCGTCCAGAAGAACAACTGGTGACACCCTGATTTTCCAGTGTACTAGGATCTATGTAAATAGCCCCTGATATGTTTACTTAAAGATAAGAATAATAATTTTAGAGTCTATTTCCCATAGATCCAAATATTAAAGGGGCAGTATAGCCTGAACAATAATTGCTGCCTATTGCTGTCATTTGGAAATATGTATGGTTTATGTTATTTCTTGCACGAAACAGGGCATAATCTGACATTGAAACTAAAGTTCCTTTCTACTTCCTGGTCCCTATGAGCACAATAGAAACAAATCAAAAGCCCCCCTTTCCCACCTTAAGCCTGTTAGGCTATGGGTAAGTGAACCTTATTTGAAAGCTGGAAAAAGTCAGAAAAATATGGCAAATCATTCAAAAACTATAAAAAATAAATAAAAAAGACTAATTTAAAAGTTGCTTAGAATTGGCCATTTATGATACTAAAAGATAACTTAAAGATAAACCATCCCTTTAACGAGTGACATCCCACTCTGTTTTTGAATTATTCTTTGAGCTTCAATTATTCTATGAGCTTCATTTGAAGCTTCCAAACATTTTCTTTGACTTACATACAGTACTTTCATGGACTTCATTAAACCTAGTCTTCAACAGTCTTAACTAGAGATGTTTATATGTTTTTTTTTTTTTTTAAATTAAAGCTGAATTCTTGCCCAGCACTTTGGTTATGCTCTGGAATACGGCACAAAACTTTAGCTAATGGAAGGGGAAGAGAAATAATGAGTTTTATCATGGATGTCCCCTAGAGAAACACAAGCTGCCAAAGAAATATAGTGGCAAGGTGACTTTTACACTGATGTTTTGACCCATTTATTAGTTTGATATTTCAAGTCATTGTTCTGGTAAAATGTACTGGGGGGGTCTTCTGTATCATTCAGGTGTGCTGTGGTATGCCTCGTGTCTTAGGAATGGTGGTTCGGCACTCTACACCACTCAAGTAATGAGCCTATACTGTAACTCCATTCATTGCTTCATGTCCTCCATCCTAGGATATATTGCTTTTTAGCTTCAAAGGCAGCTAAAGGGCCACAGACGAAGCATTATTTTAAAACCATGTGGAACACAATATGCAAGTTCTTTTTGGAAGACCCTCTGAACCTCATATCTTTAATTTTGATGAGCAAGTCTGTCCCAAATTGCGAAACGCATTGAAGTCAATGGGCATCGACATTTTTTTACGTGCAACAATTTTTTCTGAGCACCACAAAAATTGACAGATGGCGAAATGCAGAATTGCGGTGCAAATCCATGGCTGCCGAAAAAAATTGCTCATCACTAATCTTTAATTCTTAATCCAACAAAAATGGATATTCTCTTTGTAAACAAGCTAAGCCTGTAATATCTCCCAGACATATTAGTCATCTCTGAGTAACTGGCAGTCTGAAAATATTTAATTAATAAGTAATTAACCATGTTACCACAAATTAAATTCAATAAAGACAATTACAACTTTCCACCCAACATTTTATTACTTGTTTACATAAACAAGCTGAGAAAGAAGTGAAGATGTAAAATAAAATGCCTTTAAAGGGGCTGTTTACCTTTAAATTAACTTATAGTATGATGTAGAGACTGATATTCTGAGACAATTTGCAATTGGTTTTCATTTTTTATTATTTGTGGTTATGGGTTAATTAGCTTTTTCAGCAGCTCTTCAGTCTGCAATTTCGGGTTGCTAGGGTCCAAATGACCTTACAACCGTGCACTGATTTGCACAAGATACTAGAATATGAACAGGAGAGGCCTAAATAGAAAAATGAGTCATAAAAAGCAGCAATAACAATACATTTTTAGCTTTACAGAGCATTTGTTTTTTAGATGAGGTCAGTGACCCCCATTTGGAAACTGGAAAGAATCAGAAGAAGGCAAATAATTCAAAAACTAAGAAAGAAAATAATGAAAGCCAAATGAAAAGTTGCTTAGAAAAAGCCACTCCATAATATACTAAAAGTTAACTTAAAGGTAAACCACCCCTTTAAATATACCAATACATCACATGTTAATGTGCCACGACAAGTCATAGAAACTCTGTAACAATGGGAATTGTACAAATACAGTACACATAAAATAAGATGTTGAGCTGAGTTATGCCTCAAATTTTACATTTGATACCCTCCAGTGGAACTGGGGCTCACCAGTGAAGGACGACTTTGTCCTGTTTCGCTTCGCCGGCAAATTCGCAAATTTCCCAAGAAATTCGTGAAGCGGCAAAAAAATTGTGAAATTTTAGATGCCCGCTTCAATTCATTGAAGTCAATAGGCGTCCGAATAATGTTGTCGCACGACAGTTTTGACGCAAGCAACTATTCTGACGCATGTCCAATTTTTTTTGACACCGGCAAATTTTCAAGGCAGTTTTGCGAATTTATTCGCCAGTGATGAAACAAGGAAATTTGCTGCAAATTCTCGTCTGGCAAATTTATTTGCCCATCACTATGTCTCACCACTGTATAGGAGCTTTTCACCTATAAGGTGAATAACCATGAGGAACTTGGCCCAGGAGAGGTAAACAAGCACCTTCATGAGACGTTACAAATGCTCCCAAGGATAGAATTTGTCTCTTAGGGCATTAAATACTGCTGTGAACCCATTATTTCTCTGTGTTGATTCCAGTGGCAGTTACTTGGACCTACAGATGCACCAAGATGATTGTTGCCCACGAGCACTGATTGCTGGTTGAGGCTGTCAGATGAAAGACATGCACTTCCAGGAGGTCAATAAAGGGTTTAGGCAAATGTCTAACATTTGAAGCAGAAGTAGTTTGATTTCAGTAACTAAAAAAGAAGTCAGATGTAGTTTATCCTCTGCCATTTATAGCTACAGAGACAAAAAAGGATCTGTGAAAAAGCATCGGTGGCAGTGAATTGTGAAAATTATAAATTAATTAAGGAAAAGGTTAGCTAGAAAGTATGCCCATTTACAGGCTTCCATTGTTCCATTGAGGCACGACAAAAAGATGTTTTATATCTTTTATTTCGGTTAAACAAGTTCCGACCACAGAAAAGAGATTTTTTTTTTTTTTAAGAAAGGCAGATTTTGCCTTATATAGACAGTACAGTATAAGCTCTTTGCACTTTATTTGAAACTGTACATATCTGGGGACAGATGAAAGACTTTACTTATGCCTCATTCCATGGTAACTGGGGCCAGGGTTGATCTGCAGCCACAGATACAATCATATAGAAGGGGGCACCAGGTTTGAAGGTTATGATTCTCTTTAAAAACTCAAATTATTTTAAGTGATTCCACAACATGTTTTGAAACATGTTCAAAACATGTTGTGGAATCACAATATTTTTGCACATATCCTGCATGTAGAGAGACATGATGTCTGGTGGTTTTAATAGAGTGAGCTATAATACATCTTCTAGGAGCCCCCTATAAGATATATTGGATCTAACTGTCAATGAATATTGGGGGGGATTTGAACCCGATGAAGGTTCCCTAGTGATCTAAAACATCTTTAAAGGGGAAATATTGCAAAAATGGGAATTTAATATAAGCTTTCTCATACTGAAATAAGAAACTCACTGTCTCAAATAACAGTACAAACAAAATAATTGCCTTTTGCACAAATTTCGCATGTAGAGAGACATGATGTCTGGTGGTTTTAATAGAGTGAGCTCTAATACACCTTCTAGGAGCCCCCTATAAGATATATTGGATCTAACTGTCAATGAATATCTGACACCCAACTCCTGCATGAAGACAAAATTAAGAAAAACAGATGCTCAGAGAGGAATAGTGAAGATAAACTTGATTATTTCAGAAACAATGCAGAATTTTTCATTGATTGCATTTAGAAAACTACTTAATTAAGCATGCTGAAGCTTATATTAAATGTATATTTATAATTATTATTAAATTTTAATTTTTGCCATAGTTTCCCTTTAAATAAATTATGCTCTGATACTACTATTGAGGTCTCCAGTGAGCTTGTTCAAATCAGCTGATCGAGAGCAAACATCTGACCTGGAGACCTGGGGACAATCTTCATTTTTATTACATTACCCATAGCATTAACTATATACTAATATAACCCGAATCATATACAGGATTTTGTAGCTACACAAATTCCCTATCCCATGGCCTACTGTAAGTCAGAGGCCTTGGAACTCTTCTTCCTCCCATAGATGCATTGTGCATAGTAGCTAAGGAATCACATTCATGTAGGGCTCTCACTAGTGATGGGCTTCACCAGAAAATTCACAAAAAATTAGTGAAATTTGAAAATTTACGTATGTCCGAAAAGTCGCTCACGTCAATTTTGACCCCGGGGAATTTTCAGCAGCAAACTTTTGCGGGACTTTCCCACCACAAATTCGCAAATAAATTCGCCTATCACTAGATCTCACCTCTGCAATATCTAATGAGAGAAAGAAGGCTGTTGCTTGATATTAGCCAAGATAGTCATGAATATAAAGTTGAGAAAATACTTTGCCTGGAGTAAAATTGTTATTGTCAATCTTATTGCTTCCTTACAGCTTTTTATATAGTTCCTTCCTTATCATATGCCATAGCCCCTTTGTTATGCTTTGATACTATAACAAGAACCTAGATAAGGACATTGATAAATTTGTTATATTGGAACTTCACAAAGCAAAGACAATTCCTTGGTTTCCTTTAGCAGAAAATATTACAATGTACTTATACTTATAGTTCTTATAGTTCTTCTGTGTGCAAAGTTTGGTACATTACTGAAAAGCCGTCATGGTTCATCCCATAACAAGACCATGGAGAAAAGAGAAACATTATAAAGATTATGTTCCTTCACATTACTTTCTGGGGGGAAATTGTAAAGTGCTCGTTTAATCTGCTTTCTCTACCTTTCTCCATAAAAATTGTTTTTTGGCGAGGCAG
The DNA here is from genome assembly GCA_038501925.1 of Xenopus petersii. NCBI lineage: Eukaryota > Metazoa > Chordata > Amphibia > Anura > Pipidae > Xenopus > Xenopus petersii. The sequence continues at coordinate 14,952,477 of CM076682.1, forward strand.
ATTTGATTTCAGCTCCCATTGAGACTGCAATGTTGAACCCTACCAGGAGGTCCAGGGCAGGGAACGACGCTTGTTAAGACTGAAGGGAAATTCAGTGCCTTGACAGTCACTGTTTTTTTTCCCCATCAATTCTAGAGCTGCTTGGACTTTCTAGAGCAGAGTAACTCACCTATTAAGGGCTAAAACATGTTGCTTAGCTGTGGACAAAATTTATTGTGCATATACAGGGAAAATACTATCTATTTATATGTTAAAATGTTATTTTTCAGTGTTCTTGGAAAATGTATTCTGTACAAGGAGCCTTATTATCTGCATATATTCTTATGAGTGGGAGCTGCCATGAATGCCCTGATGAGGCAACTTTCAGAATCAGTAATAAAAATCAGGGATGCACGGAATCCAGGATTCGGTTCGGGATTCGGCCTTTTTAGCAGGATTCGTCCGAATCCTTCTGCCCGGCCGAACCGAATCCAAATCCTAATTTGTATATGCAAATTAGGGACAAGGAGGGAATTTGCATGACTTTTTGTCACAAAACAAGGAAGTAAAAAATGTTTTCCCCTTCCCACCCCTAATTTGCATATGCAAATTAGGATTCGGATTCGGTTCGGTATTCGCCTGAATCTTTAGCAAATGAATCCACCAAAATAGTGGATTCGGTGCATCCCTAATAAAAGTGTGTCCCTGTGTGGTAACTGATCAGAACACTTGGCTTATAACTAATCATAATAGATAACGTGGAGTAAGAGGCCTTTTATCTATTGACTGAACAAAGCATTAAAGGAAAACTATACCCCCAAAATAAACACTTAAGCAACAGATCATATTAAGTGGCATATTAAAGAATCTTACCAAACTGGAATATATATTTAAGTAAATATTGCCCTTTTACATCTCTTGCCTTGAGCCACCATTTCGTGATGGTCTGTGTGCTGCCTCAGAGATCACCTGACCAGAAATACTGCAGCTCTAACTGTAACAGGAAGAAGTGAGGAAGCAAAAGACACAACTCTGTCTGTTAATTGGCTCATGTGACCTAACATGTATGGTTTGTTGGTATGTTTGTGAGTACAGTGAATCCTACGATCCCAGGGGGCGGCCCTTATTTTTTAAAATGGCAAATTTTCTATTTATGATTACCCAATGGCACATACTACTAGAAAAGTATATTATTATGAAAATGGTTTATTTACATGAAGCAGGATTTTACATATGAGCTGTTTTATGCAATATCTTTTTATAGAGACCTACATTGTTTGGGGGGTATAGTTGTCCTTTAAGTAGAAGACTCCATGACCATACTGAAGTCCCTTGTGCTCCTCTTTGAAGTAATAGAGATGTGATGCTCACAGACTTTGCAGCACGTGACGACCCTGTACATTGTAGCTATGTCAAAATTACAATAAGACCCAATCAATTTTGCCATAGCTTTGTACATACATTACAGAGAATCAGCCCCACTCTTAGGTCTTAATTTACTAATTTCTATTGAGAGTCAATACTAATTGACAAAGGTCCACTACCAGGAGTGAAATGCTGGCAAAAGGGTAAATGCACATTGAGACATGTGTAGTCCAAGCCCTCATTGGAGGTCCAACCTTTGGTGAGGCCCACACCTTACAATATAACAAGATAACAGAAATAGGAAAATATTGGTGTGAGAGTAATTTATCCATAGTCCTCATAATATCTAGGACAGTGAATATGTTTTCACCCCAAATCTCTTACTTATTGACGTTCTACTTACCCTAAGTAGCATTCAGGCTGAGCCACCATCAGCCATTCCTCCAAACTCCTACAAGGGGAAAGCGCCACATATTTGGGGACTTTTGACCAACGGGGTGGCTGGTTTCCTGTAAATAATGTATCTACAGAACATGCTGGGCAGCACCAGGGTAAAATATATATATCCTTATATGGTAGAATGCACAGCAGTAGGAATAGGGCTAACTGTGTGCATAACTGTGCAAATGTCTAACACATAGACATATAAAGATACAGATGGAGCAAACTCATCCTAATTGGCCTTCAAGCCTGGCTTTCATGTGTATCTAGGAGAGCAAATTCTCCCCAAATCTTATACTAACTAACATTTAGGCTAAGCCTGCACGGGTCACTCCTCCAAGCACCTCAAAGAGTGCCAGCCTTTCTGGTCGAGGTTTTCTGGGAAAAAAACCTAAAATTTTTAGAGGAAAAGAAAAACTAGATTTTTTTGAGTAACCCCAACCTGTCGAGGTCATGTATAAGTCAATGGGTAATGTCCCTTTTACAATTTGAAGATTTTGTGATCTGAGGTGGGTATTGCCCGGAGTTTTCGGGCAATAACCAGAAAAATTTGTATGAATAGAGTTTTTGCTCGATTTTATTGATTTTTTTCTTAAGCCGTTTTTTTCGAGTTATTTTATTGATAAATAAGAAAAAATTGTGGATGTGAGTTTGGTTGACCTTGGTTTAATAAAAAAGTGAGATAAATTCGAGTTTTAGCAAATTACCCCCTTAATGTATGCATCTACAGTACATTCCAGGCAGCACCAGAGTATACCATATGGCAGAGAACTTTTGTAACTTTGTGCAAATGCCTGATACAGTACATATAAAAATACAGATGAAGCAAACTTAATTTGACATATTACACAGCGCACCATGACAACTATAAGTCACAGAATTCATATCAAGGGAAGTAGTTGATCAATTTAAATGGAGTGACATGGAGTAAGAAGCTCAACAACACTAAATAACATCCAGAGTAATAGGTAATTGCTGAATAATATTTGTTTTATTAATACAGTCTTTCTCTTCTCTTGCAAAATTAGTTTCAGCCTCCCAAAGACCGGGACACATCAACTGACCTTTTGTCCATCCAGTTGACAAGGACAAAACCCTTGCCTTGCCCTGTTCCAAGATTTCATGTTTCACTTACGTAAGAACAGATACTCCATGCTAATGTACATATTAAAGCTGATTTTTGAAGTACTTGTCATTTTTGGCTGAATATTCTCATACTTTCCTAAAGCCAAACAATATTTGGTCTTTGCTTTAAATCTATTTTCTGAAATTCCCCGTTGTGCCATCTGGAACATTCACATTATATAATGTCTATATATATGATATATTTAGATCTATTTGCTAACACTTTGCCAATTAGCCATTTTACTTCTCATTTTCTATGCATGCATGTACATTATTTAACTCGTCGCTGTAACATAGAGATTAATGGTACCAAGCTTGTTCTCACCTGTAAACCTAGAAAGATGCCTTTGGTGGGTTTTTCAGGTTAATGTTAATGCTCAAATACAGAATTTTGTATCTAACCTGAAAGTAAATAAAATCATATCCATATTTACAACCAGAGGATAAATAGCAAACAGTATGGCAAGATCTCTTTATTAATACTTCCAAAGCCATTTTCCTATTGCAAGTAATGAATTGGCATGCTCATTGTCTGAATCTGCTGAGAAAATAAACAGTGCTCCATCTGTGTTTTCATTTCCAGAAGCTAATTAACTAATTAGCCGAACATATAAGACTAACTTAAATGGATACTGGCAATTAACAACAGATGCTTGTGTTTCCCCTGAATCTGGTCCTAGAGCTTGGAACCCCTATGCAGAATCAACAGAATAGATTGGTAGACCTTGCATTGGCTTTTGCACAATATGGCCTTTAAATCTCTATTACGAGTTATTGGCTAAGGTCAACTTTTTTTAATACTTGAAAAACTCTTTCCTTGGGCATGGCTATAAAAAATAATTCTCTTGAGCAGTTTATGAAAGCGTTTTAACCATTTAAGAAGGGCAAATAATTAATGTCCTTGGTTATAAAGTCCAAGTAGGAATGTTTTTAAAGTGGAGAGAAGGTGCTTATAACCTAGATATGGTTTGTATAAATATTCAATATTCTTTTTTAGAAGTCTTCCCATAAGACACTAGGGCTTTCCATTAGAAAATACCAAGAATAGGCATAATAGGCATTAATACTCATGAAAAACAGGTGACACAGGCACAGGTAATCTTACATTGCAAATGTTTATTTTTTGTGTACTTCTTTTAGATCATCTAGAACTTAAGTATAGCAAGAATTATTGTGTAATTGTCTAAATCCTAGTGAAGAACTAACCTTTTTGGACATTAGGGTTTTTCAAAGTCAGCTGTTATGTTATTAATAGACATTGGGACAGATTCAAATCGATGGGAAACATTACTTTATTATTTTTTAACAACATGTGAAAACTTATGGATGAGTTTCAATTAGAGGAGAATAAACTTTTCTCCTAATTCTGTTCCAGTTTTCCCATAGTCTTTAGTGGAGTTTTCATGTGATAAACACTAAAATAAGTTTTTCTCACTGAATTGCATCTGATTCTATGGGAAAATATGGAATTGGGCTCAGAGTCAGAAGTGTAGAGGGCCCAGTGAGGCCCTAATTCAGTGATCTCCAACCAGTGGCTTGTGAGCAACATGTTGCTCTCCACTCAGTGGCATAACTAGATATTACTGGGCCCCACAACAAATTCTTTTTCAGGTCCCCAAAATATCTAGAGATTGACCTGTTTTACCAATATCTACTGAAATTGCATATGAATTAGGGTCTCATGGGGCTCCTATACTTCCTGGACCCCCCTGAAGCCACAGGGTCTACTTCCTCAGTAGTTACGCCACTGTCTCCACTCCCAGTGATGTTGCTCCCAGTAGCTTCATATTGAGTGCCCATTTTGAAATTCCTGGTTCAAATTTTTTCAAAAATGTTTCCAAAAATTTTGGAGGCATGAAGACACAGGTTTACTTCAACAGAGCCTCCTGCAGGCTAGCAGTCCACAAACTAAGGCCCCATCTAGAATATGCTGTACAGATCTCCAGGGCTCAAACCTGAGGAGTGATACCGTATGTATAAATATTTAAGAGAATCATATAATAATCTCTCTAATGCTTTATTTAACAGTAGGTCTTTCCAGCTAACACGTGGCAACTCAATCCAATTAGAAGAATTGAGGTTCCGGCTAAAGGGTTTTTTTACAGTGAGAGCTGTGAAGATGTCAAATTCTCTCCATGAATCAGTCTTACTGGCTGACACATTACAGTACATGAAAAGGTTGGATGGTGTTTAGCAAGTGAGGGAATACAGTGTTATTATGGAATATAGCTCATAGTACAAGTTGATCCAGGAACTGGGTCATCTTGGAGTCAGGAAGGAATTCTTTTCCCCCTCTGAGGAAAATTGGAGAGGCTTCAAATGGGGTTTTTTGCCTTCCTCTGGATCAACTGGCAGTTAGGCAGGTTACATATAGACTTAAAAGGATGAACTTGAGGGACCTGTGTCTTTTTTCAATGTAATTTGCTATGTTACAATAGTTACATAGTTAAATCGGGTTGAAGTCCATCACGTTCAACCCCTCCAAATGAAAACCCAGCATATCTACACACACCCCTCCCTACTTTCACATAAATTATATATACCAATATCTATACTAACTATAGAGTTTAGTGTCACAATAGCCTTTGATATTATGTCTGTCCAAGAAATCATCCAAGCCATTATTAAAGGCATTAACTGAATCAGCATCACAACATCACCCGGCAGTGCATTCCACAACCTCCCTGTCCTGACTGTGAAGAACCCCCTACGTTGCTTCAAATGAAAGTTCTTTTCTTATAGTCTGAAGGGGAGGCCTCTGGTACGGTGATCCACTTTATGGGTAAAAAGGTCACCTGCTATTTGTCTATAATGTCCTCTAATATACTTGTAAAGTGTAATCATGTCCCATTTCTCAAGCATCTTTTTTCCAGAGAAAACAATCCCAACCTTGACAGTCTCCCCTCATAATTGAAGTCTTCCGTCCCTCTAACCAATTTAGTTGCACTTAGTCTCTGCACTCTCTCCAGCTCATTTATATCCCTCTTAAGGACTGGAGTCCAAAACTGCACTGCATACTCCAGATGAGGCCTTACCAGGGACCTATAAAGAGGCAGAATTATGTTTTCATCCCTTGAGTTAATGCCCTTTTTTATACAAGACAGAACTTTATTTGCTTTAGTAGCCACATAATGACACTGCCCAGAATTAGAAAACTTGTTATCTACAAAAACCTCTAGATCCTTCTAATTTAAGGAAACTCCCAACACACTGCCATTTAGTGTATAACTTGCATTTATATTATTTTTGCCAAAGTGCATAACCTTGCATTTATCAACATTGAACCTCATTTTCAATGCCCACCTCCAGGTCATTAATAAACAAGTTGAAAAGCAAAGGACTTAGTACAGAGCCCTGCGGTACTCCACTAACAACACTGGTCCAATTAGAAAATGTTCTATTTACCATCACTCTTTCTGCCTTACTCAACTAGCAGTTAGACAGGTTTTATATAGACTTAAAAGGTCAAACTTGATGTCCATGTGTCTTTTTTCAACCATAGTTATTATGTTACTATGTTGAACCAGCAGTAACTTTAGTGGAGAATGGTGCCAAGAATGGTGCCAAGAATGCGCCCATGCAAGTCCAAAAACAAAAAGTTTCATTAAAGCACATGCACCAAACCATATATATTGGCTCACATATACTGCATAGCTTATGGAATTGTCCAGAACTATACCAAGGTAAACAGTGGGATGACGGGTCATGCTCATGGTAAAAGATGGCCCCAGAACTGCTGGAATTTAGAACTTACTTTATGTTAATCAATCATGTGCATTGTGTTTAATTCAGTACAGACATTCTTGCATATTGCTTAAGTGCCACCTTAGCAGTTCAGTAGCAACAGCTGACCATCAAACCAGTAGCTGAAAATGTACTTCATTTATAGTAGGTATGTAAATGAACTTAACCCAGTATAATTCAATCCATCATCTAGTTCTTGGCTCTGGTATGTAATTTATTTGAACACCCACTCCCCCAACTCAGTGGAGGTCCAGGGTCATTGAGAACTTACATTACAGACAAAACCCCCAGTGAAAGCTGGCTATGGGATATTACTACACATGTAGTGTACTGTATAGAAGTAGAAGAAAGTAATAAAGATTTTTCCCATGTGTGTGAAGATATGAAAATAAAAGTCAATGACTTTTGTCAAACTGTCTTCATAAAATCTTTACTCTACCCAATGTTATACCTTTATGTTTGGATTGTTTTTATTTCAATCTAATCGCAGAAATAGGATACGCGTGAAAACAGAACTCATCTGTCATAGTCCATTTTAAACCAAACATACTGAATGTATTGTATGTTAAGTGTTCTAGGTGATATTGACCTTAAATTATCCCCACATGCTGATGGTTTCTATGAGGAAATATAGTCATAATTTCATTATTATTCCAAACATAAAAAGCTGCCAAGCTAAAGAGGTACAAAATTGCCCAGAATGTCCACTGTTTCATGTTTCAGACCTTTCCAAACAGGATGAAATAGTTCTGAGAAAATAAATAGAAAATTAATAATTTGAGAAAATGTGGAGTTTGGTAACATCAACCTTGTTTGGGGACATTGAGTGTGCTATGCCAGGCATATAATTCCATTTTTGGCAGTTTTTTAAGGTGTGTTACATGTACAAAGATAAAAACAAAAAGCCATGAGTTCTAGGTGTTACAGTTACAAGGATGTCCTGGAGATAATCAGCAGTTGGGCATGTAAAGGTAGGTCCATAAATATTTGGACAGAGACAACTTTTTTTCTAATTTTGTTTATGTATATTACCACAATGAATTTTAAATGAAACAACTCAGAAACTTTCAGCTTTAATTCAGTGGGTTGAACAAAAAGATTGCATAAACATGTGAGGAACGAAAGCCTTTTTTAACACAATCACTTTATTTCAGGGGCTCAAAAGCAATTGGACCATTGACTCAAAGGCTATTTCATGGGCAGGTGTGGGCAATTCCTTTGTTATGTCATTATCAATGAAGCAGATAAAAGCCCTGGAGTTGATTTGAGGGGGAGGGGCTTGTATGTGGAAGATTTTGCTGTGAACAGACAACATGCGGTCAAAGGAGCTCCCCATGCAGGTGAAACAAGCCATCCTTAAGCTGCAAAAACAGAAAAAACCCATCCGAGAAATTGCTACAATATTAGGAGTGGCAAAATCTACAGTTTGATACATCCTGAGAAAGAAAGAAAGCACTGATGAACTCAGCAACGCAAAAAGACCTGGACGTCCACGGAAACAGTGGTGGATGATCTCAGAATCATTTTCATGGTGTAGAGAAACCCCTTCACAACAACCAAACAAGTGAACAAGACTCTCCAGGAGGTAGAGTATCCATATCTAAGTCTACCATAAAGAGACATAAAAACACTGCATGAAAGCCAATACAGAGGGTGCACTGCAAGGTACAAGCCACTCATAAGCATCAAGAATAGAAAGGCTAGATTGGACTTTGCTGAAAAAAAAAAAACATCTAAAAAAGCCAGCACAGTTCTGGAAAAACATTCTTTGGACAGATGAAACCAAGTTCAACCTCTACCAGAATGATGGCAAGAAAAAAGTATGGAGAAGGGGTGGAACAGCTCATGATCCAAAGCATAGCACATGATGTATAAAACATTTGGGAGGCAGTGTGATGACTTGGGTGTGCATGGCTGCCAGTGGCACTGGGACACTAATGTTTATCCATCATGTGACACAGGACAGAAGAAGCCGATTGAATTCTGAGCTCTTCAGAGACACTGTCTGCTCAAATCCAGCTAAATGCAGTCACGTTGATTGGGAGGCGTTTCATAATGACCCAAAACATACAGCCAACATTTTATTTTCAGTTTTTTAATTTGTCCAATTACTTTTGAGCCCCTGAAATGAAGTGATTGTGTTAAAAAAAGGCTTTAGTTCCTCACAATTTTATGCAATCTTTTTGTTCAACCCACTGAATTAAAGCTGAAAGTCTGCGGTTCAACTGCATCTGAGTTGTTTCATTTAAAATTCATTGTGGTAATGTACAGAACCAAAGTTAGAAAAAAAAGTTGCCTCTGTCCAAATATTTATGGGCCTGTACTGTATATCATGTACATAGATTTTTCAGAGAATAAACATTTGAATAATAAGGCTGATACCGTCATTTTCCAGATCATATCTAATAAGACGTTTTCTAATAACTGCAAGCTAAGTTTTAGATTCAAATATGTGGTTCCTTGCAGAAGATGACATCCACATCTACGCTACTCTGCTACTAACCTTGGTTTCCCCTCTTGTACATTTTGGATTCTAACGAGTCACCCTTGAGACACGTGCTGGAAAAAGATTAATTTAGCTGTTCCTGTGCCTGGTGTTGAAATCAGCTACTGTGATGTTTTTCCTCTGATGTCACATAGGTCTCTCCACAATAAATGTATTATACAAAGTCAACATCTAGCAAGTCATTGCCATAATGGAACTCATTCAGATCCCATTTCTTGGGGTCAGTGTTGCAAATGGAATGCCAGTTTAATCAGCTGAAATAAATTGCTTTTAGGAAGCTTCTCTAGAAGTTGGAAACTCCTTTAAACATGTGGGTACTATTTAGAATCCCACAGCATATACTCTTGGGCATTGAAATGGAACCATATATACAGTACATTTAAGTCATTTAATACTGAATCATGTTGAATTCAAGAGATGAAGGGGCACTATGGGATAGCGATGTGGTCTTGGTATTCACTTGAAGTGGTCTAAGTTTTCTGAGCAAGAATGGTGAAATTTTTTGGAGCAAGTATAAGATATTTTATATACTTTTAAGGTGGAGCAAACCAACCATTATCTAGATCAGTGGTCTCCAATCAGTGACTCGTGAGAAACATGTTGCTCACCAACCCCTTGAATGTGGCTTCAGTGGCCTCAAAGCAGGCGATTATGCTTGAATTTAATCGACAGAAATGGCTAGGTGCATTGCCCATTAAGCAAAAAGCCTGATTAACCCACAGTTGAGGTGGTGCTCTGGCTATAATTATTGTATGATACTTTATTATCATTTCTGGTCACAGATGACCAAAAAAAACAGCCTTATATACAGCACTCATCAGGATATCATTAAAAATTTATTTTTATTCGTAAAGTGCACTTGAACACATGAACTCACAAGTTAAAACTGCTCTGATGTTCTTCTGGATAAAAAAAAATAGAAACTTTTATCAAATCTTTCCTAACCAGAAGAACATCAGAGCAGCCTCTTTCTTTCTCCTGACAACTTCCTTGACTACTTGGTGGTCAGACTGGTCAGAAAATGACCAGCAGGTGTCGCTGTTGTAACAAAATTCAGTACATGTAACCTTTAATATCTTGGAATTAAAAAAAAAAAAATAATGAATGTACATCAGTTTTACATTCACTTATTTTAAGGTTTACTTATCCATTAAGCCTCTATTGGTCCCAAAGGCAATTGCACAATGTTATATTGCTCACATGGTGATTGTATGTAGAACTTCAGGTGAAAATTCCCAAAATGTAGAGGTTCCTCCACATAAAGGAGCTTCCTTGCCCTTTGCACGTCTTTCCCCAGGTCCAGTTGTTGACTGCATTTTTAGGCTGCTAAAGCAATACCCTATCATCTGAGAATCCACAAAAGAGCAGCAGGAATCCCTTTATATTTTAGGTATGACCTTGCTCTGAACCTATTAAAAATCATTTTTTTGTCACATTAAGGGAACATTTTGAATCCACTCTTTCTCATGCTGCTTGTGCTTTCCTAAGCCCCTTGGTGCCACTTTACACAGTAGGGAAGTCTTCAGAAGCACTTTTTCAGTTTTCTAGGAAAATCTCCCCTGGAGGTAGAGTTACAGATGAATCATTTCTTTGCATTACTGTGTGTGTGGGGGGGGTACAATTTTTATTTATAATGTGAATAGCTGAGACAACTGGAGAGCAACCTGTGCAAATAGCATTAATACTGAATGGCTTCCCCAGATAAATAGACTTGATGATATATTTTACTGTTCTCAATGTGATTTCATTATGTATATGAATAATAGAAACATAATATTAGACCGAACCCTAAACCTATTGTTCAAGCTAGAGCAGTTAAAAGCATTTACCTGTCAGTTACCTATGATAGGCGTTAAGAATTATCGATAATAATAAAAAAGGCATTTAGTATAAAAATAATTTACTCCATGCATCACTACAAGCAAGACAGAATGCAATGTGCAAAAAAAGTGTTCAATTCACCATCTGCACATAGATAAAATGAGCCCAGAGACCTGCATTAAAACTGATGAATATAGCACTGCCTGCATTTGGTCACTGGAGGGGTGGGTGGCATGTAGTCATCCCTCCGTACCCATCCCTTGACCTGTGCATAATACACAAGTTATTGAGCATTGCCAGACATAGGCTGCAATGGGGCCCTGCATTTATTGGGAGCTTTTTGGCAGGCGGTAAGGACAAGGTTGGATTTTGCAAAAGATGGACTCTCAGGTCTCTATTCACAGCTTTCTGGATAATGGGTTTCTGGATAAGGAATCCTATACTTGTACATCTAAACTTTACAACAGTATATCTGAAAGCCCCAACATAAGCAAGAGTTGGACTGACCAACGAAGGAAAATCCCAATGGGCCCCAGTCCTGCTGGGCTCTACTGATTGGCTGCTAATGTGTTGGACCCCAGCTGATTACTAGATGCTGTTCTGGGCCTGCCGATCATGCAATGTTGTCCTGGGCTCACTGACCATTCAATGCTGATCTGGGTCTATCGATCATCCAATCTTTTTCTGGGCCCTGCTGACAGACTGCCTGCTGCCATATTGGGTCCCATTTGATCATTCACCGTAGCCACACTGGGCCCTGCTGCCTGCCTGAACTCTGGAACAACACAAGAAAAAATAAAGATGGCCGTGTGTTCCACTGCCATTTTTAATTTTTTCCAACTTACTGGAATATTAAAGGGCATGTAAAGGCAAAAAAATAAAATCCCATTTTTACTTTCTGTAATGAAAAAGAAACCTATCTCCAATACACTTTAATTAAAAAATGTGTACCGTTTTTATAAGAAACCTGACTGTATGCAGTGAAATTCTCCCTTCATTTATTGCTGTGGATAGGAATTGTCAGACAGTCCCTAACTGCTGAGCAGGGAAACAATCATACTTATTTCCCAGCCATGCAGAACTCAAGCAGCTTTGTTTATGACGATCTCTAAGCAGCCCAGACCACACTGAGCATGTGCACAGTCTTAGTCTTGCAAAGATGTTTAACAAAGTTACAAGATGGTGACCCCCTGTAGCCAACTTTGAAAACATAAATCATTTGTTTGATTAGGCTTGTGGTGCAGTAAGTTCATGTTTATATTTAGTATACAAAATACAGCATTTCTAGCCTTATTCTATTTTAGACTTCACATGCCCTTTAAGATATGCAGGAGAAAGAGTAAGGCAACTCTAAAGACAAGACATATTCGTTAAATTCTTCTTGTGCAAGTGTGGGAGAGTTGATGATTTTCTGCAGTGATCTTACTATTCATGTCTGGGTTTAAAGCAGAAAACTACACCGGCCGGGGTTATAAAGTTCAGCTTTTCGTTCTACTGTGCATGTGCAGCCACACGAATAAGGAGGAAGACCGAAGAAGAAAACTGGCCCGGGGTTTCAGGTAAGTCAATACAATCACTTGGGGGTGCCTAACATTTGGCAACTCCAAGTGCACCAAGCATTTCCTTCTCCTTTAAGCAGTTCATCTTACTAGCATGTCTATGGTTAAGGTGCCCATTGCCCATATTCTGCACTGATCTGACTGGCATGCTTTGGGTTAACGGAGTGGTTATCCGTTTCTGCAGCAATCTTACTGGCATGTCTATGGTTAAGGTGCCCATTGCCCATATTCTGCACTGATCTGACTGGCATGCTTTGGGTTAACGGAGTGGTTATCCGTTTCTGCAGCAATCTTACTGGCATGTCTATGGTTAAGGTGCCCATTGCCCATATTCTGCACTGATCTGACTGGCATGCTTTGGGTTAACGGAGTGGTTATCCGTTTCTGCAGCAATCTTACTGGCATGCCTAGGTTTAAAATGCGTATTGTCTAATTTCTGCAGCATTTACTGCGCTTATGTGTTTGTTGGGCCCCTGGGGTGAGGTTCTCTGGTGGGCCCCTGGTACCCCAGTCTGATGCTGAATGATATGAGCACATTGGAGTAGCTGATATTTAATGATCTAAACTATCACTAAATATTTACCCATCAGGGATTTTTACTTGTCCTCTTGTAAATAAACCTCTGTATTTATCATCACACTTTTGCAAAACTCTCTTTTTTTTATTTCATGGAAAGCAATTGGCAAGAAAGCTAAAACAGATGTATTCCAACAAACCTCCATTCGAACTTGATGCCCTCTCACAGAAGGAGAAACAACACAAAAGAATCCTCTGCACTCAAAGATTATTTTTCTTGCTGGAATATTGATATCGCTCGAAAATTCTGTATCTGAAAATGGATGCAGACGCCGAACAAACAGAAAGAAGCCTTTTTATTTCAGACCAAAAGAGAAAAACACTATCTGCTGTCGCTTCATTTCTTGAAAAGATTAAGAAAATAATATCTCAGTAAGTCTTCAGAAAACTGGCAAAAAAAAGAGCTATTTCCCCAGAGAGACCCTTTCTTAGAATTAGATTTTTTTTTTCATCCCCTACCCATAAGAACTGTTATAAATTTACTGTGTTTTCTACATCTTTGACAAGACCTTCTTTAATTTCCTAATTATTTGCCTCCATGGTGTTAAATACAAAGGTCCCACTTTCCATTGAAATAACCAAACAGAAGTAATTATATTTCACTGCAGTTCATTTTTAATTCACTGAACTCAATACGGCTATGTTGTGGTTGAACAAACAGACGGACTACTCAGGGGGTCGGTAATTGGATAATGGGGTTAAAGGAGAAAAAACACAAAAGGACAAGAATGTGTGAAAAAATGACATATATAATAAACCTAAGCTATGGAAGCAGATTTAACTGTTGTGCAAAGAATAAAAAGACTTCCCAGAATTTCATCCTACTCCTCCTTCTTTATCTCAAAGCTGGGTTTGCCACTAATGACCATTAAGTAGAACTGCATCTCAGACCCATAGGGGTAATATTAATATTAATTTGGGATTTGGTTTGGTATTTGGCCAGGATTTGGCCTTTTCAGTAGGATTTGGCCAAATCCTCGTGCCTGGCCAAACCAAATCAGAATCCTTAAAATCACAGGCTGCGCGTGGTTCTCTTTGTCCCTTCCCGTTCAAGATTTGTATATGCAAATTAGGAATTGGTTCGGTATTAGGGCAGATCTTGCACAAAAGATTTAGGGGTTCAGCCGAATCCAAACTAGTGAATTTGGTTCATCCCTAATATTAATGCACCAGATACAAGTCCAACAGTACCAATGGGAGCAAAATTGCACCAATTAGTGCTCATTCAAAATCCGGGTCCTACCTGCAGGGCTGTATTTTGGTCTGGTGCTGCCCTTGTCACCGAACCTCTCCTGCACATTGGCACATGCGCAATGACATCAGCAGAAGAGGCATCATGATGTAATGATTGTGCATGTGATGTTACTTTTGATTGCTACCTCCACCAGATCACCGCACCTCTGACTCCAAGGAGTACATTGGAATGAATGCTGTAGCAGGAAAATAGTTTTTTTCCTTGTACAAAAGTTTTAGTTACTAAATAGTAATCCAAGGGCTGCCCCCTAAAGCTGCCACCCTAGGCACAAGCTCTTGTGTGCCCTCTGCACCTTTTGCTGGTTCAAAATTCCAGCCCCTAAATGTCAATCTCCACCCACCCCTCATAATTCATGGAGGGAGTGCAGGCAACTGAATCATGGCAGCAAAGCAAGGTGCTCAGTGCAAACAATATAGTTTGGGGTTTTTTTTGTACTTTGCAACCATCAGTAAATGAGCCCCATATCTAGGGATAAGCAATTTTTTTTCACCTCATACAGATTCACGTATAATTCCCATATTTTAGCAAGTGTTGCAAATTTATACTAATCTGTGCTAGAATTTCGCAATGTGTTTTGTTTCACTGGGAAACAAATTGGGGGGGGGGAGAAAACATCCACTGCCATCCACTCCAATGCATTTGGCACAAGAAAAAATCCATCAGAAAAGTCAACTGACTCCAATTTTTCTGTAGTTTCAAGAATTTTTCAATCCGCAAAACACTACTTATATCTCCTGCACCCTATTTATTATCTAATTAATGGTTAAGCCTGCCCAACCTGAATTTAATGACCCAAGTACATAGTTAAATCGAGTTGAAAAAAGACAAAGTCCATCAAGTTCAACCCCTCCAAATGAAAACCCAGCATCCATACACACACCCCTCGATACTTTCACATAAATTCTATATACCCATACCTATACTAACTATAGAGCTTAGTATCACAATAGCCTTTGATACTATGTCTGTCCAAAAAGTCATCCAAGCCCCTCTTATAGTCATTAACTGAATCAGCATCACAACATCACCCGGCAGTGCATTCCCCAACCTCACTGACCTCATGTAATGGTTGGCACCCTAAATCTACAACCGATGCCAAGCACCCTGGTCTCGGCTCGTGCTTCTGCCTGTAGCAGCCGCCTTTGGCCTCGGGAGGAGCCCTCAGCTACTTAGATGCTGCCAGGTCTTAAAAGGAGAGGTGCAAGGTGAGGGGTTCTAAACAGGCTGAGGGGCACAACTGTAGGCAGGGTCTTTTGGCTGAAGGTCACAATACAAAGCATTTGGCAGGATCGTAGTCAGATCAGGCAGGGTCAGGCAGGCGGAGAACAATCGTAATCAGGCAGGCAAGGGTCAAACCAGGTAGTCAATCAGAGGGTTAAGCAGAATCGGAGTCGGTAATCAGGCAAGGGTCAGGTTTCAGAAGATGGAATAGTCAAAGCCAAGCAGGGTCAAAAACAGATATCAAACAGGATCAGAATCAAATAGCTTACGCTCAAAACACCACAAGGATAAACCTATAACGGGCAAGGTACTGAAGCCAGAATGAGCCTTATATAGGGGTTTGAATTTCGCGCCAAAATGTGTCTTTGCACGGCTGCGTCATAATGCCCGTGTATCCGTGTCCATAAATAGAATGAGACGTGGGCGCGGCGCCCTAAGAACCCAAAATGGAGGAGGAAGAGCGGTGGGCGTCCCCGCCGCACCACTGGACCACCAGGGCAAGTAGTTTTTATTACACCTCACTGTAAAGAACCACCTATGTTGCTTCAAATGAAAGTTCTTTTCTTCTAGTCTAAAGGGGTGGCCTCTGGTATGGTGATCCACTTTATTGGTAAAAAGGTCCCCTATTTGTCTATAATGTCTTTTAATGTACTTGTGTAACCCTTTCGACACCCCTTTGTCGGTGTTACACTCCACGTGTGGCGCTTACCTGATTGCACGGACAAACCTGAGCCACTCGGCTGTGGTATTGGGAGAGACTGGGTACCTGGTAATTACTAGCGTACTGCCTCCACCTAGTGGGATCAGGGAATGCACCTATGGGTGGCCCCACTAAGTAATACAGTAATAACACACATACAGTATTGGTTAAACTGAATAACTGTTTATCATAAAATATATGGCCAACTAGTACATGTAGCACTCCTAACCGGTGGCAACAGGGCCTCACTAACTAACTTGCTGGCGCAAAGCTGTTTATCTAACTGAAAAGGCAAAGTCCTTAAATGTCCTTTAATAAAGTCTTTTTATCTTCAGCGCTCTTTAGGGTACTGTCCCTTTAAACAGGATTCTCACACAAATCCTCTTCAGATACTTTAGAGCTCTCTTCAAGTGAGTCCAGCACATTCAGTCATACAGTACGTCTACCAGCTCCTTTGGATGCTCAGATAGGAATCTCCTGCTGGTTGTTCCTCCAGTCTGTATTCCTTTCACACTCTCTGTCTCTCCAGGCACAGTATGTGGCTTCCCTGTGCCAGCCTGATCCAAATGAATGCTTGTGGTGCAGCCTCTCAGCTCTCTGGGCCTACCAGCAGCTCTGGCCTCTTTCTCTGTCCACAATGCGGTTCTCTATGCCAGGCTTTCTTCTTTTGCCAGTCTCTGTGACTTCCTCTTCCTGCCAGCCACTCCTTAGCTGCTGTGTCACTTCCTACAGCAAAGAACAGCTGGTTGCTAGGTAACAGCTTACAGCACACAGACACAAGCTTTGTTCTTCTGCCCTTATAGGGATAAGAGCAAGGGGTTTGCACAAATTCCCTACACTTGTAAATTGTAATCATGTCCCCTCGCAAGCTCCTTTTTTCCAGAGAAAACAACCCCAACCTTAACAGTCTCCCCTCATAATTTAAGTCTTCCCTCCCTCTAACCAGTTTAGTTGCACTTAGTCTCTGCACTCTCTCCAGCTCATTTATATCCCTCTTAAGGACTGGAGTCCAAAACTGCCCCCATACTCCAGATGAGGCCTCACCAGGGACCTATAAAGAGGCAGAATTATGTTTTCATCCCTTGAGTTAATGCCCTTTTTTATGCAAGACAGAACTTTATTTGCTTTAGTAGCCACAGAATGACACTTTCCAGAATTAGACAACGTGTTATCTACAGAGACCCTTAGATCCTTCTCATTTAAGGAAACTCCCAACACACTGCCATTTAGTGTATAACTTGCATTTATATTATTTTTGCCAAAGTGCATAACCTCCATTTATCTACATTGAACCTCAACATTTTCCAGTTTGCTGCCCAGTTTCCCAACTTAGACAAATCACTCTGCAAAGTGGCAGCATCCTACATGGAACCTATAGTTCTGCACAATTTAGTATCATCTGCAAAAATAGAAACAGTACTTTCAATGGCCACCTCCAGGTCATTAATAAACAAGTTGAAAAGCAAGGGACCTAGTACAGAGCCCTGCGGTACTCCACTAACAACACTGGTCCAATTAGAAAATGTTCCATTTACCACCACTCATTGTAGTCTATCTTTTAGCCAATTCTCTATCCAGGTACAAATACTATGTTCCAGGCCAACATTCCTTAATTTAACCAGTAACCTTTTGTGTGGCATCAAATGCTTTAGCAAAGTCAGTAAATCACATCCACTTCCATCCCAGCATCAAGGTCCCTGCTTACCTTCTCATAAAAAAGAAATTAAGTTAGTCTGGCAAGATCTATTACACATAATGCTGGCACACATAGTGGCACATTTACTAAGGGTCGAAGTGAATTCGAAGTGAATTTTCAAATTCAAAAACGTTGCATTTTGAAGTAATTTTTGGGTACTTCAACCATCGAATAGGCCAAATTCAACTTTGAATTGGAAAAACTTTGAATATTCGACCATTCGAAAATCGAAGTACTGTCTCTTTAAAAAACTTCGACACTTCGCCACCTTAAACCTGCTGAATTGCTATGTTAGCCTATGGGGACCTCCTAGAACCTATAGCCAACATTTGTCTAAGTTTTTAGAAGTGGAAGTTTTTTTTTTTTTGAAAATCGTTCGATTGACTTGAAAACTGCTAAATTTAATTAAAAAAAAACTTTGACTATTCGATGGTTGAATTTTGAAGTTTTAGCACTTCGAAATTCGACCTTTAGTAAATGTGCCCCTTAGTATTAGTACACTTGCTAATATTTGCCTGAGTTTCCCAGATGCTAGAATAGTTCGCTGAACTCTACCACTTTTAGTGAATGTAATCTGTTATCCAGAAAGATCCAAATTACAAGTGCATATCTCATAGACTCCATTTTATCCAAATAATTCAAACTTTTAAAAATGATTTCCTTTCTCTCTGTAATAATAAAACAGTAGCTTGTACTTGATCCCAACTAAGATATAATTAATCCTTATTGGAAGCAAAACCAGCCTATTGTGTTTATTTAATGTTTACATGATTTTCTAGTAGACTTAAGGTATGAAGATCCAAATTATCGAAAGATAATGGAAAACCCCAGGTCCCGAGCATTCTGGATAACAGGTCCCATAACTGTACTGCTATGCTTTAACATTACACACGCGACATGAGTTATCTATGATATAGCACATTATCTTTGAACATTATTCATAGGTATGGTGTGGATATTACAACAGAATAACATAGGAGGAATGACTGATGTCTGGCTCTCAGCCTGAATATTTCTGGCATTGATTTACACAAGGCCTTAATATATACAATAGGTTACTAGAACTCAATGGGCAGTCATTAAAAGTGGTTCCTCTGCGGCTATGTTTAATTGGCATTAATCCATAATAGCATGGTCATCATAAAAAAGCCTGTACTAATAAATATCATCATAGCAATTTATCCGATTTTGTGCCACGTGATAATGATGATGATGATTGTTGTTATTGTAATGGGGTAAAGTAAAGCCATTATTTTTTGTTCCGGTCTAGTACCTTACAATAACCAATCAGTGGTTTGATTTATAAACTTGTATAATGTAAAAGCTACCTGATGATTGGTTGCTATGGGTTAGGAGACCTGTAGTAAACATTGCACCTTTTTATACATGACCACCCTTTATGTTATATCTGTATATACAGTACTGTTTATGTATTAGTGTAGCAGCAAATACATTACACTACACAAGCCCAGGGAAGCTTAATAAAATAAAATAAAGTTGTTATATTGCCCTACACATGAGCCTAGTGTATAGTTTATGTGCCATATGTTAGGAAATGTAGGGGGAAGTGGGTTACCCCAAAAAAACTTTACACTCTTTTGCAGCCTATCACCCTGAAAAAAGGAAAAGACGCCACCGTTTATTTGGGACTTAGAAAAATTTTCAACAATTTTTTTAGGAACTCCTATCTACTCTATTGTACTTCGCCTGGTCTGAAGTGGCAAAGGCAAGTCTGGCGCAAGGACGTTCAGTAAAATCCGCATCTTAGTGCAAATTCCCCTGACGTTAGGAAGCAAAGTACCGCTAGCGTCCATCTGCTTCGCTAGCGAAGTTACGCCAGCGACCGCTAGTAAAAAAAGTTCTGAAATGACATCACACTGGTGGATTTTCGCCAGCATAAGTCACTTCGCCCTTTAGTAAAATTGCCCCATAGTGTTCATGGATTTGCAATGGCTCCTTTCCAGACACGTCAACCTGCATCTTTTAGTGAACCCAACCTACCCAATTTCCATATAACCAACCAAACCTGGTAGTTAGACCCATTACAGAGCCTGGACATTACATTCCCATGTGTTCCTTTTTTTATTTAAAGTTAATTTTTAGTATCTTTTAGAATAGCTAATTCTTAGCAACTCTTCAATTTTTTTTTATAGTTTTTTAAGTATTTCCCAATGTCTTGTGACTCTTTCCAGCTTTCAAATGCGGGGTCACTGAACCAATCTAAAAAAAACAATGCTCTGTAAGGCTACATATTTATTGTTATTGCTACTTTTTATTGTGTGTATTACTCATCTTTCTATTCAGGCCTCTCCCATTGATATTCCTGTTTCCTGTTCAAATCAGTGCATGGTTGTTAGGGTAATTTGGACCCTAGCAACCAGACTGCTGAAATTGCAAACTGGAGAGCCGCTGAATAAAAAGCTAAATAACTGAAAAACCACAAGTAATAAAAAAACAAAACCAATTACAAATTATCTCAGAATATCACTCTCTACATCGTACTAAAAGCTCATTTAAAGGTGAACAACCCTTTTAAGTAAATGCATTTTGATAATTTCCTCCTAGTTTATATTTATAGGTAGTGATGGGCAAATTTCTCCCATTTTTTGCTTCGTGGGAAAATTCATGAAACGGCGAAAAATTCGTGAAAATCAAAAATTTACGCCTGTGTCAATTTTGGACGTGAGTCCGAAAAGTCGCTCACGTCAATTTTGATGCCGGCGTTAAAGTCAATGGGCGACCGAATAGTCCGAAATTTTTTGACATTTTTTTCGCCAGGCGAATTTATTCGCACATCACTATTTATATGTAGGTACCAATCTCCTCCCTTGGAGATAGTGCTCCTTAGCCATGGGCAGATATTAGGGCACACATGGTTAACTGCCCGTTTTCCTCTGCTGACATTTTGTATAGAAGCGGAGTAAAATGGATCTGGGCCGGCGAAGCCCAGTGTGGCGCTACATGGAGCAGATATTGATGCAAAAATGCACTGATTTGCTTGGATTTTAGAGTTTTTCTCATTCTTGGTCTTTGTACAGAAAGCCCTGAACATTTGCCATGTGTGTATTTCCCTATGCGCTTGTTAGACACAAGCAATACTTCTGCTTCTCAGCATGGATGACCTTCGACTGAGCCTCTGATCTGTAATGGCTTAGTTCTGAGGCCTGGCCGTGCTTGTGCGAGTCTGTGTCAGTGTGCTATTGCTCCACACTTATAAAAGATTGATGAACTGTTCCCAAGGCTCAGAAATAAAGTGCTCCATAGGCTTCGTTTGGATTGCAAAAGCCTCAAGCCTTTTGAGATGCTAACCTGTAATCTCAGCTTGCCGAGGCAGGGGAGTTCTAGTTTAGTCATTGCAGCAGCTGGATAGCTCCTTTGATGCATCCCAGACACCAAGCATCCTTCCTGCTTGGTTTGTTAAACCTGCATCCAATTACTACCTATTAGCTGTACCCTCCACTGCTGCAAAAATGTGCTGGCAATGAGATCAAAGGCTTATGTAACTGTGACCAAACTGACTCCTGTGGCCCAGCGTTCTACCGGACTCTCCAGTTTGACTCAGTCCCTGGCTCAGGTCGATCCGTGCAAAATCAGAATTAGTTTGGTCGTACCATTAGGGGTGATTTTCAGCGTTTCCCAGATCAGTAAATCTGTCATTGTGCCAACGTTACAGCAATCCTAGATCTTTCCACTAGGTCTGTAGTTGTTTCCTATTCAACAGTGACAGCGCTGGGCTCTCTCTCTCTTTCTCTCTCTTTTTGAGATGGCCGGAGAGATAGATCTGGAGCAGCATGCATGTGTTTGTAATGTTCTGCTTTCAGATCAGAAAATTATATCAAGCTTAATTCATCTTCTCAATGTGACGTTTATGATTTATGGATACTCCCCAGCTGATAACCATGTTAAAAAAAAAGAGTAATTATATTTTTCTAGAACTTTTCCCTCTTTTAGGGGGGTTGATTGGGCAGTGTGTCTAGGAAAGGGCAAGATGTTCCATTAGGCTCTTGTTCTCTGACATATCAGCTCTCTTTGTACAAAAGAAGAAAAGAAGTTCATGTGATATTGTTATAGGAAAACCAAATCATAGGCCCTCAACTTTCATATGTTTTTAAACAATTCATTATACTAAATAGATTTTCAATAGTAAATTATTGTTCCTTTGTGTAACGTTAATATGGTTAAGCTGTTCTTTTGCTTCTTAATTCTTTTTATTTTCTTCTCATCTTTTCTTTTCATCTCACCCTAATATCTACCTCTTTTACTCCCCAGACACAGATTAAAAGCTTTTTTTGTTCCTCCAGTTCCCTTCTAAGATCATTGACTCTCTTCTTCTCAGTGCCCTTTTATTTCTGTTTTTTTTCTTTTACACCCTTCCTCCTATTACCTTCTTCTCATTAAAGACCAGCAGCATCACCATAGAATCTTCTGAAAGGATAAGTAAACATTTAAAATAAATGAACGTTTCTAAGCACTTTGAGCAATGTACATTCATTATTTATTTTCCTTTTATTCCAAGATATTAAAAGATATGTGAGCTGTTAATATGAATTAATTGTGTTCCAACACAGCCACCTGCTGGTCAGTTTCTGCCCAGTCTGACCACCAAGTAGTCAAGGAAGTTGTCAGGAGAAAGAAAGAGGCTGGTCCAATGTTCTTCTTGTTAGGAAAACAATTACAAACCTTTCTCAAATCTTCCCTTAGCAGAAGAACATCAAAGCAGCCTCTTTCTTTCTCCTGACAACTTCCTTGACTACTTGATGGTCAGACTGAGCAGAAACTGACCAGCAGGTGGCGCTGTTGGAAGAAAATTAATTCATATTAACAGCACATGCATCCCTTAATATCTTGGAATAAATAATGAATGTGAATTACAAAAGTACTTCGAATAGAACTCTCATCAATTGTACATTCAACTATTTTAAAGGTTTACAACTTTCCAACAGCAGGGGGAGCCCTTCCACCTTACTTCCCAAAACTTAAACAGTTTTGTTTGTTTCCCTGTAGAGCAGCTGGCGACCGCGTAGAGGTTTATATGCGCAGACCCAGTGTAGTCTGCATATTCTGATTATTAATTAGTCTTGCTGTATCGGCTTCTATGGCAGATATATTTTGACTTGTGCTATTTTGATAATCTATGACGATGATCCCTAAGCTTATCCTTCCAACTGAAGCCCAGACCACACTGAGCATGTGCAGGGTCTTGGTCTTGAAAAGATGTTTAACATAGTTACAAGATGGTGACCCCCTGAGGCCTGGTGCAGTGAGTACATGTTTATGTTTAGTATACAAAATACAGCATTTCTAGCATTATTCTATTTTAGGCTTTAGTTCCCCTTTAAATCAGCTGCCTACTCAGTGAACTTGTGTTTTTGTTCCTTTTCCATCATAAATAGACGTGTCAAGTTAAAAATCAGCCAATTCTGCCACTGATCCCTCTCCCTGGCATGTTTTCCTTGCTATGTCCCGCTGTTGCATAAGCAGGGTTTGACATTGACGCCTTCTACTCAGTGTTTACAGGGGTCGATTAGTGGAATTTTGCAATCACTAATTTCTTCTAAAAACCCTTTGGGAGGGATCACAGGATCATGTGTTATTTTTACTCATAACTGGCCTGTTAATACCGTCCAATAACGCTAAAGCCTCAGACACCAAATCTTTCACTCCTCTTATATTATCATGGGGCATTGAACACATTGTGAGCACCGTTGGCTTCCCAGTGATGTGATGGATACACTGAAAGTCGTGAAAACACTTCATCATAATAAAACAGGCGATGACAAGTGGGGGGGCGCCAAATGTGTAAAAGAGCACCTCCTTTTTATTCAACGATACAGTATGTTTGTTTGCTGGCTCTATTATGCTTCATTAAAGCATAAGTAAACCTTTAAAATAAATGAATGTAAAATTGATGAGGGTGCTATTCTAAGAACTTTTGCAATTTACATTCATTATTTATTTTCTTTTTTTCCCAAGATATTTGTAAGAAAACCTACCTGCCCTGGTGGTCTAGTGGGGCAGCGGGGACGCCCGCTGTGCCGTCATCGACGGGGACGCCCGCCTCATGGTCCTCTTCCGGCGTCATCTTGCCTGCCTTAGGGCGTGCGTGGCGCGCCTGCGCATTGTTTATAGGCGCAAATCCGCTGGCGTGTTTGCGTCAGCGCGTTTTGGCGCGAATTCTATCCCCTATAAAAGGCCCATTCTGACTGCAGACAGATGCCCGTGATAGAACTTGTTTCTAGTGGTTTCCTGAGCCTTGTGCATCTGATCTGTTCTGTATTCTGTCTGTTTGATTACCCGTGTTTGACCCAGCCTGTTCCTGACTATTCTGCATTCTGTATCCTGACCCCTGCCTGCCTACGACAACTTTTCCTGCTTAACCCCTTGATTGACAACCCGGTTTGACCCTTGCCTGTCTGACGATTCTTGATATCTGCCTGCCTCTACCCAGCCTGTCTGACGATTCTCTTGCCTGCTCTATTTGTACCGTGACCTTCGGCCCAAAAGACTCTGCTAACAGCCGTGCCCCTTCGCCAGCCAGAACATCTCACCTTGTACCCCTCGTTAAGTCCAGGTGGCACCCAAGTAAGCTGAGGGCTCCTCCCGAAGCCCAACGGTGGTCACACTACTGGTGAAGCCGAGCCGAGACCAGGGTGCTTGCCATTTGTTCTGGTATCGGGTGCCGGCCGTGACAATATTAAGGGATACATGTACTGTTAATATAAATTAATTTTTTTACAACAGCGCCACCTGTTGGTCATTTTCTGACCAGTCTGACCACCAAGTAGTCAAAGAAGTTGTCAGGAGAAAGAAAGAGGCTGTTCTGATGTTCTTCTGCTTAGGGAAAAAATTAAAAACCTTTCTCAAATCTTTCCTAACCAGAAGAACATCAGAGCAGCCTCTTTCTTTCTCCTGACAACTTCCTTGACTACTTTGTGGTCAGACTGGTAAGAAAATGACCAGCAGGTGGCGCTGCTGTAACAAAATTCATTCATATCAACAGCACATGTATCCCTTAATATTGTGGTGAAAAAAAGAAAATAAATAATGAATGTACATTACAAATGTTCTTAGAATAGCATTGAATACAGTAAAACGTATGGGTACAAATAAGCGCAGAAGTACTGCTGCAAAAAGTGCCTTTAATCACAAACAGGACATTTGATTAAAGTGATTAAAGGCACTTTTTGCAGCAGTACTTCTGCGCTTATTTGTACCCATATCTTTTACTGGATTTATTGGAATTTTTGCTTTGGATGGAAGCAAGGGATTGGGTTACTAGAAGTGGAATTCGAAGGGTATTGATACCATTGTATTCTGACTGGTTCTTAGAATAGCCCCCTCATGAATTTTACATTCACTTATTTAAAAGGTTTACTTACCCTTTAACCAATGAAAACAAATCAGATTTAACATTTTTTTTTTTTATGTTAGCTCCCATCACATATACATAAATATTTTGCATGTGGCATTCATGAAGTCAAATATATTTTTATTATATTATGTTGTTAAATTTCTTCTCTACCAGACGATTGTGCTGGCTGATACAATAGATAGTTTCAAGACAGGGTTGGACTCCTTTTTATTAAGTCAGAAAATACAGTGATGCAGGCATGGGACCTGTTATCCAGAATGCTGTTTTTTTTTTTTGGAGAAGGGATCTTTCCTTAATTTGTATCTTCATACAATAAGTCTACGTAAAATGATTTAAATATTAAATAAAGCTAATAGGATTGTTTTCTTCCAATAAGGATTAATTATATCTTAGATATAACCCCAGTATAATTATTGCCATAAACAAATGTCAATTTGCATTCATTTTGCCCCACTTTTAATTAATTTTGGCTCCTAACATGTAACAAAAGCTCTTGTTTTCTCACTTAAATTCAATATCTGCAGTGATTATATTTCCATAACCTTAGCAGAATATATGGCAAAATGTTTAAACCTTATATAGTTTTCAAGTCAATTTTTATGGATCACAAAAAAACCACATGTATTATATTTTTTTCATGTTGAGGCCAAGTTTAAAATAAGTGTCAGCTGCTTATACCATTAGCAAAATATGATAGCATGGGCTATCCCTAAAGGAAAAATTATACAGGCAAAATGTCTCCAAAAATATCAAATACTGGACAGAGAACTACTGTGTGAGAAAACGCTGGGATTAAATCAAAGCTCTGACCTCTTTACAATGTAAGAATTATAATAGGATTTAGCAATGGGTGTATCGTGCTGTAAGTCATTCTCCGCAAACACAATATGACGATATAATATACCTTTCCACAGTGTATTATTTCAATCTCTAATTTCTACAGCAGATGAACAATGCTGTCCTTAGAGTATACTAGAACATATACTATGTTCATACAACCTGCAAGCATTCAACAAAAATACCTAGATTTTTTTCCCCCCTGAAACTCTTCTTCATGAAATCAGATCTTGTTTAAAGCCTATAAAAAAAAATGGGTGTGTAGAACATGATGGAAGACTTGGTGAGCAATTCATATTCATACTGGTCTGACTGTGGTTTGATTAATGGCTTCAATTTCTTAAGTGTTGACCATTTTTTTTTTTATATCGATGAAAGAAAATAGAAAATGTTCAAGAATTGGGTTTGACTCAACTCAGCAGTTGTTGCCTGAGTTTAGGGTTTATTGAGAAACTTGCACCAGAGGAAGGATCCTTGAGATCCGAATTATGTAGTGCTTCAATAAAAAACTGCATTAATTCACTTTGGAAGGCTCTCCAGTTTTCTTCATTCTACATTTATTGAGCCACCACTGAACATTTGTCGGTTACCCCTGAAAATTCATAGTTATTGATTTTAAAAAATGTTGATGTAAAAATGTAAGTTTAACGGCACTTGAGTTACCCCCCAAGATGGGGTGAGGGATGCACCATTTATTTCTTCAATGCCTTGGATGGTATCTGACAGCATAGGTTTTAAGTGGGTTGGTATTTAAATGGCATTCTACTAATACACGTCCAGGTATGGGATCTGTTATCTGGAAACCCATTATCCAGAAAGTCCTTCCATTGACTCCATTTTACCCAAATAATCCAATTTTTTTAAAATGAGTTTTAAACTTATTGTGTAATAATAAAACAGTACCTTGTACTTGATCCCAACTAAGAAATATTTAATCCTTATTGGAAACAGAAAAAGCCTATTGGGTTTCCTTAGGGGCAGATTTATCAATGGTCGAATTACCAAGTAATGGGAGTTTTTTTGAACCCCACTTTATTTCTTCTACAAAACAAGATTGAATTGGTAAAAAGATACTGAATAAAGACCTGATGCTGCCATGCAATATTGCTATTATAGTCAGTTTTGTTATTGCTTTGCTAAGAGCTCTGTTAGGAGTAACAGAAATACACAAACCAATGTTACATGTAAATGTTAGCCACAAATTAGAATAGAGCCACCTGTGACCCGCAATTACCCAAAAAATGGTCCCAAGCCACAGTTTGTGAGCCACTTCATTTATTATTTAGACAGCCAATCTGGTACACATTGCAGAAAGCAATTACCACAATCAAACTCTGAAGTAAACACCATCTAGTTTCAGAAGTAACTTTCAGATAATTCAGGGTCATCAAACTGTGAATAAATAAGAATACAATTGAGTCCCTTTTTGGAAATAAACACAAAAGAAAGTTTCTGTTTATTAATGTAACTAAACTTTCTGGCAAAGCTACCTGGAATAAAAGCATTTCATAAAATTATAGTTCATGAGAAATTCCCAGGCTTGAATGCAATTTTGGACATAGCTATAAAGGTTCTTCCTTGGGGTGGTCTATTTAACTACTGTTTGGATTGAAGGCAGCTCTAGATTTTGTTTCCTGACTACCCCGAAATTAGCGCCCAGGTTAATAATACTGTTCCAGAAAATAAAATGATAGATCTGTATATATTACATACATATAAATATATATTTTCAAAATCTTGTTAGATCACATTGGTGTAAGTTAATTAAGTGACCTAAAATGAGATCTTGCAAACAAAGGGCCTTCCGGAAAGGCAGAGCTAATAATGTAATTCTTCTTTCATAAAATCCACAAAGCTAAATATTCTTCTTATCAGTCTTATACTGACACTCAGACATCTTTTGATAACCAAACCTGGTCAAGAGTCATATACATTTTTCAACTCAAGAAAATGTGCTGGCAAGTGGCTTACATATTGGCCCAGGAGTGTATTAATGCTGCAATATTAGGCCAGTACATTATGATGCAAGGACTGTTAGATGAACTGCTAGATACCTCACACAAAAAAGAAGCCAAAAGTTGGGTTAAAATAAGGTCAGCCATGGTGAGAAGTACAGATACTGTATCCAACCATAGACTATGATTACAAAAGAAAGTTACACAGCAACGATCATAGAAACAAAGATATCACAAAGATGACAGGAAAAATCCAAGAAGAAGAAGAAGAGGAAGAAGAGGTCTTCATTAGCAGACAGACACAGCAACAGAACACAAAGGAACTAGCAATACAGAAGCTCAATTATGTTGGAGTCAGGCTGGGTTGTTGTGGGTTGACAGACCTATGATTACAAAAGGAAGTTGCACAGCAATGATCATAGAGATCATAGAGACAACGGTAACATCAAGATGACAGGAAAAAAAACAAGAAGAAGAAGAGGTCTTCATTAGCAGACAGCAACAAAACACCAAGAAACCAGCAATACAGAAGCTAAACTATGTTTGTAATAAGGCCAGGGTGTTGTGGGTTGACAGCCTTGTGCATTATGCATATACACTTAAACTAAGTTATGAGCAAAAAGAAGGAGAGCAGACACAGAAGACCATCCACAGTAGCTCCTAACATGCAGTATTGAATGAATACCTCTATCTCTTTTTCAGTTTTTCAGGACACCAAGGAACCAGCAATACAGAAGCTCAACTATGTTGGAGTCAGGCTGGGGTGTTGTGGGTTGACAGACCTATGATTACAAAAAGAAGTTACACAACAATGATCATAGAGATCACAGAGACAAAGGTAACATCAAGATGACAGGAAAAAAACAAGAAGAAGAAGAAGAGGTCTTCATTAGCAGACAGCCACAGCAACAGAACACCAAGAGACCAGAAATACAGAAGCTCAACTATGTTTGTAATGTAATGTAAGGCCAGGGTGTTGGTTGTTGACAGCCTTGTGCATTATGCATATACACTTAAATGAAGTTATGAGCAAAAAGAAGGAGAGCAGACACAGATGACCATCCACAGTAGCTCCTAACATGCAGTATTGAATGAATACCTGTATCTTTTACAGTTTTTCAGGACCATAAAAGTTTACCAGGAACTGTTTAGTTTGGGTAAAGCACTTAACTTTTTGTTCGATGCTGCTCTAGTATCATGGGACTCCAGAGATACTAACCCTCACATACATTATTGTTGTTGTGAATATATTTTTATATCATACATTTCTATAAAACATACTACAGACAAGAACACTGCAATTTTAGTCTTAACAGTAATTGGTAATGAAACTCATAGCAAGAAAGAATTTGCAATATCAGCAGATAACTCACTGCAGAGCTTCCACATTTTATGCATTCATTTTCTCCTCGGTTTCCAAACGTACCCAACCTTCAGTGACTGAAATGAAAAGGAAATTATTCTAGATAAAGAGAAATACAAAAAAACATAGGAAATCTAAATATTGTTGTCTTCCACTGACCCTCACCAATTTTACTCATTCAGCTTACAATAGCAACAATAGCTGCAACACTGTTATGAACCCCCAAGGGGGTATGGCGTTCTAGCACAAAGGTGACATCATATGTAAACAAGCAGGGGCTGCCAAAACATGGAGAGGAGTCTATTCCTCAGGAGGGAGTGGCCTGTTTACATAGAGTGCACCGTGCAAGAGTTCAGCTGGCTGCTCCAATAAATACTGGTTTTTATTTTCCATAATTAATCACATTCGTAAGTATTTAAAGTTAAAATGGTTTAAAACATTACTTAGATTGAAAGAATCAGATCTATTTCAAGGGATCATGCAGCCTCCAAGGCACCGCACATAGTTACACTCATCCAGACAGCATCAATAGGCTTCACACCCCACCCCAGTAATTTTTGGCCGCTATAGAAGGTTTTGAAGATGCCAGTAACATCGCCAGTTGATTTAGTGCAAGTGCTAAACAGGCAATTTTCTGTGCTTGTTTATACAAAAATATGAATTCTAAAAAACGTGCATACTGTTTAGAGTATTCTAGTCATATTGTGTACTGTAGATAGGTCCATTAGTGGACACTATAAAAAAGGTAATTTTTTTTGTTAGACATGGGCAAGTCTTTTCTTTCCATTGCTATGATTCTGAAGTCTTGTGTGGGGTTTATTTTTGATGTGCTACTACCCTGCAGTGGTAAATATGTGTGCATGTGCTTCAGAATAACTACTACAGCAGTGATCCAACCAGTGGCTTGTGGGCAACATGTTTCTCCCAGTGGCTTCTAAGTAGATGCTTATTTTTGAATTCTAGGCTTGGAGGCCAGTTGTGGTTGTATAAAAATCAGGTGTAATGCCAAACAGAGTCTCCTGTAGGCTGCCATGCCAGGTCACATAGATGTTACCAAATAGCTAATCACAGCCTTTATTTGGCACCCCCAGGAACTTTTTCATGCTTGTGTTGCTCTTAAAGGAATAGTTCAGTGTGAAATGAAAAACTGGATAAATACATAGGCTGTGCAAAATAAAAAATGTTTCTAATATAGTTAATTAGGCAAAAATGTAATGTATAAAGGCTGGAGTGAACAGATGTCTAATAAAACAGCCAGAATCCAACTTCCTGCTTTTCAGCTCTATAACTCTGAGTTAGTCAGCGACTTGAAGGGGGGCCACATGGTACATTTCTGTTCAGTGAGTTTGTAATTGATCCTCAGCATTCAGCTCAGATTCAAAAGCAACAGATATGACCCATGTGGCCCCCCCTCAAGTCTCTGATTGGTTACTGCCTGGTAACCAGGGTAACCAGTCTGTGTAAACCAAGAGAGCTGAAAAGCAGGAAGTAGTGTCCTGACTGACTTATTATACATCAAATCCCTCCAGCCTTTATTCATTACATTTTTGGCTAACTAACTATATTAGAAACATTTTTTATTTTTCACAGCCTGTCTATTTACACAGTTTTTATTTTTACACTGTACAATTCCTTTAAACTCTTTTTACAGTTGAATGTTGTACCTGGGTACGGGTGGGAACCACCGTACTACAGTTTATGAATCTTTGAGACAAAATGTACTTGTTATTTTTTCAGGTAATTCCTAATAAACCTTTAGTTCATCTATAAAAGGGATCCCCAAACTTTTTTACCCATGAGCAACGTACAAATGTAAAAAAAGTTGGAGAGCAACAGAAGCATACAAAAAGTTCCTGAGGGTACCAATTATGGGCTGTAATTGTTTATCATCAGCTTCTTTGTGAACTGGTATTCTATGGGAAGCTCTGGTTGGCCATAAACATGGTTTTTATGCAACTAAAACTTGCCTCCAAGTCAGGAATTCAAAAATAGGCACCACTTTGAGGTCACTGGGAGCAAAATCTAATGAGAAACATGGTGCTCAAGAGCCACTGGTTGAGGATCAGTGATCTAGATGATGGCAAATAAAGAAAAACACTATCACTAATGTGTCAAAGGAAGGATCTTGACCTGAATCAATATTGTACAATAAGCATTAATACCAGGGCATCAGTTCCATAGATATGCATGACAGCTGTCTAGCTTGCATTACCTCTATTGGAATTTGAGCTGATGGTACAAGGATATGAAGAGGGTAAGGTGGTATTACAGGTCTTCTAGAAGGAGGAGTAGATGTTCTCAGAGTCTACTGATGATGGCCACACATGCATGCCATTATTACTACTTTACTACTGCCAGGTAGACCAAATGCAAACCACAAAACCATGTCCCATGATATAGTGACATCCATGGCTTGAACATTTCCATGGATGGCTGCTCATAAACAAACTTAGTCAAGATGAAATCTGGTATAAGTAAGATGAGTATGAGTTATTGCAAGGTGACTTCTAACTCAGGGGTGGCCAGGTCCACCCAGCCAAGTATAATTGTCCCTTTCATGATAAAACATCAATACCAGTAGTTAGAGACACTTGTTTTAACCTGCTATATATTCATCCCCATTTAAATGTTTCCTATTTTTTCTTGCATATTCTTCCTAATAAAATGTTCCAACCCCATATGTAATTATAACTTTATTTTGGTATGGTTTGGCACAGAAATTGCACTAATGGTGGATCCCAATGTGAGAGCACACTTACTAGGGACACTTTTAATATCTGATGCTTCTTTAGTCACGCCCCCTTGCCTACCCCCTATCCTACATGATTGGAGCACAAGTAATATGTTAACTACCTCATTTAAGGAGGTAGTTACTAGCAATAAGCCTAATGGTCAAATGTAGACTATTACATGACAACCATTACTCTGTGGTAGTCTGGCACATGTTTTTGGTACTGTATGGACCCATAGGGTTAAGTTGGTGAGCTCAACCATGGAGGGTTTAAAGCTCGGAGGCAGGGGAGAGATTACGATAGGATTCAAGTAAAGAAGTCTAAGGCTAGTACTGGGAGCTGTGCCCTGAAGATTAAAGCAAGCTTCATGTGCTCGGTTTGGATAGCGTGGGAGCCCAGCTTGAGGGTGTGGAGATGCTTTGGATGCCTGCACCAGCTCTGTGTGAGCCCAGGCGAGTCTGCCCACTGGAGGGTATGGAAAGGCTCTAGCATGTGTCCCCTGTATGAGGATAGGTGTTGTCCGTGTGCCTGCTATGGGGGAGCAACTACTTCTATCAAACTTCTATCAAACTTCTATCAAACAGGAGATGTATTTGGGCAGGTAGCACCACCTGGGGAAAGTTAAGATGTCTTGGGTGAAAGGGACTGTGACTGTAATTATCCACACAGAGTGCAGTGTGGGGCTGTGCCTCGTAAAGACTGTGCCAGGGTTGGACTACCACATGGGTTCTCCCGAGCAGGAGTGTTATTGATTATTATTGTGTATTTGCATATCACTTCTCTGCTAGTCAAATAAAGTTATATTTGTTACTATACAAGTGGGACCACCCATAGGTGCATCCCCAGATCCCACTGGGTGGAGGCATTGCCATTGAGAGAAACTCCCAGTACTCTTTCATATATCAAAGGGGATTCAGGACCTGTGTATGGTAAGATATGGATGATGTACATCCTGTAATATAAGTGGTGGCCAAGAAAGGGTTACACTACACATGTCCAACACTTTGTAATAATATATTTTCAAATCTTAAACAGAAAGGAAAGATGACTTGCCAGTTACCATGCAACAAATGGATAAGTTTCCACCCAAAAAGGGTAGAAAGGCAACATAGCTACATCATTAAATACGGAAAATGCCTGAAAAATTTGATATTTTGACATGAAGTTTCTACCCATATACAGTATATATAGTGAATAAAGTACCCCCTCTTGTAAAACATAAGAATATTATAAGGTACCGAGGAGTTTCATGACCATATAAAAACACGAGGCCGAAGGCCTTCAGGGGTACTTTATTTATTATAATACACAAGTTTCAGTGAGTCATGGGACAGAAATGACATCAGAACCATTTATAACTGATGACATCAGAACTCACCATTTATAAGGATATAATTTACAGAATATTCATGGCTTTTGTGTATTATATATATATATATATATATACATTAAAAGGTACATTAAACATATTATGTATTTATAGCTTACAGATTAAAATTACATAGATATTTAAGTGCAAACATAATTTGGATTCATAGTAAGCTTCATGGCAAAACAGATTTTCCTTCATTTTGGCATATTTAATTGGCAGAAAAGGTCTCTGCAAAAATAAACAGCCCCCAGTTTTCTACCATAATACATATGAGCCCTGCAATAGTATCTAGCTTGTTGCTTGGAGCTAATTTAGGACTGAGACATATCGCTATATCTCATGAGTTAAATAATTCTTTAAAAAAAATGAAAAGATTTTGTTATTCAGACTTCCTTATTTTAAAATACACTGGGCATTTCTGTGCTGGAAGTTGGATGTACAGTAGTTTTGGCATTCAAACCTCATAGACTTTTAGGCACCATCTTAATATATTGTGGTGAAGTTATAAATTCTACCAAAATATTAAATCTTTGCAGCATCCCTAAAATTGAGATTGTCTTATGAAAAAATGTTTTGAAAAAAAATGTCAGGCTAAGAATGCTTGTTCATGATCACCACTAAGATCAGCGATGGTTTATAACAGCCCAGACCAAACATCTGAATGAAACATCAAGTTCAGTGTTTGGAGAGCTTATACCCCTTAGGGCAGAGACACACGCTCAGATTTGGGGAGATTAGTCGCCTGGTGACAAATCTCCTCTTCTTCGGAGCGACTAATCTCCACTAACTGTCTTTCCCTGCCTTCCCGCCGGCTAGAATGTAAATTGCCAGCTGGATGGTACTTGGATCACTTCGTTTTCCAAAGTCACCCGAAGTTTCCTTGTGAGGCAAAGAGTGCAGTCCAGCAATGGAAAGACAACTATTTGTCTCCAATGAAATAGAAACCAGCTAGATATTTTTCTCTGTTGGACTTAGCCCAATAGAACCAAGAAACAAACATAGAGGAGCCTCAATGTTATGTTCATATGAGATAGATAATTAGATTTCCAATGCAGAGATAATGCCCCTGCATGATGGACTCCTGTTTATCTGTAAGCCAAAACAGTCACAACTAAGGGTGAAGAGTTATCTACTGGTAATCTCAATATCTATCTAGAAATGACCATATCATAACATATTCAGCCTGTTTAACAAACACAACAGTCAAAATGTATGTTTAGTAGGGATGCACCGAATCCACTATTTTGGATTCGGTCAAACACCCCCAATCATTCTCGAAACAATTGGGGCAAATACCGAACCGAATCTGAACCCTCATTTGAATATGCAAATTAGGGGTGGGAAGTGGAAAGCATTTTTTACTTGCTTGTTTTCTGACAAAAAGTCACACATTTTCCCTCCCCGCTCCTAATTTGCATATGCAGAAGGATTCGAATCTGAATACTGCTGAAAAAGGCCGAATCCCGAACAGAATCCTGGATTCGGTGCATCCCTAATGTTTAGGATTTGTATGTTGATATTGTGATATTGTTGATGTTTTAGATAATGTTTGTGTTTTATTAGGTTTTAGTTTATAAAGTAAGATACAGTCTGCAGGACATGTTGTTTTGTTTATTTGCAGAAGCCCCACCTCTCAAGACTGAACATTGGAAGATGTAACTTATTTGGCAGAACAGTACAGTGAGATAAGGCCATTGGGAGATAAAGTTAAACTTTGTAATGAAACAAAAGAAAGTTTATGGCTAAATTGGATTGAAACTGAATTGAACTGAACTATGTAGTACAATCATATATGAATTCATTTGCAAGTTTCAAAGCTGTGTCATGTAAGTAACAAAAATGTCATTGTTGACTGTAATATTATAATCAGGATTCGGTGTAAGAATCGTAAACCTGAACCCTGAGAGCCTTGTGATCTTAAAGAGAAAGGCTCTATCATTAATGAAAATTGAATATACACTTC
Organism: Xenopus petersii; assembly: GCA_038501925.1. Taxonomy (NCBI): domain Eukaryota; kingdom Metazoa; phylum Chordata; class Amphibia; order Anura; family Pipidae; genus Xenopus; species Xenopus petersii. The sequence continues at coordinate 14,988,059 of CM076682.1, forward strand.
AGCTCAGTGAAATAAGAAGATTTCTAAATACAATCAAATTTGTTGCAAAAAAATGCCCATAGATTCCAATGAGTGGGGAAAAAAATGTATCGCCTATTGACTTCAATGCATTTAGTGAATTGGAAATGGGTCAGATTCCCCCAGCATTAGCAATTAGCGTTAATTGTCTAAGTTAAGGGGCCACACTCCGGTAATGTATTTAAACTGTCAATCAAAATTTGAAACTGAGTCCTGCATGAGAAGAGAAGAGATAGTGTCGTTTATTTTAGAAACAACACTGCATACTTATCTCAATTATATGAAACCTGTATTCAATTTTCATTTTCAGCATAGTTCCCCTAACTCTGAGCAATTGAAAATGATACATTTTGTTCCTACAGTATATGATGAAATTTCGCTCAAGTATGAATTTTAGAATTTTAAAACTTTGTTTTCTATTTGGACATATCCCATATCAAAAATGTATGAATTCAATACACATCAAACTACTGTATAAAAAAACACAATGTAAAGGGCATTATACAATGTAAAACTCTTATCTAACACCAGCAAAATGAAGTCTCTATTAACTGCCAAAATAGAATTTTACTTGATTTTATGGACTTTATTTTTACGGGGTGGGGGAAAAGTAAAATAGGAAAACTGGACAAAATGGAAACTTTTCATATTTTGTTAGCCGCAAAACTTATGATCATCTAAATGGCAGCTATTTTATTTGGCTTGTGTAAAAGTTTTGGTTACTGATGGTTGGCGGGATACTGGATACCGCAGTTGAAGTTCAGTGATGGCTAAAGGGGTGCAGGATGGACAATACTCATGAAAATTTGAATATTTAAAAAGTAGAGTATATATATATATATATATATATATATATATATATATGCTTTTTCCCATAAGGGGACCCTGTGATGCTAGGGGTTCCACCAGTCAAATACTTTCACTTTCCATTCTCTCAAAATTGTACTTGTTGGTTTTAAATTGTCAAGGGAAACTATTAGAGCAATGGCAAATTGTGCAGTTCTGGGGGTTTAATGTCCAAGCTTTTAATAGTTCCACGGGCCGGCAATAAAGTACTTGGAAATGCTTCAATGGAAATTGTTTACTCCATAGTTGCACACACAGGTCTTGACTTGTTCATTTTTGGCCAACAACTACATGACCTGTCTTAGACTAATAACTGCAGCAACCAAATTACTCTTATTAGATTTTTTTTTTACCCCTAACAGACTTTGCACTTACAGGTCAGTAAAGGAGCAGTCAGTGTCAAAATAGAACATTATGGGGGAGAAGAGACAGTAGGTAGGGTAGAAAAAAATATTAAAAAGAGCAGAAGAAAATATTAAACAGAAAAGGAATTAAATGGGTCACAGAATGTTATGGAGACTGGGAAGAAGTAATTAAAATACAGAAAAGGACACATATAAATGCGCAGAGAACCTGAAATGGAGAGCGAGTGGATTTGGGTAAAGTGGCTGATAAACTTGCAGATGTGAGAGGAGTAGGAGAAAAAAAAATTAAGAATGAAGGGAGGTTCTTGTGATGTGAAATATAAAAAAGCACAAAAATTAACTAAAAAAATGCTGGAATAACAAATAGAAAATGAAGAAAAACACAAGAGAATATGACAATAGGGGGCAGGTAATAAAGTATGAAGCAACAAAATAGAATATTAGAAGGGTCTTCAATATTTTTTGTACATCCATAAATCTATATGGTTGTGGACCTATGATTCATGTTGCTTCATTCCTAGCATTGGCTGTTGTTGTGTTGGTGGTACAACAATGGAAAAATGTTGTAACAGAACAGAAATTGTGCTGGGGGTGCTTTAGGTATCAGTGCCCACTGCCAAATATAACATGCTTATACTGTATAATATTCTTTACCAGCATACACCAGGGGGCCCATTTACTTAGCTCGAGTGAAGGAATAGAATAAAAAAAACTTTGAATTTCGAATGTTTTTTTTTGGCTACTTCGACCATCGAATTGGCTACTTAGACCTTCGAATACGACTTCGACTTCGAATTGAACGATTCGAACTAAACATCGTTTAACTATTCGACCATTAGATAGTCGAAGTACTGTATCTTTAAAAAAAACTTCAACCCCCTAGTTTGCCACCTAAAACCTACAGAAGTCAATGTTAGCCTATGGGGGCCATAGGCTTTGCAATCTTTTTTTGGTCGAAGAAAAATCATTCGATCGATGGATTAAAATCCTTTGAATCGAACGATTCGAAGGATTTAAACGATTTTCCATTCGATCAAAAAAAAGATTGCAAAGCCTATGGGGACCTTCCCCTTTCCTGTGCTTAGCCCTGGCCAAAAGCTACTAAATGGAAACAATAATAATACGTAGTAACACAGGAATTTAGGTTGAAAAAAGACACATATCCATCAAAATCAAACTTTTAAGTCTATATAGAGTATAACCTGCCTAACTGCCAGTTGATCCAGAGGAATGCAAAAAAAACACATCTCAAGCCTCTCCAATTTGCCTCGGAGTGGGAAAAAATCCTCCTTGGCACCAAGATGAAAATTGGACCAGTCCCTGGATCAACTTGTACGATGAGCTATCTTCCATAACCCTGTATTCCCTCACTTGCTAAACACCATCCAACCCCTTCTTAAAGCTATCTAATGTATCAGCCTGTACCACTGATTCAGGGAGACAATTCCACATCTTCACAGCTCTCACTGTAAAAAAAACCCTGCCGAATATTTAGTCAGAACCTCTTTTCTTCTAATGGGAATGGGTGCCCTCTTGTCAGATGGAAAGACCTACTGGTAAATAAAGCATAAGAGAGATTATTATATGATCCCCTTATATAATTATACAGATGCAGCCACTTTGGTTTGTCTGTTTGACACAGAATAACTAAACACAGATATCCCATTTATCTCATTTAACACAGAAAACTGCGTCACAACATCCCATCTAATTAAAGCATTCACCATTGTGAACAATGGAGCTTTGGTATGCTAATAAAAAGGTTAAATGCATTAAATGAGTTAAGATGACTTAAGATAACACAGTTTCTTCAATTACCCCTGAGTCATGACGCATTTAACTCACAAATCCAAGTGGCTTCATCTGTACATAGTCATCATATCACCCCTTAATCGCCTCTTCTCCAGCGTGAACAACCCCAGTTTGGCCAGTCATTCCTCATAGCTAAGATTTTCCCTTTACCAGTTTAGTTGCCCTTCTCTGTAACCTCTCTAATTCAATGATATCCCATTTGAGTGCTGGAGACCAAAACTGTACGGCATATTCTAGATGGGGCCTTAGCAGCACTCTCTACAGTGGAAGAATGACCCCCTCATCCTGTGAATCCACAGATCCCCCTTTTAATACAGCTCAAGACCTTATTTGCCCTTGATGCTGCTGACTGGCATTGCTTGCTACAGCCAAGTTTATCATCTACAAGGACCCCAAGGTCCTTTTCCTTTACGGATTTGCCTATTGTAGTTTCATTAATGTATAAGTGGCTTGGATCTTTTTACATCCCATGACTTTATATTTATCAACATTGAATATTATCTGCCACTTAGCCCAGATTGCCAGTTTGTCAAGATTCTGTTGTAAGGATGCCACATCCTGGATGGAATTAATTGGGCTGCATAATTATGTGTCATCTGCAAACACTAATATATTACTTACAATACCCTCACCTAAGTCATTAAGGAACAAGTTAAATAAAAGTGGGTCCAATACAGATCCCTGAGGGACCCCACTAAGAACCTTACTCCTAGTAGAGAATGCACCATTAACAACTGCCCTCTGTGTCCAATCCTGTAGCCAGTTTCCTATCCATGTGCAAATGACTTCATTAAGCCCAACAGAACTTAGTTTAGAAAGTAGTCGTTTGTGGGACACAGTATCAAATGCTTTGGCAAAATCCAAATAGATCACATCTACCGCCCCCCCCCCCCACTGTCCAGCATCTTACTTACCTCATCATAAAAAGCAATCAAATTTGTCTGACATGAAGCCATGCTGACATAAAGCCATGCTGACTGCTGCTCATAATGCCACTCACTGTGACAAAATGTTGAATGTGATTCCTTAACAAGCCTTCAAAGAATTTGCCCACCACAGATGTCAAACTTACTGGTCTATAATTGCCAGCCTGAGATAGTAATCCATTTTGAAACATAGGAATTGAATCAGCATCCTCCAATCCATAGGTACCATACAAGATGAAAGTGAGTCTGAGAAAATAGAGAAATAGAGGTCAGTCTAAAACTAAGAACTAAGCTCTCTTAGAACCCCATGGTGTATTCCATCTGGCCCTGGCGCCTTGTTCACATTAATTTTTAGTAAAGCTTTATGAATCATATCCTGAGTCAGCCACTGATAAAATTGAGCTGAGCTATCAGTGCAGCTATGAAGTGAGCCTGAGAACTCTGACTCCTTTATTGTATTCAATGAAGAAAATAACTCATTTAACACATTTGCCTTTTCTGTATCGGTTACAGCCATACTGGTACCGTTATTTAACATTATCCAACATAATTCATAATCTATCCTCTTCATCATACATCCCCTCTTCCAAATTCCCAAACTAACATACACAGAAAATGGCTTGCTATGTTTAGAATAGAATAATGTAGTAAATAACCACTTAATTACTAACGTTAACAATAAATAAGCAAGCTAAAGCTCGTCCATCGTAGTCGGCCACAAGCTGGGGTGGATTGTTTGCCACTGTTTATCTGTTCCATTCCAAGTAAGGAAGTGTGTTTCAGCCAAAAGTCTCACCATCTGAAAAGCAATTTTCTTTTTTACTTGAAACTTGATTTCATTTCAGGCTATTTTGTTATTGTTACATGTTTTTTTACACAGCTATTGTCATTAATCTCATTGCCTTTGGGACGGAATGGGTACATAAATGAATATTTAGAGATTTACTGATATAGATCTAATTTATACTAAGACAATGAAATTTATATGGGTGCAGAAAATAAAGGATAGCGATATTGTAGTTTATTCCAAAAAGTGTTTTTAAAGGGGCCTGAAGGGCTTATTTAGCAATGTACAGTCTATCCATATTAATCATTTCCTAGTGCTAATGGCTCTTTAAGGAATCATTTTACATACTAATTTAAACTTTCAAAATATTTGAAGTATGCATGTGTGATGCTAACCAGTGTAACTTGTCCTGGCCTTCTAACAATCAATGCTGGAAATGTATTTTATTATTATGTTCTTTAAGGGACAATTTTATTAAAATTTGAGATGATGAAATTTCAACAAAATATGATCTTGAATTTTTTTGAATTCATGAATTCACGTTTTCTGATCTTGAATCTTTCTAATATAGCAGTTTGAAAAAAAATCTTGAAAATACATGTGGCAACACATTGCAATCTCAAATTTTTTTCAAAGTTTTCCAAACTTAATTTTTTCAGATGTAGCAATGGAAAAAAACAGTTCAATTTAAAAAAAAAAATCCATTTGAAACCAGAGCTCCTATAGAAGTCAGAGAGAGGTTTATTTTCATGTACTTTATGAAAAAATTAGATTTGTGTTGTGATTACATTTTTTTTGTCTTGAAAGTTAACATGATTGAGTTTTTCATGACCACAGTATCTGACGGTTATTGATCAAGTAAATCCCTCTGTATGCAAGCTTTAAAAATGGCTGACCAAGAAATGTCCTATCCCAGATAATAAACAGAACTGAACAGAACTGAAAATAATACTAACATAAGGCCAAACAACTCTTTGCATGTGGTACCTTGGTTACAGTTGCTAAGGGGCCTATGTATCAATAGTCTAATTTTCATGGTTTTAGTGGTTTTTGAAACCACGACTACATTTACAAACTACAAATGTCATGAGTTTTATTAAAAAAAAATCTGAATAAAAAAAGTACAAAATGAAAATTACCCCGAAAACCTCTAAAAATTTGATTTTTGTTCAGACAATTTCTAGAGAAAAAAAATATGAAAACCCCTAAAAGTCCCCGTTCGTTTAAAGCTGTCCAAAAGGACCATTGACTTCTATAGTAGCTTGACAACTTTTACCTGCCTAAGTTTTATATTAGAGGTTTTCATAGGTTTTACATCAAATAAATTTCAAAATTCTATTGTTAGTAAAATTCCCGAGCCACTGTTTATGTTTATGTCTAATCGGCAATTTCACTGATATGTATGAATGCATATATACATATATACTTTTTCTTGATTGTATCTATATATTTAATATTTTCTCTTGTTTTAGCTATATATTAAATAAAAAATAACCCTCACTGAAAATTAGGATATAATTCCCTCAACGTTGACTTAAATGTGGAATAAAAGGGATTTTAGGATTCCTTTATGTAAGTAATTGTTTTTATTCCATATACCATTTCATTTAGTATGAGTTGTCCTTGTATGTCAGAGATTTCAAGCTCACTGCCTTCCAATTGTCAGAGGCTGAACTGGAAATCATCACAGACAATCATACTAAACTCATGCCCCCAAGATGAGAACCAGTTCCAGCATCTGCTTCCCCGGGTTCTCTTATTTTCAGCAGTACCTAATGCACCATGTCAGCTTGTCTGAAAAAGTGCCGGTTTCTATGGTACAAGTCATAACATTAATCATACATCCTCAACGGCAAGATCCAGTAGGGCTGGGAAAGCATGAAAAATAACCACGCAAAGAAATCACCATGTTGTCTTTATTCAAAGCCACGTTTTGTATGTTGCCCCCTAGGAGGCAGAGGTGGGCTAAAGCATTTAATTTGTTTTATTTGCTCTCTTATATATTCCTGAAGGCAATAGCTGAAAGCCATTGGATTGAGATATGGACCATCCTAGAGACTGCTGGACTGGAGAAATTAGCTGATTGAACATTTTTTAACATGCGAAAATGTTTTTCGTGAGCAACATTTTTTAGACAAAGGGTGTTTTTTCTTATGGAGACTTTTTTGCCCAAATGCATTAAAGTCAATCGCCGTTTTTTCTTCTTCTTTTTCTTCACCAGACCTTATGGGGCAGATTTATCAAAGGTCGAGGTGGATTTTCGAATTTGAAAATTTTTAATTTCATGCTATTTTTGTGTACTTCGACTAGGGAATAGTCCAAATTAGATTTGAATTTGCAAAAAATTTGAATATCGAAATGTATCATGTACTGTCTCTTTAAAAATTCAACTTCGAGCATTCACCATCTTAACCATGCTGAATTGCTGTTTTAGCCTATGAGGGACCTCCAAGAACCTATTTGGAGTCAAATCTTTGAATCGCTATTCCTTCAATTCATACGATTCGGATTCGGACCTATTAGATCGAAAATGGACCTATTCGAACCAAAAAAAAATTAATTTTGATTGGTCTTTTTGAATTAAATTTTCGAAGATTTTTCAATTCGAAATTCGACCCTTCATAAATATGCCCCTATGTCTGCTAAAAATTATTTAACATTATAATAATATATAATCCTGTGTAAAATATTGTTTTGCCATAAATATGGATTAATGCAGCTTAGTTAGGATCAAGTACAGGGTACTGTTTTTACAGAGAAAAAGGAGATCCCTTTTAAAAATGTTTTTAAATTATTTGATTAAAATTGACACAATGGGAAATGCCTTTCCTGTTATTCAGAGCTTTATGATTAGTAGGCTCCCCAATAACAAATCCTATACCCATATCCAATATTCTTTGATCTCTGCCACTTCCAGGCATGTCACACTTTTAAGAATTCTAAGGGGCAAAAATTTATTAAAATTCAAGCTTTTTCCCGAGAGTTTGCAGAGATTAAAGAAATTTATGACAAATATAGCTTTTATTATTATTATTATTTTTCTAATGCAAATTAGTCAATTGAAAATATTTAAAATTTTAGAACCTCTGAAGGTTCTATAGAATTCAATACAAGGTGTGTTTTCGGGCTGTGCCCATAGACTCTGATGTATAGTAAAAACATATTTCTCAGGCTATGTTATTTTTCAAAATTTATAAAAACATTAAAAAATGTTCTCATTGAAAATGAATGTAGTAATCAATGGGATGTTAATTTATGATTACGGTTTTTTTTTTCAAGCTTTGTGCGTAAAAAGGCTAGCGATAGGTAAAAACATAGTCTAGTTTGTTACATTTGTCCTGCGATAAATACAAGTTTAATTATAATAGTTTACAGTTTATAGTAAACTTTAAGCATAATTTTGAACACAGTTTTGAAAATTGATAAATCCGTCTACCCAGCTTTGGAAGCAATTCAGAAAATTGCAATAATTCTACACAACCATATACAACAAATCTGATTTATGATTCATCCCCCCCCCCCAAAAAAAAACCAACATACACACTAGGGACAATCCATCAAAAGTCACCAAGTGCTTCAGTAATTATAAACTGTATATTATAGTTTGTTTGTTTTTTATTTCCAAATAGGTTGCATGCAGCAACATCTATATCATTTGAAGATTATAGGGAGTATCTTGTTTCTAAAACTTTCCATAATTATATTAAAACTCAAAGTTGTAGGTTGGGTAATTTGTCCTGAAATGTCCTGAAAGAACAGATAATTGTCTGTACAATCAATGCACACAATAGATACTTTAAAAGAAAATTTGGGCACCGTCTAGGGCTTGGCTCAGTCATATCCTTATTTCTACAAAGTTTTGGCAGAAAATGTTAGTCTTCCTTGACCTTTTGTGCAAAACTAATCTATACTTCAAATTATCCCCTTTTTCAGCAAATTGTCAGATGTTAAAATGAAGTACACTATGAAATACACTATGGGTAGTTGTGCAAGATTTCCAAATCCAGATGGGACATGTATTCAGTTTTACACCATAAAGGCAGAGCCAAAAAAACAGCAAGAAGAAAAAACATAGACTTGGCCTTTACTTTTGACAAATTCCCATATAATTTGCACATTTGAGGCAAGACTTTTATCCTGCATTGTATATACCTAAGTTATCTTGTGTTTTCCAATTGCTATCACTTTACACCCCTGGGAAACATATCATAAGAGATCATGGTATTCCTATTTCCCATAGTACATGGGAAACTGAAATGAGCATGGAGGGTAAATTCCCAAAATGACGTTAATAATAAACACATACTGTAGCTGAGAGGCTGACTGATATAGGCTGTTGGATATCCAACAAAATGTTTATCATTAGATACAGTTTAAATGCAACTTTCATTTGTTCCATGCATCATTATGGATTGCTAGGATTTAGAGATCATTAGTGATGGGCAAAAACAACCCGCCAAATAATTTGTTTTGATGCTCAATGTAACAACTCACCTTGGTGGTCTAGTAGGCCGGCGGGGACGTCCACCATGCCTCCTGCAAGGACGCCCGCCTCGTGGTACCACTTCCTTCTAGTTGCCGGTACCTATGGTACGTGTGCATATCCATAATTTACACTAGTTTAACGTAACTAGAGGGGGGTGGGCCCTGCACGGGACGTGCATCCGAGCCCCGCCCCCTCCGTACGCCGGGAATTCCACCAGTGGTGCGGAGTGCGAGCTGCCGGGGTGCCCTGAGGGGGTGCGGGCCCTGGCCCAATCGCACCTCCTTCTCCCCCGGAAGTTACGCCACTGGTCATCACACTTTGGCGTGAAGTTCAAATTATTTAAAGGGGCTTCGGGTTAGAAATTGTTGGCCGTTGTTAGGTCTAGTTTGTTAGTATCTGGGTGTGATTCTGTCGTGTTTTGGTATCGGTTTCGATCCTTGCCTCCCTGACTATTCTGAACTCTACTCTGACTACTCTGCCAATCCTAACTCTTGCCTGCCTGACTATTCTGAACTCTACCGATATTGACTCTTGCCTGCCTGACTATTCTTTGAACTATACCGACCCCGGCCTGCCTAACTACGCTTTTCATCTATTCCCTGAACTGTTGCCTTCAGTCCAAAACCTTGGAAATGCACTAGCCACTTTGCTTGTTCAGAACATCTGCTTTGCTCCTCTCAAGTTAAGACCTGGCAGCATCTGAGTAGCTGAGGGCTCCTCCTGAGGCCAAAGACGGCTGTTACAGGCGGAAGATTGAGTCGTGACCAGGGAGCATAGCATGTTTTCTGAATTTAGGGAGCTCAACATGACACTCAGTCTACAGAATCAATAACAATCACATGTTTTAGGGTGTAAAGTGTAGGGATGTAGCGAACCGCCGACAATGTGTTCGCGAACGCCGTTCGCGAACACCGGCAAAAAATGCGAACAGTTTGCGAACTTCGAACATCCGAAAATCGTTCGATTCGAACGATCGAAGGATTTTAATCGTTCGATCGAACGATTTCCGTTCGAATCGAACGATCGAAGCCATTGGATCGAATGATTTCATTCAATCCAATGGCTTCGATCGTTCGATTCGAACGAAAATCGTTCGATTTTAGCGATCGAATGGTCGCATGGTCGAACGATTTTGACGCGAACGCCTATTGGCGAACGTCGCGCGACGTTCGCGAACTTGCGGCGGACGCGAACAGTCGAAGTTCGCGCGAACTAGTTCGCGGCGAACAGTTCGCTACATCCCTAGTAAAGTGGTCATCAAGGAAGAATTTACAATGTTATTGTAATGCAAAACATATTTTCATGTGACAAGTCCTTTATAAATTAGTTGCCAACAAGGTCAACAATGCCTACATGAGACCATTTGAAGATGTCTATCTTAGAAAGTGCTATTACTGTTTCTTGAAATGCCCATGGATATACAATAGAGCCTGCACATGGACAATCAAGTAGATAGAGTTCTACTTTCCTCTTTAGCTCTTCATCTGTTATTGAGATGCTGCAAGTTGTAGGTCAACAACAGCTGGGGGGATTCAGACTGGACATTTCTCATATATGTAATGTAAAAACTGTTATTTCATTACACCCCCCCCCTCTAACTCATCTCTGATTTTAGGGGTAGATTGCCCTTCTTTATGTGCATCTCTCGACATTAATGCAAAGGTTTTCAGACTTTGGACCAGATTCAGTTCAGAGAGAAATAAATTCTGCGTGAAAAGTCATGGACAAGATTAAATTTGAGATACAATTCAATTCAGAAATACGTATCGCAACGTTTTCACATGAAAACTCTATTGAATTATATGGGGAAAAAACTAGAAATGAATTAGGAGAATTGACTGTCAACCATTTTCTCACTGAATTGTGTCTGGCCAATTGTGTTCCAGCTTCCTTAGCAGTTATATAAAAGTGTTATAAATCATAAAATATGAACAGGGGCAGATTTATCAAGGGTCGAATTTCGAAGTAATGGGAGTTTGTTTCGAACTCCCATAACGTTGAAATTCAAATAAAAAAGACCAATCGAAAGTTATTAAAAAAAATCGAAGTTTTTAACTTTGGGTGAATAGGCTGTATTTGAATCGTTCTGAGTTTCTAAGTTTTAGAGCATTCAATCGAATTCCAAACAAAGCATTTGCCCCAAAAAACTTCCAAATAGATTCTAAGAGGTCCCCCATAGGCTAAATCAGCAATTCGGCAGGTTTTAGATGGCGAATAGTCGAAGTCTAAGTTTTAAAGAGACAGTACATGAAAATTTCAATATTCGAATAGTCACATTTTTTTCAAATTCAAAACTAATTTTGGCCTATTCGATCGTCGAAGTACACAAAATTAGCTAGAAATTCAAATATTTATACTTTGAATTTTCACTTCGACTCTTGATAAATCTGCCCCTAAGGGTTGATTTACTAACATTACTTTTACTTTTTCCTAATCATATTGTTCTCTAGAAACTGGGTTTTTTTTTACATTTCTCTAAAACCATTACTATAAAATTTGAGATTTATCAAGTGTAAAATCCAAAAAAAACTCAAACCTGCTCCAAGTTAAAGCAGTCGATGTCCCATAGAAGTCCATGGGAGCTGAGCTGATCCTATTGGACCTTTTTTTTAACCATTCAGAGTTTTAGAGGTTTCCAGATTTTTATTTTCTATAGTTATTGTCTGAAAACTCAAATTATAAGAGGTTTCAGTGATATTCCTGCTTTTTAGTGCATCATTCAGTGTTTTTTTTCTGTTTGTGCTTTTAATATTTGTATAATTTAATAACTTTCATGGCAGTCATGGATTTTAGATTACAGATTATGGGACCTGTTATAAAGAATGCCCAGTACCTGGAGTTTTCCAGATAAGGGAAGAAAATCTTTTATACATTAAATAACCCCCAATAGGCTGGTTTTGCATCCAATAAGTATTTATTATATATCATTTGGGATCAAGTACAAGCTACTGTTTTATTATTACAGAGAAAAGAGAAATAATTTTAAAAAATGTGGATTATCTGGATAAAATTGAGTCTTTGGGAGATGGCCTCTAAATCCCCTGGAGACAGTTCTTGAAATAAAATAGATTAAAATAAACAATTGCACCAAATTATTGGACCTTCTGTACACTGTTTTGTGACCACTAGTAAGGGGGCTTCAAGGTAAGAAAACTTTATTTTTACCATTGAACTGTTACTTCAATTGCTGACTTACTAGAGGGGCATCATTGCCTTGTATTGCCTTGTACTGCCCTGTACTGTAATGTGAATATACATTATGGTTTGAAGGGTCACTATTTCAGATAACAATGTTGTAAACCAATCTCTGAGCTTTGTAAAACACAGAGATTTGTCTGTTGAGCACTTACATCCCTATAATGTCTGTGAACATGAAGAACTTTATACCAAAGTGGCCCACATCTCAGTTCATATTACATTCTGCTAAAATAAACATGAGACATAGCTGTGGTTTTCCCAAACCGAAGCCACAAAGTCCATTTATTTCTCATTTTCCTCTTCATTTATCTCTTCAGTTTCTATTGCGTGTAACTAAATCTGCCGGCTCAGAAAATATATCCTAAAAGAAATGATGGAAAAGGAACAGCTCACTGCAGTTGGCCTTGTCGGACAAGGTAGGCTCCAAAATCCATAGCATGAAAATAGTCTTGTTTCTTCCCTATAAGAATGTGTGATTTATGACACTTTGATATTCCATCTTCGGAGGTTCTTACATTCTCACGTATATCATTTTTATTATAGCAATGACATTTTCCTCCCCACCCATAAATGTCTGGTTCAGTACCTTATTCAACATCCAAAGATGCACAAACACAGAACAAAATATGGGAAACTGGATTTTATCCGCCAATTCTAGATGTTTTATGCTTCTGATGCATGAGGTAATCCCTGCCTGGAACAATGCCCACGCATATTTATATCATTTTGTGGCCTTTACGGAGAGTGAGTTTGGGTTTTGTTTTGGATAAACCCAAAATTAATTCATATAAATATACCATAGTCCACCTTATACAAGCCAACAATTATCGTCTACATTATACACATAACAACTGTTGGAGTGCTAATGGTTGTGAAGATGCGGCTCTTAGATCCACATGCACTATAGAGTTACCGTATATACTCGAGTATAAGCCATCCCGAGTATAAGCCGAGGTACCTAATTTTACCTCCAGAAACTGCGAAAGCTTATTGACTCGAGTATAAGCCGAGTATAAGCCTAGGGTGAGAAATGCAGCAGCTTCTGGTAAGTTTCAATAAAAAAATTGAGGGTTTCTGCTCCCATTGGAGGTGCCGACGACCATTCTTGGATGCAGACGACTATTCTTGGAGACTATTCTTGGACGCTGGCGACTATTCTTGGACGCCGCCGACTATTCTTAGATGCCGGCGACCATTTTTGTGCTTGACCCGAGTATAAGCCGAGTTAGAGTTTTCTAACATTTTTTGGGGGCTGAAAAACTCGGTTTCTACTCGAGTATATACGGTACATCTTGCCGTTCTAATGTGGATTGGGCAAAATTAAGTATATGTGCAAGGGCTGTACAGGAGCACTCTACTTAACTCTTGCTTTAAGGCGGCACAAGGTACAGGGCTCCCTTACGACTTTTCATCCTTCCCAGCTTGTTGCTTTTGAATGAAAATGCCTTCTGCAACTCCTCTATGTAGCACCATATGCAGAGCTGCCAAACATCTTTGTGCTCCATTCTAGAAGTGCAAAGAGTTAGTGCAAATGATTGAGCAGAAAGCAAGTTACAGTGCACATAGTGGGGAATGGAGATGACTTCCCTTCTAACTCACCAAACTCATTCATCTTCCTTTAAATTAGTTTTAAACTTCCCTTTACCCACTCTCACCTTACAATCTCACATCACTCTATACCAAGCTTTTCTTTATATCCATTCTCTCCTCAATAATAAGTTCACTCAGGGTAAAGAAAGCTACATGAGAGATTTTGATCAGATTTTGTGGTTCAGATTTTATCTGATCTTGCCAGGCAACAGCACATTTGTAGGATCCTATGAAATCGAATTCCCCTATACCTAGGAAGTTAAGTTGGATTAGATAAAGTTGCATGGTGTCGTTTGTTCATGCATTTAAATCCAACATTCCGTGTATTTCAAAAAGAAAAAAGTCTATCAGGCACCATCATATTTTATCTCGTTGGATGAAGACGGAGGATGCCGTGTTCCCAACTGACACTCGTGTCTCTTTGAATGGAAAAACTTCCATGTAGTTTACACATCAGATTTTTGTATCAATCCCATTATATTTTGACCCATGTGACTACATCCAACTTGTAGGATGCCTTCTGTCGATCTGACACCATCCTAAAAAATCTCCAATAGAGTTAAACCCTAGCTTAGGCCTAGTTTATTTATTTCTTCCTCCCACTCCACATTCGGCAGTTCCTTGAATTTATCCTACTGCCAAATTTATTATGATATATCAGCAGTTAACACTGACTTGTGACCTCTTTGAAAGCAAACATCTGATGCTTGATATGGGTTACTAGACTTGGTGACAATTTACTAATTTGTATTACCCAAACAGAGGATTAATCCTGCTATTAGTGTTCCTTCTTTTTGGCCATCAGACCACATTCCTGGCCTGTTTCTTTTAAGGTTATTCCACATGAAAAGCATCACCTCATTCAAATCCATGGAAGGATCTAACTAAAGCTCACCCATTGGGGTTTAAAGCATGGCAGCTGTTGAACAGATCCCAAGAGTGTAGCACTGCATGAGGTCCAGTGTTGGACTGGAGAGGGGGCTGCCACATCAGGCGCCCACACACAGGCCCCCCTGCCCATCCCACTACCACCATGGGCCCCCAGCCATAACCCCCCTCTGCCCCCTTACCCCTCCACCAGCATGTCCTTCTTATCGCTTTGTCTTAAAGCACACAGTCTCAGGCGGCCATGTGGAGTGGGTCTGGTTAGGTGGGCCACACCGGGTTTTTTCCTTGGTAACCTGCCAGCCCAGTCTGACCCCATTGAGGTCTAAGTCAGGGGTAAATGCTTAATTTCTTTAAAAAATTAATGTTTACTCAAAACTGAAACATATTTAGTGAAAAGTTCATAAAACCAAGGGAAACCGGGGCGGGGTGGAGGGGGGGGCGGGGAATAATACAGTTACCTCTTAATATCCATATTAGACAAACACAGTAGAACAAAAATAAGCTATAATGGCTGTTTGATTGACTGGCCCTACTGTTTATATCGAGTGCTGATAAAAGCTGGAGTAAAGAAAAGAGTGGCGCACCCCTGTACATACTATGAAAGACACAGTAAAACTGTATATTGTTACATATTGTATTAAGAAACAGGCCTCAATGGGAATGCCAGTACACTGTAAAACCAAGAGGAAATAGCATGTAAGAGTCGACTATTTAATTGGAACAGATAGCTGGTGAAACACACGTCAGAACGAGTGCTAGATTAAGGCTCCCCAGGCCCTATCACATAAAAATGAATTTATATCCCTTGACCCCAGGAAAGAACCTTTTTATGTAGCTAAACAATAATGTAAACTGTGCAGCACTGATAAATGTGTTGGGTTACACTTAAGGCTAAAGGGTACCTTGAGAGACACGGATTTTCTTGCTACATGTGTTATTTGTCCGATTAACCTTCCATTTGTTTTCCCAGCCTCCCTTAAAGCTACGTACAAGCCTGTATCTAAATAATAACTAGAACCCGATATCCTGGGCATGACACCTTCTTTTAGGTTTTTTTTTTTTCATTATTTCCTAAAGGAGCAACTGAAATTGCTCCAAAATTTAGACAATGTAAGTTTAGTTCAACATTTTAATTACTATATATTATATTATATATATTATATTACTATAACAGGAGACAAGCCTAGAAAATTCACCCAGTAATGTCAAGTATGCCTAGTAAAAAGTTAATGTTCAACTCAACGACGGCCATAACTGTATGTCAAGCAATGTTTCCACGAACATTTTGCAGAGAAAATATAGATTCATCCCAATTCTTTCTCCAGCTTGTCTTCTGGCAATCCCCCCTCTTGTCACATCAACTGCTTTGGGTCCCCCTACAAGAGACAACCTCGCTGTCTGCCAAATAATGCTCTCATATTTTCCTTCAACTTTAAAAAAAAAAAAAAAAAAACACCTAGCTTCTTATAACAGGAGTTTTCATTCTTTCCAGTTATCTAAAAGGGATGGTCTAAATGAAAAAGTCTTGCTATGCAGAAAAAAATATCTTTTCAATATTTTTCATATGGGGGCACATTTACTATGGGTCGAATATTGAGGGTTAAATAACCCTCGATATTCGACCCTCGAAGTAAAATCCTTCGACTTCGAATGTCGAAGGATTTACCGCAAATACTTTGATCGAACAATCGAAGGAAAAACGATTAAATCCTTCGAATCGAACAATTCATAGGATTTTAATCCATCGATTGAAGGATTTTCCTCAATCAAAAAAAGCTTAGAAACCTTATGGGGAAGGTCCCCATAGGCTAACATCGATGCTCGGTAGGTTTAGTAGGTAGTCAAAGTTTTTTTTAAAGAGACAGTACTTCGACTATCGAATGGTCGAATAGTCAAACGATTTTTAGTTTAAATCGTTCGATTCAAAGTCGTAGTCGAAGGTCGAAGTAGCCTATTCGATGGTTGAGTACCCAAAAAAAACCTTCGAAATTCAAAGTTTTTTTCATTCGAATCCTTCACTCGAGCTAAGTAAATGTGCCCCATAGAGTTTGATGGTTAATTTACTAACATGGGTACTAAAGTTGCACCAGTACTGTTGCTGATTGCAGCCAATCAGCGACTACTTTTCATTAGTTTAATTCAAGTTATCAAGTGGTATCAATGATCTGTAAGCTTACGGGATCCACAACGGCCACTTTCTGTGACTAAAGGCATTTTATTGAAACACAGGGTAACACAGGCCAATTTCAGTATACAAAACATGAATCATAAAAAAAAATTCTGCTGTCTGGGCACTACATTCACACATATGATGAGTTTCCTAATAAAACTGGGTCCCTTATGTACTACCAGTAAGAAAACAAAAGTTTTGGGGTCACCTTCTTGATATTGCTTTGGGGGGATTTCTCAACCTCTTGGCTTTTCTCAAGTCCTTGGTGACTCACACTCTCAGCCTTTGACTCCCTCAGCTCCTTGCAGTTGCAGGCAGCACCCCAGCCCTTCTGAGAGTTCCTACCACAGACAGTCCTTTGCCCTTCTCAGATAGACCTTCCTAAGCTTTCTGCTACAATTAAATACCTTTCTACAGGACAACCATCCTGTGGAAAGTGAGCTCCAACATGCAAGCTGGACCAACAGAATGGAGAACTTGACTGCCTGTTCCTTCCAGAATACTCCAGCTTCCAGGGCCAGACAGCAAAATCATTTTAATATTATCTGTTTAGCAACATCTTCCTTAAAACCTAAATCTCCTATTGAGGAGAAAGAAAACTCACCTTTTGGTCATTGTCAGACTGGGGCAGGGCATCCACAAAAAAGCTTTGGACTACAGGCCCACCCTTCAAATGATATTTCCTCCTCTCATCACTCGCCTTTTTATTCTCCTTTTTTCTTCAATCCATCATCTATCTTCCTTCTAAGTTTGCTCTTATACAGGAATATGGCCATGATATCAGCATAGAGGATCAAATAGTTGACTTACTAGAAAGGCTCATGGAAATTATTCTACAGGTATGGAACTTATTATACAGAATGCTCAGGACCTGGGGTTGATCTTTCCTTAATTTGGATCATCATACCTTAAGTCTACTAGAAAATCATATCAACATTAAATAAACCCAATAGGCTGGTTTTGCTTCCAATAAGGATTAATTACATTATATCTTAGTTGGGATCAAGTGCAAGCTACTGTTTTATTTTTACAGAGCTTTCTGGATAATGGGTTTCCAGATAACAGATCCCATACCTGTATCAGTTAAATTGATTTTGGGTGACTTTGCTTTGTTGTAAAGCTGCACATACCTGGCATGACCATATTTGGAATTTCCTGGCATCCAGTCCAACGCTGGATTATTGGGGTGCTATCTATTGCCATCCCCACCTCAAGAATGAAAGCATTAAAAAAATAAAAACGACTTAAGCAGTAGCTGATAATAAAATAACCTATTATAATCACAAAGGGTTAAACTAGAAAGAAATTGGAAAGGCCTATCCCATCTGGCATTACATGTGATTTATAAATAAACTGTAGGTTCATGTCAGTCAGAAGGTTTCCATTATTTGACTTGTAAACAGCTCCAAATTGAACGTTACCCCTCTTTTAATCAGTGCACCGGAAATCTGAGTAGGCAAAATTGTGTTTTTCTACCTAAAAATGTGTTTGCTTAACAAAAATGACAGAACTGCCGCCTGTCTCCCCCTGGTTATGTTCATCCATTATCTGTCGTCTAAGCAAAGACCCTCCTAGTCTATTGTGTTTAGGGGCGTCTTAGTTAAAGATATATTCATGAATGGACTCCTAACGTCCTATTAAGAAATTCGTTATTTTAGATGTTCAGTTGTCTATCAAATCCATACCTGCCGCATTTTGGGCAGTCAGGTGTCCTATTACCTTACTGCATACAGTTTCTATGTAAAGGGTTCAGTTACTATCAGTTAGCATATGGGAACAAAGGATGATTGGTACAGGTATGGGACCTGTTATCCAGAATGCTTGGGACCTGGGTTTTCCGGATAACAGATCATTCCCTAATGTGGATCTTCATACCTTTAGTCTACTAAAAAATCATCTAAACATTAAATAAACCCAATAGGCTGGTTTTGCTTCCAATAAGGATTAATTATATCTTAGTTGGGTGTTTTATTACCTTCCTTCATACGGTTTCTATGTAAAGGGTTTACTAACTATCAGTTAGCATATGGGAACAGAGGATGATTGGTACAGGTATGGGACCTGTTATCCAGAATGCTTAGGACCTGGGTTTTCTGGATAACAGATCTTTCCGTAATGTGGATCTTCATACCTTAAAGAGCATGTAAAGGCAAAAAAGTAAAATCCCATCTTTACTTTCTGTAATATACAATTTATACATTTAATTAAAATATGTGTACCGTTTTTATATGAAACCTGACTGTATGCAGTGAAATTCTCCCTTCATTTACTGCTGTGGATAGGAATTGTCAGATGGTCCCTAACTGCTGAGCAGGAAACAATCATACTTATGAACAGCAGGGGGAGCCCCCGCCTTACTTCCCAGCCATGCAGAACTCAAGCAGCTTTGTTTATGACGATCCCTAAGCAGCCCAGACCACACTGAACATGTGCACAGTCTTAGTCTTGCAAAGATGTATAACAAAGTTACAAGATGGATCTGTAGCCAACTTTGAAAGCATAAATCATTTGTTTGATTAGGCTTGTGGTGCAGTAAGTTCATGTTTATATTTAGTATACAAAATACAGCATTTTTAGCCTTATTCTATTTCAGACTTTACATGCCCTTTAAGTCAACTAGAAAATCATGTAAACATTAAATAAACCCAATAGGCTGGTTTTGCTTCGACTAAGGATTAATTATATCTTAGTAGGGATCAAGTACAAGCTACTGTATTATTATAACAAAGAAAAAGGAAATCATTTTTAAAAAATTGGATTATTTGATTATAATGGAGTCTATGGGAGACTGCCATCTCGTAATTCAGAGCTTACTTGATAATGGGTTTCTGTATAACAGATTTCATACCTGTATTTTATATTTTAGGCTATTGTTTTTAGAGGAGTCTTAGATAATGGCAACGTTTTATGCTGCTTAGAGCTGGGACAATAAATATGTAAAAGCCCAAGTTATGCAACGGGGCCTCATCTACAACATTATTAATCTGGCTCTAGTTGTCTATGAAATCCATACCTGACGCATTTTGGGCAGTCAGGTGTTTTATTACCTTCCTGTATACGGTTTCTATGTAAAGGGTTTACTAACTATCAGTTAGCATATGGGTACAGGTATGGGACTGTTATCCAGAATGCTTAGGACCTCGGTTTTCTGGATAACAGATCTTTCCATAATGTGGATCTTCATACCTTAAAGGGCATGTAAAGGCAAAAAAATAAATCCCAATTTAATTTTCTGTAATGAAAAAGAAACCTATCTTCAATATACTTTAATTAAAATATGTGTACCGTTTTTATAAGAAACCTGATGTGAAATTCTGCTGTGGATAGGAATTGTCAGAGCAGGGGGAGCTTTACTTCCCAGCCATGCAGAACTCAAGCAGCTTTGTTTATGACGATCCCTAAGCAACCCAGACCACACTGAGCATGTGCACACAGTCTTAGTCTTGCAAATATGTATAACAAAGTTACAAGATGGCAAAGTTTTATGCTGCTTAGAGCTGGGACAATAAATATGTGAAAGCTCAAGTTATGCAACGGGGCCTCATCTACAACATTATTAATCTGAGTCTAATTGTCTAGGGGACCCATGCCTGATGCATTTCGGGCAGTCAGGTGTCCTATTGCTCTAATGTATATAGTTTCTATGCAGAGGGTTGGATTACTAGCAGTTAGCTTAGAGGATGATTGGTATTCTAAGTACCTGCATTGATAAATATAGTGTAAGACCACAGACTTCAACGTTAAATTACTCCTTCAGTTTGGACTTTGAAACCTACAATGCCATATCTAATCCAGTTATACTGGCACTCGCATATATAACATATGAGCCGGCGTTCAAAGGGAATTCTGCCTATATTTATTCTTTCATTTTGCCAGACTCTTAATTCAGAACATATGATGTCTAAGTCCTTAGCGCTTACATCGTTTTTAGCAATCTCTGACCCAACAGACTCCCATTGTTGCTCTGAAGATTTATTTTAGAAATATGTATTTATCATATATGTTCTTTTATTGCGCACGCAGGACCTAGGAATCCTAAATTCTAGTGACCGTGCTCCATTTTCCTTTCATTTGAAATTTACGAAATAATTTTCTCAATTTCCATGTGACCAATGATTTATGCGGAGAGAAGAGCCGTTCTTTTTCCAGCAAATCCTTCTCCTTGAACATAATGCACTTCCTAACCTAAAGTCTATTTCAATGCGCCATGTGAAAAATCACCATTTTACGACTTTTCCTAGAACTTCTTGGAAAATCTGGGAAAATTAAAAGCATGTTGTAATATATCTGCTTCTTTTATGCTGCACGTATTTTTTCACTGCTAATCTTACCGAGTCGTGCCTATGTACCCTTTGGAAAAAAAGCGGCAGTACTTTATTTTCTGCAACTTATACTGTAATGCCCAGACACTCATAGTGAAATGGTGTTTAGGATCTGCTTTAGTTTCCATTTCTAACATACTATTCATCCAGGCTGTGATGTAATGCACTTTAGGAAAACTGGCTTACATTCTGCTCTGAAACAAAAAGCTTTTTTTGTGTTTCTATTAACTGTCTGGATCAAAGGTCTTGCCCACAGCGTGATTAGTATGGTATGTCATCAATAGATCTCAATAGATCATTCTGTAGTTTGCAGGCAGCAATTTCTGAGCCTAATACATGTATGGGACCTGCTATACAGAATGCTCGGGACCTTGGGTTTTCTGGATAACGGGTGTTTCTGGAATTTGGGTCTCTGTACTGAAGATCCACAAAAAAATGTAAACATTAAATAAACCCAATAGGATTGTTTTGCCTCCAATTAGGATTCATTACAGTATATCTTGGTGCTTTAGCAGTGTAAGTTATAGTGTGTGAACAGGCTGTGCTGCTTGTGTTCTACCTCTGACCCCTTGTACCCGAGCAACTCCCAGTAATTCCCGTTACCTGGTACACTCCTCAGTTTAAAAGGTCCAAATCACAGAGGGGTTTCTTACAGCAAATAACTGGTGGAGCAAAGGAATTTCTAATCCAAAGTTTAGTGCAGAGCACATCAATCATGGGGTACAAGTGTTCCCAGAATGAGCATAAGTGGCCCAATCTACCCTGGTACTGTACTTCCAGATCAGGCGTTTCACGTACCCATATCTCAGGGCCCTTCAAATAAAACCAATGACAACATTCGAATCATTGGCGCTACAAGGCTTACCCCAACGGGGAATAATCTCTAAAATATATAAGATCCCCTTTCGCAACAGGGTTCGAACATACATATATGAAAAAACCGGAAACTAATTTGGGACTCAAAATCACAACTGGTCCCGCATCTGGGAGAATGCCAATCGTGGGATTACCTGTACCAAGCAAAGGGAAAATATATATAAAGGATTGATGTTCTGGTAAAGTTAAGTTAAGTTAGGGACCGCCATATGGGGTTTACCTTGACGTGGTATGGTGGCTTTTCAACTTAATGATCATAACTTTGTAACTAAAAACCCCTGTTTTGTAAACATATGCATTTGCATTTATATTGAATTACTTATGAGACAGGGGCCCAGGGAAGTGCACTGTAAGTAGCACTTCCATTATACTTAAATATATTTTGTATTAGCCTTGAGAGTGTTTCCACCACCCCCCCCCTAGATTATTGATGTTCTGGTAACTAACCCTCCCCAGATTGCACAAACTCTTTCCTAACACTCCAGCAATATGTTGGGGAGGATTTGCGACACCAGAAACTTTGTAACATCTGTTTTGGGATCGCCCTTTAAGGGTAGGATTACATGGACGTTTTTCGGAGCGATACAACTCGCTGGGACAAAACGCCTGTGACAAGTC
This sequence comes from Xenopus petersii, assembly GCA_038501925.1. Classification (NCBI taxonomy): domain Eukaryota; kingdom Metazoa; phylum Chordata; class Amphibia; order Anura; family Pipidae; genus Xenopus; species Xenopus petersii. The sequence continues at coordinate 15,010,961 of CM076682.1, forward strand.
GCATGTGACAGAAATAAGGTAAGAGATAGAAATGTCGGATGAAGTTGCAGCATTGATCCAATGCGACATGACTGGCAGATGCTGCATGTGTTTTGTCGCAGCGTGTCTGTTCGCGACTAAAACGTCCATGTAGTCCTACTCTTATACAACCAACATGGGAGGAGATTAGGATTTTAGTTGAACGGCTCACCCATGATGCCATACAATTAGACATATAGACCTTCTTATTAGGGAAACCCTTGGAAGGAATCCCAAAACAAACACAGATGTTGCTTAATCAGGTATTGACAGCAACTGCAACACGCATATCAATTGGGACGAAGTGGAAAACTAACACTATACTCACAAAAACAGACATTTAAAACAGAATAGAAAGTAATCGAGTCTTTGAATATACTATAGCCTATGTTCAAAATAAAGGTTTGATTATTCCTGTGATCAACTAGTTCTGCCCTAGGACCAAATGTTTGATAAACCCGAAATCATCCTGCCATTATTGGGCATATCGGGGGAAAGATCCGCTCATTTGGTGACCTTGCCAAACAAGCAAATCTTATAGTGTTTGACCACCTTTAAGAGGCACAATCTTGCCCATGTGACCCCAGGATCAAGAGTGACCCCTATAGAGAAAAATAGAAGAAATAAGGAGAATAAAGAATAGGAAAGAAGACAACAAAGAATCAGGGGCCTAACTATAGAGGGGGCCCAGGAGGATACAAGGGGCCCATGAGTCCCTAACTAATGAGCAATTATATTGGTAAAACAGGACAACTTCTGAATATGTTGGGGGCCCTAACATTAATTTGCTGCGGGCCCAGTAACATCTAGTTACACCACTGCAAAGAATGTTTTTGTAGGTAAATCTGATTGCACCCATGTATTGTACAGTGATAATAAATAGAAGAATGACATAAGGGGATAAAAAGACAGAAGACAATATTCGACATGAAAAGCTTAACAAGAGTAATAAAAATGATGGAAAAGAAAGAATGAAAGAGCAGTGAAAAAATATTTTAGAGAGTGGGATGAAGGTCTGATTTTTTTTTTTTTATGATGGGCCCCTGAATCTCCGACATTGCCCCAGGCTCCATATGCAGAATCCATTCCTCCCTGTGTATCTAACTCCTAACTGAGCAGTTACATCAGAGAGAAAGCCATAGTGGGCAACTTAGTGATCCCTGGGGCCTGGTTTAGATGAAAACTATTTGCGGATAATAAAAAGGAAAAAAGCTTGTGCTTTTTTTTTTTTTTACTTCACCTTGGAATCATGTTATGGGGGATATTAAACGTCTTCCTGACTCGGTGCCATGACAAACACCTGATACCTGATACAGCCTTCCTATATTGTGTCGATGCTATTACTTACTCTGGCATCAAATCAAAAATTCACAAATTCCTCCGCACGACGGGGGAGATTTATAGTTATGGTTTTGACAAACACATTTCATAGAATATTGACTTTAGAACAGAGCCCTGGTCCCACCGAGGAGTCGGAGTTGGATTTTAGTTGTAACAAGGAAACCTGCTGGGGGTCAGTGTAATTATAAAGGTCTATATTATTCTGCTCGTAGGCAATTCCATGACAATCAAATGCATACATTTATCAAGGCTTTGCTATTAGGATTTAGACGCTTCGATGCTAATGAGGTTCACGAACTGCTAGACTTGCCAATAATTCTTGCCCAATCGTTATTTTCATATTTACTCAATTAGGCATGACTTTAACTCTCTTCCTACTGTCCATCTTGGCAGCTTCAGTTTCCTATTCACTCAAACGTATAGCCCACATCACTGGCAGCTGCAACTCTCTTCCCAGCGACAAATGGGTTAATGTTTTAAAGTTATGTTATTTTTATATGTAATTAACTCAGGTTTGGGCTCAAAATTGATGCAGAATTGCACCCATTAAATGCCATGTATAGATGCTTTTGCTCATCTATTCTGTACGCCAGTTTCTCCTTCTTTTGCACAAGGTTCCCTGTATGTAACACCTGCCTTGCCCAGGAATTAAATTGTTCTCATTGCTTTTTGCACCTATAGGTAGTGATGGGTGAATTTGGGGCGTTTCGCTTCACCGAAAAATTTACTTATTTGCAGTGAAATTTAGGGATGTAGCGAACTGTTCGCCGGCGAACTTGTTTGCGCGAACTTCGACTGTTCACGTCCGCCGAATGTTCGCAAACGTCGCGCGACGTTCGCATTTTGAGTTCGCGTTCGATTCGAATAGAAATCGTTCGACCATTCAACCATTCGAATTCCTTCGACCACTAAAAATCGAACGATTTCCATTCGTTCGAACGATTGTAAGCATTCGATCGAATGAAAATCATTCGATCGAATGCTTCGATCGTTCGATTCGAATGAAAATTGTTCGATCGAACGATTAAAATCCTTCGATCGTTCGAATCGAACGATTTTAGTGGGTGTTCGAAGTTCGCGAACTGTTCGCGAACGTTCGCATTTTTTGCCAGTGTTCGCGAACGGCGTTCGCGAACACCAAATCGGCAGTTCGCTACATCCCTAGTGAAATTCACGAAAAGGCTAAAAATTCAGAAACGGCACCCGTTTTTGACGCCGGCATCCATTTTTTGGACGGAATTTTCGCGGCGGTTTCATAAATTTATTCACCAGTTGCGAATAGCAGGAATTTGCAGCGAATTTGCGCCTGGCAAATAAATTCGCCATCACTACCTATAGGCACTCAATGTTAAAGGAGTGGTTCACCTTTACGTTTTATTTTAGAATGTTATAGAATGGCTAATTCTAAGCAACTTTATTTTTTCTTTTTTATAATTTTTTAATTATTTGCCTTTTTCTTCGCACTCTTTGCAGCTTTCAAAAAACCAAAAAACACATTTATTGTTATTGCTACTTGTATTACATCTTTTTATTCAGACCCTCTCCTATTCATATTCCAGTCTCTTATTTAAATCAATGCATGGTTGCTAGGTCCATTTGGACCCTAGCAACCAGATTATTGAAATTTCAAACTGGAGAGCTGCTGAATATAAAGCTAAATAACTCAAAAAAACACACAAATAATATAAAAAAGTAAACCAATTGCAAATACATGATACTAAAAGTTAATTAAACAACCCCTTTAAACCAGTCACAAGCAACATTAGTGAGCATGACCACCTCTGACAGTTTTTATTGGACCCCCTCAATATAATGGGGTCTGCTTGGATTGCTCCCCTGGCAGTTGCACTACAGTTACAATTCCCTGTGTCTATGGGTGAAATGAAGGAAGGAGCCCATTCATACCATCTGGTCTGCCTCTCCTTTATTATATGTCTTATACAGGTATAGGACCTTTTATCCAGAATACTCGGGACCTGGGGTTTTCCAGATAACAGATCATTCCATAATTTGGATCTTCATACCTTAAGTCTACTAGAAAATCATATAAACATTAAATAAACCCAATAGGCTGGTTTTGCTTCCAATAAGGATTAATTATATCTTAGTTGGGATCAAGTACTCAAGCTACTGTTTTATTATTACAGAGAAAATAAAAATTTGGATTATTTAGATAAAATAGAGTCTATGGGAGACAGATTCTATGAGAACAAAGAGACTAAATATATTAAATAATAGATTATAGTATGTAATAAAAGAGACTAGGAGAATAGAAGTTGAGTGAGTAGAGGACGAATAATAGTACTAAGAGTGGGCCCCTGGTCTAAGATTAATTGGTCGGCCCCTGGTCAAAGGTTTTTGGGTGGTCCCCTGGTGTCCCAGTCCAACACTGGATAATGAGTTTCCAGATAACGGATCCCATACCTGTAATAGCAAATGGAATGAGGGAATATCAAGTTAAATATGAAGCCATGCAATGAATCCTAATTTTGCTCCTTTAGAAGTAAATTTGTCAGTTTGTAAATAAAAAATGTTTCAGTAGCATTTCTATGAATAATTTCAGGGTTGATGAATCATTGAATCTCAGGTAGGAAACTAGAAATCCCACCTGGAGAAACATTTCTCTTGCCTCTAACACATACATATGTATACAGTATATAAATACATATATATATATATATTGTAGCATGTGGACTATATTAAGCAAGTGATACTTGTATCAACAGGGACTTTGATATTGAATGATTGCATTATGATTGCACACAGGAAGATATAGTTTATACACAGTGTGCTTTATACATATACTGCCCTGTTGTGTTTATTATGTTTTATTTTGAGCTGTAACAGACTGGAGAGAGGGGACTTGCTGTCCCACTGAATTTTGGAAAAGGGGAACTATGAAAATGTAAGCGGGCTGTAGTGAATGTTAAATTACAAGGAAAGCCTATAATTCAGGGGTGGGGAATGTACTAAGCCAAATAAGAGTTTAAACCCTAAAAATTAATGTGGCTAAAAATGCAATATTTTATATAGTGAACTTGTTGCACGAGGCTAATGATCCAGGACTTCAAACTTGTCACAGGGGGTCACCATCTTGGAAAGTGTCTGTGACACTCACATGCTCAGTGGGCTCTGATTGGCTGTTGAGAAGCTAAGCTTAGGGGTCGTCACTAATTATCCAGCAGAAAATGAGCTTCCCTGGCTGTAATATAAGCTGATGCTACAGGTTTGCTGATTATTAAATTCTGATGCTAATTGCACTGGTTTCTGTGAAGTAGTAATTATCTGTATTAGTTACTAATCAGCCTTATATTGTGACATTTCTATTCTATGTGTACTGTATATTGTGAGTGGGTCCCTAAGCTCAGTAAGTGACAGCAGCACAGAGCATGTGCAGTGAATCAGCAGAAAAGAAGATGGGGAGCTACTGGGGCATCTTTGGAGACACAGATCTTTACTGCTAAAGGGCTGTGGTTGCCTTGGGCTGGTACAGAATCTCAATAATGTGCATATTGCCTACTGATAAGCCTTAATAGTACATGTATGGCATCCATTGTCCAGAAACCCATTATTCAAAAAGCTCCAAATTACGACAACACAATCTCCTATAGACTCCATTTTAATCATACTTGATCCCAGCTGAGATATAATCAATCCTTATTAGAGGCAAAACAATCCTATTGGATTTATTTAATGTTTAAATTATTTTCTAGTAGACTTAAGTTATGGAGATTCAAAAGACCCCTTATCCGGAAAACCCCAGGTCTTGAGCATTCTGGATAACAGGTCCCATCCCTGTACCCAAAAATGTGAAAGTAACATCTTGAGGTAAAGTTCTTTAAGCTCATTAAAACAGCAAAACAACTTGGAACTTTGAGCACCGAACGATAAACTTCAAACCGAATAGTATTTAAGAAATCATGAATAATTAAATCTCCAAATTTCCAACTGATCCAAGCTCATTATATTCTAAGGGGGTCATTTATTGAACCTTGAATTTTTTTTCTGGTCAAGGTTTTTAGGAGGGCAGCTCTAATTTAAATTAAGCTGCTAAAAATCCAAATCTGAAAAAACTCCATCTCAAACTTGTCAAGGTCATGTAGAAGTCAATGGCAAATGACCCTTAAATTGTTTCTTGACATCATGATCTGTGCTGGATAATCTGAAAAAGTCAAATTTTCTAAGTGCTAAAAATTGAGTTTTCGGAGCGTCAATCATACAAACTGCAAAGTTCTGAACATAAATGCATGAGAAGGTGTGTGTAATTAGCAATACTACTAATGGCCTTTCCTTTTGACATTTTAGGGGCAGATTTATCAAGGGTCAAATTGAAAATTTGAATTCGAAATCTGAATTTTTTAATGGTCAAAAATGTCAAATTCAACAAGGGAGTTATTGAAATTCGATTCACGTTTTAAAAAAAATCGAATTGGATTTTTGAAATTTATCATACTCTGGCCCATACCTGTATCAGGTTGGACAATTAAATTGCCTTGGAGAGAGAGGATAGTACCCCATATATTCCTTACTTGCTGATTGTTAGAAACCCTTAAATTAATAAAACTTGATAAATCAATTCATTAATCTCTTGTGTTCTGTGAATATATATATAATATTGGGGGTAGATCAATTCTCCTTTGAACTCAAGCATCTTGCACTGTGTTTAGTTAATAAATCACTGCCATTTATTTAATATCTTATAATTCTATCTTTAAAGAGGAACAATGTTGAATTGATGAATGAGGCAATAAGCAATTATCAAGCACCAATCACTTTATTATTTAAGTCGATGAAAGCAATATTCACAGAACACAATTAATGCTAATAATTTATTACTCCTTATGTGAATAAGTTTATTTCTTAGAATTAATGAAATTGGTGAGTTGATTGGTGGGAGGTTAATGAATTGATTTATCAAGTATAATTAACTGAAGGGTTTCTAACAATCAGCAAGTAGGGAATATACGGGGTATTTTCCTCTCTCTCCTTTTAAACCAATTCTATACACTGACCCAGTCAGACCCCTGTATAGGTCCCAAATTTTAGAGGTTTATTAGAGTTTTTTTCTCTTCTTCTCCATTAATTAAATTGCCTTGAACACAGATTTATTTAAGTTCAAAAGTTGGGACTTTTTCCGATATACATATTTATTATGATGCTATTCCTAGATTAAGGGGCAGATTTATCAAAAGGGTCGAATTTCTAAGTGGAAAATACTTTGAAATTCGACCATCGAATTGAATACTACTACTATTGAATACTACGAAATTCGAAGTCGAATTCGTAGGATTTTTTGCATCGTACAATCGTATTCCGATCATAGTATGATTGTACTTCGAATCGTATGATTTTCCTTCGAATACAAAAAATGTAGAAATATGCTAACATAGCACTTCGGCAGGTTTAAGTTGGCGAAGTATTGAAGTCAAAGTTTTTTTAAAGAGACAGTACTTCGCTTATCGAATGGTCGAATAGTCGAACGGTTTTACTTCAAATTGAAGGTAGAAGTCGTAGTAGCCTATTAGATGGTCGAAGTATCCAAAATTAATTCGAATTTCGAATTTTTTAACTTCAAAAATTTCCCTTGATTTCACTTGACCCTTGACAAATCTGCCCCTAAGTGTGTGTGTGTGTAACAGGAGTACAGTGTTTGGAGAACTAAACCATAAAAACAAATATAGGTAGAAATGCTGTATTTATCCAGCACCAAACTCAACCTAACAAAAACATGTAGAAGTCAATGGCAGACGTCCCTTAAATTCTTTCTTGACATCATGATCTGCGCTGGATAATCTGAAAAAGTTTTCCCAACGATAAAATTGAGTTTTCGGAGCGTCAATCATTTAATTCATTTTGACTCTCGATTTTTGTTGTGACACTTTGTCGCTCCAACTTCTTCATGATAAATGATTGATAAATGAGTTACTATCTTGGAAGGGAGTTTAGTCAGATTTGTTTTCCAAAACAATTTTGATTAATTTGAGTTTTAATAAATGTGCCCCTAACTCTCAAAAGTCCAAACCACAAAAACTTGAATTGCTCGTCATCGATCAATAAATCATTCTTAAAGGGCAAGTCAACCCCAAAATAAAAGTATGCCTACCTAATTCTAAGCAACTTTCCAATATACATTTGTTACAAATGTTCTATGTTTTTTAAGTTAAGTGTATATGTATTGCTATTGAACGTAATGTCTGTCTGTGCCTTTCTATTGTCTGAACTGGTGGTTTAGACCATTGATACAATGTAAGATAAGGCAGCTGATTAACAGACTTGTCTTTGCTGGGGGGTGTTGGAAAACAACAGACAGAGATTGTAATGACAGCTGGTCTGGAGGTCAGGTCAGGCATAGGCTCAGCTATGGAAATTTAAGGTGGAAATGCTTTTATGTAAGGATGACCTGTGGGAGATACTCAGCACAGCGAGACCAGAAATCAATCCTGAGCATTGGGATAAAAGAAACAGACAGGCTAAAGCAGTTATTAGTCTACTGGTGGAAGATGATCAACTGATTCACATCAGGAAAGAAACTACAGCAAAAGGTATGTGGAATGCACTGCAGGCACTCCATGAGAGATCAAATGTAAACAGTAAACTGTACCTGCTGCATAAACTATACAGCAGAAAAATCAGGAAATGCAGGAACATTTAAATGCAACTTTGAAATTGAACAGCTCAGAGGAATTGGAGAGAAAATTAAAGAGAGCCATTCTAGCTCTCCTTCTATGCAGCCATACTGAATCATATAAACCTCTGATAAATGCCACTGAAGTCAGACCAGAGTCAGAAATAACTCTAGAACATGTCAAAGGCAAGTTAATTGATGAATATAATCACAAAAAGGAAAATAGAGCTGTGAAAGAAACAATAGCACCAGAAACTGCTCTTAAAGCTGGGAAAAATTGCAAAAGGAGATGCACAGAGCAGATTGTGTTTTCGCTGTAAAAAGCCAAGCCATTTAAAGAAAGACTGCTTGATATGGAAAAATGAACAAAAGTGGCAAAGACAGTAGTGATGGGCGAATTTATTCGCCAGGCCCGAATTCGCAGCGAATAAATTCGTGAAACGGTCTAAAAAAATTGTCGCCAGCGTCCAAAAAACAGAGGCCGGCGTAAAAAAAACGGGCATCTGCGTCAAAAACGGGCGCCGGCATAAAAAAATGGGCGCCGGCACAGTTTTGCGAATTTTCGACCGTTTCGTTCGTCTAAAAATTTGCGAAACGGCAAAAAATTCGCAAAACTGTGCCGGCGCAGATTCGCCGATCACTAAAAGAGAGCAAAAGAAATTGCAAAGGGTGTTGCACATAAAACTCCAGATAGTATAGATACACAGTGGAGTGGATGTTTCAAGCTTACTCAAGATAACTGCTCATCAAACTGGTGTATTGACTCAGGAGCAACGAGTCACCAGACAAGTGATAAGCATTTATTTGATTAAATGTCAAACAAATGACAAAGTGTTCCTTGCAAATGGGGACAGCATCACACTGAAAGGAATTGGTCAAGGCTATGTGAACTGTGTTACAAGCACAGGACAAAAACGTAATATGCTTGTGATGGATGAACTGTATGTTCCAGAATTAGAGGGGAGCCACTAATTCATGTTCTGTTCATTTTAAAGGCAAAGTATGACCAATTCAGAATGGTTCAGAAAGTATAGCTGAGGAAACAGCAGACAGACACCTGGATAAATTCAAGGAGAATATCGCAGAATCCACAAACAAATTCCAGCGCAATCCCGTGACTCTAAGATCTGACAATGGAGGGGAGTACACAAGCATTGAAGTTAAAGCATATCTAAAGGAACAAGGCATTCGACATCAAACAAGTGCTCCATACACTCCAGAACAGAACGGTGTAGCAGAAAGAAAGAATCGCACACTTGTAGAGATGACAAGGTGTATGCTGAATGATGCCAACCTCCCAAACAAATTCTGGGGAGAAGCAATAACTACAGCAACATACCTACAAAACCTTCTACCAACAAAATCTATAGCAGCTACCCCTTGTGGAATGATAAGAAACCTAGTGTAAATCACTTGAGAACATTTGGTTGCAAGGCACATTCCAAGTATAAAATGCCACAAACTGGGAGACAGAGCTACAGAAGGTGTATTGGTTGGATACAGTGAGCAAAGAAAAAGCTTACAGAGTTCTAAATCCTAAAACTTGCAAAGTTACAGTAAGCCACAGCGTATATTTTGATGAGTCTTCCTTATCAAAAACCATGATACCTGAATCCTCTGAAGAGACAACAACAGTATCTGTGACAGGAGGGGTATAACCACTTGACAAAACAGGTGACTCTATGCAGTGTCGGACTGGGACACCAGGGGTCCACCCAAAAACCTTAGACCAGGGGCCCACCATAAAACAGACCAGGGGCCCACCATAAAACAGACCAGGGGCCCACTCAATATTCTTCATCTCCTCAATCAACCTCTATTCTCCTAGTCTGTTTTCTTTACATACTATAAATAATTATTCCATCTATTTAGCCTCTTTGTTCTCTTAGAAACAGGGAATAGCCATGAAATAGGCCAAAAGTTTAGCAGCATGAGGGGTCACTGACACCTGGGCCCACCGGGAGTTTTCCTGGTATCCCGGTGGGCCAGTCCGATACTGACTCTATGAAGCACATGATGGAAAATTCACAAAGTACAACTCAACAACAAAATGTCACAGAGGGAACTGAACGTCGAAGGTCAACCCGCACCACAAAATGGCATACCAGCTCCCAGATACTCTTGCAAAGTTTACACACAATAAATATTCAAACCAAACTCCTGGGAAGAAATCAATCAGCTACCAAAAAGTGAGGCCAAAAATGTTTCAGCACAAGAGGAAATCGATTCCTTGAACAAAAATGAAACATGGACTTTGATTCAGTTACATCAGGGTTGCAAAGCAATAGGTCGTAAGTGGATATTTAAAGTGAAATACAATGCAAATGGAGAAGTTGAGCGTAACAAGGCTAAATTAGTCACCAAAGGGAACTCACGAAAATTTGGTCAGGACTATAATGAAACTTTTGCTCCAGTAGTGAAACATACAACTGTGAGAACCCCCTTATGTACGGCAGCCAGCAAAGGTATGCAAGTAAGGCACCTAGATGTGAAAACTGCATTTCTTTATGGTGAAATTGATGAAGACCAATACATAGAACAACCACCCAGTTTTGTGAATCCAGAAACCATAGATTTGGTATGCAAGCTTCAGGAGGGCCTATATGGACTTAAACAAGCTGCCAGAGCCTGGAATGAGAAAATAAATCAAGTCCTTTTACATGGAGGATTTTCCAGAAGCAAGGCAGATCCATGTCTTTACAGTATGAAAGAAACCAACAGATGGATAAATATATTGATCTATGTGGATGATGTGCGAGTCGGTTATGAGCAAGAAGGGGACAGTGATGATATTGTTCAAAGACCACAGGCAAACTTTGAAATGAATCACCTTGTGAGGGACTCTCAAGATCAGGGCATCATTGAATTGTAGTACTGTCCAACAGAGACTATGGTGGCAGATGCATAAACCAAACCATTGCCCAAGGATCATTTTGAGAAACCGAAAGAATGAAGCTTGTGGAATAATCTCCATACTGTTGAGAAGAGGTGTTGGAAAACAACAGAGAGAGATTGTTCCAGTGGATGTTACTTAATGAAGGGAGGGTCTCTTGTCGCCCAGCGACTAAACTCCCCGAATCTGACCGTGTCTCTGCCCTAAATCAGAGAAACTTGATTAACTCCCGTGAGCCCCGTATCAAATGCAAATCTCTGATCTCAGCCTTTGATAAATGCGCCTTTTGATTTTCCAGTTGGAGGAGAAGCAGGGAAACGAATATGTCCTTGTCTTCCCACCTAAAAAACTGATCTTCTGTTAAAGAATAAAAGGCTGACATGTAAACAACATCGGTACAGTCCATAGAATGTCATACAGAATAAAAATCTTCGGAGAGCAATCCATTCTGCTAACTGGGGGGTTCTGTCAGAAATGGTTTATACGATCAATGCTTTGTATAACTTATGAGATTAAACATTAATACATAAACTTTAAAATGTAAGTCTGAGCAGAAGTCAAACAATGGATGGTGTGAGCAGGCCTTTCTTCATCTTCATAGATGTCTCTCTCCCCCCCTCGACTTTATTCAATCCTTCATTGTATTTTTCCATGGAGCCGCTGTATACACATTCTGAGAAATAAAACATGAATAAGTAGTAATGGGTTCTGCGTCTCGGCGATACAAGGCCTGCAGATGACCTATAAACAGATGATTTGGCTCTCCCTACGACAGAATCATTGCTTTTACTTGAACGTCAAAGAACCTTATGGGAAGCAACCGAGGAGTCTGAAAAGTACATATTGAGGCTTATGTTTTAATATAAGAATATAAAGTACACAAAGAACAAGGCTGATACAAATATGGGATCTGAAACCCATCATCTTGGTGCTCAGAAGGTTGTTATACAGTATAATAAGGCCACCGGTTAAAAGCTCTTACATACAGGGTTATGTCTATGTACTTGCTACAGGTATGGGATCTGTTATCCAAAATGCTCAGGACCTGGGCTTTTCCAGATAACGGATCTTTCCATAATTTAGAACTTCATACCTTAAATCTACTATCATGTAAACATTAAATTAACCCAATAGGCTGGTTCTGCTTCCAATAAGGATTGATTATATCTTAAGGTGGCCATATACGGGCCGATAAAAGCTGCCGACCGACCGAGTCAGCAGCTTATTGGCCCTTGTATGGGGCCCCCCGACGGGCTTCCCCAATCGAGATCTGGTTGAAAGTCGGCCAGATCTCTATCGGATGGGACTAAAAATCTCGTCGGATCGCAGACGCATCTGTTCGTTGCTTCGGTCCCGCGATCCGACCGCCCGTTACCATTGACTAGGATCCGATCGTTGGGCCCTAGGGATCTCTCCGTGTATGGCCACCTTTAGTTGGGATCAAGTACAAGCTACTGTTTTATTATTACAGAGAAAAAGGAAATAATTTTTTATTTGGATGAAATGGAGTCTATGGAAGACGGCCTTTCCAATAACTTGCGGCTTTCTGGATAATGGGTTTCCGGATAATGGATCCCATTTCTGGGGCTCCCAACACAGGGGGGCAAAGTTTCAACTATTTGGATCTACTATTTGATCTGGAAAGAGTGAAAAGAAGAAGGCAAATAACTAAAACTATAAAAAAAAAAGGAAAAAAATAAGACAAACTGAAAGGTTGCTTAGAATTAGCCATTCCATAACATACATAGGGGCAGATTTATCAAAGGTCGATTTTCGAAGTGAAATATATATTTAGAAATTCGGCCATCGAATGGCTATACTTCGACTTCGAATATTGAAGTCGAAGTTTTTATACCAAATTTGACCGTTTTGCGGTCAAAGTAAAATCGTGCGATCGAAAGATTTCAGCGATCGATCGTACGCTTTTACTTCGACTACAAAAAACTTAGAAAAATGCATTAGAAGGTCCCCATAGGCTAACATAGCACTTCAGCAGGTTTAATTAGGCGAACTATTGAAGTCGAAGTTTTTTTAAAGAGACATTACTTGGAATGTTCGACTATTCTAACTACTTTACTTCTAATCAAATTCGAAGTAAATTCAAAGTCATAGATAGTATCCTATTCGATGGTTAAAGTATCCAAAAAATTACTTAGAATTTCTAATTTTTTTACTTCGAAAATTCCCTCGAATTCACTTCGACCCTTGATAAATCTATCCCTAAAAGTTAACTTTAAGGTGAACCGCCCCGTTAAGGTACAGGCATGGGACACGTTATCCAGAATGCTCTGGACCTGGGGTTTCCAGATAACAGATGTTTCTATAATTTGGATCTTCATACCTTAAGTCTACTAGAATGTACAATGGTTTTCTTGTCTTTTCTTTTTCATCCACTGGATTATTTATTTATTGTTATATTGTTTTTTGTTGTATTTATTATTTTTCATATATTCACATAATTGCTACTCTGTTTGATAACTGACTAGAAACTTGTTGTTTTTTCTAACATTTTTATCTCATATTCAATAGGGATGCACCGAATCCAGGATTCGGTTCGGGAATCGGCAAGGATTCGGCCTTTTTCAGCAGGATTCGGCCGAATCCTTGTGCCTGGCCGAACCGAATCCTAATTTGCATATGCAAATTAGGGGTGGAGAGGGAAATCGCGTGACTTTTTGTCACAAAACAAGGAAGTTAAAAAAAAATTCCCCTTCCCACCCCTAATTTGCATATGCAAATTAGGGTTCGGATTCGGTCAAATCCTTTGCGAAGGATTCGGGGGTTCGGCCGAATCCAAAATAGTGGATTCGGTGCATCCCTAATATTCAAGTTCTTTTGGAACTATCACACTTGTGTGTAACTTGCTGTATGATGTTGAGTCTGCAGCAATGTAGCAGTCATATTATTATCCTCTTGCTGTTTATTGTGGAACATCCAATAAAACGAGTAAAGTAAACATTAAATAAACCCAATAGGCTGATTTTGCCTCCAATAAGGATTAATTATATCTTAGTTGGGATCAAGTAAAAGCTACTGTTTTGTTATTACAGAGAAAAAGGAAATTGGTTTTAAAAATTTGGATTATTTGGATCATATGGAGTCTATGGGAGACGGCCTTTCCATAATTCAGAGCTTTCTAGATAATTGGTTTCGGGATAACGGATCCCTTACCTGTAATACAATCCTACCACTCCAATATTTACGCTTTCAAATGATCTGGAAGACTCTTTCTCTGTCTATGTTCTTATGTACATGACTGGGACAGGTTTACTTACCTGATAATTTAATTTCCAAATACAAAACCAAGTTCACTTCAGACAGAAAATAAAAAGGAAACAGGTTTCGATGTACCGTCCTTGCGTTACAGTGAGTAGAGCGCAGACCACACAAGATCTGATGAACGTCTGAGGTGCAGCCTTGTGTGGCTTGGAGCTCATGTGAAATAACATCATCTACCAGTAACTTTCATGTGGGTCCAATAAAAGGAGTCTCAGCCCGGCAAAGTAAAACAAAGGACAGATGTCTGGATATACAGGTGCTCCCGCTTAACCCTTTCAGCACTGCTGGGTGTTTGGTCCTCAAAGCCATAGTTCAGTCCTGAAGTCTGATCAGACACTGCCTTGTTAAAAGGGAAAATACACAAATGAGTTCAGTTCAAGGAAGAGTCTGACCTCAGTGGTGGGCTACACAAGCAATAGGCCGCATGAAAGGGAACGAGCAGACCCCCTGTGATGTTTGATCAGGATAATAATAATAATAATAATAGGTGTTGGTGGGGAAGAACAGCTGATCCGCCACCGTAAACAAAGCTAAACTAAGATTAATGTGCTAATGGGACATAAACCAAGGTCTGGTGGCTTCTAATGCAGCTGAAATGGTTTCTAATTGAGTGACATTGTAACATACCTCCCAACATTTTGGAAATAAAAAGAGGAACAAAAAAGCTGGCGTGTGTATCGCGGTCAGAACAGAAACAAGTTTGAACATATTTCTGTATTTTTTTTTCAGTTATTACTAAAGAAGGTGAATTGCCCTTTAAGCTGTGAGTCTGACTTCTCCCAAGGGACCTGTTATCTTATATTGTTACAATTACTTGTTTGCTTTTCTCGAAATTGTTACAAAAGTATCTTATCTGAAGCAGTGGTTGTTGTTCTGGGCTCTCTGCCAAAAGCCAATTAAGTTAGAAACATTGTTTCTTTTTCTGTCTGTTCAGTGCAGAGAAAAACGGGACTTTCCAGTACAAACGAGGGACTGCTGGTTGAGCCGTCAAAAAAGGGACGGTCCCTCTAAAAACACTAAGGATGAGCAAGTAGTATAGACATTTTAATAATTTGTTCACCTTTGAGTTAACTTTAAGTATGAGGTAGAGAATGATATTCTGAGACAATTTGTAATTGATTTTCATTTTTTATCAGTGATGGGCGAATTTGGGACGCTTCGCTTTGCCAAAAAATTTCCAGGAAAATTCGCGAACGGCTCCGGAGTCTCGTTTTTGATCCCGGCGTCCGTTTTTGACGCCGTCACATTTTCACTGGCAAATTTTTGCGGTGGTTATGCAACTTTATTTGCCGGGGCGAATAAATTCGCCCATCACTATTTTTTATCATTTGTGGTTTTCTAAATAATCTGATTACAAATTCCCCTAGCAACCATGCACTGGTTTGAATAAGAGACAGGAATATGAATAGGAGAGGCCTGAATAGAAAGATGAGAAATAAAAAGTAACAATAACAAAACATGCATAGTCTTATAGAGCATGTGTTTTTTATATGACCCCCCATATGAAAGCTGTAAAGAGTCAGACGAAGAAGCCAAATAATTCAAAAACTATATGAAAAAGAAAACAAATGAAGACCAATTGTAAAGTTGTTCAGATATGGTCATTCTATAATACAATTAAACCTTAAAACACAATGGTTGTTCATTCGCAGGGCTTCACTGTTCACTGACATTAGTGCTGTTCTCACAAAGAAATTCTATAGGTGCAGCAAACAGGTGTCTGTGTGATGTTTTGGCTCATACAGACTGGCAGTCAGTCTTCTACCTAGAAGAATTAACACCAGTCTCTATGAGCCAAAACACAACACAGATACCTGTGTTTGCCCCACGAATACAGCATTGCCCAGAGGAATTGACATGGGTAGGGATGTAAATGTCCCCCTACCATCCCATAACATACTGTACCAGACATTCAGACACACAAGTTTGGAATTTCTGTTGTGTTCAAGACAAGTCTTCCTTGCACCCACTGGTGTTGTGCTTTATACAACCGCCAGATAGAGAGAGGAGCCAGACACCATCAGTTTGGATGAAGAACAGGGTTGGACTGGGCCAGCGGGACTATGGAAAAAAAGCCGGCAAGCCCCACTGACCCAGGCCAGCTCCCCCACTACAAACTTCCAGCACCCACAAGCCCCCCACCCTGATTGCAGCCACAAGGAGTAATTGTTATTCACAAGCTGGCACTTGGTAGAAACTGGAGCTTGCGTCTGGGTTAGGGGTCCCGAGGTGGCAGCCCCGCTGGGCACCGGACACCCCAGTCTGACACTGCTGAAGAAACACCAACTACTGCTACATTGTTAAAAGCTTAACCAAAGAAGTAGCTAGAAATGTTGTACGTTTGTGCTTCTCCAAAGATGCCCCAGTAGCTCCCCATCTTCTTTTCTGCTGATTCACTGCACATGCTCTGTGCTGCTGTCACTTACTGAGCTTAGGGACCCACTCACAATATACAGTACACATAGAATAGAAATGTCACAATATAAGGCTGATTAGTAATTCATACAGATAATTACTACATGGCAGCACAGAAACCATTGCAATTAGCATCAGAATTTAATAATCAGCAAACCTGTAGCATCAGCTTATATTACAGGGGAAGCTCATTTTCTGCTGGATAATTAGTGACGAGCCCTAAGCTTAGCTTCTCAACAGCCAATCAGAGCCCACTGAGCATGTGAGTGTCACAGACACTTTCCAAGATGGTGACCCCCTGTGACAAGTTTGAAGTCCTGGATCATTGCTGCTATTGACAAGCTGAAACTTTAGCCTCGTGCAATAAGTTCACTATATAAAATATGGCATTTTTAGCCATATTTATTTTTATGATTTAGTTCTCCTTTAAAATGCAGGGGGCCGTTTACTTTACCCCTGGGCTAGAGAGCTAAGTCGTGCAAGTCCATGGTCCTTAATGCTTACTAGAGACATACCTCCCAACATTTTGGAAGTAAAAAGAGGGACAAAATTTTTTTTCCCACACGTAGCGCAACAATTGTTTTGACCACACCGCTTTCTGTGGCCACACCCCCTAATTACCATGTTTGTTTTACAAAATTTGGCAGGTTATGAAAGTTTGAAAATATTTCTCCTTATCTAAACTGTGTATTTGTGTCTCAAAATTGTTACAAAGTATCTTATTTGCACCTGTTAGCTGTTCTGGGCTCTCTGCTAAAAGCCAATTAAGTGAGAAACCTTGTTTCTTTTTCTGGCTGTTCATTGAATAGAAAAGAGGGACTTTCCAGTACAAACGAGGGACTGCGGGTTGAGCTGTCAAAAGAGGGACTGTCCCTCCGAAAAAGGGACAGTTGGGAGGTATGTAGAGAAGCCATTGTTCCTGTGCAGTTTGCCTGCGGCAAGATACGGAATGCAAAAAAATGGCCAATTGCTGCCTTTTGTTGCACACTGTATCTTACATTATATATGCTACCTGTACCTCCACCCCTTTTGTGATGTCATTGTGATGTCATCGGCGGGGCGGCGCATGTCTATAAAAGGACCCTGATAGCTTGGGTGCGGGTTGGAGCAGGGCGGGTTAGGGTCGGGTGCGGGTCAGGAAAACCTTGACCCGTGCATCACTATCTGTAAGGCTACAAATGTATTTTTATTGATACTTTTTATTATTCACCTTCTATTCAGGCCTCTTATTCAAATCAATGCATGGTTGCTAGGGTAAGTTTGACCTGAGCAACCGGATTGCCGAAATTACAAACTGGAGAGCTGCTGAATAAAAAGCTAATTAACTCAAAAACCACAAATAATAAAAAATGAAGACCAGTTGCAAATTGTCTCAGAATATCACTCTCTAGTCTCTACATCATAATAAAAGTTAATTCAAAGGAAAGCAACCCCTTTAAGGTATGGGAATCCAAACTACAGAAAGGTCCCTTATCTGGAAAAACCCTATGTCTTCAGCATTCTAGATAATAGATCCTATGGGGCAAATTCACTAAACTCTGAAAATTCGCCAGCACCGGCTTCGCTCACATCGTAACACTTCGCCAGGTGTACATTCGCCAGGAATTCACTAAAATCCAAAGTTGCGTCCAGGGCGCCGAATGCTGGCGAAGTAGCACTAGCGTTACTGCAGCAATCGAATCGAAGTTGCGCTAGCGTTGACTAATTTGCATAATTAAGTTAGAGTTGAATGGACGTATATGTTGCAGCAAATGCATTACATTACACAAGCCTTAATAAAATAAACTAGAGTTGTTGTATTGCCCTACACATGAGCCCACTCTATAGTTTATGTGCCATATGTTAAGAAATGTAGGGGGAAGCCGGTTACCCCAAACAAAATTTACACTTTTTTTCAGCCTATCACCCTGAAAAAAGGAAAAGTGGCCAGCGTTTTTTGGTAAAAATTTTCAACTATTTTTTGAGGATCTCCTATCTACTCTATTGCACTTCGCCGGGTCTGAGGTGGCGAAGGCAAGTCTGGCGCAAGAGGTAACGTTCAGTAAAATCCGCGTCTTAGTGAATTTGCGCAGTTACGTCCCTTCTCCAGAGCGCAACTTCACCAGGCGCAAGGAAGCGAATTACCGCTAGAGTCTATCTCCTTCGCTAGCAAAGTTACGCCTGCGCCCATTAAGAAACCGACGAAGTAACAAAATGACATCACGCTGGCTCATTTCCACTAACACTTCGCTCTTTAGTAAATCTGCCCCATACCTTTCTTTGAAATTTCTTTAGTGTTGCTTATATTTCTATCAGGGTATTTACTGGGATTCAGGGCAAATTGCCAAAAGAGATATTGCACAGCTGAGCAGAACCCTGACAGTCACATCTATTCACACCTGTGCCCCACACCGAAACATGAGTTGTGCTGGGAACAAGGTCTATAAACCCTTGAGGGGGCGACTTTAGGAGAATAATAAAGCTCAATCAAATCAGTTTATAGCCAGAATTTCCTTCTACATGCACAGAATCTTTATCGGCTCTGTTTCCCTGTGAGCCTATAACGGAGTCTTCTCAGCAGGAGCGCCGATTCAATGAATACGTGTAACTGCCCAAACCTGTCTCTGATAAAAAAATAATGTTGAACAGACAGTTTCAGAGGATCACTTGGATCTGATGATGACCAGCTGGTTAAGCATTTCCTTTACATTTGGCTTAACAAACAAACAAAACCGTGTTTGTGCGGCATCCGTAAAGTTGGCATAGACAATGTTTAAAGGAACAGTTCAGTGTAAAAATAAAAACTGGGTAAATGGACAGGCTGTGCAAAATAAAAAATGTTTCGAATATAGTTAGTTAGCCAAAAATGTAATGTATAAAAATAATGTAATGTGTCCCCTTCTAAATTTGGTGCACAGGGCCACCTAGAAGCAAACAGAACCCCAGACTGGTGCATTATTTTTTGTAGCAGAGGAACACTTGCCTGGGGTAGCAGTTAACCAACTAGAATCGATGGGGGGTAACCTTTCTTAATAAAAACCTCAAACATAAACCAAGGGGAGGTCGGCATTGGCTGATGTAGTAATTTAGTTGACAGGCCTCTGTGGGCCCCCAAGCTGAAGAAACGATAAAGTATATACCCAGATTTACACTGTGCAGGTATGGGATCTGTAATCTGGAAACCTTTTATCCAGAAAGCTCCAAATTACAAAAGGCTGTCTCCCATAGACTCCATTTTATCCAAATAATCCAAATTTTTTTAAAATGATTTCCCCTTTCTCTTTAATAATAAAACATTAACTTGTACTTGATCCCAACCAATATATAAATAATCCTTATTGGAAGCAAAACCAGCCTATTGGGCTTATTTAATGTTTGATTTTATAGTAGACTTAAAAGACAAACATATATATATATACACACAAATACAAGAGTCCTTTGCACTCAACCCATTATCAATATATTTAAGGTGGCCAACTACGTCAAAGTCATCCCATATCTGGCCAGTCCTATCCTCAACTTGCATCTGATTCATTAAGAATTCTATTGCTACACTATATATATATATATATATATATATATATATATATTTAAATTGATATACTCAACCATCGTTACCCCCATCCCTTATACTCTTGCTGAACTGTGGCCTCATCCACCCAAATATCTGGCTGGCGGCCATAGTGACCGATCCCTAGAGCCCCTGCACCAAGGCAGCCACGTGAGAGCCTCCACCAAACATCAGAGAAAAAGAGAATTCACTTATTTACACTGACGCCTCATAAGAACTCATTAGGCTGCCATTAGCTATCTGTTAACTACCGGCCTACTGAAGTGTAAATCCCACCATTCCGTGTAACTTTCCCTGGGAAAACACTGGTTCACAGGTGGTCCAGATGGTGAAACATTGAGAGCAGTGAAGAAGTGGCGGAGAATTCAGCAGCTCAGGAAGTTTCAATGCTAAATACACAGCGAGGGTCTCTCTAAAGGGTCAAGCATTGAGCTCCTTCTCTGATTAGGGTTTGGGGTTTCGAAGAGAATGTCCCACCTTTAGAGCCACAAGCGAGACCTCATATAACAGACACACAATACAACATAGAGGAAGCTGAGATAGTCGCTCAGTACTTTAGACAAATTCTGCGTCGCTCGTTCAGCAAATAGTTAACAAGTCCATTACATGTAAGAAAGGGCTTCAGTGTGTCATAATGAATAATACAGCCAATACATTTTGGTTTTGCAATTTTCCCTTCTGTTTATAATGTAAACACACCTTCTACTGCATAATAAATGACTTTATTTGATTCATTAAAGTTGTTGTTCACCTTTAAATTAACTCTAAGTATGATGTAGATATTCTGAGATATACTGAGACAATTGGCAATTGGTTTTCATTTGTTATTATTTGTAATTTTTGAGTTATCTAGCTTTTTATTCAGCAGCTCTCCAGTTCTCAAATTCAGCAATCTGGTTGCTAGGGTCCAAATAACCCTAGCAACCATGCATTGATTTAAACAAGAGATTGGAATGTGAATAGGAGAGGGTCTGAAGAGGAAGATGAGTAATTAAAAGTGTTATGTTTTGGTAGCCAAGGATTAGTAGAGTATAACAGTGCTTTATTAGCAGACTCATGCAGCCATTACACAACAGTAACTTCAAACTCAATCACTCTTTCAAAGCTGAAAAGTGTCAGAGGAAAAAGGCAAATAATTCAAAAACGATAAAAAATAATGATGACCGATTGAAAAGTTGCTTAGAATAAGCCATTCTATAACATACTAAAAATTAACTTAACGGTGAACCACGCCTTTAAAAAGGGGAAAAGGACTGTAATTTGGGTCTTGCCGAGTTTCCAGATCCATCCAACGGATGCTATACGTGTATAACGCTGTTTTATAATGGAGACTTACTTACCTAACCTGAAACAGAAGCCAGAGGGGAAAAAAGGGGAGAAAGACAAAAAACGTTATAATGTCCCTTAAAATTATAGTTCATAATTAATATTATTTTATTATCGTCCCTAGTCTTGTGAACTAGTCGTGTTCTCATGTTTCTTGGCATATTCGGTAGCACAGGCAGCAGCAATAGGAAAGAAAATGGAGAAAAGGAAAGAAATCTTTCTGACCTGACAGCACCTTGTTGAGTCGATGCAAAGTCAAATATTTGCTGAGTTACCTATGGATTGGGCCAGGCACGTATGATACTACATCTAACATGTCTACTTTAATCATTTACTGACAGCGATTATATGCCGGTTTCCTAGCGACTTGCAGTGTGTTTTCCGAGCCCATTATTTTATCTCTCTCAGCTGGTGTCTTGGGGGAGAAACATTTATCCTACATTCCCTTTCCCTTAACATCTGCTGGACGAGCGGAGCTTCTTCTGAGTGCTGGAACCATCCCCCTTTCCTTGAGAACATTACTGTCTTCTCACTTTCATCACCCTCTGTTCTGACTTCTACAGATGGACGCTTAGTGGTGCCTTAAAACCCGATGTCGGGGACAAAAGTCCATCAGCAGCAGAAGATATTGACTTTATGGGGGAGGATGGAAGAAGTTTAAAGGGGTGGTTCACTGTTAAAGAAAAGGTCTTTTAAACTGGGGGTGCCAAAAGTGATCATATGAACTTACCTAAAACCCCAGGCCGGATGCTCCTATTAGGAGAAAACTGCACTGACCCAGGATTCTTCCAGTGAGCACCACGGAGCGATTGTTTTGCTGCTTTTTCTTTTTTCTCGTGTTTGCGTTTGTGCAGTAGATCGAAAAGCCGAACTTTAACAAAAAAGCTGACTATTCTGTTCTACTGCGCATGCGTCTGCCCCTGGAAATTTGAAGAAAGAAGAAGCCGGAAGACAATCGCTCTATGGTGCTCGCTGGAAGAACCCCGGGGCCGGTGCAGTTTTCTCCTACTAGGTGCACTCGTAGTTTCATGGCACCCCCATGTAAAAAGACCTTTCCGTCTCCTGTAAGTTAACTTTCATTATGTTATTGATTGGCCAATTCTAAGCAACTTTTCAATTGGTTGTCAGCATTTATTTTTTAGAGTTTTTAAACGGTTTGCCTTCTGTTTCTGACTCTTTCAAAACGAGGGTCACTGACCCCATCTAAAATACAAATGCTCTCAGGCCCGGATTTGTGGCGAGGCCACATAGGCCCGGGCCTAGGGCGGCACATTTTTGGGGGCGGCATGCCGCCCAGCCGCTCTGTGGGGAGCCTGTGCTCCCCAGTGCTCCGGCGCTCGCATGCTTTTGCGTCAGCGTGTGGTGGTGCGGGCGGGCGGGCGCTAGGAACGCGCGGAGCGCACGGCCTAGGGGCGCCCGCCCAGCGAATCCGGCGCTGAATGCTCTGTGAGGCTAAAAATGCATAGTTATTGCTACTCTTTATTACTCATCTTTCTATTCAGGTCTCTCCTATTCATATTCCAGTCTCTGATTGCTGAAACTGCAAACTGGAGAGCTGCTCCACCCCATAAGCAACTCCCCTATCCCCCCATCTAGCACATACCTGCGTTTCTCTTATAGATTGGGGTTGGGGAGGTCAGGGAATGTACAGTTTCAGATGGCCGCAGGGAGCAGGTCTGAGCCAGCAAGGCTATTGAGGGCAGGGGCCCACCAGGTTTTTTCCAGTGTCCTGCCAGCCCAGTCTGACCCAGTAACAATCCTGTTAAGACCATGCTACCAGCAAGCCTGTATTTACTGTACTAAATAAGGTCGTATTTACTATACGGCACACAAGGACCTACTCTGCTTGTCTACTCTCTATATGTGATCTGAGCATGTGCAGACTTTCCAACTGTTGGTGGCAATGGGCTGGTTGCATACCACCAAACTGTTTTTAGAGGGACAGTCCCTCTTTTGACAGCTCAACCCGCAGTCCCTTGTTTGTAGTGGAAAGTCCAGATTTTCTCTGCACTGAACAGCCAGAAAAAGAAACAATGTTTCTAACTTAATTGACTTTTGGCAGAGAGCTCAGAACAGCCACAGCAGTAGATAAGATACTTTTGTAACAATTTCCAGATAAGCAAATAAGTAATTGTAACAATATAAGATAAGCAGGTCCCTTGGAAGAAGTTAGACTCACAGCTTAAAGGGCAATTCACCTTCATTAGTAAAACTGTAATAACTGGGGAAAAAAACACAGAAATAGGTTCAAACTTTCATAACCTGCCAAATTTTGTAAAATGTAAATGGTAATTGGGGGGTGTGGTCACAAAAATGGGCATGGTCAAAATGTTCGCAGTGACTTTTTTGTCCCTCTTTTTATTTCCAAAATGTTGGGAGGTGTGTGGTTGATGTACAGTGCCTATTTCAGCAATACTGTAATATAAAGGCCACCAAATGCAGAGATCTACAATCGAGCATCTAATAACGGCACTAATGATGGGCGAATCTGTCCTGTTTTGGCGAGAAATTCGCGAAACAATGTAAAAAATTACAAAACAACGTAAAAATTTGCAAAACTCCATAAAAATTCGCTAAACTCTGTAAGAATGTGCGAAACCGTGAAAATTTCTCAAACTGACGAAAAATTTGCGAAGGGCTTTGAAGTCAATGGACGTCAAAATTATTTTGATGAAAGATGCAAATCAATGCCTGGCAAATCAATTCGCCCATCACTAAACGGCACCCATCATGGTGCAGAAGCTCTGGCTGCAATAGTGATGCCTTTGCTGATATGACCAGGCAACATAGGGGAGTTGATATGAAGACTGGTAAATATCTTGCCGTTATGTAACATATGGATATTACCGTGTTGTTTTGGCTTTGTGATATAACAATGAAATCAAACATGGGAGGGGCTATTTATATAAGGACATCTGTGTTTAATGTTTCCAACTCCAATGGGATTTGCACTGAGCATACATTTTGCCTATAGTTTTCATTATGAAATACATATGTTTTCTGTTATTTCTTATACTTCCTGTTTGCAGAAACACAATCAAAGCTGAGAAGCCCTCTGTTTAAACAACCCCCCCATCTGCAGCCTTTTTTAGGCCGCGAGATAAAAAGCAGCTCTTTATAGAGTGGTTTCTTATTGGGAGGAAAAGGAGAATCTTTTGCCCTCCCTAAAGCTGCTTGACTACATCTCCCAGCAGGAAGTTTAGGCCAGCGATAACTGAGTAATACATTGCTGAGTGACACTGTTACTGAAAGCAGTCTCTCGTATTTGTATCTTTTTTCTGGCTGCAGAACTGACGAAATAGACAAGTCAGTTGGATAAAGTTCATCACTTTATTTAATGACTAATGTAATATATATATGTGTGTGTGTGATGAGTAAAGGCAACACAAAGGAGGTGCGGTGGCCAACGTACTGATTATATTTGAGAGAAGAATGAGAGAAGAACAGAAGCCTTTCCTTCCAGGTGCACTTGGGCTCGGGATATGTACTGGAGTTAGTGTTTAGTAAAAACGATAAAGAATAGAAACAGAAACTCCCTTTTTGTTCTCTGTTCTGAGATATTTATGAATGTGATTTCCCCTTCTTGGGACACCAGACTGGATCATGTCATCCTCTTGATTTAGGACCAGCGGAATCTGATTCTTTATCAGTCCTATTCCAGCCAGTGTTCTGACGTCCTGGCCCAGTATCGGCCTGATTTTAATTCCCAGCGGCCGGAGTCTGCAGCGTTTCCCAGACACACCTAAGGAGGAAGCCTTGGATATCATGTCAGCGGCTTTACTGAAGTCTCTCCTTTATCCAGTGTGCTGTCCGGGCTCATTATAATCACATTCGTACTCTATACATATCCAAAAGCCGAATATACGCAAGAAATTCTGTGAACTCCTGTGCAAGGGAGTCATTTATAACACAGCTGGAATTTTACAAACGGGGCTAAATAATACATTTTGTTGGGGTTATATCAGGTTACGGGGGTCATTATAGCAGATCTTCAAAGTAACAGGTGATACAGCAACATCTTATCACGGAGGTGATGGTGGAAGGATTAAATTATATGGTTACCGGTGCCGTATTGGATACGTTCCCTAAGTGCCTCTTAAAAGGTTTTCCTTATAGACTCCATAATGAGCTACTCCAGAAAGGGACCAAGCTCAGGTCTGGCCTTACAGTGGTGGTTCATCTTTAAAGGAGAACTAACCCCTAAAAATGAATACGTTTATAAACTGAACTTATTGCACCAGCCTAAAGTTTCAGCTTGTCAATAGCAGCAATGATCCAGGACTTCAAACTTGTCACAGGGGGTCACCATCTTGGAAAGTGTCTGTGACACTCACATGCTCAGTGGGCTCTGAGCAGCTGTTGAGAAGCTAAGCTTAGGGCTCCTCACTAATTATCCAGCAGAAAATTAAGTTGGTCTGTAATATAAGCTGATGCTACAGGGCTGATTATTAAATGCCGATGCCAATTGCACTGGTTTATGTGCTGCCATGTAGTAATTATCTGTATTAATTACTAATCACTTGTAGAAATTTCGAGTCAGCTCAAATGCCACAGTTTCTCAGATAAAGAGGTGCACGTACCATCAGTGGTCCATCCTACACTCCAATGTAGTAAAAATGTTATCAAGCTAAATGGCCGCATATAGGCCTGAAACGTTGCTGAACGGGTCTGCCATGTGAATTTGAATAAAGGCATTTTTAACCTCAAGGTGCTGTGCTGAAACATTTTTACTTAATTACTAATCAGCCTTATATTGTGACATTTCTAGTCTATGTGTACTGTATATTGTGAGTGGCTCCCTAAGCTCAGTAAGTGACAGCAGCAAAGAGCATGTGCAGTGAATCAGCAGAAAAAAAGATGGGGAGCTACTGGTGCATCTTTGGAGACAAAGAACTTTACTGCTAAAGGGCTGTGGTTGCCTTGGGCTGGTACATGAAGCACAAAACATAATGTACAACATTTCTAGCTACTTCTTTAGTTAGGCTTTAGTTCTCCTTTATGTAAATGTAGGTACCCATAGGTTTAGTATGTCCCTATGGCTTTAAATCCCTACACTTCCTTATCTCCCTAGTTGGTGGGCAGATGCCCATGTATCTTGTTACTAATTTACATATTTATACTATTGGACTACTGGCCTATTACCACTTCCTGTCACACTTTAACATAATGTCTGGTTGGGGTGGACCTTCCTCTTTGGCTTTTGGTTGCTGACCCATGAGCATAGGGCTCATGGAGATTTTTAAATTCTACTAATAAATATAGTTTTTTACTTTATTTTTTGGCCCTGTGGGTTCCTTTGAGTGCTGGTTAGCCCTGTTTTTTCTGTTTTTACATAGAGTCAAATGTAACCCATGCTCTATTGCTTCAGCTGGACATTGACCCTTTTGGTCTAATGTAGCCCAAAATAGCATTACAAAAACTTTTAGTATATTATAGAATGTTGATTACCATTAGTCATCTCTTGTCAGGATTGGGCTGGGGTGTGCAAGGCCCACCGGGCTGATACCCCAGGCCCCCCTCAGGTCCTCGGCGGCCCCTACTGCCTGCTGACCCACTGCCAGCACCTTCCGCCACTGCATGCTCACCTTATGCTTAGATTTTGAATCAGGAGAAGGAGGAGGGTAAGTTTGTGTCTGTGTTGGGTTTTTTCCCAGTGTCCCACCAGCACAGTCCGACACTGTCTCTGATTATCGCTGCTCATCACTGGTTCTCAGAACTGTTGCTGCAGAAAACCTGAGACCCAAATAGGGTGCCGGTGAATGATCCTAATTGTACATCTCCAAGCTCTCCTTAGGTAGGGTTGCCACCTTTTCTTATATTTTTTACCGGCTGGTGGGGAAGGAACAAAAGGGGCGGGTCGTGATGTCAAAAGGGGTGGGTCGTGATGTCAAAAGGGGCGGGCCACATCGCGGGGAACCATAGACCGAGGAGAAAAGGTAAGTTACAGGGGATTAGGGGCAGGCTGAGGGCTCTTTTTGAAGGGTATTACAAATTTACCGGCAGCTACATTGCCGGTAAATTTGTAATACCGGCCCCGGCCTTGGCAGGTGTTTTACCGGCTAGGCCGGTAAAATACCGACCGGGTGGCAACCCTACCCTTAGTCAAGTTAGAGATGTCGGCTCGCACACCCAGGCCTTCAGTCAGGGTAGCCAGGTGCTCAATGCTGGAGGGATCGGCACCCTCCCCAAGGTCAATAGTAGAAATACACTGGCACACACGGCAATTCAAACAGGGAAATCTCTTGTGTCTTTATTTGCAGAGAAGCAACGTTTCGGGTACTGCCCCAAAACGTTGCTTCTCTGCAAATAAAGACACAAGGGATTTCCCTGTTTGAATTGCCGTGTGTGCCAGTGTAACCCTATCCTTAGGGCATGAGGAACTATTGTTAAGGATACTAGGGTTGTTCATATTAGGAACCAGAGTGTTAAATTAAAGGATAAGTAAACCTTAAAAATAAGTGAATGTAAAATTGATGAGGGTGCAATTCTAAGCACTTTTGAAATGTACATTCATTATTTATTTATTTTTTCAATGAATTTTGTTAAGACCTGCTGGTCATTTTCTGACCAGTCTGACCACCAAGTAGTCAAGGAATTTGTCAGGAGAAAGAAAGAGGCTGCTCTGATGTTCTTCTGGATAAAAAAAAAAATAGAAACCTTTCTCAAATCTTTCCTAACCAGAAGAACATCAGAGCAGCCTCTTTCTTTCTCCTGACAACTTCCTTGACTACTTGGTGGTCAGACTGGTCAGAAAATGACCAGCAGGTGGCGCTGCTGTAAGAAAATTCATTGACATGATTCAAATACATGTATTCAAATACATGTGTCCTTTCAGGGGTGTCCAAAAGGTAGATCGGGATCTACCCATAGCCCTTTAGCTGGTGATCAATACATCACCCTCCAGTTTCATGCTTTTCATTCAGATATGTATTATGTTTTTGGACAGACATAATATCAAAGGCTATTGTGATACTAAGCTCTATAGTTAGTATAGGTATGGGTATAAAGAATTTTAATTAAAAGTAGGGAGGGGTGTGTGTATGGATGATGGGTTTTCATTTGGAGGGGTTGAACTTGATGGACTTTGTCTTTTTTCAACCCAATTTAACTATGTAACTATGTAACTATATGTTAAGGTTACATAAGAAATAGCTGTTAAATATAGCAATAAAAATTCTCTTATAAATCAATATAATATTTAAGTAATATTTTCAATGAAACAGAATGCTAGCAATGCTTTTATGGATGTAGATCATAATGGGACAACATCACTAAAAGTAGACCTCGCATTAGTAAAGTGGTCACTCTTGCTTTAATATCTTGGTATTAAATTAAATAAATAATGAATGTACATTGCAAAAGTGCTTAGAATAGCCCCCTCATCAATTTTACATTTACTTATTTTAAGGTTTACTTATCCTTTAAGCTCCAATAACACTTTAACTAATGCTTTACTGCACTGTATAATGTGTAAATGCATTTTATTTAGTATTGATCTACAGCTGTACAGACAGGGATACTGATCCAGGTAGATTACAATGAGTGCACTGTCTGTCAGACCTGTGGGTACGTTGGGGATATTCAGTTGCTTGAAAGCACTAATGTCATGCTATAAAAATATCCCTCAAACTCAAGTCCCCTCATTGACAAAGGCATGGCTGCTGTTACACAACGGCAATTCTCTACAACCAGCCATAAACTCAACCGCACTAAATATTGGTCTGCTGGGGAGAGTAATAATAACCTTGGGGAAGTAGCTTCTAAAAAAGTCAAAAAGGTATTGATTTACGTGGTGCTTGGAATCCAAGTCGCAGTAATCTAAGACTCCGGTAAGTTGATCCCTCAATGCATCCTCCATATCCCCCTCTTCTGTAGTCTTTCTCCACATCATGGATATTCTTTATTGCTTCTTCACTTATTTGTCTCTTGTTTGTCTCTTGTGAAATTGCTGGAAAAAGGCTTTCAGTAAGATCCACATAATTAATTTTAAAAGGAAAGGTAACCATTGAAAATGTAATATTATTGCTCTGGGAAGATGAAATGGCCTATATGGTGCACTGGAATTATTTGGCAGGATCTAGTATCGGCAGTGGGATGCCTGTGGGCACCAATGAATACAAATGATATGAAGAAGCAGTAGACAGAATGACAGTCTGTCCATAAAGGGAATTAAACTATTAAAGGAGAACTAACCTCCCCAATAAGAAAAGCCCCTACGTACTACCCTAGATAGTCCCCCCACACATAGTTCATTACCCCTGAAAGTTTCCCGAATCCATTGCTCATGTATCAGTGCAGAGTAAGTTCAGCAGAGCTCATCTGCGTCATCTTCCGGATCTTCAGTCTTCATCTGTAAGGGTGTTACGAAGAGGACCAAAGATCCAGATGATGGCGCCCATGTTCTCCACTGCTCTTTCTCTGCATCAATATGTGAGCAATATATTCAGAACTCTTTCAGGGATAATGAACTATGCAGGGGAAGCAGGTTGGGGGGGACTATCTAGGGTACTAGGTAGGGGCTTTTCTTATTGGCGGGTTTAGTTCTCCTTTAAAGGGTCCATAACACCCCAGTTATTTCTGTCCTATACTTGCAAAACTTTTCTTCCAATGACGAAGACCAATTTTTTTTGTATGGTAAAGCCATATTCTACTGCTGAGATATCCAAAAGCCCAATCTGCACATCAAGTTGTTTGAACCCTAGGGATACTGATGGGATACACAGATCCTAAGCAAGTCCACAATCTGATTCACCCACTTCTACAAATTTATTCCATCCTGACTTGTGAGAGACCTTGGTTTTGTTCCATAGATCAGAGACTGTTCATTGCGGGCAAACTAGCAGCCAACATGCTCCTGTATTTGAAAATAATTTGCATATTTACAGGAGTATATGCAAAGTCATATTTATTTATAGGCACCCAAGGGCCCGTGTCTAGTGCAGCAGCTTTTGGGGTGTGACAGTATGTTTGATATATGCACACATCTACCATATAGCACTAAAGAATATATTGGCATATTCTAACTGTTGATTATTATTAATAATACAGACAATGTATATATAAGCGGGGCATCAAATGTTCCATGGAGACCCCATCTCATCACAGACTAAAGGTGGGCATACATTTGAAGGTCCAATAATTTGGCAAGGCCAAACTATTGGGTGGATCTTTCCCCTGATTACCCATTAAGAGTGGGTTATACAGGGGTGATTAGATCGTTTGGCTCTAGGGCAAGATAACAGCAACAGCAATGAGCCAATTTGTTCCACGATCTGACATGAAAATTACATCTGCACGATCGACATCTGGCGGATATTTGGCCAGAGGGAAGCTGCCGGAAGCATACATGGGAAGCTGCCGGTGGGTCTCAAGGACTTCAGAACTTAAATCTACATTTGTAAAGGGGAACTGACCAGCAGCTCTTTAATGGGATCCAATACGGGCAGTCGGATTGCGGGACCGCATAGACGCAGAAATGCGGCTGCAACACTACGGGGGTTTTTTAACCGACTTTCAGCTACATATCGATCAGGGAAGTAGTCGCCATCCAGCGTGTATCAAAAAATCATCTATTGGTGCATGGTGTATCAACGCGTTTTGCCTCACCTGGAGCCATCATCAGTTTAGCACCCAGCAAATGAATGTGAATGGTGAGTGCCGATAATCTCTACATAGAAAAAATACAAGAGGTCCTCATACTGTGTATATATATATATATATATATATATATATATATATATACACACACAGTATGAGGACCTCTTGTATTTGTCTATATATATATATATACTTGTGCCCTGCTGCTCCTGGGCATGCAAGACAAAATTGGGGCCTCGGTAATTCTTAGGAAGATTCCACTGTACTGATCACAGGGTTGGTGAAGCATGAAACTGGCAGCCCTGGGTTAAGGTGGCCATAGACGCACTAATAGTATTGTACAAAACTCATTTTCATACGATATTCAGTGCGTGTATGGTGGGAGACAAGCCAACTGATCGGCAGAAAACTTGGATATCGGTCGGTCAAAAAATTTGATTGGGTGCTTTTGGAGACACCCAAACATCAGCCTGATAGTGCTGAATTGTCAGATACAGGTAGATCTTTTCCAGCAAAGATTGTAATTGTAATGTCTATAGCCACCTTTAGGCGACAGGTTTATGATTCAAAAGAGACCTTGAAGAAAAGACAGCACCAATTCAGTGGTGAAAGTTACTGAGCAGATGCCCATTAGAAATAAATGGTGCCCTGTGTGTCCCAGGGACATGCGCCAATGGTCAAGTTCATTCATTTATACAGTTATCATTTCTGCTACTGGTCTCTGACATGTGTGTAACTCAGAAATAAATACAAAAGATCTACAGCTTTCTATTTCACTTTTCCTTACATACAACAATGAAATCCTACATTTAAACTAATAGCAAAGACTGAATTCAGTGGTCTCTCTGCCCTTATCTGTTTTCCCATAATGGGACAACAGTGACATCAACAGGAAGGATTAAGAACTGCAATACATTACAAAATTAATCCCCCCACTCCCCCCAAGGAAAGGCAATAGGGCATACAGTATTTACATCCACAAGTGCAATTCTGCAGCAGTTTTTTTCCAGAATTCCAACGTAATTGAGGTCATAACATTGGCAATGCTCTTGATGCAACTGCACTGCATTAGTGATGTCATCAGTTATAATCAGGGCTTAGTGATGTCACTGAAACTGAATTTAAAGGAGAATTCAACCCGTAACTTACTGGTTGGTGGTGGGTGATCGGGCGGCAGAGGACCCAGAGCGCGTGTGGGGATCAGGCGCCATGTATTTTATATCATGAGCTTTGTGATGAGGGTGATTTTAAAAGATGGCAAATGTCTCCTTTAAATTTCTGCATTGATCTTTTATATCATCATTATTATTATTATTATACAGGAAACAAAACCACTGATATTCAGTGTTCTACTCCCTAAGAAGCATTACATAACATATAATTCTAAATGCTGATGCAGCAGTGTGGGGTAGTACACTGACCAAAATCCAAGCCCCCCTCTAGAGTGTTTGAAGCTATCACTGAGCGCTATGGAACTGATTAGCGGCATTCCCCATTCCCACTATAGTCACTGCACATATGGCAAGAATGAATATTTCGTAATGCAGCGGAGAAATCCTGACAATGGGAAACTAAATCTGGGCACCACAATCTGCTCTGAAATTGCTGCAATGTGATAAATGGGAAATGTATCAGATACATATCCTAAAGGTTTCTATGGGCCCTTGGTTAAAGTGGTTGTTCACCTTTAAATTAACTTTTAGTATGATGCAGAGAGTGATATTCTGAGACAATTTGCAATTGTTTTTAATTTTTTAGTATTTATGGTTTCTGGGGTCCGAATTCCCCCAGCCACCATGCATTGATTTGAATAAAAGACTGGAATATGAATAGGAGAGGCCGGAATAGAAAGATGAGTAATAAAAAGCAGCAACAATAACAAATGTGTAGCCTTACAGAGCACTTGTTTTTTAGATGGGGTCAGTGACCCCCCATTTGAAATCTGGAAAGAGTCTGAAAGAATGAGGCAAATCATTCAAAAACTATAAAAAGAAAAAGTGAAGGACAATCAAAAAGGATGAGGTTATAAATGATAAACCTTATGCACAGAGCTTATTCTATAGGGGCTTTAGAGTAGTGAATAACCAGGTGGTGGAACTCTCCATCTTTCTTTTCTTGGCCATCCCTTTCCAGAAATCAGAGGCTCTGGATATGCTCAGTGTCTCTCGCGTGGCGCCAATAGTCAAGGTTCCTGCTTGTGCTTCTTCTATCTCACTTACCAAAGAGGAACTAAAGTTGTCCAAAGAATAAGGCTAGAAATGATAAACCTTATGCACAGAGCTTATTCTATAGGGGCTTTAGAGTAGTGAAGAACCAGGTGGTGGAACTCTCCAGCTTTCTTTTCTTGGCCAACCCTTCCCAGAATTCAGAGGCACTGGATATGCTCAGTGCCTCTCGCTGGGCACCAATAGTCAAGGTTCCTGCTTGTGCTTCTTCTATCTCACTTACCAAAGTAACTTAAGTTGGACAAAGGATGATGCTAGAAATGATAAACCTTATACACAGAGCTTATTCTATAGGGGCTTTAGGATAGTGAAGAACCAGGAGGTGGAACTCTCCATCTTTCTTTTCTTGGCCAACCCCTGCCAGAATTCAGAGGCACTGGATATGCTCAGTGTCTCTCGCTTGGCACCGATAGTCAAGGTTCCTGCTTGTGCTTCTTCTATTTCACTTATCAAAAAAGAACTAAAGTCGGACAAAGGACAAGGCTGGAAATTATAAACCTCAAGCACAGAGCACAGAAGTCTATGGAAAAAAACAGAAACTGAATTTAGAGAAATTGCATGCGATAAACCATGAGATAACCTTTTCTCTCTGAATTGAATCTGGCCCTTTATTGGCAATAATTTACAATGCTAAAGACTGGAAGATGAGCTAGCAACCTTGTTATTTTGTCTTCTAAACACTTAATTAGTACTAGGGGGTGAAGGTCTAAGTACTCACAGAGACGTCAACATTTATTTGGCTATATTTTGACCCTACAGTTGACCACAGCCCCGATCACAACCCCAGTTTCATTCACTGCTGCTTCTATCACAAGTAAATTCAAGAGGGTTTATATGGTTTTCAGTGGTGGCACTAAGCTGAATTCGGGTGCAAAATAGAAGCGTGGGACATGTCGGTACCAGTTTGGCCACATCCCTACTAATTAAAGGGTTAGTTCACCTTTCAATTAACTTTTAGCATGATGTAGAGAGTGATATCCTGAGACAATTTGCATTTGGTTTTCAAATTTTATTATTTGTGGCTTTTTGTTCAACAGCTCTCTAGTTTACAATTTCAGCAATCTGGTTGCTATAGTCCAAATTGCCCTAGCAACCAAGCACTGATTTGAGAGCCGAATGTGAATAGGAGAGGCTTGAAAAGAAAGATGAATAGTAAAAAGTAGCAATAACAATAAATGTGTAGCCTTACAGAGCATTTGTTTTTTAAGATGGGGTCAGTGACCCTTGGAAAGAGTCAGAAGGCAAATTATTGAAAACCTATAAAAAAAAAAGAAAAAATGAGGACCAATTCAAAAGTTGCTTAGAATTAGCCATTCTATAACATACTAAATAAGTTGAACCACCCCTTTAAGTATCTAACCCAAAATGGGAGTAATATACTAATGGGTGCACAGTTTGCTGTTCTACTGACTGACAGTAAACATTTGATTGGTTGCTATGGGTTTCTAGATTTAAAACAAACAATTGCCCCTATTATTGCAATCGCCTGTTGTTGGAAACACTCGCTGGGCTTCTACTCAGTTTTAAATCTAAACTGGAAATTCGAATCATTGAAAAGACCCAACTGCTGTGTTGTCAGGCCCATAGAAGCCATGTTTTTATTTCCTTTTGAACACAATAAAATGAACTTTGTATTATTCACCCCAAGGTTCCCTTATGATGCAGGGGGTCCAGGGCAAATGTACTTTCTCTCCTTCCCTGAAGCCAGTCCTGTTTGTTGTTTAATTTCCTTCTTCCAACGCTTTTATATTCCAGGCAGGAACATGCTCATGTAATTGGCCGCCCCAGCGCATTATCAGTTAAAGGTGTCTCCAGCGCAGACCCCTGCTTGGTACAAAAAAAAAAAAAGACAGGCCCATCTGGAATGAAAAAAAAAAAGGCTGACAGGCCCTTTATTTGCCAGCGCTGAATGATTTGCTGCTTAGAGGGCTTCATGACTGATTTAAAAACCCTGCAGGAGTTTTCCCAAGCATTGAGAAATGGCCGAACACCTGGAAACATTTGTTCATCTCAACATAACGACAGAACAAGCAGGGGGGGATGCACATAAAGAGAAGCCTTGTGGGTACATCTACTGAAAACTGAATCATTTGATATGTAAATCCTCATGCCGCCTGTGGAAGACTCAATGGCACAACTACAACACCCAAAATCCCAAATCATGAACCCAAGTCATATGTTGTCTCATCCTCAAAACTGAATTGTATTATTACTATAATCTCACTATAATACACTTGTTGGTCAGGCATCAGAGGGCTGTGATTTTAGTTTTTGTAATGCAATGCAAACAAAAGGTTTCCTTCTTTTTTTTCCTTAAAGGATAAGTAAACCTTAAAAATAAGTGAATGTAAAATTGATGAGGGTGCTATTCTAAGCACTTTTGCAATATACATTCATTATTTAATTTTTAATTCCAAGATATTAAAGGATACATGTACTGTTAACATGAATGAATTTTGTTACAACAGCTCCACCTGCTGGTCATTTTCTGACCAGTCTGACCACCTTATTAGTCAAGAAATGTTTTTCTGGCTGAGGAAGATATGAGAAAGGTTTCTAATGTTTTTTTCTAATCAGAAGAACTTTATAGCAGCCTCTTTCTTTCTCCTGACAACTTCCTTGACTACTTGGTGTCAGACTGGTCAGAAAATGACCAGCAGGTGGTGAGTGTAGCATTTTATCTTTTAGCCAAAAAAGGACCAAAGCTGAAATTTGATGTGTATATGGGATCCTCACCTGATCCAGTGCTGAGAGGATTGGCTTTCCATGTAGTGATCCAATGGATCAGCCTCAGTATGGCCCAGTCTGAATGTTAATATGTGGCTAAAACGTTCAATGTTTGTCCATGTAAAAAAATACAAATAAACCAATTTGTTTTTCATTGGCTACTGTAGACAAGAGAATATAGCTGTTGCAAGGATGCCCTTAATTTCACTTGTCATGGGAATCAATAGGGTGGAGCAGAAACAGCCTTGTTTAGGACCCAAGCTGCAGAGAGGCAGAGATAAAAGCAAATAGCACAGGCCATATTAAGAAGGAGCAGAGAGGGACTATGTGCCAGTGGCTCCCCTCATTATTGTCATGGCCGGCACCCAATACCAGAACAGGTGCCAAGTACCCTGGTCACGGCTCGGCTTCACCAGTAGTGTGACCACCGTTGGGCTTCAGGAGGAGCCCTCAGCTTACTTGGGTGCCACCTGGACTTAACGAGGGTACAAGGCAAGATGTTCTGGCTAGCAGAGGGGCACGGCAGGTAGCAGAGTCTTTTGGGCCGAAGGTCACGGTACAAATGGAGCAGGCAACAGAATCGTCAGACAGGCTGGGTCGAGGCAGGCAGAGAACAAGAATCGTCAAACAGGCAAAAGGGTCAAAACCGGGTGATCAATTGAAGGGTTAAACTGTAGAGTAGTCGTAAGCAGGCAAGGTCAGGATCCAGAATTCAGAATAGTCAAAATAGCCAGGCAGGGGTCAAAACAGGAATCAGACAGGTTCAGAAGGAATCAGACAATAGCACAAGGCTCAGGAGCACCAGGAATACAATCCTATCACGGGCAATGTGAAAAATCCAAACTGTGCCTTTAATACTTTTAAATTTCGCGCCACTGCGCGCTGACTTCACACGCCAGCGCGCATGCACACATAAATCATGAAGGAACGCGCCGTGCGCCCTAACCATTCCCCATTTGCGGCCCAGAGGAGCAGCGTGGCGGGCGTCCCCGTTGAGGGGGCTGCAGGCCTCCCTGCAGACCCCCTCCCTCTAGACCACCAGGTAAGGTTGTTACAATTAGATGAAAACTGCTATGGTGAACTTCCCCTTAAGCTTATTTTAAAAGGATAAATGTTGCCTTCATAAAAATGCAAGGTTTGAGAGGGTCCTATCAAATATTGTTTGTAGGAGGAACTTCAGATAAAACTATATTTGGGCCACTGATTACCCACAGTTGGAGCAATAGACATTTTAATAGATCAGTATCACTCTTTTTTACATTGAAATTAACGCTATCATTTGTGTGATTATAAGTGCCATGGGATGTCCAAATAGTTAGCTCCATCTGTAGTCACTCCTTAACTTTAACTTTTAGTTCTACAAGTCCCCAGGACCCCATTGAAACTTTACTCTTATTCTTATGTTTTACTCATATAGTGCAGTGCCCTTTATTCACATCAATGCCTCCCCCAAGGAACTTATGATCTATATACCAAATGATCTCAAACGTTATCATCAATTTTCAACAGGAGCAAAAAATCTGCTTAAACATGGGGAGAACATTAAGATTAGGGAACGATCCAGGATTCGATTCGGGATTCGGCTGGCCTTTTTTGGCAGGATTCGGACGAATCCTGGTGACTGGTATAATACCGCCATGTTTCTCTAGTCTTACATTGCAACATATTATTATATTTCATTATTTCTTATTAGGCCACCCAACCGCTCAATTAACATCATTTAACAGGGGCTGGTTATTACGCAATGTAGAAAACTAAAACAAAGGTTGCCAAACGCTAGAAATAAGTGTAACTATCTGAGGCGAGATTAAACACACAGTAAATACCATTATTTACAAGAAACAAAGAGAGCTCACACGTTTATTAGGGATTAGTGAAACAAAGCACATGTCCAAATATACTCCCTCTAGGGCAATAAATATATGCCATTGGAGATAGCTGAAAAACATAGACTACAAGCCATAATAAACAAAGGAACCATAAGGCCAGTCCCAAACCCAAAAACTGGTGCCTGGGATGGTGTTTATGTGCAAAAATGGATCTCGAACAAGTCAAGAAATTATAAAGCAGCGGAAGAGTACACCGTGGGTGCTGTGCATTGCAACACTATGAACCAGTGACCCTTCTTTTACTATTGTGCTGCTACCAATATAAATAACCATTAAGAATTTTCAGTTTATAAATATAAAGCTTTGGAAGATCAAATTAGAGGCAGTTGTCAAAATAAAAACAGTTTTTGGGTGAACAGTAAAACACTTTAGACAAGTACTGCAGCATAATGTTTTATTTCCTTTTAGGGTAACCATGCACAATGGTTTTGGAAAAACCATCGCCCCCTTCCTCAAATAATTGCCTTTGCCTGAAAAGGTGGTTAGGTGAATAAAAAAGTTTTAACAAACATGCTCGATATAAAACAATTTTCAAAATATATCTAGAGAAGTCTATTTTCATTTTAGGGTCAGCATGATATCTATTTTCACCACATGGGATGATGAGTTGGGGGCTGTTCCTGTTTTATTTCTAATAAGGATTAATTTGTTTGGATCAAGTACAAGGCACTGTTTTATTATTACAGAGATCCCGGTAAATTTAAAGAGGTAGTAATAGTGGAGCTCACTCAGGCAAGTAGCGACTCCGGGCGGGTCACAGCTCTCGAAAGATTTCGGCTACTTCTTCCCAAAGAGTCCAGAGTCTGCACAAACAGATACTCAATGCAATGAGCGATGACCGTCGCATCCACAATGAAGATGCTAATATTAATAACAATTTGGCTTTATTGTGACTAGGGATGTCGCGGACTGTTCGCCCGCGAACTAGTTCGCGCGAACATCGACTGTTCGCGTTCGCCGAATGTTCGCGAATGTTGCGCAACGTTCGCCAATTTGGGTTCGCCTTAGCTGGCGCTTTTTTTTGCCATTTCTCCCCCAGACCAGCAGATACATGGCAGCCAATCAGGAAGCTCTCCCTCCTGGACCACCCCCACACCCCCTGGACCACTCCCCTTCCATATATAAACTGAAGCCCTGCAGCGTTTTTTCATTCTGCCTGTGTGTGCTTGGAAGAGCTAGTGTAGGGAGAGAGCTGTTTAGTGATTTGAGGGACAGTTGATAGTAACTTTGCTGGCTAGTAATCTACTTGATACTGCTCTGTATTGTAGGGACATAACTCTGCAGGGATTTGAGGGACAGTGAGTTTAGGTTAGTTAGCTTTGCTGACTAGTAATCTACCTTCTACTGCAGTGCTCTGTATGTAGCTGCTGTAGGCACTGCTTCTGATCTCATCTGCTGACTGCTGTAATAACCCAATAGTCCTTGTAAGGACTGCTTTTATTTTCTTTTTTGTTTTTTTTACTTTGCTACTATAAGAGCCCAATGCTATTAGTCTAGCTGTGTTGGGGAGTGGGACTGGTGTGCTGCTCCTCCTAGTAGTTCACCACTACCAGCACCAACCAGAGTCAAAATTGTTACAAAGTATCTTATTTGCACCTGTTAGCTGTTCTGAGCTCTCTGCCAAAAGCTAATTAAGTTAGAAACTGTTTTTTTCTGGCTGTTCAGTGCAGAGAAAAGAGGGACTTTCCAGTACAAAAGAGGGACAGGGGGTTGAGTGGTCAAAAGAGGGACAGTTGGGAGGTATGCAAGTGCCACCTAGCTGTGTGAGCTTTTTCACATTCTGTCTAAATAACAATAATAATTCCGTGTCCGTAAACATCACCTGAGTGATGTTTTTACAGCGGCAATAATATATTCCATATCCACTACTGTATACGTTGCCCTTGCAGGCATTGTTTGCCCAGTCTTTAACCAAGTGCCACCTAGCTGTGTGAGCTTTTTCACATTCCGTGTCCAGAAACATCACCTGACTGTGACGTAGTGTGATTTCTGCCCTTTACAGCACAAAACGCAGCGCTGTGTCAACAATGTATTTTTCAGATACATTTTTGCCCTTGATCCCCCTCTGGCATGCCACTGTCCAGGTCGTTGCACCCTTTAAACAACTTTAAAATAATTTTTCTGGCCAGAAATATCTTTTCTAGCTTTTAAAATTCGCCTTCCCATTGAAGTCTATGGGGTTCGCGACGTTCGCGAACCGTTCGCATTTTTGGACGCAAGTTCGCGAATATGTTCGCGAACATTTTTTCCGACGTTCGCTACATCCCTAATTGTGACACACAATGTGAAAACAGTTTAACAGCGGGTGTGTAAACTTACACATTTTGTGCCTCTGTTCTTGGCACTTCCTCAGAGAAAAAGGAAATAATTTTGGATTTGGATAAAATGGAATCAATAGGAGACAGTCTTTCTGTAATTCTGGGCTTTCTAGGTAACAGGATCCTATACCTGCAATTTGGACAAAATGTTGCCTTTTAGCTCTTACTTATCTAACTTGTTTCTTTCTTTCTTTTTGTGGTCAGTGTATAAATAATGGCCCAGTAAAACTGCAAATGTTTTCTAGAAAACATGGTTACTATACACCTTTTACATAAGTAGAAAGAACTTCATTATTTTGCGACAGTTGGCAGTATTTCCACCAGCATACAGGTTATGATTATTGTAGCTTTGGCAACCCAAAGCAAATTACCAGTCCATTATGGAATTGAAAGTTAAGACTTAAGAATAAGTGAAAATGTAAAATTGATGAATGTAAAATTGATGAGGGTGCTATTCTAAACACTTTTGCAATGTACATAAATTTTTTTTTAATTCCAAGATATTAAAGGATACATGTACTGTTAACATCAATGAATTTTGTTAGAACAGCGCCACCTGCTGGTCATTTTCTGACCAGTCTGACCACCAAGTAGTCAAGGAAGTTGTCAGGAGAAAGAAAGAGGCTGCTCTGATGTTCTTCTGCTTAAGGTGGCCATACACGGGCCGATAAAAGCTGCCGACAGACCGTGTCGGCAGCTTATTGGCCCGTGTATGGGGCCCCCCGACGGGCTTCACCGATCGAGATCTGGCCGAAAGTCGGCCAGATCTCGATCGGATGGGACAGAAAATCCCGTCGGATCGCGGCCGCATCTATTCGTTGATGCGGTCCCGCGATCCGACCGCCCGTTTGGGCATCTTTAGGATGCGATCGTTGGGCCCTAGGGCCCACGATCGGATCAGCCGATATTGCCCACCTCAAGGTGGGCATATCGGAGGGAGATCCGCTTGTTTGGCGACATCGCCAAACGAGCGGATCTCTCCATGTATGGCCACCTTTAGGAAAACAATTAGAAACCTTTCTCAAATCTTACCAGAAGAACATCAGAGCAGCCTCTTTCTTTCTCCTGACAACTTCCTTGACTACTTGGTGGTCAGACAGTACATGTAACCTTTAATATCTTGGAATTAAAAAAAAATAATGAATGAATGTACAAAATTGCTTAGAATAACACCCTCATCAATTTTACATTCACTTATTTTTAAGGTTTCCTTTAACCATTAACCTGTCAGCTATTAGTTGTATGAACCTGGGTCTCAGTCCCCACCACTACAAGCATTCCACCTCAAACTGTAACAAAATAAACATATTATCCCAACTAATAATTCAGAACATAGTATCCCTGCTGGAACTCTGACTGCTCTGCCACATTCCTCTTCTTCCGCAACTAAGCTCTGCCCTCTAAATTCTGAATAATATGTCCTCCTAACCCTCTCGTAGCTCCATTCCCCAATGAGGTGCTGCAGCTGGTCTAGAAGCTCCTATACTAGAGACAACCATATACCAACTCATAAATACATATTACTTAAAAGACAATGCTTCCCCCATTTATTAGAATAAATAGTAGGGATGCATTGATACAACTATTTGAAGATGCATCTGAATCCCGAATCTTTCATGAAGGATTAGGCTGAATCCTAAACCGAATCCAAACCCTAATTTGCATATGTAAATTAGAGCATGGAACAATATATAGAATTTAATTAAAAGTAGAGAGGGGTGTATGTATGGATGCTGGGTTTTCATTTGGAGGGGTTAAACTTGATGGACTTTGTCTTTTTTCAACCCAATTTAACTATGTAACTATGTATGTAACCAGAGAAAAAAAATGAAATTTCCTTGTCTGAGAAAATGTCACATGATTTTAAGTATTCGAATCAGTGGAGAAATTCTAAGGCCCTTCCCTAGTAAATATACAAC
Source organism: Xenopus petersii (assembly GCA_038501925.1). Taxonomy (NCBI): domain Eukaryota; kingdom Metazoa; phylum Chordata; class Amphibia; order Anura; family Pipidae; genus Xenopus; species Xenopus petersii. The sequence goes on from CM076682.1 coordinate 15,053,083, forward strand.
CAGATCACGTCTTATCCTCCCCATGATACTTGTATCATGGGGAGGATAAGACGTGATCTGGTTGTATATTTGCTACGAGAGGGTTAGGGGGCAATATTTTTTAAGGAACACCTTTCCTTGTGTGACAATTCTGGATCTTGATTCTGTAGCTCTTTCATAAACCTTGAAAATATTTTACTTAACAGCTTTTTAGTTCTGCAGATAGGTATTCATTAGCACAGACATATTTTTACACTAGGAAAGGGGTTGCAGTTAATCAGCAATAACGTAATCCGATGACTTTTTAAATGAGGCATTCAGCAAATGGACCCCCGGGTGTCTCTGAGTTGAGGAACCAGGCCTAATTCAAATGCAATAACCAATCAAAATAAATTCAGGATACAGCGAGATGAAATATGGGTAATTCTAGATTTGCAGCCTTAAAGGCCAATTTGTGATATACAACGGATACTTAAAGTCGTAATGGAAAACATCTGACATCTGTTACAGTTGCCATCTTGCCAGGTTCACCCCTGACATTGTCTTCTCCTCATATACAAATATTAGGTATCAGGATTTCTAACACAATGTCATTTTCCCCTGCAGTCCTTTTTTAGTTCTTTTATTGAAACAATAAGTGTGGGGAAAATGAACTCCAGAGCTGGTAAATGGAATACCCACTCCGAAGAGGTCTTCTCTGATAAGCGCCCTAATGGAAAATGAGTGCTGTGGCATTAAAAATCAACGTATTCTCTGCAGATGAAACATTTGAAAATGTGTTGTTTGGGGGTCTGAGGAGAAACAGAACACTGCTGAGTGCGGGCCCCCAGCCTTCCTTTACTGTAATCTTTTATCAAAGCAGCACATGTTTCCAATAAAGATCTCAGGCCGACGTGGTCCTGCCGGGAAACTGATTCACAAGTACAGTAGATTCGGGGCCTCCCTCGTTACCTTTCAGGTTTAGCAAATGTTTCCTTCCATCAACCTTACAACAAGAGGGGGGCTACAAGTGCCGTGTTGTTTAAGGGGCAGATGGCTCGAGTGTTAGGAAAGGCCATTCCCAGAGGTATCAGCCATTAGTCATTCCCCACAAGAGCAAACATATACAGTTTGTGTAGCCTCCTTTGTTTGAAAGCTTTCCAACCAAATAAACCTTCTAACCAAATAAACAGTGAGATTTCCCAAAGCATCAGTTTAGTTTTTTTTCTAGCCATTTCATATACACATTTCTTCTAAAAAAAGAGAAACATTGGCAAAATTCTACTAAAATATTAAATATCATATAGGCAATAGGGAATAGTTCCTAGCATCCTTGTATTTTACTATTACAGATACAATATTATACACATGAGTTTCAGTGAGTCATAAGCAGCATCACTCAGACATGTCAACTCACCCACTATAAGTAACAGGTCCAACACCTGCTGTCAGTTACTAACCTGCTCCATTGAAATGTATAGAATTATTACAGGTAGTGGAGCCGGGAGCATGAAAGGGGCCCGGGTGCAACAGCTGGGGCTTGGCCAAGATAAACCCACATCCACTTGGATCCGGGTTGGCAAACCTGCATTACTAAGGCACTGATTATAACTGATGACTAGTGATGGACGAATCAATTTGCCAGGCACGAATTTGCATCATATTTTCCTGTTTCGCCGCCAGCGAATACATTTGCGAGACTGTGGCAAAAATTTGCCGGCAAATTATCTGCCGCAAAAAAAAAAATGTGTTACGAGTCAGAATAAAATTTTTCCGGGTCAAAATTATTCGGAGACCCATTGCCTTTAATGCATTTGGACAAAATAGTCGCGCTTATAAGAATCATCACTCGCATCTGAATTGACGCGCATCAAAATTATTTCTGACTTCAATGCATTCCGCATTGTTTCTCATTCTCATCTCTCAGTCTCAATCTTGAAAAGTAAAACAGCTTGAATGTTATTTATGTAAAGTTACACCTTCCGCTGACATCTCCCATTGACTTCTATAAGATTTTTTTTTTCCTGTTAAATTGTTACATTTGAATTTTTTAAATTTTTCATATTATTATACTTAAAACATTCAAGACTTGATTTTCTTGTATGGTGGAAAAAGCATGATCACCATCTCACTCAAAGTGTGTGGCCTACAGAACTCACTCCCAGGAGATTCTAGAAGTTATACCAACAGCTCAAGAGCCATAGATTGGACAGATCTAATTTTTTACAGGTATAGGACCTGTTAACCAGAATGCTTAGGACCAGGGGTTTTCAGGATAAGGGATGTTTCTTTAATTTGAATCTTCATACCTTAAGTCTACTAAAAATAATCATTTAAACATTAAATAAACCCAATAGGCTGGTTTTGCTTCCAATAAGGATTAATTATATCTTAGTTGGGATCAAGCACAAGCTACTGTTTTATTATTATAGAGAAAAAGGCAATTGTTTTTAAAGTTTGTAATTATTTGATCATAATGGAGTCTATGGGAGATGGCCTTGCCATAATTCAAAGCTTTCTGGATAATGAATACTATAGATGTATAAAAAATTGCAACACAAAGTCTCCCTTCCTTCAACAAGAGAGTGTTTGACAGTAAACTCCCTAAGTCACCCTATTAATCAGAAAATGACTGTATACAGGTCATGTCATCTAAGTCATACGTCCATATTTAGTGGAACATCTCACAGTGAGCGCCTATCAAAGGCCAAAGATCATTCCTTATGTCAGCTAGGGCTGTGGTTCTACTTTATAACATACATCCCGACTGACAAATTAACGTCATGGTAATAATTTGCTGTACAATTCAATGCACGGAAAATGGAAAAGGCAATATCTGCCTAACATTATTCCATGCAAAGATACCCTGGAAAAAACTTCGGCTATCTTGTTCTTAGGATGGAACATAATTACACAACAGCAGTTTTTACTCTGGCAGTAACTTGGCTTTGGTTTTGACTCCTGAATTCGAAATTTAAGTGAAAAAAAAATTCCCTAGTATGTACGGAATTATTTATACAGAAATACAGGCGTGGGGCATTCATCAACGTAGAAGATTAATTGGGAGGAAATTGTTAACAACTGAAACCTGACTAGGTCACTGCTCTGACAGTTTAACCTGTAAATCATTTGGGACAAGTCGTTTAGATGTCTGAGAGGCTCCACATGCAGCAGTGAAAAAGGGAGGGTAATTAGTCTTGGTTTAGGGATGAGATTTCCATTTTAATTTAGATTAAGGATTCAAGTAGAAGCTCACTGTAGGATTAAAGAGTTGAAAGTTAAAAGCTTTATACAAACTGGCTCAGAATATAACTGTCCATTTGATGCTACAATTTTAAGTCATTAAGAAGTATCCCTTAGGCCAGTGATCCCCAACCAATGACTCGTGAGCAACATGTTGCTCTCCTACAACATGTATGTTGCTTTCAGTGGCCTCAAAGCAGGTACTTATTTTTGAATTCCTGGCTTGGAGGTAAGTTTTGGTTGCATTGAAATCAGGTGTACTGCCAAACAGAGCCGCCTGTAGGTTACCAGTTCACATAGGGGCTACCAATAGTCAACCAAAGCTCTTATTTGGCATCCCAAGGGACTTTTTTCATGCTTGTGTTGCTCCCCAACTCTTTTTACAATTAAATGTGGCTTGCAGGTAAGAAAGGTTGAGGACCCCTGCCTTAGGCTGATGACAGACAGGGACTTTTTTACCCATGAGCCACATTCAAACGTAAAAACGATTTGGGGACCAACACAAGCATGAAAAAGTTCCTAGAGGTGCCAAATAAGAACTGTGATTGGCTCTTTGGTAGCCCCTATGTGTACTGGTAGCCTACAGGAGACTCTGTTTGTCAGCACACCCGGTTTTTATGCAACCAAAACTTGCCTCCAAGCCAGGAATTCAAAAATAAGCACCTGCTTTGAGGCAACTGGAAGCAACATCCAAGGGGTTGGTGAGTAACGTTGCTCACAAGCCAGTGGTTGGAGATCACTGTGCTACGCTATACTGCCAAACATCTCGTTCCAAAACCAAGAGAATTTAAATGAAGTTGGTTAACAGCCTTTATTCTTCTAGTAAGATTTCCAGTAGACGGTGAAACATTATTGGTGGGATTGGCTTCCATTTATAAGCAAGTGGTTGGGCACTGATGTTGGGTATAAGATCTGGCTCACAATTGGAGTTATAATTTATCCCACAGGGGATTTATTCACTAGAACATGTCTCTGTGGTACAGTGATACAGACAGCTATACAATGGTACATAGACATGTCAACTCTGGGGCACATGGAGGGCCAAATAACACTGCTCTCTCAGCTTTTTATCAATGGTCAGACAGATCAGATCTTAATGAAAATGACAACCCTTTCTCATTCCAGGATATGCCAGTGTTTCATGCACACTGCAAGCATGCAAGATGCAGTGCCGGACACATCAATCAAGTTCAACCTTTTAAGTCTATATATAACCTGCCTAACTGCTAGCTGATCCAAAGGAAGGCAAAAAAACCCTGTTTGAAACCTCTCCAATTTGCCTTAGAGGGAGAGAAATTCCTTCCTGACTCCAAGATGGTAATCGGCCCATTCCCTGGATCAACTTGTACTATGAGCTATCTTCCATAACCCTGTATTCCCTCAGTTGCTAAAAAGCCATCCAACCCTTTCATTAAGCTATCTAATGTATCAGCCAAGCTATCTAATGTATCGGCCATGGCTGGCCCATGGTTTCAAAAGTGATAAAAGAATTAGGGAGCCATGCTGAGAAATGTATCAGAAGGATGGATTGGGGGGTGCAAGCAGTGGTTTTCAAGGGACAGGGCATGTGGGCAGTGGAACGACAGGATGGGTATGCAAGCAGCCTGGCTTAAGGACACATATAATATAGCACCAGCCCTGAGCAGATCGGATTATCAAACTGGATCGCTGAACAAACTGTCCAAACCACCTTCTCAAGCTGTCCATAGATGTTCTGATGGTCAGCAATTAAGACTGTGTATGGCCAATTTGTGTTCAAGTCAGTTCAATATTTTTCATTTACAGTAGCCAAACATCTCCCTCTGTACAGGGGGGCCCGTGTGATTGTTTGAACTGTGATCTGGTCAAAAAACATAAAGCATTGGTCAATGATGCCCAGATTAGTATCTCCTCACCGATTCGAGCAATAGGCTCTTCTCTCGAAGCAATCTATACATCCACATATGTGTTTTGTACAATGCAAGTTTCTTGGCACTTTCCCAACACAGTCTCGGTGTGCTTCAGACTTAGATATTGACTTTTATTGGACAGAACCTTGCTGATAATTGGAGTGTCTCAGGGATGAAATCAGTTCCATTCGATTGTAGAGAACGCATAGATCTGGCCTAGAGTGGTAAATCTAAATGAGTTGGCTGGTTGACAAATGCAATTACAATTGTCTTTAATAGTTTTCTTATAGCGGGTTGTAAACTGTTATTACTGTGGGCTGACACGTGTTTCAGGGGTTAATTAATAATTTCTGTTTATTTATTACATATGGTAGACAGGCTTTAGGGCTATACATCAAGTCAAAACAAGGCAGCAGAGAAAGGGGAAGTGGTGCAACTGATTGGCTTAGGGCAGCATAAATTGCAAATCCGCCCTTGAGTTCACATGATGTCACTTACTGAAGGGTTGTAGAGCTGAGCTCAGTTCCCATGATGTCATTCTGTTCTTATCCACTCTGTTAAATAAGTGTGAGCAGCCACAATGTATATTTCTTATGCTGATTGGCTTTGTTGGTGGTTGCTCCCAGAACTCTGATTTTGAACTTGAACTATATTATAGTTACACATACAGGACTGGGGCGTCCAGGTGCCACTGGGGCTATGATGAAAGGGCCCTACTTGAGAACTTAAGAGCCCTCCTCACAGCATCTTCCCTCCTTCCCCCCTCCACACCCTATAGCTTTTACTTCCTTAACTTTCCACCTGTGATCAGTGGAGAGGGGATGGTCCAGTGGGGGAGTGGGCCTGGGTCTGGCCAGTGGAGCAGGCCTTGGGGGAACAGGCCTGGGCCGTGAAGGTCTGAGTTTTCTTCTGGTCTCCCAATGGCCCAGTCCAACATTGTGCATATAATTACAATGGGGAAGACATTGTGCAGAATGGAAAATAATGGGCGAAATCTGATTTTACCCTTTGTACCCTGCATTCTGCTCTAACTGAATCACCATAGGTCTCTGTGCTCTGCTTTGGAGTGCAGAGACCTATGGTCACCCCATGAATATTTATTTACTGCATTTATTAGGGACAGGAAGGAGGAAGCACTTAGGCATCCACCTTCTGCCCCCTACCCATTATGCAGATGCACAAATTAGGCAATGGAGGTGGATGCCGGCTACAGTAGGGCCCTCTACTCACTGCCAGACCCCAGACTGAAGTGTTCTCTGCATTTGCACTAAATGGCATCCTCTCATGTCCCTAAGTGCTCTTGTACTTCTGTTGTCTTAGTAATAACCCAAGTTTTGCATATACCAGAGATGTCCAACCTGCAGTCTTACAACTGTATCTAAACCAACACTCAAAGGGTAGCAGGCAGTTGGACACATTGCAGAAATTTATTCCAATGCCCCAAAGCAGGATTGCCCGGGGAACAGGGGATCTGGTGAGGTTAGTACAAAAATTGTGCATGAGAGGGTATTAGAAACAAGGCCATAAACACACAGAGACACATTGTTCTGCTTTTCTCCTTGTTAGTAACGATATATTGTACGAAGGGCAAGAAATCAAGGGGAAGATAAAAAAACCACACTAAATTTATAGCTTCTGTTACGCATTTTTACTGCGCTATTACTGAATTGTAACTGAAGCCAGATTAAAATACACAAAGATTTATTGAGCTATTATAAAAAATAAAATATATTTTTATCGTACCACCAAAAGGTACTAAAGACGTCCATATTGTCAAATGTGGCCAAACCAAGAATAAATCTTGCACTTTGCCTGAGCCATAAGGAGAGTTTTTTTTTTGGAAAATCTCAATACCTGTGTCAATTTGAGCATGATTCAAGAGGTTTAACAGATAAGTACTGTACATTCACCTATTAAGTTATTCAAAGGGGAAACTTTTCTTAGAAATATATTTCAGTAGACAGTCTTACGGTTGTTTTTCTATTAATGGATATCCCCTTTGGTCTTATTGGTAAATTTTTTCTGTAAATTACATTTTGGTTAACTTCTTTAGAGAACTAGGTGGCACAATGGGCAGTTTAATGGAGGGTTTAGGTCACCTTAAGGGCAGAGACAATACGCAAAGACTTGGGGGCCTCACAAAGAAACTTCAGTCGACTCAGGAAAACGAAGCACTCCGAGTGCCATCCCGCCGGTAATTTAGATTCTAGCTGGCGGGAAGGCTTTTCGGGAAGATTAGTTGCCCAAAGAAGAGGCGATTTGTCGCTGAGCAATTATTCTCCCTGAATCTTCGCTTGTGTCTCTGCCCTTAATCAAAGCACAATAGTATTCTCATCACTTGCTATTAAGGTCTGCTCAGATTGTTTCCAAGGTTAGGTTATTTGTCCTGCTGAGATACCCGACATTTGGATATGATATGCTGTCTTTGCCCTGGGATGGTGGTTCCCAACGTTCAAATGTAACAAGAGTTCAGGAGCAACACAAGCATGAAAAAAGTCCCTGGGGATTCCAAATAAGGGCTGTGATTGACTGTTGGTAGACTGGCAGCCTACAGGAGACTCTGTTTGGAAGTACTTGTGGTTTTAATACAGCCAAAACTTGTCTCTAAACAAGCAACTCAAAAATAAGCACCTACTTTGAGGCCACTGGAAGCAACACCCAAGGGGTTGGTGAGTAACATGTTGCTCATGAGCCACTGGTTGGGGATCACTGCCCTAGGACTATAAACCAATTACCCTTCCCTGGTGGAACTCAGGAAATCTCACTATCCATCCTGTCTATGGCTTATGCTCATTTGACATTTAAAACTAGAATCTAGACCTAATATTGCTAATTATTTTTAACTTGGAACCCTAATGATGACTTTCAGCTTGATCACCAATATGGAGAGCCATATTTTTTCTGGGTTTAAATGTACAGAGAGTACAGCTCATGATGTGAAATATTCACAACCCTCCCTTTCAGAAAATACATCAGACAGCAAGGTTACAACAAATTCTCCCACCAGTTCCTAATTCCAGGAAACACCAGCCAGACAACATGCTCAAGCTTCCCCCAGAGATGTGCACATGAGCCAGTTCTACCACATCCCTACAAAGTATTGTTAATCAAATGTAAGAAAATACAGTATGCCTTAGGATTCTGCTTCCCCTTTAAAGCATTTTGGTACATCAGTTATGGGTCAACTAGATTGAAACATGGTTAAGGTTAGTTTCACAAAGTCATTAATCACTGCCTCTTTAAACCTTTAAACAGACATCGGTTTCTTAGTATTAGAGATTCCCACTGCTCTTCATTGATACTAAAACCCCAGAGCCTTCTGAATAACCCCAAACATCTTGTGGTTCTTCTGCATTGCTAATTCTAGTTCGTTTTTTGGTTATTTTACAGTTATTCCACATTAAATTGAGTGTAGGAACAGCCAGACCAGGGATGAATGTAGCTTGATGAGTCCAGCTTGAAGGTACTGCAATATATGGACAAACAATCTTTGTTTTGAATGAAGGGGTGGGAATTTGCGTATTAACGTTGTTTCATTTGTCCATCAATACATGAATTATGCAGCCCCATCTTTATTGTACCCCTAGCTAAGCACAACATTTCATCTTGCTATTGATTTAGACATTAGCAGTGGGCAGGCAGCTTTTGCTGTCCTATCATTCCCAACTTTTTGTCAAGTGATCGCTGCAGGGTCCATTATAAAGGGCTCCCAGCTGGGAAACCTAGGGGCAGATTTATCAAGGGTCGAAGTGAATTTGAGGGAATTTTCCAAGTAAAAAAATTCGAAATTCAAAGTAATTTTTTAGATACTTTGACCATCAAATAGGATACTACGACTTCGAATTTACTTTGAATTCGTTTCGAAGTAAAATAGTTTGATTATTCAAATATTTGATAATCGAAGTGTCTCTTTAAAAAAACGTCAACAGTTCACCAAATTAAACCTGCTGAAGTGCTATGTTAGCCTATGGGGACCTTCTAATGCATTTTTCTACGTTTTTACACATCGAAGTAAAATCGTTCGATCAAACGATTTTACTTCAATCGTTCGATGGCCAAATTCAGTGAAAAATCCTTCGACTTCGATATTCGAAGTCGAAGTATTTTAATTCGATAGTCGAATTAGTATTTTTTATTTCGAAATTCGACCCTTGATAAATCTGCCCCCAGTCTATATAAATGAGTATTACGAAATAATAGAATTCCCAATGAATAAAGTGAGTGTAGGACTGGCCAAGGAAGGATCAATAGGTACAGGTATGGGACCTGTTATACAGAATGCTTGGGATCAGGGGTTTTCTGGATAACGATGTTTCTGTAATTTGGATCGCTATATCTTAAGTCTACTTGAAAATCATGTAAACATTAAATAAACCCAATAGGCTGGTTTTGCTTCCAATAAGGATTAATTATATCTTAGTTGGGATCAAGTACAAGCTACTGTTTTATTATCACAGAGAATAAGTGAAATCATTTTTAAAAACTTGGATTATTTGTATAAAATGGATTCTCTGGGAGACAGCCTTTCCACAATTTGGAGCTTTCTGGATACTTTTTAAGGATGTATTTATTTTCTTTTTATCTGGTGGGCTTGGTCTTCTTGGAAGATGAACTCAACTTCCCTTTTATAATTCTACTGTATGAGTTCCATAGATCCATCATATCAAATTACACCATTACTGAAGACTTCAGTGGAGACACCCTTCAATTCAACTTCTTTAGAATATCTTATCCTAGCCACCCTAACTGGTGGCTGGCAATGGAAACATGTCCTCTAAAGTACTCATTTCTAGAATTAGTGATGGGCAAATTTGTCCCGTTTCACTTCGGCGAAAAAATCATTGAATTTACAGCAAAATTCACAAAACGACAAAAAAATTGCGAACCACAAATTTTGTCAATTTGTGTCAATTCTGATGCACGCATGGGCGACTTTTCCAACATGCGTCCAAAAAATTTTGACGCAGGCAAATTTTCTCTGCAGTTTCACCAATTTATTTCCCGAAAAAACTCGAAAATTCACTGTGAATTCGCGCCTGGGGAATTTATTCACCCATTACTATCTAGAATGACTATATCTAAATTCTAAGGAGACTCTTCTCTGTACCTTATTATGCTTTCCTTTCATTGACCATTGTATATTCCCACAATGCCAAAGACAAGAGTATAACTTTGTTCAGTGAAGGCACTGGGGTCCACAATTTTTAAGGCTTTACTTGGGATTACAGAATTATAATGAGAAATTGGTGTGGACATGTTCAAAAAAAGCATGTGGTTTCAGGTGCACTAAATGCACCTTAAAATTAATAAATCTACCACCCCCACCACATCCTCTGTGTTTTATTCCAAAAAACAGGGCCATCGTTACTAAGACCTATTATTCTAATTAGTCATATAAGCAGGTGCAAGTAGGGGGGTTGCTAACAACAGCTATTCCTGTTCTGTCCCACAATTATATTATTGTGCACACACCCAATTCAGTGGAGCATGAAGCAGCATTAGTAATTCTGACTGTGTTATCCTTCCCATTATGAGCTCCTCCTCTGGGAACTGTATGGCACTCATACAATAAAAAGAAGAATTTTACTTAAAATAAGGGAAAATAAAAACCTTTACACTATGCAGTGATATTTCTAACATTCAAGTTCCATTTCTGGGCTACTCGTTTCATGCAGTACTTAAAGGGCTGGGTCACCTTTAAGTTAACTTGTAGCTGTTATAGAATGTTCTATTCCTAGCAACTTTGCACCTGGTCTTTATTATTTATTCTTTATAGTTTTTAATTTATTTGCCTTCATCTTCTATGCCTTTCCAGCTTTCAAATGGGGATCATTGACCCCAGCTGACAAGAGACTATTGCTCTATTAGGCTACGATATTGTTGTTATTGTTGCTTTTTATTACTTATCTTCCTATTCTGTCCCTCTCTTACATTTATTCCTGTCTCGCACTCAAACCACTGCCTGGTTGCTAAAGAAAACCAGACCCTAGCAACCAGAAAGCTGCTGAAATACCATACTGGAGAGCTGCTTAACAAAAAGCCAAATAACTGAAAAACCATCAAAAATACTGAAAGTTAATTTAATGGAGAACTGCCCCTTTAAGGTTAATGAAAGTCAAATGAACCCCACATCTGAGGGTTCATATGTGGGCTTAGTAAGTCCTAAATTAAACTCCAGGTGTCAATACCTGTAGCCATGAGAAAGTAAGTAATAAAGCATATAAAGCCTCTAGAAACTTAAAGTGTAGGAAACTGTTGAAGGACAAGTAGAAGCAGGGCCGCCCGGCACTCAAACGGATCCACAGGACCAGAGAAAATTAGTTTAAAAATATTTTTATTTATACAAAGTTAAAATATGTATATCATCTCCATACTCCCTACGCATTTCGCACCCACTAGGGGAGATGATATACATATTTTAACTTTGTAGCAATAAATATATCTTTTAACTAATTTTCTCTGCTCCTGTGGATCCGTTTAAATGCCGGTCGGCCCTGCTTCTACTTATACTTCGTTGTACTGCTTCCTATAACTGGGGCTGGAGCACCCGGACCACATTTACTATTTGGTGAGTTATCTACCAACTATTCTGGGGCACCATGTTTCTTCTGACTATTATAGGAAACGGTTGAGCCAGCTTAGTCAGTCTTTTCTTCATCTTTAGCCTATTAGATAACTTGAAATCACTAAAGAGCACTTGGTACAAACAAAAATAGGCTATGACTAAGTGTCTGTAACACAAAACGAGTAAGGCTGTGGACACAATAAACACTTTGATTCAACTGCCTGGTGGAAGATTGCCTTTATTTGAGTGCCTGCTCCAAAGAATTTCCGATCCTTGGCTTTTACAGATAACAAGGGATACATGCAGTTGTGCAACTGTAATACAATTTTATCAAATATTAATTGTAAGACCGTCTGACAAAAGTGAAAATCGGAATTACATGCAGAATTGAGATATTCTGTTTTTGGAAGCTGTTTTTCTTGGAAATAAAGGTGCACCAGGTTTTATGGCAAGAAGCCTGATCATAAGTGACAGCCTACACATGTTTCTGTCAGCGCGGTGAATTTGGGTTTGGAAAAGAGCAATATCTGTCATCCTGTGATTTTTCCAGTGGGAATTTGGGATGCAGAAGGCAGAAAATGGATGATAAGACTGAACAAGGAAGATCATGACGCATCCAGCTGTGTATTGGGGTCACAAAGCTTCAGACATGTCAAGTTCACGAGGTTCTAGCTGCACTTAGCCATGACTCTCAGCATCCTCAGCACATTCTCAGTCACAGTAGGAGGTGGGCTAATTTAGGGCCACGTTTTGGATACCATCTTTTTAATGTACAATGTTTTTATACACATATTGCTTCCCATACACTGTAGAGCAGGAGTGCCCATACTTTACAGTTGGGAGGCTCCACATTTAAGTGATAATGTCCCATTATAAGTAAACTGATTCGATGTGGTGTGTGCCTCGACTTCTGGAACATTGTCCAAAGATAAATGTAGATTCCAAAAAGTTGCTTATTCCATTAACAAAGTCATTCACAGTGGTCCATAAAACAATAATATCTATGTGTAAGTGAAAATCAAGATGGTGCATGTAGTGTTGGGAAGCAGCATTCTCTTTCTTGAATTGCCTTGAATAACATATCACAAAGCAAATGGGGCCATGTGTATTGGTTGTTCACCATTGAGTTAACTTTTAGTATGATGTAGAGAGTGATATTCTCAGACAATTTGCATTTGTTTTTTTATGGTTTTTGGTTTATTTAGCTTTTTATTCAGCAGCTCTCCAGATTGCAATTTCAGCAATATGGTCACTAGGGTCCAAATTACCCTAGCAACCATGCATTGATTTGAATAAGAGACTGGAAGGCCTGAACAGAAAGACGACTACTAAAAAGTAGCAAGAACAATACATTTGTAGCCATACAGAGAATTTGTTTTTTTTAGATGGGGTCAGTGACCCTGATTTGAAAACTGGAAAGAGTCAGAAGAAGAAGCCAAATAATTAAAAAACTATAAAAAGTAAAAAAATGACAACCAATGGAAAAGCTGCTTACAATTAGCCATTCTATAACATACTAAAAGTTAACTTAAAGATGAAGCTCCCCTTTAATGTAGCTTGGGAAGAGATCAATGTTGGCTTGCGTCTTCCTTAAAATATAAACTTCCTCACGCACCAGCATCCAAAAATAACAAAGGATTAATAGAGATTATAGATTAGAGGACATTGATACATCACTGTGTCCCTCCCAATAAAGATGTCTGGAGCGGATCTTTATTTCCCATACGGTATGAGCCACAAGCTGAATTTATGCACAGTTACATAATACCAATTTTTTGTGCTCAAGGCTGCTTATATAATACAATAGAGAGAGAAAGCATAAGGGCAGAGACACACGGGCAGATTCGGGGAGATTAGTCGACCCGGCAACAAATCTCCTCTTCTTCGGGGAGCCTAATCTCCCCAAACTGCCTTCCCTGCCTTCCTGCTGGCTAGAATGAAAATCGCCTGCGGAGCAACTTCAGGCGTCTTTGGAAAACGAAGCCATCCCACTGGCAATTTTCATCCTAGCCGGCGGGAAGGCAGTTTGGGGGAATTAGTAACCCCGAAGAATAGGAGATGTGTAGACAGCTCGACTAAAATCCCCGAATGTCTCTGCCCTAAGGGTCGATCGGATCAGGAGACACAGCTATTGTATAAGGATATTAGAAGTTACCTTTGGGTTCCATGACCATTTTATCTTCAAATTTTACATCAGGGACACACTTTTTATATTTGCTTAAGTGAGTCGTGATTTACATCACTAAGCCCATTTATATAGTGAGTAAAGTAAATAAAGTACCCCCTCTTGTAAAATATAAGGATAAGAATAAGGATATTAATATAATATAAGGATATTATAAGTTAAATCATAACCATATAATCATAACCATATAATATATCATGAAAAAAACACGAGGCCGAAATAGACCCCGGTTCTTGATCCAAACTAAGATATAAATAATCCTTATTTAAGGCAAAAGAATTCTAAATGGTTTATTTAGGGGGTTATTTTTTAAAGTACGAATACGAAAAATACAAGATTATTCGAGATTTATTATACCTCGAGGATAGAAAAAGTCTGAATCCTAAAATCCGGCACCACAGACCCGCCAAGCATGTATATAAGTCAATGGGAGAGGTTTGTATCCTATTTGGAAGTTTCTGTGGTCTGCTCTGGAATTAGCCTGAAAATATGACTATTTCTGGCTTTTCAGGCATAAATCTGAATAAAATAGTTTGCTTGATTTTATCGAGTTTTTACCCTATCCAATTAAATCAAGCTTTTTTAATAATAAATAAGGTCAAATCATGGATTCTATATTGCTTGGACTTTTTTAAGAAAATAATCAGAAAAATTAGCATTTTGATAAATATGCGCTTAAAGTTTTTTAGTTGATTTAAAGTATGGACCTTCAAATTACAGAAAGACACCTTATCTGGAAAACCCCAGGTCCCAAGCATTCTGTATAACAGGTCACATACCTATTTATACCACGTTGACAATATATTTTTATATATACTCACCAACTTTCAGTCAAGTCCCGGGTGCTCCCCATTAGGCCATGCAATATTGAATACTGGAAGCACTCACGGGTATAATAATAAAGAAATGTATTGAATTTCATGTGTTTATTGAAATTTCATGCGTTCCCCCACATCAATGTGTTTCGGTTCTCCATGAACCATCGTCAGGATCCCATATCCATCGTTGATAAAGGCCCCAACGAGGGTCGAAACGTTGAGTGAGTGATGGCTCAATAAAATCGTATGGAAAATAACTGGAGTGCTGGTCGATTTTACATATTATACATTATAATTTGACCTAGCACCCGCTATTGGACTTGGAGCATGAGTGCGGGTACTTTCTGACTTAGTATATATATATATATATATATATATAGATAGATATATATATATATACTCCAACGAGTGGAGCGCACAGCCATAAGAACAATGAAAGCCTGGGTGCCAGTCTGTAACAGAAACAATTATCCCAACAACAGACATCACTCCCTTTGGAAATCAAAAATCAAATCAAAAAGGTCAAATGGAATGAATGTTTATCATATCCAACGTTTCGGTTCCACGCAGGAACTTTCGTCAGGCAAAACATACCAGTGCCAAGAAAGATGATTAAGTAAGAGAAAGTGGCACCAAAAACTGTAGTATATATTTACTGTTGTTATATTTTACAATAGGAGGTATATTATTGACTAAATATATAATTTTCTCTTACACAGTATAGCAGAGGCCTAATTATTTGTGTTTAACTCAAAGCACTGTATTTCTTATTATTGCCGCAAGGAAACGAAATGAATAATAATGAAGTTATTTTGTATGTTCTCTTCTAGATTCCAGTAGCTAACCAGGCGCGCTGTAGGTACAAGTAACTTTATATCAGGAATGACCATAAACATGTTCCATTCATAACCGCTGAAATGTAATCTCACTCCGTATATACATGGTCTAAGTGTCGCTCATTGATCAGGATAACACGTTTCCTCTTTTCTTAATGGGAGCTTGGCCTGGCGCTCGGCTTATTATTGTATTTGCTGTGAAGGCAAACAAATCCAGATCTGCTGAGTCCACAGTGAGCGCCGGCCATAAACATTAAGGGGAGCAAATGTTTCTCCATTCTTAATGTTGGGAGGGATAATGTTCACTCGGGGACTGGAGACCTCAAACTAAGAACAGATGGATTTCAATGAAATGATTCAACCACAGAGTTCTTAGAAGTGAGCGTGTGCTCAGGGAGAAACCTGGAGTTCTGCGCATGAGAAGTTGTTGTGCTGCTGTCAGCTCAGCATTAAGATATCCAGATTATTATCTGCATTTATGGAACGTCAGGTTTCACTTCCAATGACAGCTGAATACAGATTGAGGAGATCCTATTTATATTGACAGTTTGTGTTTACTGTGAGTTTTGTGCTGCCGTTACAGCCAGCCACCCACTCACGGACATTTGGAGTTTGAGGGTCCCCAAGAGAAAACATGTGTTTGAATGGCATGGATGAGTCAGGGATAACCTCCGGCGCACTGTGCTCACTATTTACCATTTTCCAATGTATATCCCAAATCCCGTGCTGATAGTCCTTATAGTAATAACCCCAATTACTGTAATTTCCTATTCAGCCGCTGGTGAGGGTCACATCTAATTGTGCCATGTTTCAATTGCTTTGTTGGCAGAGGCTCTCGCTGTGGGGCAAGGTACGTAGTTGCGCCAGGCGTAGTTTCGCCAGCGCTTTGCAAATTCACTAAAATCCGAAGTTGCGCTCAGGGGTAGCGTAAGGTTGCGAAGTTGCGCTAGCGTTGATTCGCTAAGTAAAGCAAAGTTACGCTAGCGAAGGCTAATTTGCATACGGCGCCAAATTGAAATTTCAATGGAGGAATACGTATCAGCACTACAAATGGCTAGAAAAGCTTCAAAACATCAAATAAAATTTTTATTTTGCCCTACACATGTGCCCACTGTCTAGGTAAGTTGCCATGAGTCAGGAGATGTAGGGGGGAAGGAAGGGAGCCCCAAAAAAAAATTCGATCTTTTTCAGCCTATCACCCGTAATGTAGAAAGCACGCCAGCGTTTTTTGGGACTTAGAGAAAATTTTTACTTTTTTTGAAGCAATCTCTATCTACTGTATCTACTGTATTGCGCTTCGTCTGGTCTGAGGTGGCGAAGGTAGCGTTCAGTACACTGCGCGCGATAGTGAATTTGCGTAGTTATGTCGCTAGCAAAACTTCGCCAGGCGTAAGGGTGCAAAGTAATACTAGCGAAACTACGCCAGCGTTCATTAGTGAATTTGCGCAGTAACGAAAATGCCAAACGCTAGCGTTCCACGCTTCGGCGCTTAGTGAATTGAGTCTGGGACTCTTTGATCCTCATAGCAAGGTACTCATTCTTAAAACCAATGTTCCCTCAGGTTCTCCTCCTGAATTGTGTTTAGTAAAAAGAAATAACCATAATTCCATGGCAGCAGCACCTACTGAATTGTTCTTCATATTGGGGGATTCCTATACTATAGTACAGGTAGACATACAATATCCGAAAACTCGTTATCCGGAAAGCTCTGAATTGCAGAAAGGCCGTCTCCGATAGACACCATTTTATCCAAAGAATCCAAAAACGATTTCCTCTTTCTCTATAATAATAAAACAGTAGTTTGTAAATGATCCCGACTAAGATATAGTTCATCCTTATTGGAAGCAAAACTGGCCCATTGGGTTTATTCATGTGTATATGATTTTATAGTAGATAGCTATGGAGATCCAAATTACAGAAAGATCCGCTATATGGAAAAACCAGGTCCCAAGATTCAGTTCCCATACCTGAATCTCTTTTCACAGGTTATGTGCAAAATTAGGGGATTGTTCCTGCTGAATTGTTGAATCAGTATTGGGGAATACCTACTCTGCCAAAGTTTTATAGTATTGCTCAGTAGTGATGTGGGGGTCGGGCTTTTCAGTTAGAGCATAGAAGTGTGATTTAATACAGGTATAGAATCTGTTATACGGAAACCCGTTATCCAGAAAGCTTCAGTTACTGAAAGGCTGTCTCCCATAGACTCCATTTTATCCAAATAATCCAAAACATGTTTAAATTTTCTCTGTAATAATAAAACAGTACCTTATACTTGATCCCAACTAAGATATAATTAATCCTTATTGGAGGCAAAACCAGCCTATTGGGTTTATTTAATGTTATTTAATGTCTAATGTTTTGCATAAGTCCAATGACCCCATTATCCCTGTGACTCTACTGACAAGAGAAACTGATTCATATGGCTTCAGCTGAGCTATTCCCATCAAAACCACAGCATCTGCCACTGGTTTTCTCTGTACTACGGGTTTTAATTATTTCACTTTTTTGTTCAGCAACTCTCCAGTTTGGAGTTTCAGCAGCTATCTGGTTGCAAGGGTCTGAATAGCCTTAGTAACCAGGGAGTCATTTGAATGAGATAGTAGAATATGAATAGGAGAGGGTGTGAATAGAAAGATAATTAATAATAAAATTGTAGCCTCGCATAGCAATCTTTTTTTGGCTGCTGGGGCCAGTGACCCCCATTTGAAAGCTGGAAAGAGTCAGAAGAAGGTGGTAAATAATGTAAAAAAATATAAAAAAAATAAATAATGAAGACCTGTTGAAAAGTAGCCATTTTATAACATACTAAAAGTTGACTTAAAGGTGAAGCACCACTTTAAAAACACTTACTGAGCTTGGTATGATGGTCATTACAAGGAAAGCCAGTTCAGCGGTTATTCAGCACAATCGGGGAGCCTCACAACTTTCCCATTTCCAGATAACCAAGTGATGATTCAAATCTCCTAGCACTTATTTAGGAGTCTGAGGTGAAGCTACTGACCCAAAGCTGAGGTTTTCTGAAATTAGATCTGAAGAGACCTCTAACCCTGAATGCTGCTGACCTGTGCAATATTGTAGAACAGGTCAGCAAGAACTTTGTATCTTTTCAACCAGGTGTAAAGCACATTATAGGTCAAGAACGCTCTCCAATTTATGCACTATGCGGTTGTCCTTCGAGTCCCACAAGCTTCTGTGCACCAACGTCAGCGTTGTTGCATCGCCTCATATGCGTCCTGACACACGCAGTGACATCATTACCTGAGCAGTACCACATTTTGAAGCCTTAGGGGCCATTTTGGCAATTGTTTTGCCCTTCTTCCTCCTGCAGGAGGCACCAAAACTCCCTATTTAATCCCCTTCTGTACTTCCCTCTTTGACCAAGCTGGCTTCTGGTTAAAGGGTAAGGCATTTTTTTAGTAGCTTAAGGCACAGAATGACTCAATGTCCTAAATATATTAATAATGGGTTGAGTGCAGAGAACCTCTTGTATTTGTCTATGTGAATTTTATGGTCACAACCTCATTGCAACCCTACTTAATGATTTAAAAAATTAGTGGTGAGCACAACTTTCCCTTGTTTGTTATAGTTCTACAGGAGCAGTGACCAGCTCCATGTTGTAGCTCCCACCCTTCCCAGCTATAGTCAGGTGATCCCACTGGTGTCTAATAAAAGGGCAGCCAAGTTTGGGAGTTTTACTTTGAAAGCAGCAAATAAGTTGCAGGTAAAACTTAGTCCCTGTGTAAAATTTATAATGAAGCAATAATTTGTGTGTGTGTATATATATATATATATATATATATATATATATATATATATATATATTAAAGAAACAAACCGCACTCCAAGGACTTGTAAAGTGATCAAAGATGGCCCCAGTTAGGGCGCCGAAATGTTGGGAATAAAGCAGCATTTTGTTGGATCACTTTACAAGTCCTTGGAGTTGGAGTGCGGTTTGTTTCTTTACTATGTACTAATGGTTTGACCAGCACCCAGGCAGCTGACTATTGTTTGGAGTGCACCAGTCTGGCTATTTTATATATATATATATATATAGATATATATATATATATATATATATATTCTGTACAAATGGATCAGCTCTCTCTTTTAAGTGAAAAATTAATCCAAAATCTATCTAATGGTGAAACATATCATTAAGCTAATATGGGTTGAGTGCTGGCATACTGGTTGAACTATATATATAGATATATATACTCTGTATATAGATATTGTAAATCATTATAAAACCATTATATAAAAAAACCCTACACTACACTTTGTCTTTAGGTTACACAAGTGAAACTCACAAGTGTCTCCGTTTGATGGAGCGGGTGCTTTGATGCTCCCGGATTCACTCCTGGAGACACATTTCAAGTGAGTGTGTGTACATTCTCCTCTGCACGTATTTTCTCTCCAAGAGGTGTAAGGAAATTGCTTGTTGCTTCTGTCTTCCAAACACATTTCCAAGTAATTTATTCCTGCTTCCTTTCATCCCCAGCCAAGCACTGAAGAGCCCCTTAGACTGATTACGCACTGAAATCATCCTATTTATTTGTTTTCATTACTAATGTCCCATAATGACACTCACATACATTACTGGAATAGGCACATAGGGCACCAAGAATTAAAGTAAAGGGGGCACAAACAATGTTGGGGACTCCATCTGAGGAGCTGGACATAGAAATGGGGATTTGCAAAACTCATTTTCTTCTACCCCAAAACTAGGCCTGGAGTTAACTTAAAGCAGTATGATCCCTAGGTGTTTAGTCTAGCTAATAGCCATAATGGCTTTTCTTTATTAACGTTTTTACATTTTAACAAGAGAGAAAAAGAGTTAGTGGAACGTAGAAGGGGGGTGGTATAGTGGGGGGGTAAGGAGGGTTGTAATGGGGGTAGGGAGGGTTGTGATGGGGGTTCCCATCTAAAGGATATTAGAAATTATTCTTGTCTGCTGTGTTCAGACTATAAGGTTACCAACAAGTAAATTAGTCTGTTTTAAAGTGCTTCATGGTTCGTCTGTGGATCCGCCAGCCAACGGGCCAGATTTTTTTAAACTTGGCAGGGCATCCTCATGCAAAATATGTCAATTTCTGCCGTGGAAGCATGTCTTCAAATAGCTTCATCCTGAAATTCAGGGTTTTAGAATAAATGAATAGTAGTAGACAACTTCCTTGACTACTTGGTTGTCAGACTGGTCAGAAAATGACCAGAAGGTGGCGCTGCTGTAACAAAATTCATTCATATTAACAGTACATGTAACCGTTAATATCTTGGAATTAAAAAAGAAAATAGTGAATGTGCATTGCAAAAGTGCTTAGAACAGCACCCTCATCAATTTTACATTCACTTATTTTTAAGGTTTACTTATCCTTTGATCACTTGCATTGAAAGCATCGCAAGCCTTTTCCATCTAAGATTGGAAATCTGTTTCAGTGGCACAAGGGACCCCTCTAACTAAAGGCTGCCATCAACAGGCATTGTATATGCTTCATTGATTTGTTTAGCCCAGGGCCGCTCCTGCCATGAGGCAAAGTGAGAAGCAGCCAGTTACATGGGGTGGCAAAAAGCCGCCTCTTGTAACTTTAAGAACTGAATTTCCTGGGTTTTAACCCGGAAATTCGGCTCCGCTAGTGCAAAGAGCGCAATTGTGCTCAATGCATAGCGATGCTGCCCCCTTTTGAGCCGGTTTGACGCTGATTTTTAAGCATGGAGCAGGAGAGGGAGGGCGGCATCTGGGCTGTTGCCTCAGGCCGCAGCAGCTCCAGGATCAGAGATGGTTTAGCAAAAAGCAAATTTAGTTTTAAACAACTTTCCAAAAATTCATTCATTAAACATTGTACATGGTTTTACAGTTATTTGTAAATAAATATTACATTTAGGGGCCGATTCACGAAGGGTCGAATATCGAGGGTTAATTAACCCTCGATATTCGACTAGGAACTAAAATCGTTCGACTTCGAATATCGAAGTCGAACGATTTTGCGCAAATCCTACGATCGATCGATCGAAGGATTTTTCATTCGATCGAACGATTCAATCCTTCGAATCGAACGATTCGAAGGATTTTAATCCAACGATCGAAGGAAAATCCTTAGATCAAAAAATCCCAGGCAAGCCTATGGGGACCTTCCCCATAGGCTAACATTGACTTCGGTAGCTTTTAGCTGCCGAAGTAGGGGGTCGAACTTTTTCTTAAAGAGACAGTACTTCGACTATCGAATGGTCGAATAGTCGAACGATTTTTAGTTCGAATCGTTCGACAGTGCTGCGCAATATGTTGGCGCTATATAAATACATGTTAATAATAATAATAATTTTCGTAGTCGAAGGTCGAAGTAGCCCATTCGATGGTCGAAGTAGCCCAAAAAAACTTCGAAATTCAAAGTTTTTTTCATTCGAACCCTTCACTCGAATTTCGTGAATCGGCCCCTTACTGTTCATTATGTAAAAATAAAAACACTGGGTGGAGTATAGCATAGTAATACAGGTATGGGACCTGTTATCCGGAATGCCAGGGACCTGGAGCTTTCTACATAATAGGTATTTTCATAATCTGGATCTTCTTGCCTTAAGTCTACTAGAAAATCATGTAAACATTAAATCAACCCAATAGGCTGGTTTTGCTTCCAAGAAGGATTAATTATATGTTAGTTTGGGTCAAGTACAAGCTACTGTTTTTTTATTACAGAGAAAAAGGAAATCATTTTTAAAAAATTTGGATTCTTTTATATGGGAGCCGTCCTTCCTATAATTCGGAACATTCTGGACAAAGGGTTTCAAGATAACACATTCCATACTAGTATAATGAAAGGGCTCTGGATATTTCTTGCACTCTGCCTCTGGCATTTGTCAGAACCCACAGGTTGCCAGCCCGGACCTCTTGGGGGTTGTCACAGTGCAAAGCATGGTAATTTGCACCATTTTTTTAATTATTTTTTTTTGCTCCTTGCATCCCGTAGTAAAGGCCGTGTTTCCTTATTTAAATCTTTTGCTATGTATTGACACTACATTAAAGTGGAATGTGAACTTTGGTTGTTGCCTTGCATAGGTGTTCTTCATTTAAAACAGAGATGTCTTGTTCCTCTCTATGATCTAATGGGACATGATGGTTCATAGCACTCGTGTGGGCACAGAGGGCACCACACCACCATAATGGTCCATATAGATATATATATATATTTATATATATATATTTTTTCTGAACAGTATTTAACATGCCATTTTGGCTGGTCCTAGGGGGCTGTACCATTGGTGCATTCCATGATAGCGTTTAATGGAAAACCTATGCTACTTGCTTGTGACTTTACTGCAGTTATCCCCAACCAGTAGCTCGGATGTTGGATGTTGCTCCCAGTGGCCTCAAAGCAAGTTATTTTTGAATTCCAGGCTTGGAGACAAGTTTTGGTTGTATAAAAAACAGGTGTACTGCCAAAGAGATCCTCCTGTAGGCAGCCAGACAACATAAAAAGAGACTACCAGTCACAGCCCTTATTTGGCATCCCCAGGAACTTTTTGCATGCTTGTGTTGCTCCCCAACTCTTTAAATTTTTGAATGTGGATCACGGGTAAAAAAGGTTGGGGACCCCTGCTTTACTGAGTGCATAGGAGAGCTGTGAGAGGGGCAGATGGGGCAAATTGTAATGGCTTAAACTTGTAAAGACCTCAGCTCCCTTTATCATATCCTGATGAAGGGAAGTTGTACCCCCCGAAACGTTGATATTGGTTGTGTAAACAAATGAAAAGAAGGGGCACTTTCCCCACTGCAGAAAATATGTGTGTTTGCGGATCCGTGAATAGAAAGTTGCCGTTACTGTGGGACCGTACCAGGTCAACGGAGAACCAGCACCGCTACTGCAGAGTAAACTTCAGGTGTGCGGTGTATCTATTACATTGTATTGGACAGCTTTTGCAGCAGGGATTCCAACTCAAGCTTCTTGGCTTTGCATTATGGTTCCCAAAGCTCAGACACCATCACCACTATTCAAAGCTGCGAAAATGGCATTTTATATGGGTGATGATACCGTTCCAATATCTTTATTAAAGGGATTCTGTCATGATTTTTATGGTGTTCTAAAATTCTAAATTACACTGTTAATAATTCACTCTACCATATCATCATCTATCATTCCTGAACCAACAAGTGAATTTTTTTTAGTTGTAATATTGGTGTGTAGGTGCATCTTAGGTCATTTTGCCTGGTCATGTGCTTTCAAA
Source organism: Xenopus petersii (assembly GCA_038501925.1). NCBI lineage: Eukaryota > Metazoa > Chordata > Amphibia > Anura > Pipidae > Xenopus > Xenopus petersii. Next base: position 15,076,791 of record CM076682.1, read on the forward strand.
AAGAGCCAGCACTTTGGGATGGAACTGCTTTCTGGCAGGCTGCTGTTTCTCCTATTCTATGTAATGGGACCTGGATTTTTACTATTGAGTGTTGTTCTCATATCTACCAGGGAGCTGTTGTCTGTTTACCTTCCCATTGTTCTGTTGTTAGGCTGCTGGGGGAAGGGGTGATGTAACTCCAACTTGCAGTAAAGATTGACTAAAGTTTCTCAGAGCACAAGTCACATGACTGGGGGCAGCTGGGAAAGTGACAACATGTCTAGCCCCGTGTCAGATTTCAAAATTTAATATAAAATATGAAAAATGGATTTTAGTGCAAGTCTGCTGGAGCAGCACTATTAACTACTGCATTTTGAAAAAAACATTTTTCCCATGACAGTTTTAGATTAGTGGTGATGGTGCCTGGGCTGGTTGTATGGTTGCCATCTTTTCTAGAAAAAAAATACTGGCCTTCCTATATATTTATCTTTTTTCCCTATTCATAACATTGGGGTCAACCATCATTTTAAACGGCCAGGCCAGTAAAATACCGGCCAGGTGGTAACCCTAGCTGGTGGGCACCATCATTTTTATAAAGCTGACAATATCTATAGCTCAAGTTATGGTACAAGATATTGAGAGGGAGATCAATAAAAAGCATGGCAACTTGCATGCATTTAGCACTTTGGCCAGAGCACTTGCATGTATAAATGATGGAAAATGAAGATACAGTATTGGGATGGAAGGCTCCTACTGTGAGACCCAGTTTTGTTACACTGCCATTGGAGTTCACTGTAAGAATGCATATGGATTACAGTTTCTGGGATACCTGGTAACAGTTCTGTGAAAAGCCTGGATAAATGAAATGCTAAGATCAGTGGCTGACTCATCAGAGATAAAGAGCTTTCACATTCACAGAGGGATCAACTTAACCTTCAGATTAATTAGGAGTGTGTTGTGCAAGTGAGGCTGCCTTCTTGCTAGTAAGCACTGACTCACTATGAGTAATGGCCCGGGATCTCTGTGAAACAGAAGTCTGGCTGGAGCTGATAGTCAGGCCCAGCATAATATTCCTTGTATTTTTACAAGATCTAATTTTAGGGAGGCTTTTAGGAGACGTTTCCTCAACCATTTCCAGGTACAGATACTTCACACCAGCACAGAGTCAAAGCTGGAGGAACAGGGGACACTGTATGTGCAGAAAGCCTGGACCCCTATCTGACAAGGGAAAACTCAACTGCTCGCCAATTTACTTGTCAATCATGTCATGGAAATTTGTTCAAGTAAAATTTTAAGTATAGGCATGGGATCTGTTATCCAGCATGCCGTTATCCAGAAAGCTCTGAGTTATGGAAAGGCTATCTCCCATAGACTCCATTTTATCCAAATAATCCAAATTTAAAAAAAACAAATTCCTTTTTCTCTGTAATAATAAAACAGTATCTTATACTTGATCCAAACTAAGTTATAATGAATTATTATGGAAGGCAAAACCAGTCTATTGGATTTATTGAATGTTTAAAAGATTTTTTAGTAGACCTGAGGTATTAAGACTCAAATTACAGAAAGACCCCTTATCCAGAATACAGGTGTAGGGTTGCCACCTGGCCAGTAAAATTTATGTTTGACCCAATGTTATTTATAGGGAAAAAAGATAAATATACAGAAAGGCCTTTTTTTTATTTTATTTCAGAAAAGGTGGCAACCCTACCCTGGTGCTGAACATTCTGCATATTTTTAAGTGAGGTTGATGTTCTTCTGAGGGTCTGCTGAATTTAAGAGAGTAGGCAATCAAGATAAGCTGCTCCCAGTTTATCGTTAATAATTAGGGAGGCTGCAAAGTCCTCAAGCATTCTCCAGAGCTTCCAGTATGTTTCCCAAATTATATGGACAATTAATAGTATTTATTGGTTTTCTTAAAAGTAGGCAAAAGGATCAAAAACCTAACTGCTGAACTTATATGGCAGTCTGTCCCTTGTGTCCCCTGTGCTATGATTGCTTATTGTTACCTGTACATTCATATTTTAAAAAGTAATTTTAGTGTCAAAGATTCCCTTACACACACTGGTGGTCCAGTGTAACCACTGCCTAACATTTTAGGGGGTTATTTACTAAACTCAGAACTGGCTTTTTGGGGCAAAACTTAAATTGCTGACCGATGCTGCAAAAAGCCAGAATCTGAAAATCTGCCATCTCAGACTTGCTGAGGTTGTGTATAAGTCAATGACAGTGGTCCCTATTCTATTTTGACGTTTCTGCGCTGGAATCCAACCATTTTGGACTTTTCGGGCAAAAATCACAAAAAATTTAGCAAATCAGGAAACAACTCGGGAAAAAAATCATACGATTCAGGTTTTCCCTTGATTTTTTACCTGAACCGATGAAAGCTTTTTTAATAATAAATAAGGTCATATCGGGAGTTTGCTTGTGTTTTTTTTTATTTAAATAATTAGATAAATTAGGATTTTAGTAAATGTACATTGTATATTGTTTAACAAGGGACCCCCCATTTCTAGTCCACTAGAAATCATTAATACTTCACATGATACACAAATTTCAAATACATCAAAATCTAGAAAATAAAAGTGGATCTCAAGGCACCGGGAGGCACACAATGTGTAACAAGGATTCTCACCTACCACCCATCAAAACTAAAATTGGGAATCAAGAGTAGGGAGGACCTGAGACAAGTCATGCAACTGTCACACAAGATTGTGGAATGGGGTTGTGTACTTTGACAGCTCTGACTAACCCAAAATTAAAGTGTTTCACAGCCTACTGTAGATTAGTGTAGTTCCCATCAACCCCCCAGGCACAATTAACACTCCAGACTCTCAGTTCCCTTATGAGTAACTCTAATTACTACTGAAATCAAGGGATGTCCATTACACCCACAGCAAAGTGTTTATATGAAATCACTGTCTCCTCTCAGTGTAGATGCAATGACGCCACAAGCTAAGGACAATGGTACTTCTTGTACCCACACGAGGATCCTCTGACCATACGTGAGTCTTTGGCCTCCAGTCTGATGTAGGTAAGGCTCACTTTTCCTAGAGAGGACAGTTAATCGGGAATGATGTAACGTATTTACTCAGTAAATGAAGCTATTTATTTCACTCACTTTTTTATTTTGATGAGAAATTAAAGGCAGAACCATTTAGACATCACAGTATTTACAAATGACAGGAAAATATAGTTTCTCAAGATGTGCGGCCGGCTGTCCTTGTGAGGCTCACTTAATTATCAGCTGGAAACGGACGCATTGCTCCTCGTTTACTTCTACTTCTGCCAGCGCCTGCCTTTTCTGCAATGAAATATCAAAAAAATGTTGTCTTCTAAAGATAAAATAATTTATTGCAGTTCATCTGGGAGGCAATATAAGGTATATAACTAAGTTTCTGGCCTAAGACAACTATTGGCTGACATGCAAAGAATTATGGCACAGGGCTTATGTACAAATTCCAAATAAAAATCAGTGATTGACACAAAAGGTTATCCCAAAATCCCCAGATCCCTTCCATGTCCAGTTTATGTCATCAACTCAACCCAACTCAGTCCCACAGCTAAGCACTTGTGCCAATACCATGGGCAATAGACTGGGCAACACTGTGTAACCACATGCCCTACTCTTCATGCCTACTGTGAGGCCTAAGGGCAAAGTTTGCTGTAGTTATTGGGCCAATTGCCACCATTCATTAAAGGTACTTGTACTTAAAGCCACTAATTGGATTTATCAAGTCTGTTCAGATAAATCAAGTGTAGTGAACCCTGTAGCTACCAATAATCAACAAAACATGCACAGTAGCTCACTTCAGACATGTATTTGTGTAAAGTCACCACAGCAATTAATTAATTACAAAATAATTACAAAATTTAAATGAAAATCAATATGAAAACATAAGCTCATATCACACCACATGGCAGTGACTTCCCCATGTCTGCATACCTCCTGTCAGCCACTACCTCCTGATGCGTTTCACGCAACTGGGTGCTTCATCAGATTAGGTGTGACTGTTATAGGTCACATCCAGGTCTGGACTGGGAATCAAATTAGGCCCCGACATTCCCAGTACACAGAGGCCCAAACAGCCCCCCACCAGACCAATAAATAGTGACTATGTAAGGGATCTTACAGGATCCCCTCTGGTGAACCCAGAGATTGCCAGTCCAGGACTGGTCCCATCCCTTATATACCTGCACATTTAATTTATACATATTCCAAGGTTTGTTGCTCATCTATTTATGCTATATCCGTATCACAAGGCAACTCTCAATACTCCAACTATTCCTTACCGAGACCTGGATAAATTAATAACTTCTTCTTTTCCTCTATGAAAATACATGTTCAGTAAAAAATGAATATTATGTTTTACTAATATACTATTCACAATCACTACATATAATCAAGGTCTCAGAGCAGTTAGTGTAATCCTTTATTTTTTATTCCTTAATTCATTTTTTATTTTCAGCATTCCCATAGAAAGTGACCTTGTTCTTAAAGGAGAAGGAAAGTCATTTTTACTTGGGCTGCCAAAAGTTAGGCACTCCCTAATGATCACATTTACTTACCTGAAACCCCGGGCGAGTGCTCCTATCAGGAGAAAACTGCACCGGCCTGAGATTATTCCAGCGAGCACCACGGAGCGATCCTCTTCCTGCTTCTTCTTCTTTTTTCAGATTTCCAGGGGGAGACGCATGTGCAGTGGAATGAAATAGCCTTTTTGTTAAAGTTTGACTTCTCGCTCTACTGCGCATTCGCAGATGTGAGAAGAAAGAAGAATCCGGAAGACAATCAGGTAAGTAAATGCAATCACTTGGGGGTGCCTAACTTTTGGCACACCCAAGTATAAAAGGACTTTCCTTCTCCTTTAATCAAGTGCAGGATATAATGATAAGGGATGCAACTTTTATTTTATTAACAAACTTGGTGCCCTACTTTTAATTAATAAAAATGTCACATTCTAAGGCATAATCCATTGTAAGTATATATTTTACCCACAATAGTCTATGTGCTTTAATATAATATATTATTATTCAAACATATCCCAATAAAGTGCATATATCATCAAGAATATGAAAATGCACTATATTGATAAAGATTTTCATGTTACTTTGTTTAAAATACATTAATTTATTATACATTATATAAGTGCAAAGGTACAACTGAAAATACCTATTTGATTTAAATTAAAAACAGATCAGACCCCCATAAATTACAATAAATTTCAAATCAATACCGTTAATTTCATAATGATGTAAGAAATGGTTTTTATTCAAAGTGATTGCTCATTTCCTCAGGTATTAATGTCCTCAACTTAAAAATCCAATCTTATTCTAGTTTTAATATTTTGGTGGTCAGATTACCTTCACTTTTTTCATCGAAACTATTGATTCCATACATCTTAAATTCTTGAGTAGACCCTCCATGAACAGCTTCAAAATGTTTAAAAATAGGACTATCTACCTCTTTATTATTCCTCAGATGTTCCCTAACCTAACCCGTAGTTGCCTAATAGTGCTACATATAGGGCACCACATTGACACTGTACAACATATACCACAAACTTCATGGAACAGGTTATAACTTTTCTTATCTCGAACTCCTGACTATTGTCCTTGTTCCAAAACGTAACCACCTTTTTACTATGATTATTTTTACACACTCCACAGCACCTACATGGGAAAAAATCCCTTTAAAGGAGAATTCTACCGACCACTAATGAAAACCCCTACCCTACATAGTCCCCCCTACCTGCTCCCCGCTGCACAGGGGATAACACCTGTAAGTGCCCCTAATCCTTTAATTATCTCTCGTTGCACATTAGAGTTCAAGGGCGCCAATTTCCGGCTCTTCTGTATTTTTCTGGTCTTCTTCCTTCCCTTCAGCAATTTCTGTCACTTTCGGTGCATTCTCAGTTGTCATGAACTGGAAGACTGCTCCAACTGTGTAAACACAGCACTCACTTCCTGAAGAAGACCAAAGAGTCAAAGATGGCACCCGTGAGCTCCGCTGCGCCGACTCTAAACATAGACCTATACTGGGCAACGAGTCAGAACAGAGAAGGGGGTTTAATAGCCAGACTAGTGTCTTACACTGATCACCTGTGACCAGATTGGCAACAGGTGAAACATGCCATGCTTACTTACAGTTACAAAGCATGAACCAAGGCCTTAGCTTTCTGCTTAGAGCAGTGGTAATGCAAACAGCACAAAAGCACCAGGTCTCTGGTTCAACTCCAGGCAGGTTATTTTTATTTTAGATGATAAAAACCTTTGCAGATACTTGTTCACATCTTTTAGATGTATTCTAGAGTACAAAGACTGTACAAGTACAAAGATCCTGGCATTAACTCCAGGGTACCCACTTCACACCGTCAGAGAAGAACTGGGTGTAGTTTAAATCATTCTGCACTTGAGCTTGTTAATTTAAATATTCTGCTCTGGTCACCACTACATGGGCAAACAAGTTGCAGTCTATAAAATAACATCTGCAGATAATATTGATTCAAGCATGATAGTTATAGGGTTTAGTGTTGGCTTATATCAAGATGAAAACTAATATAGAGCCCAATGCATGAAAAGTCATTGTTGGAAGTGACTGTGCAATTACAAACGTACAATTCCTTATTCTGCTGAACTACAGACATTTCCATTCTGAGAACTAGAGCGCTCCCTTCTAAAGTGATCATTAGACATCCTTGGTGTCTCTGAGGTGCAACAGCTATTACATTGTTTTCTCGCTCCTTCCCTCCCTAAATGCATCAGCTCTGTATTTGCCCCTTTTTCCCCTCTGCACTTGGACTGCAATTAATCTCTGTGTTTTATTCACTAACGAGACATTACGGAAGTTCAGATGAAGAAAGTGGGAGTGGGAACAGACTCCTCATTATGACTGTTCTATCCGTAAACTGATTTCATCAGAGAGCAGATGTACAGTGAGAACGTTTCTAGCCCCTACGCAAATAATGTGTGAAAGAATAAAGACTGGGTATTGTTTCATCTCCACTCACTCCGGGGAGGTGTCAGAAGTCCCTGTAAATAATGGTATTTAGCAAGATTGAAACTGGTAAACTTCATCTTTGGGCCAAGGAAAAATGCTGATTTCAGAGGCAGCTATATAAATGACAAGATAAACCATAAACATGTTTGGTAAACATGTGAAACACCGTGGGGAAAACTAGGGGGTAATCTGGGCATTCTTCCCAAAAATTAATCTACTGGCATTCAGACTAGGCCCACTTGCAACTGCTCCAACGCTCCTCCAGAGAAGCCAGGCCCAAACAGCTGCTACCCCTGCAACTTTGTGGAGAGGTGAATATCTCAACTTTTAAATATTTGCATTATACAGTTGTATATACTATATACAGTAATAACTCCCATGATTATAAACTAAGCTATCCAGGAGTCAGGTTGTCTAACCTCCATCTAGCTCATTGGATTCCAAATTGTGGGGCTGGTCCTCCATGTGGTGCCTGGAGCAGTGCTACTGGGGGTTCAGTAAAAAGGCCAGTTAGGTTGAGGTTTAGGGATATACCAAGAAACCCAGCTCTCCAAGTCAGTTAGGGAGGGATTTTGGGTGACAACCTTTTGGCTGGCGTCTATATTTTTGGAACTATGGCAAATGAAAATAAGGTGTACACTGTATAGGTGTAGGATCCATTATCCTGAATATCTAGTTGAATTAAGTCAAAGGCAACTGGACATTTAGATTCAGTTCTGAAGAAGCCACTAAAATGAGTGGTGAAATGTTTTCAAGGAAAACTCTAAGGGGGTTATTTCTCAAAATTAAATTTTTCCGATATTTTATTTTAAAACAGTCCGACAAAATTAGAATCCACAATTTGACCTTATTAAAAAACCTTGATATAATCGGATCAGGGAAAAACTCGAGTAAAATCGAGGGAACCCCTGACTTGTATGATTTTTTCTGAGTTTTGTCCTGAATCATATGATTTCTTTGGGCTTGTTCCCAGAAAGCCAAAAAAATTCGGATTTTTGCCCGAAAAGTCGGATTTTCTAGCTACTTTCAGAGCAGACCACAGAAACTTCCAAACAGGATATTTGATAGGATGACTTATGGCGGATTTGGGATTTTTGGACTTTTTGCATCCTTGGGGTATAACAAATATCGAAAAAATTAGAGGGTTTTTATTCACAAAAATATTGATTTTATAGTAAAAAATACTAAAATTTTTCGATTTTTTAGCATCCAGACTTTAATAAATAACTCCTTAAATGCCTTTGACTTTCTACTACTACTAGATACTGTATATCATGACCTGGATAAATGAGAATCTTCATAGACTGTTATCCAAAAAGCTCAAAATTATGGGATGGCCATCTCCCATAGACTCCATTTTAATCAAATAATTCTCATTTTTCCTTTTTCTCTGTAATAATAAAGCAGTAGCTTGTACTTGATCCCGGCTAAGAAATAATGAATCCTTATTAGAGTAAAAACAATCCTATTTAATGTTTTTATTTACTGTATGTTTAAATGATTTTTTTAAGTAGACTTGAGCTAAGAATATCCAGATTACGGAAAGGCACCTTATCTGGAACACCCCAGGTTTTGAGCATTCCAAATAACTGGTACCATACCTGGATAATTATTTCTTGCCCTGTATGGTTAGCTCCAGCATTAACAGGCTGAAATGAGAAACTACTGAATGTAGGGTAATTATGAATGTTTTGCTTTAGGATATTATTTAGGGGAGTAACTACAGAGCAAGCAGACCCTGCGGCTGCGGGGGGCCCAGGAGGAATAGGGGCCCCATGAGGGCCTAATTCATATACAATTCCTATAAATATTAATAACACTGCTCAACCTCTAAACATTTTGGGGGCCTTAAAAATGATTTGCTGTGGGGCCCAGTAATGTCTAGTTATGCCACTGCTGGCACTACATGCATTAATGAAGTTCATGATACCACATTTGCTAGGAGTCTATATAGTAAATATTAACTGTGACTAGAAAGGCATGGGGATTTACAAATGCCTTTGGTGCCCTCCAGTGCAATTGTATAGTACTGTTTGCTGTCAGATGTGCTGAGATGAGTTTGTTTCCATGGGTCGGAGCTCAACTTACTAAACCAGAGAGGCTGTTAAGATGTACTTAGGGTTTTAGTTTAACAACTGCTGCCTTTGTTTGGATTTTGTAGTCCATTTATATTACTATTTACCACATATACTGGGAAATATGAAGTCTTTGCTGAATACCAGTGTGAGAATACCTGGTGGTCTAGTGTTACAGCAGGGATTCCTCCTCTTCCACGCACTGATGTGCAAATGATGCTCGCTCTCACTGCTTCAGGATTTTGATGCGAGCGATGCGTCATCTCGTTCAGTGCCAAATTCAAATATTTAAAGGACCCGCGGCCAACTGTTCCTTGCACAATATACGTCTATTTTCAATATTTCCTGGGTGTGATTTCCTACTTTGTTAGTCTGTTCTTGACCTAGCCTGTCCCTGATCATTCCTAGTCTGCTGCCTGTCCTGACTAGGGATGTAGCGAACGTCGGAAAAAAAGTTCGCGAACATATTCGCGAACTTGCGCAAAAATGCGAGCGGTTCGCGAACGGTTCGCGAACCCCATAGACTTCAATGGGAAGGCGAACTTTAACATCTAAAAAAGACATTTCTGGCCAGAAAAATGATTTTAAAGTTGTTTAAAGGGTGCAACGACCTGGACAGTGGCATGCCAGAGGGGGATCAAGGGCAAAAATGTATCTGAAAAATCTGCCTGTGTGTGCTTGGAAGAGATAGTGTAGGGGGAGAGCTGTTAGTGATTTCAGGGACAGATGATAGTAAGTTTGCTGGCTAGTAATCTGCTTGATACTGCTCTGTATTGGAGGGACAGAAGTCTGCAGGGATTTGAGGGACATTTTAGCTTAGGTAGCTTTGCTGGCTAGTAATCTACTGTTCTCTTTAAACAACTGCCATACGTTGACCTTGTAGGCATTGTTTGCCCAGTTTTTTTGGACGCAGCCACTGACGCACAGTTGCCAGAAAAAATATGCCATATAAATGCTGAAAATAGTCATTTTTCGCCATACGTTGACCTTGTAGACATTGTTTGCCCAGTTTTTTTGGACGCAGCCACTGAAGCACAGTTGCCAGAAAAAATATGCCATATAAATGCTGAAAATAGTAATTTTTCGCCATATGTTGACCTTGTAGACATTGTTTGCCCAGTTTTTTTGGACGCAGCCACTGAAGCACAGTTGCCAGAAAAAATATGCCATATAAATGCTGAAAATAGTCATTTTTCGCCATACGTTGACCTTGTAGACATTGTTTGCCCAGTTTTTTTGGACGCAGCCACTGAAGCACAGTTGCCAGAAAAAATATGCCATATAAATGCTGAAAATAGTCATTTTTTGCCATACGTTGACCTTGTAGGCATTGTTTGCCCAGTTTTTTTGGTCGCAGCCACTGAAGCACAGTTGCCAGAAAAAATATGCCATATAAATGCTGAAAATAGTCATTTTTTGCCATATACGTTGAGTCAACGTATGGCAAAAAATGACTATTTTCAGCATTTATATGGCATATTTTTTCTGGCCTCTGTGCTTCAGTGGCTGCGGCCAAAAAAACTGGGCAAACAATGCCTACAAGGTCAACGTCGTTGACCTTGTAGGCATTGTTTGCCCAGTTTTTTTGGCCGCAGCCACTGAAGCACAGAGGCCAGAAAAAATATGCCATATAAATGCTGAAAATAGTCATTTTTTTGGTCGCAGCCACTGAAGCACAGTTGCCAGAAAAATTATGCCATATAAATGCTGAAAATATAAATTTTTTTGGTTGCAGCCACTGAAGCACAGAGGCCAGAAAAATTATGCCATATAAATGCAGAAAATATGCATTTTTTTGGTCGCAGCCACTGAAGCACAGTTGACAGAAAAATTATGCCATATAAATGCTGAAAATATAAATTTTTTTGGTTGCAGCCACTGAAGCACAGAGGCCAGAAAAATTATGCCATATAAATGCAGAAAATATGCATTTTTTTGGTCGCAGCCACTGAAGCACAGTTGACAGAAAAATTATGCCATATAAATGCTGAAAATATAAATTTTTTTGGTTGCAGCCACTGAAGCACAGAGGCCAGAAAAATTATGCCATATAAATGCAGAAAATATGCATTTTTTTGGTTGCAGCCACTGAAGCACAGAGGCCAGAAAAATTATGCCATATAAATGCAGAAAATATGCATTTTTTTGGACGCAGCCACTGAAGCACAGTTGCCAGAAAAAATATGCCATATAAATGCTGAAAATAGTCATTTTTCGCCATACGTTGACCTTGTAGACATTGTTTGCCCAGTTTTTTTGGTTGCAGCCACTGAAGCACAGAGGCCAGAAAAAATTAAACCAGTAGGGTTTGCACCCTAGTTTGTAACGGTGGCGGAGGGAGGAGGACGCTAAAGGACAGCTGTGTGTGGAGTCATGAGGCTTGAAGAGAAGGACAGCTGCATAGAAGTCAGAACAAGTCTTCCGGCGTGCAGTAACCCTCCGAGATCCACCCCTCATTCATTTTAATAAAGGTCAGGTAATCGACACTTTTGTGACCTAGGCGAGTTCTCTTCTCAGTTACAATCCCTCCTGCTGCACTGAAGGTCCTTTCTGAGAGCACACTTGAGGCTGGGCAAGACAAGAGGTTCATGGCAAATTGTGACAGCTCTGGCCACAGATCAAGCCTGCGCACCCAGTAGTCCAGGGGTTCATCGCTCCTCAGAGTGTCGATATCTGCAGTTAATGCCAGGTAGTCCGCTACCTGCCGGTCGAGGCGTTCTTTGAGGGTGGATCCAGAAGGGTTGTGGCGCTGCCTTGGACAGAAAAACATTTGCATGTCTGACGTTACAGACCGGCCAAAGGGCTTTGTCCTTGCAGGTGTGCTCGTGGCAGGATTACTGGCACCTCTGCCCCTGGAATGTTGATGAGTTCCTGAAGTGACATCACCCTTAAAAGCATTGTACAACATGTTTTGCAGGCTGGTTTGTAAATGCCGCATCTTTTCGGACTTGTGGTATGTTGGTAACATTTCTGACACTTTATGCTTGTACCGAGGGTCTAGTAGCGTTGCGACCCAGTACAGGTCCTTCTCCTTAAGCCTCTTGATACGGGGGTCCTTCAACAGGCATGACAGCATGAAAGACCCCATTCTCACAAGGTTGGATGCAGAGGTATCCATCTCCGCTTCCTCATTATCAAGGACTGCATCATCCACGGTCTCCTCCCCCCAGCCACGTACAAGACCAGGGGTCCCCAAAAGGTCACCACTAGCCCCCTGGGAAGCCTGCTCCTGTTGGTCCTCCTCCTCCTCCTCCACAAAGCCACCTTCCTCCTCTGACTCCACTTCTGGCACCTCTCCCTGCGTTGCAGCAGGTGCCTGGGTTCGTTCTGGTGATTCCGACCATAAATCGTGCGCTTCCAGCTCCTCGTCACGCTGGTCTACAGCCTCATCTGTCACTCGTCGCACGGCACGCTCCAGGAAGAAAGCGAAGGGTATTAGGTCGCTGATGGTGCCTTCGGTGCGACTGACCATATTTGTCACCTCTTCAAAAGGTCGCATGAGCCTGCAGGCATCGCGCATAAGCACCCAGTAACGGGGGAAAAAAATCCCCAGCTCTGCAGATCCAGTCCTACCACCCAGTTCAAAAAGGTACTCGTTGACGGCCCTTTGTTGTTGCAGCAGACGTTCCAACATAAGGAGCGTTGAATTCCAGCGAGTCTGGCTGTCAGAAATCAAACGCCTGACTGGCATGTTGTAGCGCTGCTGAATGTCAGCAAGGCGTGCCATGGCTGTGTAGGAACGTCTGAAATGGGCCGACACCTTTCTGGACTGGGTGAGAACGTCCTGGAATCCTGGGTACTTGGAGACAAAACGTTGGACTATTAAATTTAACACATGTGCCATGCAGGGCACATGTGTTAAATTGCCCAGTCTCAACGCTGCCAACAGATTGCTTCCATTGTCACACACCACTTTTCCGATCTGCAGTTGGTGTGGGGTCAGCCACCGATCGGCCTGTGACTGCAGAGATGACAGGAGTACAGATCCGGTATGGTTTTTGCTTTCCAGGCACGTCATCCCCAAGACAGCGTGACAACGGCGTACCTGGCACGTCGAATAGCCTAGGGGGAGCTGGGGGTGCACAGGTGTGGAGGAGGAGAAGGAGGACCCAGCAGCAGAGTAAGAAGAAGAAGAGGAAGAAGACGAGGTAGAGAGCGATGGAGGAGTAGAGGTGGTGGCAGAACCGCGTGCAATCCGTGGCGGTGACACCAACTCCACTGTTGTTGTTGTTGAGCTACCCATTCCCTGCTTCCCAGCCATTACCAAGTTCACCCAGTGGGCAGTGTAGGTGACATACCTGCCCTGACCATGCTTGGAGGACCATGCGTCAGTAGTCATATGGACCTTTGGCCCAACACTAAGTGACAGAGATGCGGTAACTTGGCTCTGCACATGTTGGTACAGGTGTGGTATTCCCTTTTTAGAAAAAAAATTGCGGCTGGGTACCTTCCACTGCGGTGTCCCAATTGCTACAAATTTGCGGAAGGCCTCAGAGTCCACCAGCTGGTATGGTAAAAGCTGGCGGGCTAAGAGTGCAGACAAGCCAGCTGTCAGACGCCGGGCAAGGGGGTGACAGTCAGACATTGGCTTCTTACGCTCAAACATGGCCTTCACAGAAACTTGGCTGGTGGCAGATGACTGGGAATGGGAACAGGTGGTCAAGGTGGAAGGCGGAGTGGAGGGTGGTTCAGACGGGTCAAGGAGAGCAGAGGTAGAGCAGTAAGATGCTGGACCAGAAGGAGTGTGGCTTTTAGTTTGCCTGTTGCCTTTGAGGTGTTGCTCCCAAAGTGCTTTGTGCTTGCCGCTCATGTGCCTTCGCATAGAAGTTGTACCTATGTGGCTGTTGGGCTTACCAAGGCTCAGTTTCTGACTGCACTCATTGCAAATTACAATGCTTTTGTCAGAGGCACACACATTAAAAAAATCCCACACTGCTGACTTTTTGGAAGTGTGCGATCTGGCGGTAACAGTAGAAGTTGGCGGCATTGGCGGCAATGGCGGGTGCGTTGGCCGGCTGAACACAGGTGCCGATACATGTTGTTGCCCTACTGATCCCTGCGGGCTGTCCTCCCTGCTTCTTCTAAGTCTTATTCTCCTACTGCCTCTCTGACTCTCCGTCTCTCCATCTGAACTACCCTCCTCTTGCTCTCTTCTACTAGGCACCCACAAAACATCAATCTCCTCATCATCATTCTCCTCAGATGCATCAATTTCTTCTGACACATCACAGAAGGAAGCAGCAGCGGGGACCTCCTCCTCATCACTCATCATTATGTCCATCTCTGTCGTGTTCTCTGCCAGAATTAAATCTGGTGTAACGTCCTCATCTCCTTCATCTTCTTCTGGCAATAATGGTTGCGCATTACTCAGTTCAAGAAACTCATGGGAAAATAACTCCTCTGACTCCAGTGAAGAAGGGGCACCGGTGGTGGAGGAAGTGTTACGTGGGGTGGCCATAGCAGTGGAGGATGAGGAGGATGTTGTGGTAAAGTTAGAAACGGTAGAGGATGGGGTGTGCTGTGTAAGCCAGTCAACTACCTCTTCAGCATTTTGGGAGTTCAGGGTCATTGGCTTTTTAAAACTGGGCAATTTGCTAGGGCCACAGGATTGCATAGCAGCACGGCCCCTAGCACGGCCTCTGCGTGGCGGCCTGCCTTTGCCTGGCATTATTTTTAAAAAAACAACAACAACAAAAACTCAGTTGGTTTTTCTGGAAACGATAATACACACAGCTAGATGGCAGTTTGAAGAAAACAGTGTGCAAATAATGCCTACAAGGTCAACGTATACACAGCGGTGGATACGGATTACGTAAAATATATGAATGCTGCTTGAAAAAAAGTAACTCAAGTGGTTTTTCTAGAGACGATAATATTATCAATATTTAGACAAAATGTGAACAAGCTCACACAGCTAGATGGCGGTTTGAAGAAAACAGTGTGCAAATAATGCCTACAAGGTCAACGTATACACAGCGGTGGATACGGATTACGTAAAATATATGAATGCTGCTTGAAAAAAAGTAACTCAAGTGGTTTTTCTAGAGACGATAATATTATCAATATTTAGACAAAATGTGAACAAGCTCACACAGCTAGATGGCGGTTTGAAGAAAACAGTGTGCAAATAATGCCTACAAGGTCAACGTATACACAGCGGTGGATACGGATTACGTAAAATATATGAATGCTGCTTGAAAAAAAGTAACTCAAGTGGTTTTTCTAGAGACGATAATATTATCAATATTTAGACAAAATGTGAACAAGCTCACACAGCTAGATGGCGGTTTGAAGAAAACAGTGTGCAAATAATGCCTACAAGGTCAACGTATACACAGCGGTGGATACGGATTACGTAAAATATATGAATGCTGCTTGAAAAAAAGTAACTCAAGTGGTTTTTCTAGAGACGATAATATTATCAATATTTAGACAAAATGTGAACAAGCTCACACAGCTAGATGGCGGTTTGAAGAAAACAGTGTGCAAATAATGCCTACAAGGTCAACGTATACACAGCGGTGGATACGGATTACGTAAAATATATGAATGCTGCTTGAAAAAAAGTAACTCAAGTGGTTTTTCTAGAGACGATAATATTATCAATATTTAGACAAAATGTGAACAAGCTCACACAGCTAGATGGCGGTTTGAAGAAAACACTGTGCAAATAATGCCTACAAGGTCAACGTATACACAGCGGTGGATACGGATTACGTAAAATATATGAATGCTGCTTGAAAAAAAGTAACTCAAGTGGTTTTTCTAGAGACGATAATATTATCAATATTTAGACAAAATGTGAACAAGCTCACACAGCTAGATGGCGGTTTGAAGAAAACACTGTGCAAATACTGCCCACAAGATCAACGTATACACTACTACAGCGGTGGATACGGATCTCGTAAAATTTATTATGGCTGCTTGAAAAAAGTCACTCCGGTGTTTTTTCTGGAGACGGTAATATTATGGATATTTAGACAGAATGTGAACAAGGTCACACAGCTAGATGGCAGTTGGTTGAATAACACACTGGGCAAAAAATGCCTACAGGGCAAATAATGCCTAAAAGGTCAACTTATACACTACTACAGCGATGGATACGGATTACGTAAAATATATTATGGCTGCTTGAAAAAAGTCACTCCGGTGTTTTTTCTGGAGACGGTAATATTATGGATATTTAGACAGAATGTGAACAAGGTCACACAGCTAGATGGCAGTTGGTTGAATAACACACTGGGCAAAAAATGCCTACAGGGCAAATAATGCCTAAAAGGTCAACTTATACACTACTACAGCGATGGATACAGATTACGTAAAATATGTTATGGCTGCTTGAAAAAAGTCACTCCGGTGTTTTTTCTGGAGACGGTAATATTATGGATATTTAGACAGAATGTGAACAAGGTCACACAGCTAGATGGCAGTTGGTTGAATAACACACTGGGCAAAAAATGCCTACAGGGCAAATAATGCCTAAAAGGTCAACTTATACACTACTACAGCGATGGATACGGATTACGTAAAATATATTATGGCTGCTTGAAAAAAGTCACTCCGGTGTTTTTTCTGGAGACGGTAATATTATGGATATTTAGACAGAATGTGAACAAGGTCACACAGCTAGATGGCAGTTGGTTGAATAACACACTGGGCAAAAAATGCCTACAGGGCAAATAATGCCTAAAAGGTCAACTTATACACTACTACAGCGATGGATACAGATTACGTAAAATATGTTATGGCTGCTTGAAAAAAGTCACTCCGGTGTTTTTTCTGGAGACGGTAATATTATGGATATTTAGACAGAATGTGAACAAGGTCACACAGCTAGATGGCAGTTGGTTGAATAACACACTGGGCAAAAAATGCCTACAGGGCAAATAATGCCTAAAAGGTCAACTTATACACTACTACAGCGGTAGTAAAATAAAAAAAAGTAAAATAAAAAAAAAATGAATATTAAAAAAAAAAAAATTAAAGTTGGTGCTGCTGAACTACTAGGAGCAGCAGATTAGCACACCAGTCCCACTCCCCAACACTGCTAGACTAATAGCACTGGGCTCTTATAGTAGTAGTAGTAGTAGTAGTAGTAGTAGTAGTAGTAAAACAACAAAAAAATAAATAAAAGCAGTCCTTACAAGGACTACTGTTATTGCAGCAGTCAGCAGATGAGATCAGAAGCAGGACAGCTGCCCACTGTAGCTACATACAGAGCACTGCAGTAGAAGGTAGATTACTAGCCAGCAAAGCTACCTAAGCTTAAATGTCCCTCAAACCCCTGCAGACTTCTGTCCCTCCAATAACAGAGCAGTATCAAAACGATTACTAGCCAGCAAACTTTCAACTGTCCCTGAAATCACTAACAGGCAGCAGCTTTCTCCCTACACTATCTCTTCAGCACACACAGGCAGAGTGAAAAAACGCTGCAGGGCTTCGGTTTTTATAGGGAAGGGGAGTGGTCCAGGGGAGAGCTTCCTGATTGGCTGCCATGTACCTGCTGGTCTGGGGTGAGAGGGCAAAAAAAAGCGCCAACAATGGCGAACCCAAAATGGCGAACGTCGCGCGACGTTCGCGAACTTCCGGCGAGCGCGAACACCCGATGTTCGCGCGAACAAGTTCGCCGGCGAACAGTTCGCGCCATCCCTAGTCCTAACCTTTGGATCCTGTTTCTGTACCGTTATACTGTTGGTTTTGACCCGGACTGTGACATTGACTACACTCTTGTCTCCCTATTTTGTACAGCTCTGCCTGATTGGTATCTACTCGGCTTGTCCATTGACCACGCTCTTTGTTCCCCATTCTTTTCGTAAATGTTCGGTTCCCTAGCCTGCCCAGAACTATTTCCCTGGTCCTCTCACTATAAGACCCGGCGGCATCCGAGTAGCGGAAGGCTCCTTCAAAGGAAATGAGTTTGTTATAGGCAGAAGCATGAGATGAGTCCAGGACCTTGGAGTTTGTTCTTGGTTTGGGACACCATTTGTAATGACTATCTTGGGGTGTTATTGGAGTCTAGGTCAGGACCAGGAAAGATTTGTATACTCCAACTTTCCAGCTAATGGATAATCAATTCAGCAAGAAACAATGTGCAAGCTAAAAGCACCAAAAACATAGATGGCCCATTGAAATACACATTTTTGATTGCTACTTCTGTCAGGTGGGGATCATCATGAACATGAAAATGATCGGACTTTGGAAATGGTACATCCAGAGCCCGATTTCCTGGGAGGCCCCTTGCCCTGGTTAGTTCTAGTGCTCGCCCACCCTACCCTCCCTGCAAGCATGCGCATGCGCCAGAGCTGCATGTCCCCAGTGCTCCCCTGAAAGTGGCTGGGTCGCATGCTGCCCCTAATATTTTGCCTCCCTGGCCTCGACACGAATCCGGGCCCGGGTACATCATTATAAATACATACTGAGCCTATTGTAGCCTGGTCCTGTTATCTCTCTTGAGATCTATAGGTAGATCTGATCTATAGGTAGACATGCAACTTCAACTCTTCCTTCCTCATCACTTTATTTATTAGACCTTTAGTCAAGCCCTGTAATGGTTCTAATGCTCTGATTGGATAAAGATTAGTCGATACCTGTCAAGGTTAGTCTAGTCTTATGAAGGTTCTAATACTCTGCTGGGCTATGTACAATGATAAAAAACTGGCTGCAGGCTGATTTATTCTTGTCAATGTTCTACTGTTATGATTGGCTACAGGCTGGTACAGGTATGGAATCCATTATCCGGAAACCCATTATCCAGTAAACTTAGAATTAAAGGAAGGCCATCTCCTGTAGACTCTATTTTAATCAAATAATATATTTTTTTTTAATGGTTTTCTTTTACTCTGTAAAAATAAAATATTGCATTGTACTTGATCCCGACTAAGATATCATGAATCCGTATTAGAGGCAAAATAATCCTAGTGGGTTTAATTAATGTATAAATTATTTTGTAGTATGGAGATCCAAATTATAGAAAGACCCCTTATCCGGAAAACCCCAGGTCCTGAGCATTCTGCATAAGAGGTCCAATACTTTTATAGTTATGTGAGTAATATAATGCTGTGACAAACTACAGATTGGATTATGCTTGTATTGTAATGCTCTGTTTAACTGAAACTTATAGTATACGTGTGTTTTATTTATTTGGTTGTATGTCTATCTACCACTGGTCTTAAAATAGTCCTAAAGGGGAACTAACCCCCTAATGTGAAAAGCCCCTTCCACTACCCTCCGTTGTGCCCCCTCCCTGCTTCTGTCCCACATAGTGCCCTAGTGAAAAATGTGCCCCTAATTGTGAAACTCACGCATATGTGCAGAGCAGCGCAGCGGAGCTCAAGGGTGCAATCTTCCACATCTTCAGTATTCTTAGGATCCTCTTCCTTCCCTTCGGCCATTTACGGAGTTTCCAGCACATGTGCAGTTGAAGTGCACACCAGCCTGGCACTGGACTGTGCATGTGCCATATATCTCCGTGTCAGCGTTCCCTTCCGTAGGAAAACCAAGATGGGTAAGATGGAAATGGCTTTTCACATTAGGGGTTGTTTACTTTTCCTTTAAAGTATGGTTATGACTGGTTACAAGGTTGTCTAGTCCTGTCAATGTTAAGACTAATTCCAGACAAGGCATTTAGAGCACCCCTGTTATTTAGCAGAAAACACAAGAAGGTCCAATGATTTTGCACCACTGGTACCAACTCTTCATTCGGCAGCTGTGCCTACAGGAAATATAACAGCTATAGATACTGGATATGGCAAGGTTGTGAGTTTCTGTTTTGCAACAACTGGCTTGGGAAAGATGTTTCATTCTTAGCATTGGCAGGTTTAAGCAGTCAGAGTTCCAAGACAGTGTTCCACCATATTGTTGTGTTTCTAAAGAACATCTGTTCCAAACGTCTTAAGTCTCTTGAAAAAAGCCAGAATATACTAAATAGATAAATTTTTGCCAGTACAATTCAGACTCTAATGGTTAATCTAGGATATTCTGATTTTCTGATTTTCGCCATGTGTGGTTTCTATGGAAACAGCTCCCCCGCAGATCTGTGGACTCATCCATGGAAGCAGTCTCCCGGCAGTCCTCATGAGGACATTTGTAGTCATAAACATCATACTCTCGTCTTGGATTACTGAACAAGATATTGGCTAACTCTACTCAAGGATAAAACAGTGAAAATAAAATAGAAGCCAAAGCAACAAATCAACTAGTATTTTTGGCATTAAGGTCTCAATATAATTGTCCTAAATGGTTTCAAAATGATTCACGTGCAGAAAAATATCTTTTTAATTATTACATTGTTACATTAGAGTTTCCTGTGGGGACATGGTGGTTTACAAATAAAATGTCATTTTTAACTGTCTACTTGTCTTTCATGCTCCTCTGAGAAAGAAGAGGGTTCAATTGGGTAACCCACTGCAACACATGGTGAAGGATTATACGTAATAAGCATTTTCCTTGGCCAATAATGTTTTTAGCAGTCAGTGAGATGTAGCATAGCAGTTTAAGCTGAAAATATCAAGCCAAAAAATCACAATGACAACTTTTAAGTGTGGGAAGAAATGAAAAAGTTCCAATTAGTCAATTGATTTTTTCCCTGGATCTAAAATCCAACTTATTCCTGGTCCATTGGGGAGGGGGAAAAGAGAGAAATTCCATTATCTCCTGCTTTAGATTCGTACTAATGGAATCTGAGCCCTTTTCTGTCGTTGCATGGCCCGAAGTAACAGGGTTTTAAGGTTTGGATTCAGCCAGGCACAATTTAGCCGAATCCAATAATAATTCTCTTAAACTGGTTTGTGGTTTTTTTGTTGTCTCTGATTTTTCTCTTTTTATTCATCCTTTTTCTTTCTGCTCTATATCAGTCAATTGCTTGTGCAACGTCTTTTACTCAGGAGACCTCTGTCAGAAAGTGATCGGGCGATCCATCGTGCGGTGCTTGATTTCTCCGCCCTGCCTTCCTTATAGGAGATAGCCAGGGAGGAGAAATCGAGCGTCACACGATGGATCGTCACCATGTCGCCTTTTCTCAAGCAAGCAGAGTTTTGGTAAGTTATTTCTTAATAAAGGTTTTCCGATTTTCGGGTTTTCAGGTTTCATTTGTCTTGGTGGTTTTTTTTTATGTATGCTAACATTTTTTTTAAAAAAAAAAATTTTGATTTTACTGGTCTTTTAAACCACCAATTAAAGGATAAGAAAACCTTAAAAATAAGTTAATGTAACATTTATGAGGGTGCTATTTTAAGAACTTTTGCAGACAAGGGCATGGAGCAAGCATGGACAGAAACCAGATGGTTTGTAGAACTAGATTATACCTCAACCTCCCAGGGACCTACCATTTGGCCAGTTGGTGGACCAGTTTGACTTTGCAAGTTATACAGGACATCCGCTTTGCAGTAAGCAGCAAAACTGTTATCAGTAGGGTTGCCACCTGTTTGGTTTTGACCTGAACATTTTGGGTTTTGAAAGGCCTGTTCGGGTTTGAACTTTCTGTTCGGTTTTCAGCCTTATGGAACCCAAACAATAATCTGGCCAATACATGAAAAACATTTTAATACTAAGAAACTCACCTCAACATGGCTTAGTTACTATCGAGTGCGGTTAATTTCTTATTATTACAAAAAAAAGCAAATCAATCAAAAATAAGAATGTTTTTTTCTAAATTAGCATTGCTGTATTGCAGAGCTTTCTGGATAACTTTTGTATAATAGATCTCATACCTGTAATTAAAGGATCGGGCTTACTCATCAAGCAGAATATAGCTAGAGATAGGATTGCCACTAGTGATGTGCGGGTCGAGAATTTCTTGACCTGCACCCGTCCCTAATCCGCCTGCTCCCTACCCGACCCGCACCCGACCCGGGCCCGCTGCTCTCCTTTATTTATAGACCCGCGCCCGATCCACCCCACAGTGACATCACAAAAGGCAGGCGGAAGTCTATAAATTCTGGTGCCGGAAGCCAGCAGTACTAGGTTGTTGCGGGGAGAGCAGGAGAAGAGCATGACCCGCACCCGCCCACTACCTGGGGTAAACCCGTGGGTCCCGCGGGTCCCGCGGGCCTCGGGTCAGCCCCCACATCACTAGTTGCCTCCTGTTTGGTTTTGAACTGGGCATCAACAGATTGCGAAAACTTGATAGAATCCAGCCAGTTTCATCTAAGTGATGCAATAGCCTTGCCCTGGTGTCAGAACTCCACTAACATCATTGTGCCCACCTTTATCACTGCCCCACCCCCAATGCTATCTGCCCCGGCCCCCGTGTTCAGGTTTAAACATCAGCAAAGGTGGCAAACCTAGTTATCAGATATACCTTACTGATTGAATTCCTCATGCTAAGGGTCAATATCTCTTTTCCCGTTGGGTTCAGTAGATCATGTATGGGGCTGGTCTAATCACAGTGTTGCTCTCTGTGAATAAAGGATAAGGTCAGGGGCATAACTACAGAAGCAGACCCTGCACCTGCAAGGGGGCCCAGAGGATATAGAGGGCCCTAATTAATGAGTAATTTTAATATATATTGGTAAAACAGGACAATCTCTGGATATTTTGGGGGCCCTAAAATTATTTTGCTGTGGGGCCCAGAAACATCTAGTTATGCCACTGAGTAAGGTCAATGAAAATTGAACCTTTGTCCAGTCCCAATTGTGCCACCAAATCACACCAGGTTTCACACAACTTTTCCTCAGAAACCATTCCTGAAGACTATAAAATAACAGCTGGCCGGTGTCGGAATGGGATGCCAGGGGCCCACCGGAAAACCTTAGACTGAGGGCCCACTAATATTTCTCCTCTCCTCACTCAACCTCTTTATTTTCTAGTCTTTTATCTCCACATACTATACTCTATTTTTCCATTATTAAGCCCTTAAAGAAATACAGAAATGACCGTGAAATAGGCCAAATGTTTATAAGCAGGAAGGCCCACTGACACCTGGGCCCACCGGGAGTTTTCCTGGTATCGCTATGGGCCAGTCCAACACTGCAGCTGGCCCACAAAGCATAGGAAGGTTGAAAACACAGTTGAGTGTGAGAGAGAGCACAGCAGCAAACTGTTCTCCTCTGTTCTTATACATATTAATGATTGACAAGAGTTGCACAGGACTCAGAGAGCAGGTTACATTCCTGTCTACTGACTGAGGCTCATCTGTGTAACACAGCAGGCCCAGCACCTCCCATGTCCCTGTTACTCAGGCAACAAGAAGCCTAAGTCAGGTGGTCTGCTCCTGCCTCATATCAGCTTCTCCGGTTCCCACCCACTCTAGGTCCACTACTAGTGGCTTATAACGACAAGCTAGTTAATCCTGATTGGACCACAGCAGCCCCTCAGTGAGTCAGTCAAGCTGGAAGAGCAGGAAGTGATTATTGCAGAGCATGAGTGCTGCCCAGGGGAGAAGGTGAGTGAGGCACAAGATTCTGTGATGATTCCTATAGGCAATGCTGGCAAGACTGGGTCACTGACCCTCTCGTGACATACACTGAGCAGACTTCTCTGTGTGTGGCCCCTAATTAGTTGGGAGCAGCTTGGACAGGCTGTAGTTAAGAGGAAATAGTCTTATTAAAGGGGAACTTGACCCAAAAACAGTCTAAACAATTTAGGAATATACTCATATGTGTTCATTACATATATGGTTCAATGGTTATTTGTAAATGTAATTGCCATTGATGGCCCTATGAGCCTGGCTGTTTCTATTATCTGCCCTTCTGCTTCTGACTCCCCCAACAGTGTAGCAGATGATTAACAGACCTGTAGGTATAACTGACTTCTGCTACATTGTTTCAAGAGTCAGAACCAGAGAATGCAGCATCGGCCTGCCACCTCAGTGGCCCTCACACCCACCATGGGCCCCTCACCCCAGCCGCAATCCTGCTTCACCTCTGGGCCCCCACTCCAGCCAAACCCCCCTCCCCCTGTGCCCCTTATTTTATCTTGATGCGGCCATGATCAGGGCCAGGGTAGATATAAGGGTCAGGCCACACTGGGCGTTTTAAGGAGATTTGGTCGCCTGGCGACTAATCGCCTCGTTTTTGCGGCGACCAATCTCCCCAGTGTGGCATGACCCTAAGGGTGTAACACATAGGGCAAGGAGCCAGTCTGGGTCGGCAGGGCTTTTTTTCTGTTAAGTGTCCCGCCAGCCCATTCCAACCCTGAGAGTATGAAAAAAACAAATACATTAATAAATAACTTTAACCTCAATTCCAGTTTTAAATGAATGTATATTGATTTAGGTGGTGTTCCCCTTTAAAGAGATTGTTCACCTTTGAGGTAACTTTTCATATGATGTGATATCTGAGTGATATTCTAATATAAGTGATATTCTGAGACAATTTGGGTTTCATTGAAATTTGAATAGAGACTGGAAAATAAATAGGAGAGAGTCTGAATAGAAAGATAAGTAATAAAAAGTAGCAATAACAATAAATGTGCAGCCTTACAGAGCATTTGTTTTGTAAAAGGGGTCAGCGACGCTCATTTGAAAGCTGGTAAGAGTCAGAAGAAGAAGACAGATAATTAAAAAACTATTAAGAAATAATTAATGACAACCAATTGAAAAGTTTCTTAGAATTCTAACATGCTAAAAGTTAACTCAAAGACCCTAAGGGTAGGACTACACGGACGTTTTGGCTCAATCCGACGCTCTGCGGCAAAACGGATATCTGCATCCGACAGTCGTGGATCAACGCTGCAACTTCATCCGACATTTCCATCTCTTACCGTATTTCTGTCACATGCGATTTGTTGCATGCATTTTGTTGCATTGCGTCGGATTGCGCCGAAAACGTCCATGTAGTTCTACCCTTAATTGGGTTTCAGCCTCACCCTTTACACCTGTCTACTCCACATACTGTATGGCTAATTAACAGTTATTTGGGATTACTGTTGCAGGCTGCACTCGTTTTTGAGCAGTCCTGCCGAATGCTAAATGTACTGCAAGTTAGCCGTGCAACAAATAGATTTCATGTGTGTTTGGTTTTAAAGGGTACAGTCGGCACCCCCTTGTGATTCAATTCTTGTATTGCCTGTGCTTCAGGGTATGAACTCGCCGAGACAAATGCAAAAGATTTTCTTCGGTCTCATCCTCGTTCAGGTGACAGTGTGACATCAGCAAGGTTATGGAGGCAAATCTGTTTTGTAGTTTGTCTGTTATGAGAGAAGGGGGTGATAGCAATGCTAAGAGAGCTGGCTTCACACACTCAACCTTTGCAGCAATGCCATTTGTCAAGGATTTATGCAGACACATGAATCGGCTTTGTGTTTACTGCATACGCCATCTGGTGGCAGAATGTTGAATCTATTAAAGGGCATTTAAAGGCAAAAAAATAAAATCCAATTTTTACTTTCTTTAATGAAAAGGAAACCTATCTCCAATATACTTCAATTAAAAAATGTGTACCATTTTTATAAGAAACCTGACTGTATGCAGGGAAATTCTCCCTTCATTTACTGCTGTGGATAGGAATTATTAGACGGTCCCTAACTGCTCTGCAGGGAAACAATCATACTTATGAACAGCAGGGGGAGCCCGCACCTTACTCCAGCAATGCAGAACTCAAGCAGCTTTGTTTGTTTCCCTGTAGAGCAGTCGGCGACTGTGTAGAGATTTGTATTGGATTTTATTTATGCCTTTACATCCCCTTTACTACTTTCAACTCAGCTGCAGGGACAAAGATCATGGAGCCATATTAAAACAGATAAACTGGGATTCTATTTGGAGGATTATTTTGCTGCAGCCACTGGTTCTGTAGAGTTGGAGAAAGTTTGTATTAAACAATATAAAAACTATAAAATCCACATTAGATTACATGACAACACAGGACTCAGTGCAGTCTGTATATTCTGATTATTAATCAGTCTTGCTGTATCGGCTTCTGGCAGATATTATTTGACTTGTGCTGTTTTGATCATTTATGACGATCCCTAAGCAGCCCAGACCACACTGAGCATGTGCACAGTCTTGGTCTTGCAAAGATGTTTAACAAAGTTACAAGATGGTGACCCCCTGTAGCCAACTTTGAAGCATAAATCATTGTTTTGATTAGGTTTGTAGAGCAGTAAGTTCGTGCTTATGTTTAGTATACAAAATACAGCATTTCTAGCCTAATTCTGTTTTAGACGTTACTTCCCCTTTAATAATAAAAATTTCATTAATATATCTTTTTTTTTTTCAGGACAAGGGAATCTTTATGTGGCCTTGATTACTGATGCAGTGACATGGACTAATAGAATGGGGATCTACTGCCGTTCTTTCAACAGTTGGACAGATGTAGCCGTTGCCTCGCAATCTGTCCGGTGAGTAAAAATAAGCATAAGATTTGCAGCATTCAACCCCCTCCCTTACGTTATTGTTGTTGTTTTGTTAGCAGGAGTCTATTATGCAGGGAGACTAGCTGTGCTCTGGTAATCAAATGATCTACCTCGCAAGGACCAAACATGGAGTAGCTTCGATTTCCCGGTTTAGCTCACAAAATCAATAAAGCAGAAAACTGTGTTTAGCACAAGCCCTATTCATTGCACTCATCTTGAAAAAGGGAATCTATTGCCCCTTTTTATATCAGCAGAACATAATACAGGTAAGGGATCCGTTATCCAAATAGCTCCAAAATAAGATCCAAAATATCTCCTATAGACTCCATTTAAAAAAAATGTATTTCCTTTTTCTCTGTAATAATAAAACAGTAGCTTGTACAGGTTCGGGAACTATTATCCAGAATGGGGACCTGGGGTTTTCCGGATAATGGATTTTTCCGTAATTTGAACCTTCATACCTTGTCTACTAGAAAATCATGTAAACATTAAATAAACCCAATAGGCTGGTTTTACTTCCAATAAGGATTGATTATTTCTTAGTTGGGATCAAGTACAAGCTACTGTTTTATTATTACAGAGAAAAAGGAAATCATTTTTAAAAATTTGGATTATTTGGATAAAATGGCATCTATGGCAGATGGTCTTTTCTGTAATTTTGAGCTTTCTGGATAACGGGTTTACGTATAATGAATCCCATACCTGTACTTGATCCCAATTAAGATATAATTAATCATTATTGGAGGCAAAATAATAGTATTGGGTTTAATGTTTAAATTATTTTTTAGTAGACTGAATGTATGGTGATCCTAATTACGGAAATCCTGAAAACCCCACGTCTTGAGCACTCTGGATAACAGATCCCATACCTGTACCTTGTACTTGATCCCAACTAAAATATAATTAATCCTTATTGGAAGCAAAACCAGCCTATTGGGTTTATTTAATGTTTACATGATTTTCTAGTAGACTTAAGGTATGAAGATTAGGGATGGGTGAATTTGCGGCGGAACAAGGCGAAAAAATTCGCCCATCCCTAATGAAGATCCAAATTATGGAAAGATCCGTTATCTGGAAGACCCCAGGCCCTTAAAGGAAAACTATACCCCCAAACAATGTAGGTCTCTATTAAAAGATACTGAGTAAAACAGCTCATATGTAAAACCCTGCTTCATGTAAATGAACCATTATCATAATGATATACTTTTTTTAGTAGTATGTGCCATTGGGTAATCATAAATAGAAAATTGCCATTTTAAAAAATAAGGGCCGCCCCCTGAGATCGTAAGATTCACTGTGCACACATACAAACCACATGTAAGGTCACATGAGCCAATTAACAGACAGAGTTCTGCCTTTTGCTTCCTCACTTCTTCCTGTTACAGTTAGAGTTGTAGTATTTCTGGTCAGGTGATCTCTGAGGCAGCACAGATAGAGTCACGAAATGGTGGTTCAAGGCAAGAGATGTAAAAGGGCAATATTTATGTAAATATATATTCCAGTTTGGTAAGATTCTTTAATATGTCATTCAATTTGATATAATCTGTCTGTTGCTTAAGTATTCATTTTGGGGGTATAGTTTTCTTTAACATTCTGGATAACAGGTCCCATACCTGTACCTTGTGCTTGATCCCAACTAAGATATAATTAATCCTTATCGGAGGCAAAATGATATTATTTAATGTTTAAATTATTTTTTAGTAGGCTGAAGGTAGGGTAATCCGAATTACGGAAAGATCCCTTATCCTGAAAACCTTACATCCTGAGCATTCTGGATAACAGATCCCATGTCTGTATTTTTATCACTCCATGATTTTATTCCATTACATATCATAGCTCATTTATGGTAGAGAGAAGATCAAGCTGCCCTCACTTCTATATAAAACACATAACGGATTCACTGCAGGTTTGGATTTCCATTGCAGACAGGTGGAGTTGTTACATTTTGCTTTGTACTTGCAGGAATGTCAAAGAGAAGAAGCGACAAAAAGGCAAAATGCACTTACCCCACCACCACAGAACAACTGCTCAAGTGCTACAGCCCACAGAAACCACCTGAAAGTAGGAAATCCAGTTGTAAACATCACATCAGTGGGAAAAATCACATTCAAAGGTGTCTGAGATATTCCCTGCTGAATGTATCATTTTATATACTGAACTTATTGCACGAGGCTAAAGTTTCAGCTTGTCAATAGCAGCAATGATCCAGGACTTCACACTTGTCACAGGGGGTCACCATCTTGGAAAGTGTCTGTGACACTCACATGCTCAGTGGGCTCTGAGCAGCTGTTGAGAATCTGAGCTTAGGGCTCGTCACTAATTATTAGGGATGTAGCGAACGTCGGAAAAAAAGTTCGCGAACATATTCGCGAACTTGCGCAAAAATGCGAGCGGTTCGCGAACGGTTCGCGAACCCCATAGACTTCAATGGGAAGGCGAACTTTAACATCTAAAAAAGACATTTCTGGCCAGAAAAATGATTTTAAAGTTGTTTAAAGGGTGCAACGACCTGGACAGTGGCATGCCAGAGGGGGATCAAGGGCAAAAATGTATCTGAAAAATCTGCCTGTGTGTGCTTGGAAGAGATAGTGTAGGGGGAGAGCTGTTAGTGATTTCAGGGACAGATGATAGTAAGTTTGCTGGCTAGTAATCTGCTTGATACTGCTCTGTATTGGAACAAAAAAATAAATAAAAGCAGTCCTTACAAGGACTACTGTTATTGCAGCAGTCAGCAGATGAGATCAGAAGCAGGACAGCTGCCCACTGCAGCTACATACATACAGAGCACTGCAGTAGAAGGTAGATTACTAGCCAGCAAAGCTACCTAAGCTTAAATGTCCCTCAAACCCCTGCAGACTTCTGTCCCTCCAATAACAGAGCAGTATCAAAACGATTACTAGCCAGCAAACTTTCAACTGTCCCTGAAATCACTAACAGGCAGCAGCTCTCTCCCTACACTATCTCTTCAGCACACACAGGCAGAGTGAAAAAAAGCTGCAGGGCTTCGGTTTTTATAGGGAAGGGGAGTGGTCCAGGGGAGAGCTTCCTGATTGGCTGCCATGTACCTGCTGGTCTGGGGTGAGAGGGCAAAAAAAAGCGCCAACAATGGCGAACCCAAAATGGCGAACGTCGCGCGACGTTCGCGAACTTCCGGCGAGCGCGAACACCCGATGTTCGCGCGAACAAGTTCGCCGGCGAACAGTTCGCGCCATCTCTACTAATTATGAGAAAATTAGGTTGGTCTGTAACATAAGCTGATGCTACAGGTTTGCTGATTATTAAATTCTGATGCTGATTGCACTGGTTTCTGTGCTGCCATGTAGTAATTATCTGTATTAATTACTATTCAGCCTTATATTGTGACATTTCTATTCTATGTGTACTGTATATTGTGAGTGGGTCCCTAAGCTCAGTAAGTGACAGCAGCACAGAGCATGTGCAGTGAATCAGCAGAAAAGAAGATGGGGAGCTACTGGGGCATCTTTGGAGACACAGATCTTTACTGCTAAAGGGCTGTGGTTGCCTTGGGCTGGTACAGAAGCACAAAACATCATGTACAACATTTCTAGACTATTTCTTTAGTTCAGCTTTAGTTCTCCTTTAAAATTTCCTTGTGCGGCAACTTCCAGCACCTTACAAAAAATGAAGTACTGCATATATTTGGGCATTTTTGGGAGATTGGTCGCCACAGTAGCTGCCATCACCCTAATCATCCTCATCTACAAGATGTATATATGTAATAAATAGCATTTCACACACACATTTCATGTATATGTCTATAATGTCTATGTCTTCCAGCAGCCCTGCGACTCCCCATTGCCCTTCAGTATCAAGACACTCAGAGCAGCGGCTGAGACCCCACATTTGCACGGCATGTCGGGCCTGTGTGAGTATGGGCCAAATAACTTCCATTCCTAGTGTTGCTACAAGCTCATCACTGCTGCCACTGGACCGGCTCAGTCACTTGCCCTACTGCTCCAGCAAAGCCAAGAAGGGCTGCCATACAGAGAAACACAAATACAGAGCAACCGAGAAGGTAAGTGAGACCCAGAACTGCTCCCTGAAATGAGCTGAAGTGACTGTGGGGAGTTTTTAGTTGTTCATCAGTGCCCTAGTTATAGCTGTGAGTGGCATAGGCTGAAAGGATAAGTAAAAATTAAAAATAAGTGAATGTAAAATTGATGAGGGGGCTATTCTAAGCACTTTTGCAATGTACATTCATTATTTATTTTTTTTTAATTGCAAGATATTAAAGGTTACATGTACTGTTAAAGGGATTTTGTCATGGGAAAACATGTTTTTTTTTCCAAAAACATCAGTTAATATTGCTACTCCAGTTGAATTCTGCACTGAAATCCATTTTTCAAAAGAGCAAACAGATTTTTTTTATATTCAATTTTGAAATCCGACATGGGGCTAGACATATTCTCAGTTTCCCAGCTGCCCCCAGTCATGTGATATCACATGTGAGTGATATCATCCCCCTCCCTTCCCCCCCAGCAGCCTAACAAAAGAACAATGGGAAGGTAACCAGATAGCAGCTCCATAACACAAGATAACAGCTCCCTGGTAGATCTAAGAACAGCGCTCAATAGTAAAAGCCAAGTCCCACTGATTGACTGATTCAGTTACATTAAGTAGCAGAAATAACAGCCTGCCAGTAGTAGTTCCGGCCTAAAGTGCAGGCACAAGTCACATGATTGGGGGCAGCTGGGAAACGGACAAAATGTCTAGCACCGTGTCAGATTTCAAAATTGAATATAAAAAAATCTGTTTGCTCTTTTGAGAAATGGATTCAGTTCAGAATTCTGCTGGAACAGCACTATTAACTGATGCGTTTTGAAAAAAAACATGTTTTCCCATGACAGTATCCCTTTAAAAATAAGTGAATGTAAAATTGATGAGGAGGCTATCCTAAGCACTTTTGCAATGTACATTCGTTATTTATTTATTTTAATTCCAAGATATTAAAGGATACATGGTACTGTTAACAGTAACAAAAACATGAATTTTGTTACAACAGCGCCACCTGCTGGTCATTTTCTGACCAGTCTGACCACTAAGTAGTCAAGGAAGTTGTCAGGAGAAAGAAAGAGGCTGCTCTGATGTTCTTCTGGTTAGGAATAAATTAGAACCTTTCTGAAATCTTTCCTAACCAGAAAAACATCAGAGCAGCCTTTCTTTCTCCTGACAACAAATAATGAATGTACATTGCAGAAGTGCTTAGAATAGTACTCTCATCAATTTTACATTCACTTATTTTTAAGGTTTACTTAAACGCTGGTTTTTCTGTGCTCAGACAGTAAACTGGAAGGCCCCACTGTGTCCAATTAAAACTGTGTATGTCACATTGTAGCAGTTATTTGTAGGGATGCACCGAATTGAGGATTTAGTTCAGTATTTGGCCAGTATTCAACCTTTTTCAGTAGGATTCGGCCGGATCCTCGTGCCTGGCCAATCTGAATCTGTAAAATCATGTGACTTTTGGTCACAAAACAAGGAAATAAAAAAAAAAAAGTTAAACCATGAACTGAACGCACAGTTTTCTTTTTTCCCTCCCCGTCCCTGATTTGCAAATACAATTTAGGGTTCGGATTCGGTTTGGTATTTGGCCAAATCTTTCTCAAAGGTTTGTCCGAATCCAAAATAGCGGATTCGGTGCATCGGCAGAATTGAATAGTAATTATTATGTGTTTCCGGTCATGGTCGAGCAATAAGGTTTCATTTTAATGAGTTACATAGTAGTTGAGGCTGAAAACACCCACACGCGTTTCAAGTTTAGCCTTGTGTGCAAGGGAAACTCAACCTCCAGAACTGAACTTGGTGAAATTGGTAAGGTCTCGTGCGTGGCATGTAAAGTGTCAGTATAACCTCCCTTTCTGCAACTGGCAAGTGGTAGGTTTGCCATTGACATTTCTTTTAGCACAGAGAGAGAATATTGTGGAGAAAATGTGTTTTTTTACTGATTATGTAAATGTTTATTTTAGTCTTCAGATTCTGGAAAACTGATATCGTGCAGCCTTCGCAGAGATTTCTACACGCAAGAATCTACTGGAGAGTGCAATCCAAGCTCCTCCCCCAGACGCCCAGGTATAACCGTGGTCAGGGCTGGACTGGGAGGAAAAAGCAGCCCTGGCAAAAGTATCAAAGTATCAATACAGAGCATGATATCTATTTCCAATCCCAAGGTTAACTAAAACTAGTATTTATTAATAGATATTTTAAGAGTCCATTACCATATAATCCCCAGCAATGTTACACTCTATGGGGGGGAATGTAATCAAAGTCGCAAAGAGAAAAACAATTTGCACCAATAAGAAAAAAAATCTCGCAATGAAATATTGTTCCTTATACTGTTATTGCATTATGAATTTTAATTGCGCATTGCGATTTTTAATCGCGCATTCTTAAGTAGAGCTTGAAGGTGACGTAATCTTTTGGAGCAAACATAACGACTTTTTCAGTAAGAAGTTTTATTACATTGACTGCGCATTGGCGCAAACTATAAAATTCGCAAACGGTCCTCCACGGTCAGAAGTGGTCGCTAAACAGTTTCTGGGTTCGCAAAAGCTATATTAAAGCACAAAGCTAAATTTGTTCGCGCCAAGGCATAACTTTTCGCATTGTGAATAGTTTTTCCGTTTCCGGCTTTTATAACATTCCCCCATGTGGTTTAAATTGGGTGTGATTTTAAAAGGGGGAGTGGTCAACACTGGCTTCCATTATCGGCCCTTCACGACATAGGCCAGAAAAATCTCGTCCCTTAGACAGCACTGCTCTACTGTATTCGCTCTTTTTATAGCGGATCAGATTGCCCACTATAAATTAAGTGACTAAAGCATGGTTTATTATTATACTATTGGGAGGACATGTCTATACCCATAGGGAACCTAAAGCCCTGACTGCCAGTCTGAACAGTGCATTCTGCATCAGCCCTGTAACATCATATGACACACAGACCTCATTTTCTGCCTGATAATTTTAAACAACCTCTAAGCTTAGCTTCTCAACAGCAGCCCTGAGTACACTGAGCATGTGCAGTGCCACTGGCAGTCCAAATAAAATCCAAGTTGGGGAGCTCCCGCAACATTTTTTAAGACAGGAATCATTAATGCTGATGCAGTATGAAGAGTATATACTGTAAAACAGCGCATTTCTAGCCATAGTAATGTTTAGGGTTAGTTCTCCTTTAAAGGAGAGCTAAACCCTAAAAATGAATGGGGCTAAATGGGGTTTCAGCTTGTCAATAGCAGCAATGATCCAGGACTTCAAACTTGTCACAGGGGGTCACCATCTTGGAAAGTGTCTGTGACACTCACATGCTCAGTGGGCTCTGATTGGCTGTTGAGAAGCTAAGCTTAGGGCTCGTCACTAATTATCCAGCAGAAAATGAGCTTCCCCTGTAATATAAGCTGATGCTACAGGTTTGCTGATTATTAAATTCTGATGCTAATTGCACTGGTTTCTGTGCTGCCATGTAGTAATTATCTGTATTAATTACTAATCAGCCTTATATTGTGACATTTCTATTCTATGTGTACTGTATATTGTGAGTGGGTCCCTAAGCTCAGTAAGTGACAGCAGCACAGAGCATGTGCAGTGAATCAGCAGAAAAGAAGATGGGGAGCTACTGGGGCATCTTTGGAGACACAGATCTTTACTGCTAAAGGGCTGTGGTTGCCTTGGGCTGGTACAGAAGCACAAAACATCATGTACAACATTTCTAGCTACTTCTTTAGTTAAACGTTCCTTGTCCTTTAAGAGAACTGGAAGGTATAGATGTTGGTTTAGCTATATGTGGCTGGTTATCCAAGCAACGAGCAGTTCATTTAGATGAATGAAGACAATTTTGTTTCAGTGGGTTCTCTCTGCAATGTTGAACCTAATAATTTTGTTTATTCCCATTCAGGTTCCTTGGACTCAAAAACACAAATCCTCCCACGTCTCCCAGTAAGGAGCCAATCAGAGCTCAGCCTCCCCCAGAACTTGTGCTTCTCTGATACAGAATTAAGGAAGTGGATCCTACATTTCGGCGGTGATGAGCAGGCAGCCTTTATGGCCAGAGGACTGCAGAAATTGCACTTGGCATATGAAGAAGGCAAAGCTGAAATGGGAAGACAAGCTAAACACAAAGGATGATTTGTCACAGAATATTAAATGGCCTCCCCCTGCAATGCATTGTGGGCAAAGAGCAAACATGAATGGAGTCTTTGAAATGTCTATGAATGGACCACATTTTAATTCTTATTATTCCAGAACATCATGTAAAGTGATAATGTTCCATATTTTATACTTGGCCAGTTTCACCTTCCATTAAATAATTTACTATGAAGCCCATCCTAATGTAGATCACTCAGGTATGGTCAACCCATAGCCCTCCAGAACTAGAACAACTGACTGTCAGGGGCTGCTGGGAATTGTAGTTCACCACATATGCAGACCCCATAGGATGCCGGGCATTGCACTATACGCTGTTAGGAATCATGATCCCTTATAATTAGTATTGATTATTCAGGAAAGTGATTTGTATTTCTTATGATGATTTTGTATGTTTAAATATAAAATGAATCTGTATCTAACGTCAGTGTTTACCCTCGCACCAGTCTAAAGTCAACGTGTACCTGTTTCTGTCATGAAGGCGGTACTGGCTCAGCTGGCAGTTTTCGTTAAGTTGCCATTGTATTTGGCTGAAAGGATAAGTAAACCTTAAAAATAAGTGAATGTAAAATTGATGAGGGGGCTCTTCTAAGCACATTTGCAATGTACATTCATTATTTCTTTTAAATTCCAAGATATTAAAGGATTCACGTAATGTTAATATGAACACATTTTGTTATAACAGCACCACCTGCTGGTCATTGTCTGACCAGTCTGACCACCAAGTAGTCAAGGAAGTTGTCAGGAGAAACAAAGAGGCTGCTATGATGTTTTTCTGGTTAGGGAAAAAATTAGAAACCTTTCCTAACCAGAAAAATATCAGAGCAGGCTCTTTCTTTCTCCTGACAACTTCCTTGACTACTTGGTGGTCAGACTGGTGTTAGGTCACATGAGCCAATTAACAGGCAAAGTTGTGTCTTTTGCTTCCCACTTCTTCCTGTTACAGTTAGTGTTGTAGTATTTCTGGTCAGGTGATCTCTGAGACAGCACACAGACCATCACAAAATGGGGGCTCAAGGCAAGAGATGTAAAAGGACAATATTTGTCTTATTTGTTGCTTAAAGGGATACTGTCATGGGAAAAAAACGAATCAGTTAATAGTGCTGCTCCAGCAGAATTCTGCACTGAAATCCATTTCTCAAAAGAGCAAACAGATTTTTTTATATTCAATTTTGAAATCTGACATGGGGCTAGACATTTTGTCAATTTCCCAGCTGCCCCTGGTCATGTGACTTGTGCTCTGATAAACTTCAATCACTATTAGCACTATTCATCTATTTTCAACCTACACTGGGACTAAAAGATAATATTGTACAAAATTAATTTTCAAAATTAATTTTCGTACCATATTAGGTGTGTGTATAGTGGGAAACGAGCCGACCGATATCGGCAGAAAACTTGGATATCGGTTGGCTCATCGATCGGAAAATTTTGTTTGGGTGCCTTTGAAGGGACCCAAACATCGGCCATTGTTAGTGCTGAATCATCAGATACAGATAGAATTCTATTCTTTCTACCTGTATATCTGACGAGTGCTACACGTGTGTATTGAAACGAACGATCTTTCTTGGAAAGATCTTTTTTAAGAAAGATCGTAATTGTTACGTCTATGGCCACCTTTAATCGAAGCCCAGTGGGCTCCAAATGTGCCTTTTTCTGGTTGTATCCATAAAGGTCTGGCCACACGAGCAGATTCGGAGAGATTAGTCGCCCCAGCGACAAATCTCCTCTTCTTCAGGGCGACAATCTCCCCGAACTGCCTTCCCCCTGCCCTCTTCCTCGTGAGGCAACTTCGGGCGTCTTCGGAAAACGAAGTGCCACGTGTGCCTTCCCCCAGGCAATTTTCATTTTAGGCAGCAGAGAGCAGGAGGAAGGCAGTTTGGAGAGATTGTCACCCCAAAGAAGAGGATATTTGTCGATGGGGTGACTAATCTCCCCGAATCTGCTTGTGTAGCCAGACCCTAAAAAGACCAATGCTCTTCTCACTCGCTTCTGTAGTACCTAGTACAGGATAAATGGGGAAGTCTAATCACATAACCTGCATGGATAATAAGCAATCAGCTTGAGTACAAGTTGCTATGGCCACAGTTCGGATCACAAGACACAATACTTCTAAGTTATCAGGGCCTCCCCCCCCCCCAAAGCTTGCCCCAATCATCAACCCATTGCTCACTTGGGAACACTCAAATGCATGAATCATGAAGCTATGGGAGTTGCAGTTCAACAACAGGTGGAGGATTATTCCTGGTGAATTCCTGACAAAAGAGGCAAATACAGACTAGAAGGGCAAGTCATATTCCCCGTGTTATGTTAAAGGAACAGTAACACCAGAAAATGAAAGTATTTTAAAGTAATGAAAATATCATGTGCTGTTGCCCTGCACTGGTAAAACTTCAGAAACATTACTATATTTCATATAAACAAGCTGCTGTGTAGCAATGGCGGAAATTGAAAAAAGTCTATATGGCTAGGGTTACCACCTGCCCGGTAAAAATGATGATTGATCCCAATGTTTTTAATAGGGATAAAAGATAAATATATAGGAAGGCCTATTTTTTCCTCCAGAAAAGGTGGCAACCCTATATGTGGCACAGGTTAAATAGTGGATAACAGATAACACCATTATGTTCTACAGAGCTTGTCTGCTGTGTAACCTGAGCCTTTTCTCCTTTGAATGGCTGTCCCCATGGCTACACAGCAGCTTGTTTATATAAACTATAATAGTACTTATCTATTATCTACTGTGTATCCTGTGCTTGAATGGCTGCCCCCATGGCTACACAGTAGCTTGTTTATATAAACTATAGTAGTACTTATCTGTTATCTATTGTGTATCCTGTGCTTGAATGGCTGCCCCTATGGCTACACAGCAGCTTGTTTATATAAACTATAGTAGTACTTATCTGTTATCTACTGTGTATCCTGTGCTTGAATGGCTGCCCCCATGGTTACACAGCAGCTTGTTTATATAAACTGTAGTAGTACTTATCTGTTATCTACTGTGTATCCTGTGCTTGAATGGCTGCCCCCATGGTTACACAGCAGCTTGTTTATATAAACTATAGTAGTACTTATCTGTTATCTACCGTGTATCCTGTGCTTGAATGGCTGCCCCCATTGCTACACATCAGCTTATTTATATAAACTATAGTAATGTTTCTGAAGCAAACACACCAGTTTTACCAGTGCAGGGCAACACGGCATTATATTTGTATTACTTTAAACCACTTTAATTTTTTGATGTTTCTGTTCCTTTAAACATGTTCGATATGACAATTATACACTTACCCTTTATTGCCAGCAGAGGGCACAACCCCCTAACAAAAATGCACAGAAACCTGAGCCCACTGTGCTGTTAAGCTTCAAGGCTCAAAATAAAAAGCCTAGAGCATTAAAAGGTTCAAAGTAAAATCAGCTGTAGTTTGGAGAATCCGATGATTTTTAGTTTTACCTATTTACAAATCCTCAACCTTTTTCATTTGATTTCAGCACTTTTAGTACTTTTACTACGTTTTCACAACATTGCCTAAAACCACAACCTCATCTCTCCCACATTGCTGGAAAGGCTTGAACTACCTGGGGAGCAGGGGGTGCGAGCAGGCCAGGGCCCGCACCCCCTCAGGGCCCCCTGAAATGCGGGCCGTACTGATGGCTGTGCGTCACGCACCAGGGCCCGCCCCCCTCTAGTTACGTTACTGAGGCTAGGGATGCACCAAACTATTTTGGGACTCTGACGAATCCCAAATCCTTCTTGAAAGATTCGGCAAAATCCTGAACTGAAAGTGAATCCTAATTCAAGAGAAGCACGCGCACAGCGCAGCGTTTAAACGTTTTTCACTCCTTTCTTTGTGTAATGAAAAGTCACATGATTTGAAAGGATAAGTAAACCTTAAAAATATGTGAAAGTAAAATTGATGAGAGTGCTGTTCTAAGAACTTTTTTATTTTTTTTTTAATTCCAAGATATTAAAGGATATTAAAGAAAGAGGCTGCTTTGATGTTTTTCTGGTTAGGAAAGATTTCTAATTTTTTTCCTAAGCAGAAGAACATCAGAGCAGCCTCTTTCTTTCTCCTGACAACTTCCTTGACTACTTGGTGGTCAGACTGGTCAGAAAATGACCAGCAGGTGGTGCTGCTGTAAAAAAATCCATTGATGTTAACAGTACATGTAACCTTTAATATCTTGGAATTAAAAAATAAATAAATAATGAATGTACATTGCAAAAGGGCTTAGAATAGCCCCCTCATCAATTTTACATTCACTTATTTTTAAAGATTACTTATCCTTTAAGGATTTGGATTTGGTTCGGCCTGGCACTTGGATTCATCTGAATCCGAATTCTGCAGACAAAGGCCGAATCCTGAACTGAATCCTGGATTGTAGGTGCATTCCCTACTTAAGGCAGAATGAATAGACAATAACAATGAGGATAAGAACCGTCAAGTGCATCAAAGTAGAAAACGTTGCAATTTCCTGGGGTCACATTGTTAACACACTTTTATACTTCACAAGAGGTTGCCATCTCTGATTTATTACCTTGTCTTCTTACACTGGAGATTTCAGGCTCTTTGGGGGATAATGTAATAAAAGCCACACAGTTTGCACCAGGTCTAGTAACCCATAGCAACCCATTAAATGGTTATGTTCTATCTGAGCTACCTGCTGAATGGTCGCTATGGGTTTCCAAGCCTGCCCTCAAGTATGCAACTTTTAATACATGACGCCAACTAATTGACACTTGTGGCTGAATGACATTTTTGGGAATGAGATGTGAAAGACAAACTCACAAAGGCTCCATTTCGGCACTAAAGGATCACTACTGGCAGAATTATGTGACCGAGAGCCCTTGGTTTCTTTTGTGCTGTAAAATATGCAGAAATAATTTTTCTCTCCATGTATATTCCTACAGCTGAAATATAAAGGAAAACCTTCTCTGCAATGCATTTAATACAGGGGAGTCATATGCATGCCCATACAGCTCATATTAATGGAACATTTCCGTGTAAAAATAAAAACTAGGTAAATAGATAGGCTGTGCAAAATAAAACATTTCCTAATATAGTTAGTTTGCCAAAAATGTAATGTATAAAGGCTGGCGTGACTGGATGTGTAACATAATAGCCAGAACACTACTTCCTGCTTTTCAGCTCTCTAACTCTGAGTTAGTCAGTGAATATAAGAGGGGCCACATGGGACATAACTGTTCAGTGAGTTTGCAATTGATCCTTAGCATTCAGCTCAGATTCAAAAGCAACAATTATGACCAATGTGCCCCCCTCAAGTCTCTGATTGGTTACTGCCTGGTAACCAATCAGTGGAAAGCAAGAAAGCTAAAAAGCAGGAAGTAGTGTTGTGGCTATTATGTTAGACATCCAGTCACTCCAGCCTTTATACATTATATTTATAGCTAACTAATTATATTAAAAACATTTTTTATTTTGCACAGCCTATTTTAGCACAGTCTATTTACTCAGTTTTTATTTTTATACTGAACAATTCCTTTAAAGTCTATAAAGAGACCCTGGGAGTTGTAGTTCACAGCAAGTGCACAGCAATGAGAATTATAGCTTGGCATACGCAGGGCAAGATGGAGGAAGTAATATATCAGTGTCTGTTGGGAGTTGATAGGAGATGTACTCCAACACCAGCTGAAGATTTTTTATTCAACTATAATTCTGCTGCCTCAAAGTGTCTTCTATCTTTCCCACCTCTGCTGAAGATGGTTCTGGATCAGCTCCTCCAAGAAAACCACTGCCTGGAATGATGACCCCATTAGTGTGAGTACTGAGTCATTGGCCTTCCAGAGGCTGCATGGAACATCCATTTGACAGACCATTAGGTCAGTTGTACTACAGGTGAGTACTACATGGACCTCTATATGCATGGCCAACCCCTGACCTGCCCAAGCACTATATTTACTACCTGGATAAACTGAGATGGATACTAGAACTTCTGTGCATCCATCCTTCTGAAATATGCTATGCAGTCAACAAATGGATAGGGGCATGGGGGACAGTTACAAGGAGCTCTGGAATTATGATCAAATGATGTAGGACTTTCCAGGTGTATTGATATTGATACCCATAAGGGGCAAAAACAGGGGCTGGGTCCAACCTGTGATCCTCTAAAAATCCCACTCATTAGCCTTCAGAGGAATGCAGGTTGCAAATCTATGATGTATCCACTCAGTTTATCTAACAATATTAAATAACCCCAGCATTGACCTTTTCTTAATGCCATTTTTGCCTCAGGAGCTGAATTGACCCCCTGAAAGGAAATTTCCTGCGTTCCACAGATCTTTTTTTAATCTCTTTTGTGCTAACAGAATAGCAGGCAAAATGAAATGCCTGTACATGAACACTCACTATTCCCCTATTATTGACATGGCTTCCATCTTGCACAATTTACAAGTTGTCGTTGCTAACATGGCTAGATATTTACACTGACGGTGCTGTACTGGTTCTGTTGCCTTCATTGTTCCCTGCTGTTGCCATCTTGTTCTTTAACTGCTTCCTCTACCTAAAGAAGATCAGTTAGGTGAGAGATGAGATTTGGGG
Organism: Xenopus petersii; assembly: GCA_038501925.1. Classification (NCBI taxonomy): domain Eukaryota; kingdom Metazoa; phylum Chordata; class Amphibia; order Anura; family Pipidae; genus Xenopus; species Xenopus petersii. The sequence continues at coordinate 15,117,848 of CM076682.1, forward strand.
AGATCTCCTAGATACACCTGATAGCCCAGTCTGAAGGTCAGTTAGCGTAAGATTTGGGGAGATCTCCTAGATACACATGAAAGCCCAGTTTGAAGGTTATTTAGGGTGAGATTTGGGGAGATTTAGCTATACATGAAAGCCCAGTTTAAAAGTCAGCCAGGGTACGATTTGGGGAGATCTCCTAAATACACCTGAAAGCCCAGTATGAAGATCAGTTAGAGTGAGATTTGGGGAGATTTAGATACACCCGAAAGCCCAGTTTGAAGGTCAGTCAGGGTGAGATTTTGGGAGATCTCCTAGATACACCTGATAGCCCAGTTTAAAGTTCAGTTGGGGTGAGATTTGAGGACATCTAGATACACCAGTTTGAAGGTCAGTTAGGGTAAAATTTAGGGAGATCTCCTATATACATATGAAAGCCAAGTGTGAAGGCCAGTTAGGGTGAAATTTAGGGAGATCTATACATACCAGAAAGCCCAGTTTGAATTTCAGTTAGGGTGAGATTCAAGGAGATCTCCAAGATACACAAGAAAGTGCAGTTTGAAGTTCAGATAGAGTGAAATTAAGGGAGATCTCCTAGATATACATGAAAGCCCAGTTTGAAGGTCAGTTAGGATAAGATCTGAGGTGAAAACATATTTGATGTCTTCAATATTCTTGGAACAATGGCTGATACAACATCCTTTCCCTATGACCCTATGAGTTTTGGGGGCCCTGGCCAAAGTCTGAACCTCCAAGAAGGGCTTAAAAAAGTCCAAGAACCACTGCCCTATAGAGTCCTGCTGCTGCTCTTTAGCAAACACAGCCACACACAGGTCTCACCATGAAATGAGCAAACACACCATTTGAATACAAGTTGTTGAAATAAGTTCAAGCTTCTATTAAATGAGTGTGTTTACTCTCTTGCAGCTCATTTCCAGCCCTTACATTCTCTTTGTCCTCCTTCCTTTCAAATTGCTTTCATTTCAAAGGGGAATTAAAGCTCATTTAGTGCTCACACAATGAACTGAGGAGTAGGAGGCAGAAGTATAAAAGCCAGCTCAAAAGTGGAATGAAATGGAAATTTTAGCCGAGGTTCATCAGTTTGCTTGGAGAATAGGGATGTAGCGAACTGTTCGCCGGCGAACTTGTTCGTGCGAACTTCGACCGTTCGCATCCGCCGAATGTTCGCGAACGTCGCGCGACGTTCGCCAATTTGGGTTCGCGTTCGATTCTTTTGACCATTCGACCATTTGACCGCTAAAAATCGAACGATTTCCATTCGTTCGAACGATTGTAAGCATTCGATCGAATGAAAAGCATTCGATCGAATGATTTCGATCGTTCGATTCGAATGAAAATCCTTTGATCGAACGAAAATCCTTCGATCGAATGCTTAAAATCCTTTGATCGTTCGAATCGAGTGATTTTAGCGGGTGTTCGAAGTTCGCGAACGTTCGCATTTTTTGCCGGTGTTCGCGAACACCAAATCGGCAGTTCACTACATCCCTATTGGAGAAGTAACCACACAATGAACTCTCCACGAGCCCCCTGGATGCAATGACATAAAACAAATTATTATTTATTAAAGTCAATATTTTGCTAGCTTGCCCTTTCCCTCTGGAATGCCAACAACCACCTTGCATTGTGACTCCAGGGGATGGTTGTGTTGGTTGTGTTCAACGTCTCATTTCCGATGGAATGCAAACCTGTCATGTGTATCAGCTCAAGGATCTTAGCTGAAGGAAAAGAACCTTCATGGCATAAATAAACAGAAATTATTACTTTGACCCCAACATAATTTTCAGCCTCCTACGAATAGCATAAGACTCATTTTTTTAAATATGGTGCTATGTGCAAAGTATTTTCAGGCACAAAGTTACATGCTTTTTACCTACAATGCAGCTTTTTTCCCCCAAGATGCCATCATTTTTGCGGGTGACACTATATAGTATCCCCTGCAACTTGTAGTAGTGAAGTACTTATGTTGGAGTGAATTAGTGGCTGCTTTTGTGATACGTTCAGAAGTTGTGTTGGACAATTTCAGAGTAGGGATGGTGTAACTTCGCATGCACTAATGCACATGGCAAGCTTTAGCACTAGCTTCAAGTTCCTGGGAGAATATACATCCCAAGTACCTTTTGAATAGCATCAAAACATTCCTAATTTGGCATCCATTCCTGTGTTCTTCACTTGTTTGTAAATGAGACCTAATGTCTGAATATCAATGGAGAGTTCTGAAATAGTGCAATTGTTTGTATCGAACACCAACACATTTACATTTTCATCAGAAATTATACATCAGTCCCTGCCCCAATGGAACTTACAATCTATGGTCCCTATTACATTCACCTACACAATGATTGTATATGGGAGGAAACCCACACAGGGGTAGCATGCAAGTCCTTGCAGATAGTGCCCAAGATGGAATTAAACTCAAGACCCCAGCACTGCAATTTTGAACTGGAACTCACTTAAAGGGCATGTAAAATCTAAAATAGAATAAGGCTAAAAATGCTGTATTTTGTATACTAAATATAAACATGAACTTACTGCACCACAAGCCTAATCAAACAAATGATTTATGTTTTCAAAGTTGGCCACAGTTGGTCACCATCTTGTAACTTTGTTATACATCTTTGCAAGACTAAGACTGTGCACATGCTCTGTATGGTCTGGGCTGCTTAGGGATCGTCATAAACAAAACTGCTTGAGTTCTGCATGGCTGGGAAGTAAGGCGGGGGCTCCCCCTGCTGTTCATAAGTATGATTGTTTCCCTGCTCAGCAGTTAGGGACTGTCTGACAATTCCTATCCACAGCAGAAAAGTGAAGGGAGAGTTTCACTGCATACAGTCAGGTTTCTTTTAAAAACGGTACACATTTTTTAATTAAAGTAAATTGGAGAAAATTGGTTTCTTTTTCATTAAAGAAAGTAAAAATGGGATTTTATTTTTTTGCCTTTACATGCCCTTTAAAGACTTAAAGGAATGCTTTAGGGATCAAGTACAAGTCATCTCCCCCAAATGTCAAGGTTCCAAAGGAAAATGGTGTTTCTTGACACCTGGCCGCCATCAGGTTGGCTCAGCGGGTACAGCTCTACCATGCTACACTTCCTGGATTCATCGGGGTCCCCTTTTGTGTCACAAAGAGAGCCGAATCCCGCCGCCGGAATCAGACGAACAGATCCAAACATCCAGAAGAAATGAGTCGAAAGCCGCCGAAATGAGTCAAAACCCGTCGAAAGTTGCCAAAATGAGCCAAAAACGACCGAAATGAGCCAAAAGCCAACGCAAGGAGCCGAAAGCTGCATAAAGGACCCGAAAGCTGCTGAATGGAGCCGAAGCAGAGGAGAATAAAGAGGACCTTTTTTTACCTATGGGGGGGGCTGGCCACCAACGGCTTTTTATAATTTGTGGGGGGGCCTGGCCACCAATGGTATTTAAACTTGTAGGGGGCTGGCCACCAATTAATTATTTTTAACTGATAGGGAGGCACTGACCACCAATGGCTTTTTATAACTTGTGGGGGGGGGGGGTTATTGTTTTAGCTCTGATGAATGTGTGACCTTTTTACTGTGTGGTCGGCGGGATCTCGGGCGGGCTTTGGGCTGGGGACTAGGGAGCCCAGAAAATTTTGTCAAACGGGGCCCCATGATTTCTGATGGCGGCTCTGACCGGGAGCTTTGCTCTTGTTCTGAATTTAGGGAACCGTACATGACAATCACATCTCCATAGGCCCTACGCATTTCGTACCACAAGAGTACTTAATGAGGTGTTGGCAGTGTTGGACTGGCCCACCGGGACTCCAGGTGTCAGTGGGTCCCTTGCTTCTAACCATTTAGCCTATTTCATAGTCATTCCCTATTTATTTATTTATGGGAAAAACTGCTTGATAATGGATAGTAAGTATAGTAAGTAGATATAAAAGACTAGGAGAATAAAGAGGTTGACTGAGGAGAAGAGGAATAATAGTCTGGAAAGTGGGCCCACAGTCTAAGGTTTTCTGGTGGGCCCCTGTCATCCCAGTCTGACACTGGGTGTTGGCCTAAGAAGGAGCTCAACAAATGGGGTAGGGGTCTGTCGGGTGTGTGGGGAGCCCTGATATTGCAGCCCCGATGGGCCGCAGACCCCCCCATTCCGACTCTGGATATTGCTGGTGAAATCTGCTGACACAAGGGCACACACAGCAAAGCAATGATAAGTGTCCATGCTTTATTTCCCCCTATAAACCCATGTAATTGCACATGTACCTCTTGTTCTCCCTAAGCAGAAAAGCATTTGATAGACCTCTGAATAATGAACACCGAGTATTGTTATCCCATGGAAATATAAATTAACATTTTGGCTGCGAGGGATTGAAACGTATTTCCTATAATTACACTGTACTGAGTAAGAAGAGGCAATTAGTTTCAGAGCTATCTAGTCGTGCAACTTATTGCCGTACGAATTTTGCTGACGAGCGGAATTTATAATGGGATAGCATTTAGTAATCCAGTTAGAAGCAAGGGATGATACGGCGGCATCAGGAGCTATTTAGATCGCTTTAATAGGAATAGGATGTGTTACTCTTATTTGGCATTTCAGGAAATACACGTTTATATTCTTCTTTAATTGGCTTTTTTCGAAGATGCTCGTAAAATGAAATGTGATGGGAAGATGAGAGGGGAAGAGCCCATGAACGACGGTGGGGGAGGTGACATTGGGTTTAGAATACAGGTTCTTATTAAAGGAAAACTATACCCCCAAACAATGTAGGTCTCTATAAAAAGATATTGTATAAAACAGCTCATATGTAAAATCCTGCTACATGTAAATAAACCATTTTCATAATAGTATACTTTTTTAGTAGTATGTGCCATTGGGTAATCCTAAACAGAAAATTGGCATTTTAAAAAATAAAGGCCGCCCCCTGAGATCGTATGATTCACTGTTCACACAAACACACCAAATAAACCACACAGGTTAAGTCAGATGAGCCAATTAACAGACAGAGTTGTGTCTTTTGCTTCCATCCATACTTCTTCCTGTTACAGTTAGAGCTGCAGTATTTCTGGTCAGGTGATCTCTGAGGCAGCACACAGACCATCACCAAATGGTAGTTCAAGGCAAGAGATGTAAAAAAACAGTTTTGACATTAAAATATATATGAAGTTTGATAAGATTCTTTCATATGCCACTTAATTTGATATAAACTATCTGTTGCTTAAGTATATACTGTATTTCCTTTAATACGGAGTTAATGTGTAATTCATCTTCTTCCAGACAGTCTATATCAACTGTACTTTCATGTATAGTTGTCCATTTGTAGTTGTTATGATGTAATTATTGACTTGCAGTTTCAACCTTTGCCTAAGCTGCCATCGTTCCTAGGGCTGCCTCCGAAGGCCTTGCAGAGCATTTGTTTTTTTTAGATGGGGTCAGTGAGCCCTATTTAAAATTTAACAAATAAAAAAATCAATTCCTATTGAAAAGTTGCTTAGAATTAGCTATTCTATACCATATGAAAAGTTAACTTTACGGTGAACCACCCCTTTAAAGGATACGTAAACCTTAAAAATAAGTGAATGTAAAATTGATGAGGGGGCTATTCTAAGCACTTTTGCTATGTACATTCATTAATTATTTTTTATAATTCCAAGATATTAAAGGTTAAATGTACTTTTAACATGAATGAATTTTCACCAGCTGGCCATTTTCTCACCAGTCTGACCACCAAGTAGTCAAGGAAATTGTCAGGAAAAATAAAGAGGCTGCTCTGATGTTTTCTGGTTAGGAAAGATTTGAAAAAGGTTTCTAATTTTTTTCCAACTTTCTTGACTACTTGGTGGTCAAACTGGTCAGAAAATGACCAGCAGGTGGCGCTGCTGTAACAAAATTCATTGATGTTAACAGTACATGTAACCTTTAATATCTTGGAATAAAAAATAAATAATGAATGTACAATGTAAAATTAGAATAGCACACTCATCAATTTTACATTCACTTATTTTTAAGGTTTACTTATCCTTTAAGCAGACATGTAATACTTGCTCACATTCCCTTTGGCTCCTACACCAGTGACCAGGAATTCCCCACATATTTCTTTATGCTGACTGGTGTGGGGGGCCCTTCAGTGGGAATGAAAATGTGTCTTTTTCCCATCACACGTGAGACCAGAGAGAAAAAGAGAGAGTTTTTCACTCGGCTTCTTTCCCTTTTTTTTGTGGTTTGTTCACTTTGTGCAGCCATGCGCTAATGATGGGTTTGACCTATATATTCCATGTACTGCATGGGCATGTCAGGCTGGCACCAGTGGGACCCAGTGTTGGTTTTGGAGAGAGAGAAGGTGATTTACACTTGAATGGTTCTGTGCAGGCTTTATAAACAATGCTAAGCTGTCTCTCTCTCTCTCATTAGCAATAACCTGGGCTCCTGCTCTGAGAGCTCCAGGCCTCACATTTACCTCTGCTCTTTGTGCAATGTAGCTGTACTTATCAACTTTCTTTTCTCCCCAAGGCACCTCCCCAGAAAGTGCTATGCCTCGCATTTACCTGCACTCTCCCTGCACCTTATTGCCTCTTATTATCACCTTTGCTTTCTCCCCTAGGCACCTCCTCAGAGAAGATCAATCCTTACTTTTACCTCTGATCTTCTTGCAGCTTTATCAGCTCCACTCCCTCCGCTATGCTTCTTCTCTACTCTGCAGATTCACACCTCTTCTCTCTTTCTGTACAGCCTCCTCTCCCTTTATCAGTCCAGATCTCATGCCAGTCTTATGGTCTCCTCCTGCAAAGACCGTTAAAGGGATACTGTCATGGGAAAAAAAAAAAAAATTCAAAATGAATCAGTTAATATAGCTGTTCCAGCAGAATTCTGCACTGAAATGCATTTCTCAAAAGAGCAAATAGATTTTTTTTATATTCAATTTTGAAATCTGACATGGGGCTAGACATTTTGTCAATTTCCCAGTTGCCCCGGTCATGTGACTTGTGCCTGCACTTTAGGAGAGAAATGCTTTCTGGCAGGCTGCTGTTTTTCCTTCTCAATGTAACTGAATGTGTCTCAGTGGGACATGGGTTTTTACTATTGAGTGTTGTTCTTAGATCTACCAGGCAGTTGTTATCTTGTGTTAGGGAGCTGCTATCTGGTTATCTTCCAATTGTTCTTTTGTGTGGCTGCTGGGGGGGGGGGAAGGGAGGGGGTGATATCATTCCAACTTGCAGTACAGCAGTAAAGAGTGATTGAAGTTTATCAGAGCACAAGTCACATGACTTGGGGCAGCTGGGAAATTGACCTTTAAGCTTCACACTTACCTCTGCTTTCTGTGCAACCTCCTCTCCCTTTATCTGTTAGAATTCCTTTTGCCCTTGTTGTAGGGCATTCCAAGCTTTACATGTGCCTCCACCTTCTGTGTAAACTGCTTTCCCATTATCAGCTCCCCAACCTCTGCTCCAATAGGGTTGCCACTGGGGTCAATATTTTACTGGTCTATCCGGTAAAAACAATCCCTGATACCAATGCTATTAATAGGGAAAAATGTTAAAATATAGGAAGGCCTGTATTTCTTTCCAGAAAAGGTGACAACCCTATCCCTTTATACCAGATCTCACACTTACCTCCACTGACCATGCAGCCTCCTCTTATCAGTGCAGATTTGCAGAAGATGATTTAGTCTAAAAATCCTTTTTCAAGGTGCGCTGAATCCAGGATTTGGTTTGGGATTCAGCCAAGATTCTGCGTTTTTCAGCAGGATTCGGATTCTACCCAATGCAAGGGCCTTGCCGAACTGAATTGGAACTTTTCATGACACAAACAAGAGATTCAAAAGTTTCTTAACTGTGCACTTGGTTCTCTTACCCCATTTCCCCCCTAATTTACATATGCAAATTAGGGTTCATATTCTGTATCTTTCACAAAGGATTCAGGATTCATTTGAATCCCAAAATAGTGGATTTGGTGCATCCCTTCTTTAAGCTCCCCTCCAATACTTCATCTAGCGGGTGCTGGAAGTTATAGGATGACATTTTAAAAACTAAATATTCTCTCTTAGCCCCAGAAACAGTACTTAATGAAAACACTTATATAAAGCTGAACTTCAACCTTTAGGCATCACTTACCTGGGGTACCAGAGGATCATGGTAACAGGGTGACACATTTTGGAGGCAGCGTCAGCACAATAACTTTAAGGCCTCACCCACACACACTCACATTTAGGTAAAATATATTTTATTTTAAAATTAAAATTACTGCAAAATGTTTCAATAGATTGGGAGAGACCTTGAAAGATGGCTAAAAAATGAGTTCAGGTAAAACTTCAATGCACAGGCTCATGTATTGACTGTAGCAAGGGTCAGACACGGACAGGCAATCTGTAGGTTCTGGGAAATATCTGAGGGCCAGTAACCTCAACTCAGTTGAACCCCTGTAGAATGAATTGGAACCCACACTTTGGGCCAGGCCTGAACCCCAAAACCAATTTCCAAGGCCTTGTTTATGAATGGAAGTAAATCCCACCCAGGGGCGCTCCACCAATGAGGCGAGTTGAGACACTCGCCTCAGGCGGCAGCGCCCCCCTGGTTACCAGGGGCGGCAAAAATGCCGCTCCTGGTAACTAAGAGCTGAATTTCCGGTTTTCAACCCAGAAATTCGGCTCTTCTAGTGCAGAGAGCGCAATTGCGTCGTGCAGCGCCCCGACCCCCTCCTGCGCAGAAAATGTGAGCGCCGTGAGGAGGGGTCAGGCGGCAACGGAAGGCGGCCTCAGGCGGCATAAAGGCGCGGATCGGTGCTGATCCCACCAACACTGTTCCAACTTCTAATGGAAAACCTTCCCAGATGAGACAACTTTCGTTCCCTTTGGTTTGGGAATGAGACGTTGGACAACCAGGGGTCTTTATCCTGCTGGGAATACAGTGTATATAACCGTGCAGGCAAGTTGGATTAACTTTTAGTATTATGTAGGCATCCACATTCTAAGACTATTTTCAATTGATTTTTATTTATTTATGTTTCTTTTTAATTATTTAGCTTTTGTTCTGCAGTTCTCTAGTTTCAGAAGCTATCTAGTTGTTAGGGTCCACTATATCCTAGCAGTCAGGCAGTGATTTGATCAAGAGACCGGAATATGATTAGCAGAGGGCCTGAATAGAAAAGTGAGTAAATAAGAAACAATAGCAATAAAATTATAGCCTCATAGAGAAATAGTTTTTGCTTGCTGGGGTCAGTGACCCCCATTTAAAGGGGTTGTTGACCTTCCAAAACTTTTTTCATTTCAGTTGGTTTCAGATAGATCACCAGAAATAAAGACTTTTTTCCGACTACTTTCTGTTTTCTACGCATGACCATTTTTCTAGTATTGAAATGTAAAGTGTCATTTTTCACCTTCTAGAGCAGCTCTGGGAAAGGCGGGTCGCCGACCCTGTAAACTGTTCTAAATTGATACATTTAGTTGATACATTTCTTATCTTTGTCCCTGCTGAGCAGAATCCCTGCGTTTCATTACAGGCAGTTGTTAGAATTGATACAATAATTACTAATACACCAGAGATGCCGCTGAGAAATGTATCAACTAAATGTTGCAAAATTCTAACAGTTTAGAGTCTGCACCTGAATTACTGAGCGGCCAGACTCAAACACCAGAGACACGAACATTCAACTTTAAAGGATAATAAACCTTTAAAATAAGTGAATTAAAATTGATGAGGGTGCTACTAAGAACTTTTGTAATTTACATGAATTATTTGTTTTCTCTTAATTCCAAGATGTAATGTTAATATGAATGAATTTTGTTACAACAGCGCCACCTGCTTTCCAATTTCTGACCAGTCTGACCACCAAGTAGTCAAGGAAGTTGTCAGGAGAAAGAAAGAGGCTGCTCTGATGTTCTTCTGGTTAGGAAAGATTTGAGAAAGGTTTCTAAGTAGAAAAACATCAGAGCAGCATCTTTCTTTCTCTTGACAACTACCTTGACTACTTGGTGGTCAGACTGGTCAGAAAATATCTTGGAATTAAGAGAAAATAAATAATTAATGTAAATTACAAAAGTGCTAAGAGTAGCACCCTCATCAATTTTAATTCACTTATTTTAAAGGTTTACTTATCCTTTAAACTTAGTTTTAAAAAAAAAATGGTAACAAATAAAAAAATGAAAAAAGTCTTTATTTCTGGGGAACAATCTGAAAACAACTGAACTGAAAACACGGGTTTAGAAGGTGAACAAACACCTTTAAGTTCACTTTTAGTATGTTATAGAATGGCTGATTCTGAGCAACTTTCAAATTGTTCTTCATTATTTATTAGTTATAGTTTTTTAATTATTTGCCTCCTTCTTCTGACTCTTTCCAGCTTTCAAATGGGGGTCACTGACCCCCGTCTAAAAACATATGCTTCTGTAAGGCTACAAATGTATTATTTTTGCTACTTTTTATGACTCATCGTTTTATTCAGGCCTCTCCTATTCATATTCCAGTCTCTTATTCAAATCAAGGCATGGTTGCTAGGGGAATTTGGACCCTAGCAACCAGCTGGCTGACATTACAAACTGGAGAGCTGCCGAATAAAAAGTTAAATAACTCCAAAACCACAAATAATAAAAAATGAAAACCGATTGCAAATTGTCTCAGAATATCCCTCTCTATGTCATATTAATAGTTAACTCACTCAAAGGTGAACAATCCCCTTTAAAAATTGGAGGTATTGATGAGAATTCGCAGGGCTGTGCGGGAGACATAGGAATTCCAATGAGACTGTTAGAGCTGCAGTTCCCCCGAGCGCCGGTAGATGTCAGTGCGCGCAGTGATGGGTCTGTAATGAGGAAGCAGCAGAATGTAGTCCCCGGTTAGTTGGAGCAGTAAGAAGTTACTCGGCTGCCTCTCGTGTTGGCACAGCCCGGTACCCACCCTCGGCCGCACTCACATGTCTTACTTGTTGGGGTTTGTCTCGGCGCTTCTCGGGTTTCCCCAGTGACTGAGGCTCGGCAGCAGCAGGAGGGACATAAGTTGCACCGGGACTGCCCGGACAAAGTCCTTCCCGCAGCCGCTGGCTATGGGATGAAGGGTCGGGGCATGGCGGGAGCAGCAGGAGGAGCGCACAGGAGCGGGGGGCTGGAAGTGCTGGTCCGGGGGCGCTGGCACAAAGTTCTGGGCAACTTGTATGAAGAAACCCTAGTCCTGAGCAGCGAGGAGCGCCCCGAGGATGCCCCGAACTCTAACGGCATCAGCAATGGCACCAACAGCAGCGGTAGCAGCAGCAGCCCCCCGGCCATCAGGAGCGCACTCACCGAACTGGCCGACTCTGTGCCCGAGGCCATTGGCAACAAGAAGAGGCCAGTGAAGGTGCTGAAGCAGGAGCTGGGGGGCCTGGGAATCAGTATCAAAGGGGGCAAGGAAAACAAGATGCCCATTCTCATCAGCAAGATCTTCAAGGGGCTGGCGGCCGACCAGACTCAGTCCCTGTATGTGGGAGATGCCATACTAGCTGTCAATGGGCTGGACCTGAGGGATGCCACTCATGATGAGGCTGTGCAGGCGCTAAAGAAGGCGGGAAGAGAGGTGATACTGGAGGGTAAGTGTAGCCATAGGGGTAAGTAGCATCTCCACTGGGGCATGTGCCACTTATAACCTGGGCAAGCAGGTGGCACTGGCTCAACTAAACTCATCTGTATTCTTGTGTCCCGCACCAACCTTGTACCCCAAATGGAGAGGCTATTTAGAGATCTCTGTATTGTACTAACAACTCACCAACACTGTCTGTGGGGAAAGCACAGCAACAATGTGACTGCAGGATAGCAGGTATAGTAGGGAGAGATGGTGCCTATAGTAACGGTGGGATAATAGTCTCTGGGAAGGGAGTGTGACTGTGGGATAGCAGGTATAGTAGGGAGAGATGGTGTCTATAGTAACAGTGGATAATAGTCTCTGGGAAGGGAGTGTGACTGTGGGATAGCAGGTATAGTAGGGAGAGATGGTGCCTATAGTAGCTGAAAAGATAATAGTCTCAGGGAAGGGAGTGTGGCTGTGGAATAGCAGGTATAGTAGGGAGAGATGGTGTCTATAGTAACAGTGGGTAATAGTCTCTGGGAAGGGAGTGTGACTGTGGGATAGCAGGTATAGTAGGGAGAGATGGTGCCTATAGTAACAGTGGGATAATAGTCTCTGGGAAGGGAGTGTGACTGTGGGATAGCAGGTATAGTAGGGAGAGATGGTGTCTATAGTAACAGTGGGTAATAGTCTCTGGGAAGGGAGTGTGACTGTGGGATAGCAGGTATAGTAGGGAGAGATGGTGCCTATAGTAACAGTAGGATAATAGTCTCTGGGAAGGGAGTGTGACTGTGGGATAGCAGGTATAGTAGGGAGAGATGGTGTCTATAGTAACAGTGGGTAATAGTCTCTGGGAAGGGAGTGTGACTGTGGGATAGCAGGTATAGTAGGGAGAGATGGTGCCTATAGTAACAGTAGGATAATAGTCTCTGGGAAGGGAGTGTGACTGTGGGATAGCAGGTATAGTAGGGAGAGATGGTGCCTATAGTAACAGTGGATAATAGTCTCTGGGAAGGGAGTGTGACTGTGGGATAGCAGGTATAGTAGGGAGAGATGGTGTCTATAGTAACAGTGGATAATAGTCTCTGGGAAGGGAGTGTGACTGTGGGATAGCAGGTATAGTAGGGAGAGATGGTGTCTATAGTAACAGTGGGTAATAGTCTCTGGGAAGGGAGTGTGACTGTGGGATAGCAGGTATAGTAGGGAGAGATGGTGCCTATAGTAACAGTAGGATAATAGTCTCTGGGAAGGGAGTGTGACTGTGGGATAGCAGGTATAGTAGGGAGAGATGGTGCCTATAGTAACAGTGGATAATAGTCTCTGGGAAGAGAGTGTGACTGTGGGATAGCAGATATAGTAGGGAGAGATGGTGCCTATAGTAACAGTGGGGATAATAGTCTCTGGGAAGGGACTGTGACTGTGGGACAGCAGGTATAGTAGGGAGAGATGGTGTCTATAGTAACAGTGGATAATAGTCTCTGGGAAGGGAGTGTGACTGTGGGACAGCAGGTATAGTAGGGAGAGATGGTGCCTATAGTAACAGTGGATAATAGTCTCTGGGAAGGGAGTATGACTGTGGGATAGCAGGTATAGTAGGGAGAGATGGAGCCTATAGTAACAGTGGGGATAATAGTCTCTGGGAAGGGACTGTGACTGTGGGACAGCAGGTATAGTAGGGAGAGATGGTGTCTATAGTAACAGTGGATAATAGTCTCTGGGAAGGGAGTATGACTGTGGGATAGCAGGTATAGTAGGGAGAGATGGAGCCTATAGTAACAGTGGAATATCAGCCTCTGGATGAACCAATATTGTGTCCCACAGGCTCAGCCATCAGATCACATGGGGTGCAGTCGCACTGGGAGAAGGAACATTCCTTGGTTTGGTGAAGTCATAGTTTGGCCCCATACAATGCCTAGTAAGCTGTTTGCTCAGTCAAGAATATCTAGATTGCAATGTCTCCAATGCATGGAAATGTTGAGTTTAAAAGATGATGAAGATTGATACTGAGGCACCACCAATAACCCTGCAAGTGAACAGTGGTTTGCATTCCCCTGCTTTGTAACCACTCTCATCATTCACTAATATAAGGACAAGCAGTTCAAGGGAATCCCATGCATTACTGAAATAGACTTTACAGCATCCGTGTAGGCAGTGAATCTCCTCATAGCTCGTTCCATTATAAATCAAGGGGGTGGACATGAGTCTTGGTTTTATAAGGTTGTGGTCTAAGAACTCCCACACTAACTTATAGGTGTCAGATGTTTTTGTAGCGCTCACTTCTTGGATGTTGGGGAGGAAATTAGAGAATATTGTGTCATGAACTTTCTATTGCAAGTCAGGGAGGTGTGAATAAACAGCATTTAGTGCCAAGCCTTGCCCCTTATTATATTAGTATTGCCCTCTGAGCCCCATACCCCCTCTGCCTGTACCCCTCTCCAGCATTCCCAGAGCCCTGTACCCTCTCTACCTGTACCCCCTCTCCAGCCCGTACCCTCTCTACCTGTACCTCTCTCCAGCATTCCCAGATCCCTATACCCCCTGTACCTGTACCCCTCTCCAGCATTCCAGGAGCCCTTACCTGCTCTCCCTGTACCCCTCTCCAGCATTCCCAGATCCCCATACCCTCTGTACCTGTACCCCTCTCCAGCATTCCCAGAGCCCGTACCCGTTCTCCCTGTACCCCTCTACAGCATTCCCAGATCCCCATACCCTCTGTACCTGTACCCCTCTCCAGCATTCCCAGAGCCCGTACCCGTTCTACCTGTACCCCTCTCCAGTGCTATACAAACAATTGGCTGGAAGGTTACTGTAGGGATGTATAGCAGAATTCTCCCTGCACTAACACATTCGTCTGTGTTCCTGTGTGTGGGTGTGTGTGTTAGAGTCCTGTTTTTTAAGACCCTTGCCCAACCCTTACTCGCTTACCCGCCTTCACAAGGACATGTATTCCCACCCAACCTGTTCCCCTCACTGATCGCCATACTGAGTGGAAGTGATATTACATTGACAGAAAGTGCCGTCAAGTGCCGATTTTGGGATGTTTCTCCTGAATTGGCTGCCTATAGCCCCACCCACTGCAGGGCATTGGGTACTTGTGGGACTCCCCGTACATTGGGCAAATTAAGTAAATTCAGCCTAGTCCCAATCATAATCCGTGGCTACCCAGCTGGTAAGAGTCAGAAGAAAAAGGAAAATAATGAAAATCAAAACTATAAAAAAATAAACAATGAAGACCAATTGAAAAGTTACTTAGAATTAGCCATTGTATAACATACTAAAACGTCTCTTAAAGGTGAAACACCCATTTAATATAAACTGGCCCTCAAACATGTGGACACCGTACTGTGAGGTCGATCAGTTCAATTCTAGGTTTTTATAGAAATCAGAACTTTTTAAAGCCATAACGGGTTAAACCCTGTTAAAAAGGAAACTTTTGGTGTCATTTCAGAAACCGGATCTACTTATAGAGAGGCATAATACTGGGAAACCGCTCATGAATCTGTTTTGCCCCAACTTCCTCTGCTTTTAGGTGACGCCACAGTAAAGTGACTGTAAATTATACATAATGATACATAATACTCAGTTAATGACTTGTTTGTCATCTTTGTATTTTTTTCCCAAACTAGAGAAATTACGTATGATAATCTGTTCCTTCTCTGCCTGTTTGTGGGAAAACAAGTGTAGGAGATACCCATACCTCGCAACATTTTGGAAATCGAAAGAGGGACAAAAAGATTTTCCAGGGATATTTTTGATCACACCCATTTTTGTGGCCACACCCCTAATTACCATGTTCGTTTTATAAAATTTGTTAGTTAGTTCATTAGTTATGAACGTTTGAACACATTTCTGTGTTTTTTTTTCAGTTTTAATGAAGGTGAATTGCCCTTTAAGTCAGTTTCCCCAAGAGACCTGCTGATACTTAAATTGTTACAAAAGTATCTAAGTGCAACTGCCACATATTCTGGGCTCTCTGCCAAAAGCCAATTAAGTTAGAAACTTTGTATGGGACATGGGAAGTTGGGACATTTCAGTAACAATCGGGGACTGCGGGTTGAGGACATTTCTATTCTATGTGTACTGTATATTGTGAGTGGGTCCCTAAGCTCAGTAATTGACAGCAGCACAGAGCATGTGCAGTGAATCAGCAGATTGGGGAGCTACTGGGGCATCTTTAGAGACACAGATCTTTACTGCTAAAGGGCTGTGGTTGCCCTGGGCTGGTACAGAAGCCTAAACATAATGTACAACATTTCTAGCAAATTCTTAAAGCTGGCCATAGATGTTGAGATTTTTAAAAGATCAGATCCTCATCGTGAGACCACGATTTTCTCGGAACGATCGTACGAATTGACCATCAACTAAAAAGACCAATTTGCCAGGAAAACAAAGGGGAGCTGCCTGCTTGTCCCTGCAAACATAGATAGATTGCACTGGGACCGACAAAGATTTTTTGACCTGTACGATCATTTCCTGACAGATGTCGGCCGAAAAATCGTAAGATGTACGATCGTTCGAATCCCAATAACCGCACGATAATTTCAAAGGATTGTAAAATCGGTCGTTCATCAAGAAGAATCGTCACGTCTATGGGGAGCTTAATAAGTTAGGCTGTAGTTCTCCTTTAAAGGGGTTGTTCACCTTTAAATTAACTGTTAGTATGATGTAGACAGTGATATTCTGAGGCAATTTGCAATTTATTTACATTTTTTTTAATTATTTGTGGCTCTCCAGTTTGCAATTTCAGCAATCTGGTTGCTAAAGTCCAAATGACCCTAGCACCCATGCATTGGTTTGAATAAGAGACTGAAATATGAATAGGAGAGGCGCTAAATAGAAAGACAGGTAAGAAAAAGTAGCAGTAACAATAAGTTTGTAGTTTTACAGGGCACTTGTTTTTTAGATGGGGTCGGTGACCCCAATTTAAAAGCTTGAAAGAGTCAGAAGGCAAATAATCCAAAAACTACATAAAAAAGAAAAAATGAAGGCCATTTGAAAAGTTGCTTAGAATTAGCCATTCTATAATATACTAAAAGTTAACTGAAAGGTGAAGGTGTATGGCATCTTATCTGCGCACACCATCAGGGTTCAGCATCTTATCAAGGTACACCATCTAATCTTGGAATGTTTATTAGAAACGGAATGCAAATTCAGCTACTTCCCCCACACGGGTTGTAATAATAAAGGTCTGAAGTCCCCAACAGGCCAAATGATCTGTCAAAAATGACATTTGCTGCCCCTCCTCGTGAATACAGCTTTGCCATACGCAGGCAGCTCTGTATTCATTTGGAAAGTTTAAGACCACAGCAAGGGTACACTCAGTGCAGGGTGCAAAGTGATCAATGCCCCCTCTTATGCTCCATTGAAATACAACACTTCCTAATCCACATCCAATAATGAGCAGTTCATTTAGCTGTATGTCAGCAGACTAAACTGGCTTTTATGCCGACATATGGATAAATGAACTGCTGGTTCACCCTTTTAATTAATTCAGTTGTAGCAGAGCAAGGTGGACTCAATCACTCTGTCCTGGATCCCTGGTGTACTGAACCGTGAACCCAACTGGATTTCCTGGGTGACATTCAGATTTACATAACAAGTGGGTCAGAGTCCAAAACATAACGCTCATCATATTAAAGGACCAGTAACATCAAAAAAATGTTAGTATACATTGAAAAAAAAAACAAATTAAAGACAAATTAAACTTTAAAATCGCAAAGTCTTTATTAAGAAATAACTTACCGAAACTCTGCTTGCGCTCCTCTTCAGAAAAGGTGATCGGGCGTTCCATCGTGCGGTGCTTGATTTCTCCTTCCATCGCATCTCCTTCGAGCGTCGCACCCTGTCGCCTTTTCTGAAGAGGAGCGGAACCGGAGTTTCAGTAAGTTATTTCTTGATAAAGGCTTTGCGATTTTAAAGTTGAATATATCTTGTTGGTTTTTTTTCGTTAGTATAGTAACGAATTTTAATTGATGTTACTGGTCCTTTAATTACACTTCTTTCTTTAAAGTAAAACGGGACAAATCAACATGAGTAAAAGAAAACACATAACCCAATTCAGCCACAGGAGTCTCTATTATTTTTTCCAAATTTCACTCAGTTTTTTCCCACTAAACTAAGCATTGGGCATTGTTTCCAGGCAAAGGCAGGTATTGCTTTCCCTTTAAAGGAGAACTAACCCCTAAGAATGGATATGGCTGAAAATGCCATATTTTATATAGTAAATTTATTGCACGAGGCTAAAGTTTCAGTTTGTCAATAGCAGCAATGATCCAGGACTTCAAACTTGTCACAGGGGGTCACCATCTTGGAAAGTGTCTGTGACACTCACATGCTCAGTGGGCTCTGATTGGCTGTTGAGAAGCTAAGCTTAGGGCTCGTCACTAATTATCCAGCAGAAAATGAGCTTCCCCTGTAAGCTGATGCTACAGGTTTGCTGATTATTAAATTCTGATGCTAATTGCACTGGTTTCTGTGCTGCCATGTAGTAATTATCTGTATTAATTACTAATCAGCCTTATATTGTGACATTTCTATTCTATGTGTACTGTATATTGTGAGTGGCTCCCTAAGCTCAGTAAGTGACAGCAGCACAGAGCATGTGCAGTGAATCAGCAGAAAAGAAGATGGGGAGCTACTGGGGCATCTTTGGAGACACAGATCTTTACTGCTAAAGGGCTGTGGTTGCCTTGGGCTGGTACAGAAGCCCAAGCATAATGTACGGTTAAGGTTCACCTTAAAGTTAACTTTTAGTAAGTTATTAAGTGGCTATTTCTAATCAACTTTTTTTAATTAGTCTTCATTTTTTCCTTTTTATAGTTGAATGATTTGCCTTCTTCTTCTGACTCTTTCCAGCTTTCATTTGGGGGGGGGGGGGTTCTCCTATTCATATTCCAGTCTCTTATTCAAACCAATGCATGGTTGCTAGGGTAATTTGGACCCTAGCAACCAGATTGCTGAAATTGCAACCTGGAGAGCTGCTGAATAAAAAGTTAAATAACTCAAAAAACACAAATAATAAAACAGGAAAACCAATTGCAAATTGTCTCAGAATATCACTCTCTACATCATACTAACAGTTAATTTAAAGGTGAACAACCCCTTTCAACCTCACTAGATTTGCTCGAAGAGGTGGGCTGCAATATAAGTGATATTGAGATCGGATCAGGGCGAAGGTGTTGGGTTAACCTCAGGCATGAAGGGGACATGTCATAGCAGAAATATTATGTATGTTGGTGGCGCGGGGCTGGAGAGACTGTACGTGTCTGTACTTGTACAATGTGCTTCAATCCCCGGTGTTAGATGAGAATGAGAGGAATGGCATGTCAACCATTCACTGGGCTCTCTGAAAAGGGACTTTGTACTCACTCACAGATAATGACTCAACTGTCTTTTGTATGTCATGTCTGAGGCCAACATGTCGCTACTAAACCTACAGGCTGAGACTGTACAGAAATAACTGCCACAATTAACTGCCAGAATTCCCCCGGCTTCTATCTACACACCAACTTTCCTATGCCGAATAAATACAGGAAACAAAGGATTTGCAAGGGGAATATAACCAAGAACTGTCATATTGGTACTTCCTAGCTTATATTTGGTTTTTATGGGATTTTTTATGGTCCCAGGATTATTAAAGGGGAAGTAAACTTCACCGAGTTAACCATTCCTATGGCTGAATAGACTTAAAGGGATACTGTCATGGGAAAAAATTTTTTTTTCAAAATGAATCAGTTAATAGTGCTGCTCCAGTAGAATTCTGCACTGTAATCCATTTCTCAAAAGAGCAAACAGATTTTTTTATATTCAATTTTGAAATCTGACATGGGGCTAGACATATTGTCAATTTCCCAGCTGCCCCAAGTCATTTGACTTGTGCTCTGATAAACTTCAATCACTCTTTACTGCTGTACTGCAAGTTGGAGTGATATCACCCCCTCCCTTTTCCCCCCAGCAGCCAAACAAAAGAATAATGGGAAGGTAACCAGATAGCAGCTCCCTAACACAAGATAACAGCTGCCTGGTAGATCTAAGAACAACACTCAATAGTAAAAATCCATGTCCCACTGAGACACATTCAGTTACATTGTGAAGGAAAAAAAGCAGCCTGCCAGAAAGCATTTCTCTCCTAAAGTGCAGGCACAAGTCACATGACCAGGGGCAGCTGGGAAATTGACAAAATGTCTAGCCCCATGTCAGATTTCAAAATTGAATATAAAAAAATCTGTTTGCTTTTTTGAGAAATGGATTTCAGTGCAGAATTCTGCTGGAGTAGCACTATTAACTGATGTGTTTTGAAAAAAACATGTTTTCCGATGACAGGATCCCTTTAAAGAGATACTGACACCAGAAATTAAACCTCTTTTTTTATATCAATCATTAACATTGTCTTTGCATGCTATCTATAATTTTGCCATGAAATGATTTGTCCAATATATTGGCATCTGATCCCCATGTTTCTCTATAAGGGGGCTGGCATGTTTGTGCAGCAGTAGTCCCTTAGCTTTAGAAACTGTAATAGGATCTTCATGTAACGATGACTTACAAAATCTCACCCACCAGCGAAAAACAGACCCATAGGTAACTTTTAATGCACATTAACATTAGTAAATGTAGTTTTTTTTGTGTCAGTATTATTTTAAGGTAGCCAGAGTCGTAGAAATTGTGTGTGCTTCAACCACCTTTTGTAAAATCTTGTGAATCATGTGCAGAGAAGTCCGGAAACCCTTGCCAAGGGGTTACATAGACATTTTTTTTCTATTATCATCAGGGGTGTAACTATAGAGGAAACCGACCCTGAGGCTGCAGGGGGGCCCAGGAGGTATAGGGGCCCTAATTAATAAACAATATCAACATATATTGGTAAATCAGGGCAACCTCTCGATATGTTGGGGCCCTAAAATGAATTTGCTATGGAGCCCAGTAATATCTAGTTACACCACTGAGTATCACTTTAAGATGGGAAGTAGTGAAGTTACCCCAACCTGACCTGCTGTGCCAGCATCACTTATGTACCATGCCCAACATGCCCATCTCTGATGCCACTGGAGGGGGCAGGGCAACGGCAGGCACAACTGTATAAATAAAAGAGGTAGATAGCCAAGAAGGAGAATGGGCCAGGGAAAAGCTACAAGTCAAGCTGCAACCTACTGAAATAAAACCTACCCTCATAAAACCAGTCATGGACTGGAGGGAGACGGGGCCCACTGAAAACCCCGGGCAAGTGCCCCCCCCCCTTTGTCACATTTATCCCCCCAGCTAAGGTCCCACCGCTCCTGCACATCACCCCAGCCACCCTCCTAGTGCTGCAATGATGTACCAGCAAAACACCACTGGGTCAATGGGACCCTAAAGGGCTGGAGCCCACCAGGACAGTCTGACCCTGCACAACACTAGTGATAAGCAGAGCCAGAGCGGTGTTCAAGGCAAGTCTCAATAATCATTGCTGGGCAAAGCGGACCAGCTCCTAGGGTTGTCACCTTTTCTGGAAAAAAACACCGGCCTTCCTATATATTTATATTTTTTCCCTAATTATAACAATGGGATCAACCATAATTTTTACCAACCAGGCAAGTAAAATACCGGCCAGGTGGCAACCCTACCAGCGCCCCCAGCGACCCGGCCCGCCACTGCGCTCTCCCCCCCCAGCTGTGCATGCATGCCCCTGAACTGAGTGTGCACACTCATGTGCAGAACGCCGGGGAGGAAGGTGGAGGGGAGGAAGGCGGGAGAAAGCGCCGGAGGGGAGGAAGGCGGGAGACAGAGCTGGAGGGATCGAGAGGAAGGCAGGAGAAAGCGACGGTAGGGAGGAAGGTGGGAGAGAGCACCGGAGGGGAGGAAGGTGGGAGAGAGCACCGGAGAGGAGGGGAGGAAGGCGGGAGTGAGCACCTGAGGGAAGGTGGGAGAGAGCGCCGGAGGGGAGGGGAAGGAGGCAGGGGAGAGCAGCGAACATGGGGTAGACAGAAAACAGGTACCTGCCCAGCTCCCCCTTTTCATAGCACCAAACCCTAGTTCCAGCCCTGCCAATCATCACCCCCCCATTCCACTCATCACTTAAAGCCATCTCCTATTCATCCCTCAGTTTTTCAACCCACTGGTTGCTAGGGTAAATTGAACCATAGGAACCAGAGAGCTACTGAAATTCCAAACCGGAGAGTTGCTGAGCATGCTCCATAATTCAAGCACCATACAAAAATAAAGCCCAACTGCAAATTATCTCAAAATGTTGGCTAGAAAACAAACAGGAGAATTTACTGGTGACAGATTTTATGGCAAATTTTCTCAGTGCCGTCACCTGCCGCTGAACCTTAACCTGTTCCACGTTTTTGTATCCGGCAACCATTAGTCATTATTTGCACTCTGCATGTGATTCCACAGGAGCACGGTCCCTTGTTTGCAGTAGAACCAGATTAGTGTGTATGTGTGACTCGCGCTTTCCCTTTACCCAAGCATTCCATAGGACTGTGCCATTTTCCCATGGCCTCCCCGACAGCCAGCGCCCGTGGAACGATCACTATTTTAGTTCCTGGGAAAGGGAAAATGCCTTTCTCATCCCTATATTAAAATCTAAAGATAGAAGGGTACAATTAAACTGGGTGGAGGTGTATAATTGTGGCTTGTTTTGCTGCTCTTAACAACTGTACCGAATGGACTTCAATCTATGTTTAACCATTGCCACATTCTGAATGTTTGATCATTTCAGTCTCCCCAACCTGCTTTATGTGTTTATTTTTATAGGACGCTATTTAAATGGCTCAGTCACTGCTTTATGCTGAGACACCATATTCTGTCAGGATGTAATTATCAAATTTAAATTTAGATACAGGCTTTAAAGGGGTGGTTCAGCTTTAAAGGATAAGTAAACCTTTATAATAAGTGAATTTAAAATTGATGAGGGTGCAATTCTAAAAACTTTTGTAATTTACATTATTTATTTTCTCTTAATTCCAAGATATTAAGGGATACATGTAATGTTAATATGAATTCATTTTGTTCCAACAGCACCACCTGCTGCTCATTTTCTGACCAGTCTGACCACCAAGTAGTCAAGGAAGTTGTCAGGAGAAAGAAAGAGGCTGCTCTGATGTTTTTCTACTTAGGAAAAAAATTAGAAACCTTTCTCAAATCTTTCCTAACCAGAAGAACATCAGAGCAGCCTCCAAGTAGTCACTTCCTTGACTACTTGGTGATCAGACTGGTCAGAAATTGGACAGCAGGTGGCGCTTAATATCCCTTAATATCTTGGAATTAAAAGAAAATAAATAATTAATGCAAATTACAAAAGTTCTTAGAGTAGCACCCTCATCAATTTTACATTCACTTAATTTAAAGGTTTACTTATCCGTTAACTTTTAGTATGTTATAGAATGGCTAATTCTAAGCAACTTTACAGTTGCTCTTCATTATTTATTAGTTATATATATATATATATATTTTAATTTTTTTACATTTATTTTATTATATTATCCTTCTTCTGACTCTTTCCAGCTTTCAAATGGGGGTCACTGATATCATGCTGGCTACCAGCCAATGGCTGGCCTTCTCTGTGCGGTGTATGTGTGCAACATTACTGCTCAAGGTTGTGCTATCGCCTTCTGTGGAATGTGCTGTCGTACTGGCTGATGGTGTTTACATTAGGGCTGCTGGCTAGGGGTATGGAACACACAAGTGACAGATGTATACTCACACTAACATTTATATACTGTCGGTATTTGGGGGCCCCACCACTGTTAGGGGACAACTGGTACAGTTTGCCACATTTTATAAGGAAAAAAAAAATACCAGCCTTTCTGTATATGTTGTATATCACCCCTATTAATAACATTGTTATCACACATGGCACATTCCAGGCATACATAAAAAGAACTCATGGAAACCCGTAACCTTTCCCAGCGGGCATGGTAAAGAGAAAGGACATGATTTATTGGCACCATAAAGCAGTTGTTTTTATAGTGTCTGTGGCACAGGGGAATGAACGGTTATTTGATGGCACCAGGATCATTCTCTTTGGGTGTGTCTATATACAGGGTATGCAGCATTATTGTTGTGCCATTAAAAGATAAGTAAACCTTAAAAACAAGTGAATGTAAAATTGATGAGGGGGCTATTCTAAGCACTTTTGCAATGCACATTCATTATTTATTTATTTGTTTTTTAATTTCAAGATATTAAAGGTTACATGTACTGAATTTTGTAACAACAGCGCCACCTGCTGGTCATTTTTTGACCAGTCTGACCACCAAGTAGTCAAGGAAATTGTCAGGAGAAAGAAAGAGGCTGCTCTGATGTTCTTCTGGTTAGGAATACAATTAGAAACCTTTCTCAAATCTTTCCTAACTAGAAAAACATCAGAGCAGCAATGTCGTTTTAGCATGATATATAAAGTGCCATGGAAGATATTTTGTGATTTGTCTTGATTTTTAGTGGCATTTTTTCTATGCAGCCTTCTTGTATGGGATTTAGATTGCTAGCCCTCTGTTTCAGTTTTTGTTGACCCAGCTATTCTGATAGGCTTTCTTTCCTTACGGTCTGGTTCCTTGGACACATGGTAGTCATTTATTAATGCCCCTGCAGCTCATTCACTTCCAGATACCAGAGTCAGGAGGGTGGGTGCCTAAATGACTTTCCTGTCTGCCCCTTATGAATACAGCACTACAGAGCACAGGCAGCACAGTATTCATGGGACAGCCGCAGGTCTCTTTGCTTCATTTTTTTGAGAGCATAGAACTGTGACATTTTTTTTGTGCTGAGCAGAGTTCAAAGTGCAAAAATATGGATTGCGTCTGTTTTTTATTAATTGTGCCTTGCACATTGTAAATGACCTCTATTCATTCTGCTATCTGGTTGTTTAGCTCACTGCTATCTGCTTGCTAGGTCAAATGACCCTGGTTTTTGGTTGCTAGGCTTTCTGACCCTGCTATCTGGTTGCTAGGCTTGTTGATTTTTTTGTCTGCCATGTCAAAAGAAGGTGAATGAGTGTATGAGTATGGGCTTAAACACATATGCAGTAAAATGAAATTGGTGACAATAAAGATTTAGGCTTAGATTTATGGAACTTCATCTCAGGAAAGTGTTCAAATTTGACTTAAAGGAGAACTAAAGCTTAACCAAAGAAGCAGGTAGAAATGTTTTGTGCTTCTGTACCAGCCCAAGGCAACCACATCCCTTTAGCAGTAAAGATCTGTGTCTCCAAAGATGCCCCAGTAGCTCCCCATCTTCTTTTCTGCTGATTCACTGCACATGCTCTGTGCTGCTGTCACTTACTGAGCTTAGGGAGCCACTCACAATATACAGTACACATAGAATAGAAATGTCACAATATAAGACTGATTAGTAATTAATCCATATAATTACTACATGGCAGCACAGAAACCAGTGCAATTAGCACCAGAATTTAATAATCAGCCCTGTAGCATCAACTTATATTACAGACCAACCTCATTTTCTGCTGGATAATTAGTGACGAGCCCTAAGCTTAGCTTCTCAACAGCCAATCAGAGCCCACTGAGCATGTGAGTGTCACAGACACTTTCCAAGATGGTGACCCCCTGTGACAAGTTTGAAGTCCTGGATCATTGCTGCTATTGACAAGCTGAAACTTTAGGCTGCTGCAATAAATTCACTATATAAAATATGCCATTTTAAGCATTATCAAATTGTAGGGGTTAGTTCTACCACCATCAAGAGTTTGAATCAGTACTAGATTTTTAAACATTCTTCTTTAAACATTGCCCTGGGCAATGCAAAAATGTATGGGCAACTACCTGATAATCAAAGTTGTAACATCATGTAAGAGAAGGGGATTTGCGCCAATTCCTTTAATCCAGATGAAGTGGCTCATCCGTATTCTCTGGAAGTGTAGACAGACCTGATTGTGCAAGAGAGATATTCCTGGGCACGCTCACACCTGCACACTTTGGCACAGAAATGCATTCGTCAAATAGCACCTCCGAGTGACCTTATGTTGTAACACTATGATTATTAGTGAATAACCTGCCCTTTTATAGTGCACAAAAGATAATGCACATATCTCTGTTGCCATGGCTCCATGATTATAGCAGAAGCCAGTTCTCTTCTAGGTCTGTTAAAGGAGTTGTTCACCTTTGAGTTAACTTTTAGTATGATGTAGAGAGTGATATTCTGAGACAATTTTTGTTTTGTTATAATTTGTGGTGTTTGAGTTATTTAGCTTTTTATTCAGCAGTTCTCCAGTTTGCAGTTTCAGCAATCTGCCCTAGCAACCATGCCTTGGTTTGAATAAGAGACTGGAATATGAATAGGAGAGGCCTGAATAGAAAGATGAGTAATAAAAAGTACCAATAACAAACAATTGTGTAGCCTTACAGAGCATTTGTTTTTAGATGACCCCCGTTTGAAACTAGAGAGTCAAAAGGTTTTCAAAAAAAAAAGAAAAAAAGAAGGCCAATTGAAAAGTTGCTTAGAATAAAGGTGGCCATAGATGTAAAGATCCGCACGTTTGGCAACATCGCCAAAAGAGCGGATCTTTCCCCAATATGCCATTAACGAGCATGGCTATATCGGGGGTAATCTGATTGTTCGGCCGAACGATCCGAATACGATGTGCAATGGGCTCCGGCGGGATCGGTCGGGTCAAAATCAACCCTGACCGATCGACCAAACAACCGATCTCCGCCGGACGAAAGATGTCGGCACACTCCACACACGATCCGAAAATCGTACGAATTCTTGATTCGTACAATAGGATCTGTGTGTCTATGGCCACCTTAAGAGATTCTATAGCATAGGGTTGTTCTCCTTTAAATGAACTGTTAGTATGATGTAGAAAGTGATATTCTGAGACAATTTGCAATTGGTTTTCATATTATTTGTGGTTTTTGATTTACATTAGAACCCCCCATTTTACATCCTCTGATTTTAAGTTTTCCCTCATTTTACATCGTTGTTTGGTGGTCCCACCTATAAATTACACATAATAAATTTCCCTGATTTTACAGCATTTTTTCAGGTAAAACATAAAATGGTGGTTCTACTATATTTTGCTTTTTATTCAGCATTTCTCCCGTTTGCAATTTCTCTATTCTGGTTGCTAGAGTCCAAATGACCCTAGCAACCATACATTGGATTCAATAAGATACAGGAATATGAATAGGAGAGGCCTGAATAGAAAGATGAGTAATAAAAAGTACCAATAACAATACATGTGTAGCTTTACAGAGCATTCATTTTTAAGATGTGGTCAGTGACCCCTTTTAAAAACTGCAAAAAGCAAATAAATGAAAAAAAAAGAAGACTAAATGAAAAGTTGCCTAGAATTTGCCGTTCTATAACATAATGAAAGTAACGTAAAGGTGAACCACCCCTTTAACCAGCTGACTTTTGCCACTTTGTGTCGGGAGTTGGAAACAGCAGTGCAGAGACTGTAAAGAGCCGGAGAGATACTACTTTCAATAGCAATGACATTTACTCATATATTTACTTTATATTTACTATGTCCCCCTCTTTAAAGGTGAAGGGTGCCATGTATGCTCAATATCACCCAGGGGAATCTAGATTATGATTAGATCATCACACATTTTGTTATGACATCATTGCTACAGAAGCACAAAACAGACATCATCTGGGGGCCGATACTATGATGCAAGGGCCAACTTGGTGCAGGGCCCAGGGAGTTCACGCAAGCGAAGGGGTGCACATTATTATATCAGTGCCCAGCCTGGATCCCTTCAGCTGTTGTTGAAATATAACTCCCAGCCCGGTCTGGAATGAGAATGAAAATAGGCCCTGGCATTTGAAGGTACACAGGGGCCCAATCAGCCCACACAGAGGCCAAAGCAGCTCCCACCAGCCCACTAAATACGTATTTTCTATGGCACCTTATAGCAGTCCCTCTGGCATTTGCCAGAACCTACAGATTGCCAGTCCAGGTCTGCTCCCAGCATCTATCAGGAAATGTGCTTCAACAGGACATGCAAATTCTGTTCTGTCCTTGACTCTACCACAGTGCAAGACAGACCTAACAGCAGGGCTGTATTTATATATAAGAACCCGAGGGCCTGTGCATAGGACAGCTGTCCATGGCCACACCTCCTAATTACCATGTTCAATTTACAAATTAAGTTAGACACAGTGTTTCTTTTCTTTTCTGGCTGTTCAGTGCAGAGAAAAACGGGACTTTTCAGTTCAAATGAGGGACAGCAGGTTGAGCTGTCAAAAGAGGGACTGTCCCTCTAAAAACGGGAGTTGGGAGGTCTCCGGTGCCTGTATAACTGAAAAAAAATTAAAATTAAAAAAAATTAATTAAATAAATCCCCCTGTATTTAATTGGTAGTTGTCGCCGGATTTAATTGGTAAGTGTCCCACGGCAGAGCTGGAGGGGGGTGAGGGGTACAGGGCCCATTTTCACTATCCCGGAAGTGACATAAAGTAAATGCAGCAGTGACATCACAAGCACAGTGCAGGTGACATCATTCCGTGCATTCGGGGGTGCAGTAAAGGTCTGGTGCCACCCTAATACATCCCTGCCTAACAGAGTATGTGGGCATCCCAGCAAAGGGCAACTTCAGCCACTCTATTATAAAATTACAATTCCCATCACCCTACTGCAAGTAAAATAGTAAAATAAGCATTTTTGGCCTATGCAGCTCACTGTTAACTGCTGGCACCACTATAAAAGTAAACACTCCCAGCTTGTTTCTCACTTTGCCCAAGGGCCGCCATGTTAGCCGCTTCCAAACTTTCCACCTCTCTCCCAGCAGAACTGTAAGTTTCGCTGCACTCGGCTAAATTCTCTGATCTCAGCAGGTGCCTCTGCATTATTTAGCAGCCATTTTCTGCTGCCGCCCCCAAATATGCTAATACTCGTCCGAGGAGGCCCAGGTAGAGCACCAGCCGGAGACTTCATGACAGCTTAATAAATGACTAGCATTTATTTTTGTTAGTTTATATAACAACTTAAAGGGACATTAATCTCACCAATTACAGAGTCTGAAAACAAAGACTTGTCCTGCTTAGTGCGCATAATGAGAGAAAATGTCATTCTCAGCAACTTTGCAATATACATTCATTAAACATGTTCAATGGTTTTAAAGTTATGAGTAGATGTCATTGAAAGTAGTATCACTCCGGCTCTTTACAGTCTCCGCACTGCTGTTTCCAACTCCCGACACAAAGTGGCAAAAGTCAGCTGGTTAAAGGGGTGGTTCACCTTTATGTTAACTTTTATTGTGTTATCGACCGCCAATTTTTTTTTATTTATTTGCATTTTAATACTCTTTCCGGTTTTAAAAAGGGGTCACTGACCCCATCTTGAAATCAAATGCTCTGTAAAGCTACACATATGTTGTTATTGCTACTTTTTATTACTCATCTTTCTATTCAGGCCTCTCCTATTCATATTCCTGTATCTTATAGAAACCAATGTATGGTTGCTAGGGTGATTTGGACTCTAGCTACCAGAATACAGAAATTGCGAACGGGAGAAATGTTGAATAAAAGCAAAATACAGTAACTCAAAAAGCACAAATAATAATGAAAACCAATTGCAAATTGTCTCAGAATATCACTCTCTACATCATACTAAAAGTTAATTTAAAGGTGAACAACCTGTTTAAGGTTTACATCCCCTTTCTGTCCTTGCCCACAGACTAAACTGCTGAAGAGGAAAAGCTTTATTCTGATTTGTACAGATTTCTTATAAATCACTGAGTGCCTTTACATCCCCTCGCATTCTCCTGACCCCCCCCCCCCCCCATTTGTAAGCCTTTGGGCTCAGTAACACAAATGTTTATAGACGGTGAGCAAATATATGATATTTTCCTTTCGGCGGAATGGTTCCTGAGGCACAGCTGTGTGCAGCAATAGCAGCCCATGTAATCTGTCATTCCAGAAAAAGGAACACAATTACATAATGTAATGAATATGTCAGCAGAGCACCTGTCTCGCTAGTCCCTATTTACTCTGTGCTGCCCCTATAAGTCCTGATGAAGGCTCCTTTTCAGCAAGGAATCTGTTCTGTACGTATGTGATTTGCCTCACAGGTCAGTTTGTTTAACCAGGGGATGTTTGTGCTACATACACACAGACAGGGATTTATAAGGCAGAGGCCAAACACTATGAACTATAGATAAACACTTGGAATGTGACAGTAAAGACTTTATTTAAATGGCTTGTTCACCTTTGAATGAACTTTTAGTATGATGTAGAGAGGGATATTCTGAGACAATTTGCAATTGGTTTTCATTTTTTATTATTTGTGTTTTTTGAGTTATTTAGCTTTTTATCCAGCAGCTTTCCAGTTAGCAATTTCAGCAGTCTGGTAGCTAGGGTTCAAATGACCCTAGCAACCATGCACTGATTTGAATAAGAGACTGGAATATGAATAGGAGAGGCCTGAATAGAAAGATGAGTAATAAAAAGTAGCAATAACAATACATTTGTAGACTTACAGAGCGTGTGTAGTTAGATGGCGCAGTGACCCCCATTTGGAAGCTGGAAAGAGACAGAAGAAGGAGACAAATAATGCAAAAACTAGAAAAAAAGAAAAAAACGAAGACTAGTTCCAAAGTTGCTTAAAATTAGCCATTTTATTTAACATTAATTTTAACATTTAGCTCCGAATTATGGAAAGGCTGCCCTCCATGGACTCCATTTTATCCGAATAATCTAAATGTTTAAAACTGATTTCCTTTTTCTCTGTAATAATAAAACAGTACCTTGTACTTGATCCCAACTGAGATATAATCAAAGTTTCACCTTTGGTCGCTGCATTTCCCACATGCTCTAAAGAAATCCTCTGCCCGGGGATATGAGTAAAGGTGCAGCACCATATTTGTGAGGTTTAAAGGAAGTGAAGTGTTTATTTACTTTTATAAATTGCACTGCTGTATTGTACAGTACTTTACAGAGAGCGTTTAAAGGGTTGGTTCACATTTAACTTAACTTTTAATATGTTATAGAATGGCTAATTATAAGCAACTTTTCAATCCCATACCTGTACAACTAGGTGGGTTATACATTCAGTAGTACCGTGTGCTCTGCACTGGTAAAACTGTGTGTTTGATTCAGAAATTCTATTATAGTTTATATAAACAAGCTGCTGTGTAGCCATGGGGGCAGCCATTCAAGCAAAGGATACAGAGTAGATAACAGATAAGTACTACTATAGTTCATATAAACAAGCTGCTGTGTAGCCATGGGGGCAGCCATTCAAGCAAAGGATACACAGTAGATAACAGATAAGTACTACTATAGTTTATATAAACAAGCTGCTGTGTAGTCATGGGGGCAGCCATTCAAGCACAGGATACACAGTAGATAACAGATAAGTACTACTATAGTTTATATAAACAAGCTGCTGTGTAGTCATGGGGGCAGCCATTCAAGCACAGGATACACAGTAGATAACAGATAAGTACTACTATAGTTTATATAAACAAGCTGCTGTGTAGTCATGGGGGCAGCCATTCAAGCACAGGATACACAGTAGATAACAGATAAGTACTACTATAGTTTATATAAACAAGCTGCTGTGTAGCCATGGGGGCAGCCATTCAAGCACAGGATACACAGTAGATAACAGATAAGTACTACTATAGTTTATATAAACAAGCTGCCGTGTAGCCATGGGGGCAGCCATTCAAGCACAGGATACACAGTAGATAACAGATAAGTACTACTATAGTTTATATAAACAAGCTGCTGTGTAGCCATGGGGCAGCCATTCAAGCACAGGATACACAGTAGATAACAGATAAGTACTACTATAGTTTATGTAAACAGGCTGCTGTGTAGCCATGGGGGCAGCCATTCAAGCACAGGATACACAGTAGATAACAGATAAGTACTACTATAGTTTATATAAACAAGCTGCCGTGTAGCCATGGGGGCAGCCATTCAAGCACAGGATACACAGTAGATAACAGATAAGTACTACTATAGTTTATGTAAACAAGCTGCTGTGTAGCTGCTGTGTAGCCATGGGGGCAGCCATTCAAAGCTGGAAAAGGAGAAAGGCTCAGATAACAGATAAGTTCTGTGGAATACAATTGAATTCATCTGTTATCGACTATGCAACCGGTGCCTTTTCTTCTATTCCAGCTTGTTTATATAAACTATAACAGTGTTTCTGAAGCAGTGCAGGGCAACAGTGCATCATATTGTTTATTTTAAGGCTATTTTCATTTTTTTTGGTGTTACAGTTCCTTTAGTTCTACTAGAAAATCATATAAACATTAAATAAACCCACTAGGCTGGTTTTGCTTCCAATAAGGATTAATTATATCTTAGTTGGGATCAAGTAAAAGGTACTGTTAAATTATTACAGAGAAAAAGGGAATCATTTTTAAAAAAAACTAGATTAATTGGATAAAATGGAGCCTAGGGAGACGGCCTTTCTGTAATTCAGAGCTTTCCGGATAACGGATCCCATACACATAACGAGATGAGTTATACATTCAGTAATACCATGTGGCACAGTCAGTTAGAATGGCACATATCTGGGGACAGAAAATCTCTGTGTGACATTTATCATTTAATATCACTAATTCTTTATCAGTGTTGTGATAGGAAATCCTTTTTTATCTGATATGGGGCAGTTCTATTACAAATTCCTCAGGGCAGTGGGGCCCATTAATGAGCTCTTTGCCCAGGACTCAAGTAAATCATCCCTCCAAAGCTAATTCCTTCAGTCTTGATTAAAATTCATTGGCTGGGTCTCACTTTGACATGTTGCATTGTGCATAACAAGGTTCTCAGCCAACTCATGTATTTATAAATGTCACTCCTGTGATGCTTGTTTCCTCTGTGTCCTGATCATTCCGGTATTCACGTCACCTGTTATTAGGGATGTACCAAATCCAGGATTCGGTTTGGGATGCTTCCAAAATTCTGCCTTTTTTCAGCTGGGTTCGGCCAAATGCAAGTGCCTGGCCGAACCGAAGCCGAATCCAAATAATCACGTGATTTTTCATACACAAACAGGGAAGTCAAAAATGTTTTACTCTTTTCTACTCACTTTCTCCTTGATTTCCCCGATTTACTTATGCAAATTAGGGTTGCCACCTGCAGGGCCGGATTTACATCATTAGGTCGGGAGCACTGGTGATTGGCGCATGGGAAGTTTAAAAAAGGATTGTATCTCAATGCGAGTGTGGTTGGGATTCATGCCGCCCCCTAAAATTCTGGCGCCCTGGGCTCGGGCCTTGGTGGCCTTTCCACAAATCTGGGCCAGGCCAACTGTATGGATTTTGCCCTGTTTTTGGAAGGGCTGCCCGGGTGTCTTGTCTGGATATCCAAATTAGGAAATCCGCACAGGACATTGCAGTGAATGACATGGTGATCAGCCAATCGCTGATCGCCACATCATCAGTCCCGCCCCTGACATCACCTTCCCCCCAACGTCAGCGGTCCACCCCATGGTCACTGGCCCTTCCCTTGCCTCTTTTCAACAAAAATAAAAGGTGACAACCCTACGGCCGAACCTTAAAATAGTGGACGGTGAATCCCTACCTGTTATTGACTATTCTTCAAGAGCAGAATTATATACAGTTTATATAACAAGATACCCTGGAGTGTCAGCGAGGAGTTAAACAGCAAAAATAATGTCTGTACAAAACAGAAGCCTTTGTGAAAGCCTAGAGATGCCAAATCTAGTGGGTTGCTGACAGGTCCAGTTGAAATACAAGCATGTATCTGTGATTCAGTGTGCAATTAATGCAAATGAAAACAAAGTACCTGAGCATTTCCATTAATGCTGCTTTAGTGCGGCACCAATTTTTAAGGGAAGAAGATTAATCATCCAATCTCACTTGCTGACATGCGTAAACAACATCTATTCATTAGGGAAAAAAAGGAAAAACATTTCTTTATATTAAGTGATTGATTTTGATAAAAAAATCCCTCCCAGTTTGCTCCCATTTTGGCAGAGAGTAGCCGGGCGCACGTAATAGAAGGGGTCATTTTGGGCACACGTCGGGCACATCCTAAATATGCTGATTCTCCTATCTGGAATGAATGTTATATACTGATGTACAAACAGGAAAAGTTACTGATTGCTTAAATCATTAACATTTACATATATAGCACTGACATATTCCATACCTCCAAACTGTCCCGTTTTTCATGGGACAGTCCCAATTTTTACAGTTCAGCCCGCAGTCTCAAATTGTCATTGAAATGTCCCGACTTTCTCTTTGATCTCCTGCACTGAACAGCCAGAAAAAGATACAAAGTTTATAAAACTTAATTGGCTTTTGGCAGAGAGCCCAGAATATATGGCAGGTACACTTAGATACTTTTGTAACAATTTAAGATAAGCAAAGAAACAATTGTAACAATTTAAGATAAGCACGTCTCTTGGGAAAACTGTGACTTACAGCTTAAATGGCAATTCACCTTCATTAGCAAAACTGTAATAACGCATAAAAACCACAGACATATGTTCAGACTTTCATAACCTGCCAAATTTTGTAAAATGAACATGCTAATTAGGGGGTGTGGCCACAAAATGACCATGTTAAAAAAATTTCACTAATTCCACTCTTTCGATTTCCAAAATGTGGGAGTTATGATATTCTGCTTTGTGATTAGAAAGCCAAGCAAGGCAGAAGAAAAAACTCCACGCCAGTATTTAATGCATATATTAATTCAACTAAAGCTTAAAGGGGTTGTTCACCTTTGAGTTAACTTTTAGTATGCTGTAGAGACTGAACCTGGTTTTCAGGATTTATCATTTGTGGTTTTTGAGTTATTTAGCTTTTTATTCCACAGCTCTCTAGTCTGCAGTTTCAGCATGCTGGTTGCTAGGATCCAAATTCCCCTAGCAACCATGCATTGATTTGAATACGAGGCTGGAATATGAATAGGAGAGGGTCTGAATAGAAAGACGAGTAATAAACAGTAGCAATAACAATACATTTGTAGCCTTACAGACCATTTGTTTTTTTAGATGGGGTCAGTGACCCCTATTCGAAATCTGGAAAGTGTCCGATGAAGAAGACAAATAATTGAAAAGCTATAAAAAAATAAAGAATGACGATCAATTGAAAAGTTACTTAGAATTTGCCATTCTATAACATACTAAAGTTAACTTAGGGCTCTTACTGATGAGCGGTTGTAGCTGTGCTCCCCTGCGTTCCACCGCAGGGGAGCGCAGGAATAGACGCATTACATTTTTTCCAATGGGGCTGTACTCACACAGGCGCGTGTAAGCGCTGAATGCAGGTTGAGACACAACATGCTGCACTTTTCCTGCGTTCAGCGCCTACACGCGCCTGTTTGAGTACAGCCCCATTGGAAAAAATGTAATGCGTCTATTCCTGCGCTCCCCTGCAGCTAGGGGAGCGCAGCTACAACCGCTCGTCAGTAAGAGCCCTTAAAGGCAAACCACCCCTTTAATTAACAGGCTAGGGATGCTGTAACTTGTGTTTTGGGCTTCTGTACCAGATCAAAACCACCAAAGTCCATTAAGATATCCCTAGTATCTCCCCGTCTTCTTTTCTGCTGATTCACAGCACATTCTCTGGGCTGCTGTCATTTATCTGAGCTAAGGGTCTGGCACAAAAGACGTTATATAAAATATTACAAGGTTGATTACTAGTTAATTTAGATTTAAATTACATGGCAGAATAAAAACCAATGCATTCTACATCAGAATTTAATAATCAACCCTTTGTATAAGAGTTGTAACCTCACTTTCTGCTCATGCTTTGATGATTTCCCATAACCTCTAGCATTCGCTTCTCAACAGCAGCCCAGAACACACTGAGCATGTGCAGTGCCACTGACTCAGGAACAAATGGCCTAGCAAGATCCAAGATGGGGAGTTACTGTGGACAGTTTGGAAGGCCTTGATCATTACTGCTATAGGGCTGCTGAACCTCTGGGCTGGTGCAGTAAGTTGAGTGTAGGAAATACAGCATTTATAGCCATAGTCTTTATTTAGGTTTAAGTTCACCTTTAAAATGTTTTGCTTCCAAAATGTGACTTCCACAACCACATATAGATTGGTGTCACAATAGGTGTAACAGGACATACTTATTCAGAGGACATGAAGTGTCACACGCTTGCATATTATTCATGTATTACTTTGAAGTTCTTAGTAATCAGTTTGTGCTCTGAAGGGTCTAGGAAACTTTTCATCTGTGAGGTTGAGATTGGTTCAGCTCAGCAGTCGCCTAAAATAGGCAGAAACTCGAAAACACATCAAAAAAGGCAAACATCTCTTTCATATTTTAAATGTGAAATATTCTACTAAATAGAACACATTAGGGGGCTATGGGATGGGGCATGTGCGTGTTTAAACCGAAATTGCCGGCCACTAACAAGTAACAGTTTCATAAGAACATTAAACACCTTGAGGCTTATTTGTTATGGGGATATGAGAGAGGAACTGTATAGCGGTGCTTTCTTAAAGGGACACAGCATTTAATATTTTTATATTACACTTTCTACACAAGCTTTTATCATGGCAAGACAAGCAAGAGGTGTGGTCAGGGCATAACAGGCTATTGTCATGCCATATATTGTGCACTCTGACCATTCCTAGGGAGTGGGCTGGAACTAGGGGTAGACAAAAGAGCCTATAGGGCAATGATGGGGGGTGCCAGGCACATTTTCTTTTGTGTACCCCTGGTCCGGACCCTTGCCCTTGAGGGGCTGAGGTGGCCAACCGGGTCACCTAGGGCTGCCACATTTCTAGAAGTTATTTACCGGCCAGTGGGGGTGACGCCAAAGGGGCAGTCTGTTACATCAAAGAGGCAGATGATGATGAATGGGGCGGAGCTATGACCATACCTCCCAACTGTCCCTTTTTCAGAGGGACAGTCCCTCTTTTGACAGCTCAACCTGCAGTCCCTCATTTGTACTGGAAAGTCCCTCTTTTCTCTGCACTGAACAGCCAGAAAAAGAAACAAAGTTTCTCACTTAATTGACTTTTAGCAGAGAACCCAGAACAGCTAACAGGTGCAAATAAGATACTTTGTAACAATTTTGAGACACAAAAACACAGTTTAGATAAGGAGAAATATTTTCAAACTTTCATAACCTGCCAAATTTTGTAAAACAAACATGGTAAGGGGGTGTGGCCACAGAAAGGGTGTAGTCAAAAAATTTGCTGCGCTATGTGCGGAAAAAACATTTTTGTCCCTCTTTTTACTTCCAAAATGTTGGGAGGTATGTCATGACATCTCAAATAGCTGGAGGAGGATTCTGGATGGATTGGGGTTGGGCCATTGGGGTTGGGACTTGACAGTTATTTTACTGGTTAGGCCGGTAAAATACAGGCTGTGTGACCTGGTTCTGGACAGAACATCTGTTTTTTCAACGAGTAATTGGTATTTCAACTGTTATCTATTGTCTTTATTTTGTGTTAAACAAGAAAATTAAAGTGCTTTAAAATTCTAACATGCTGTAGCCCTTCCTGGTTCTGCAAAGTCTCTGTATGTGCACCAAAGATGTATAAGGGCCCAGTGACAAATCTCCTCTTCTTCGGGGCGACTGATGTCCCCGAACTGCCTTCCCGCCGGCTAGAATGAATATCGTTGATGGCAATTGGAGCGTTTTGTTTTCCGAAATCATCCGAATTTTCCTTGTGAGGAAACTTCGGGCGACTTCTGAAAACTAAACGCTCCGAGTGCCACCCAGCCGGCGATTTTAATTCTAGCTGGCGGGAAGGCAGTTCAGGGAGATTAGTCGCCCTGAAGAAGAGGAGATTTGTCGCCGGGCGACTAATCTCCCCGAATCTGACCGTGCGTCTCTGCCCTAAAGGTCTATACCAATCATTTAGGGTGGTGGCAGACAGGGAGATTAATCGCCCAGCAACATATCCCCTCTACTGAGGGTGACTAATCTCCCTGTACTGCCTTCCTGCCTGCAAGATTAGAAATCGCTGGCGGGATAATTTTGGATTTTCTCGTGAGGTAACTTCAGGCGAAGTTATCCCACCAGCGATGCGTATTCATGCCGGCAGGAAGGCAGTTCGGGGAGATTAGTTGGCCGAAGTAGAGGAGATTTGTCGCTGGGCGATTAATCTTCCCGTCTGCCAATAACCTTAATCCCCAATATAAATAATGTAATCTCCTCCCTTAAAGTACAATTTCATAACTTTAGTTAAAAATGTAGCAGGGTTAGTGTCAAATTCCTAAATTTCAGATACTCTGATAAATTGGGAAGCGCACTATGGGGTAACATTCTGCTCCTTTGTCCTGTTTTTAACTTCCATAAAAGAGATTTTGAGATTTTAATAAGCTTTGAGCCTGCCTCACAGCAAGAGGCCGTGGTGCAAATCTTACATCTTTTGTGAGTTTGGATCTTAGCCGTGCCCCGTCCTTGTTGCAGAGGGTGCGCGTTTTTACCTTATCAAAAATGGGTCATGTTTTTGGAGACAGGATTGTAGCTCTTCACATTGATGGCTCTATGTGTTATAAGCCAAGAAATTTCTGTGATTTCAAGGAACTTTTATCTACTTTTTGCGAGGCTTTATCTGCATGTCAGCTCTCAGCGGTAGCACATAGTGTTACCTGCACTACTTGCAGATTCTGTTGCAAAGAAGAATGTAGCAGTGAATGCCGAGGGCACAATAAAATGCCTGTGTCTTTGCTTCTTCTGCTAAAAGGCTGTTGTGTTTGAAGTATTAGATCAGGTTTTATCTGACCCACAGCAGAACTTCAGCTGCGTAGAAAAAATTGAAACAACCTTATGCAGGCTTATCAGCTACAATATCCATAAAGGCAAAATATTTATAGTCTGGAGTGGTGATACATTGCCCTGTAAACCTATACTTTAGTTTTTCTTATTGTATGTATCTAGTAGAAATACAGGTATAAGGGTAAGGACACACTGGACGATTTGTCGCCTACATTTTTAAAAAGCAAATCGCGGCGACATATCGCTCGTTTTGTCTCTGAACAAAGCCAAATGAAAGACGCCAGCTCCTGTGCCCACAGCGCGTTTGTGAATCGCCTGTAGCTCCAAAACGCACCGAGACCCGAGCGATTTATCAGAAATAGCATGTACTTAGAAAAGCACTGAAATCTCCTAGACACGCACACACATACAGATAAGTAGCAGCAATTGTATTCAAATTACAATGCGAACGCAATGACGCAAGAACGCAAAGACGCCAGGTTACAGCGGGAAGCACAAACCGTTTCCGGTTTGGGTGGAGCACGTACCGCACAGAGTAATGGGATACAAATCGCTCTGTGCCAATAGTCGCTGTGAATCGTCTGTTCAAAAAAGACGATCGTCTTGTCGCCGCGATTTACTTTTTTAAAACGTTGGCGACAAATCGTCCAGTGTGTCCTTACCCTTAAAGGCCAGTAACACCTGGGGAAACACATTTGCTATAAAATACATCATTTTATGTTTGGGTTTATATTCCCTTTAACTTAGTAAGGCTGCTGTTTCTTACTTTGGAGAGTGGAACATTTTTTCCCATGTTCATTTCCTCAGGATCATTCTGCATTTTGGTGTGTCAGTATCAGTGAAATCAATCAGCAGCAGGCTTTCATTTTTTCTTCCTATTTTATGCATATTTTCCTGCCTGCTAGTGAGGCATTTTGCACCAAAGAAAACTGAACATGTTAAAGCAAACATTTCAGTAGTTACTTGAATTGACACGTCACCCTTTTTTGCTTAATATGCTCTGAAGTCAGTTTTTGGCAGCATGGCCGGGCAGACTGGGGCTAGAACATTTCCCGAATATTGGATTGAAAAAAAAAATATATTATATATATATATATATATATATATATATGTATATATCACGCATTGAGGCCTATATAGCAAAGGGTGAAGATAAAATCGGAGTTTGTCAAAATATAACATTCATGCCTCTGTTCATTTGTATAGGCTTTTTAGGGGTGTTTTTATCAAAGGGTAAGCTCTTACGTTAACACCTTGATAAATACGCTCCGTTGAATTTAAGTTTGGCGTTCAAGTTTGGAGTGTTTTTGTCATCTGCATGTGATTTTATATTCGACCCTTTTTCTCGCCCAGTCACCAGCAGTAACAGCCCAGTCTCCCACTCCCTGCAATTTGCACTCAAATTTATGCTAAACCCCCCACAATTGAAAAGTCCTAATGCACCAGAAACTTGCAATATTGGGCAGAGTCAGGAGGGTGGTTGGGGCATAATGGCCAAATGCAAAACTACCATTTGTGTTGGTGCAGGCAGCAAGCATTGGTTCAGTCTGATCATTGTTGAAGTGGAGCATCCAGGGGCCACCAGGGCTGCCACCTTAGGGGCCCCCACACCAGTCGCTGAACCCCTGCCCCCGTTACGCTCCCTTACCCTAGACATGAGAATCTCCACCTGACATCCCCATGCCTTTTAACTTTTGCGGCTGCAATAAGACAAGTGAGGCGAGCACCAATAATTCCCAGTGGAGATGGGCATGAGTCAGCGATAGGGTTGAACCTGTCTAGTTATGGTCTGGACAGCCCTCCCAAAATCGTGCTGTTCGGGTCTAAACTCCCTGCTAGTTTTTCCAAATTTCCATCTTTAGTAAATTGACACAGCGATTGGCCAACTGCCATGTCATAACCCCACACCCGACATCATCAGACATGCCTGTCTTCACCCGTCCCTCGTCTGGGTTTCCTACAGTTGGAAGGTGGCAACCATAGACGGCAGGGTCTACAAGGAACGTGGCCCACTGCATTTTTCCCAGTGCCCCGCCTGTCCAGTTCGACCCTGAATCTGATTAGCTGCTAGAAGTGATGGGCAAATTTATTCGGCAGGCATGGATTTTCGGCGCATTTCCTCATTTCGCCACCTGTTCATTGTTTCACAAAACTGCTTTAAAAATTC
Source organism: Xenopus petersii (assembly GCA_038501925.1). Classification (NCBI taxonomy): domain Eukaryota; kingdom Metazoa; phylum Chordata; class Amphibia; order Anura; family Pipidae; genus Xenopus; species Xenopus petersii. The sequence continues at coordinate 15,158,128 of CM076682.1, forward strand.
ACCTGTGAAAAAATTCCCTGCAACAAAAAAGTTGCACGTGTAAAAATTGTAAAAATAATTTTGACGCCAGTTGAATTTCATGCATTTGGACAAAAAAGTCACGCATGTAAAAATTTCCTGCACGTAAAAATTGTCGATCATCGTAATATTTTTGTCTCCTTTTGACTTCAATGTGTTTCACAAGTTCTTTTGGAGTTTCGCGAATTTTTCAGAGAAACGGAAATGATTCACCGATCATTGGCTGCTAGCCACAGGTACCAATAAAATTCAGTTTGCCTTATTTCAAACTTACTGTCACCTAAAAGAATTGTCTTATAATATGTGAATCATTGCGACTTTTCCATTCAGCCAAAATGTAGGTGTCTGTTGCTGTAGATAACTATCCGTCAACTCTCTCAGTAGCCCCACTCCGCAGTACAGATTATTTAGAAGGAGCCCATGTATCACAATGAGAGCATTTGCAAGGCAGGAACTGCAGGAATTTTGCTGATTTCTGGTAATACACTGAAATCCATCCTGTCTGGCCTCTCTGTCCCGCTGGCTTCTTGTGTCTTACAGTTTATACATTTTGCATTTGTCTGCAGGGGTCTCGGCAGAAAGATATGACTGGTGTGCGCGTTCCAGCCAAGCCGTGTGGCGTGCGATGCCGGGAATTAATGATGGCCTTGTTTGTGATGTACAGTTGGAATAGCAGTGCAGGGGCACAAGGGATCTTATAACCAGTTACTGGTGCTTAAACTTTTTATCTCTGCGGCAGATGCCACTTGTATCCATTCTGTTTATGTTTATTTCTGTTCCATTTGTGCTGATGGAAGGTACAGCTTAAAGGGGCTGTTGGCTCGGCATAACATAGCTCTGGTGTACTTAATTGGATGGTTCACCTTTAAGTTAACTTTTTATATGTTATAGAATGGTCAGTTGTAGGGGCGATCCTGGGGCTGCTGCCACCTGAGGTAGCAGCTCCAATGCTGCCCGACCCTCTCTGCACTTAAAGGAGAAGGAAAGGCATAGTACACTTGGGGTACCAAATGTTAGGCACCCCCAAGTGATTGTACTGACTTACCTGAAACCCCGGGCTGGTGCTCCTATCAGCAAGAAAACTGCACCGGCTCGGGGTTATACCACTGAGCACCTCGGAGCCATCCACTTCCATCTTCTTTTGTCTTTGAATTTCCTGTGGGCAAACACATGCGCAGTTTAACGAAATAGCCGACAATTTCGTTAAAGTTCGGCTTTTCATTACTGCACATGCGCATGTACATGAAGAGGGAGGAAGATAGAAGAAGATCGCTCTTTGGTGCTCACTGGTATAACCCCGGGCCGGTGCAGTTTTTTGCTGATAGGAGCACCAGCCCGGGGTTTCAGGTAAGTTAGTACAATCACTTGGGGTTGCCTAACACTTGGCACCCCCAAGTGTACGATGCCTTTCCTTCTCCTTTAAAACATCAGCGTTGAAGCGGGTCAAAAGGGGCTGTGTTGCTAGTGCAGTGAGTGCAATATGGCTTTCTGCACTAGTGGAGCCGAGTTTCCCATAAATCTGTCTCTTAAAGTGACAAGAGGCAGCCTTTTGCCGCCCCTCTCAATAGTTTAAATTTATATTTACAAATAACTCAATTGTATGTAGGAAAATTATGTTACATTGACTGTAGATGCATATAACAGTGTTTTTATTAGCAATAGAAAATGAACAGACTATGTAAAAAAAAATCTACCCAGTTCATCCATCCTTAATTGTAAAGAACAAAGTAATGGCAGAATAAGAAAGGCAAGGTCACCAGGGTAAAAAGATCTGTTATTTTGGTTGTGTTTCCCAAATGCAGTTTTGTGTGTGTTGTAATGGATTTATGTAATAGGACCACAGACATATTTAAGCACCTACAAGGTAAGGGCCAGCTGGGCGGGCACACTCGGGCGCAGCTGCTGAAGTACACACCACCCACGCACACTCCCTCCATCCATGAAACTGCTCGCACCCACGTATTACACCGCACAGTTTAATGGGTTTGGACCCTGGAGCTAATTTTAATTAAAACTTTCCTGAAATCTCAGAGCTAAGCTTCATTTTTCATTTCTGTAGCAAATAAAACATTTATGAGGACACCTTTATTCGGCACCAATAAAAGGTACTGGGTGACTCAATGTTTTCTATCAATAATATTAATAAAGTCTAGTACCACTGTATGTGTGCTACGGACAAAAGTCTCATGGAGTATAATTCATAGAACCATTATCAGTGACTTGTTATCTTGTCTGTGAAGACATGTGAGGAATTAATAAAGCATTATTGCACCACAGTAGGCAAATATTTAAAGTTCTTACCGTATATACCCATGTATAAGCCGACCCGTGTATAAGCCGAGGTACCTAATTTTACCTACAAAAACTGGGAAAACTTATTGACTCGCGTATAAGCCTAGACACAACTACAGCCCTGTCTCCCAGCAGCGCACATTCTGCCAAAGCGACCCCCCCAGTGATCAACCGGACTTCTTTGCAAAGCTGATGGTGACAGAGAATTGCCAAACGGATTACTGTGTGCATTGTCCCACTGTCCCACTACCATGTGCAGAGGGTGCTGTTTGATATTGCCATCACTGTTAATCTTTCATATAACCAACAGAGGGCGCTGTGTGATATTGCAGTCCCGGTTATTCTTTTATACAACCAACAGATGGCGCTTTGTGATATTGCAGTCGCTGTTATTCTTTCATTCAACCAACAGATGGCGCTGTGTGATATTGCAGTCTCTGTTATTCTTTCATACAACCAACAGATGGCGCTGTGTGATATTGCAGTCTGTTATTCTTTCATACAACCAACAGATGGCGCTGTGTGATATTGCAGTCCCTGTTATTCTTTCATACAACCAACAGATGGCGCTGTGTGATATTGCAGTCACTGTTAATCTTTCATATAACCAACAGAGGGCGCACTGTTATTCTTTCATATAACCAACAGAGGGCATTGTGGGATATTGCAGTCTCTCCCCAAGTGAACTGTTGGTATAGGAATGATTAAAAGTGACTGCAATCTCAGCTACTCGGGTAACCGCTGACCCGCGTATAAGCCGAGGTAGATTTTTTCAGCACATTTTGGATGCTGAAAAACTCGGCTTATACGCGGGTATATACGGTATGTAGTATATGCTATGGTTATGGTACCCAAAGTGTTAAATCCTTTTTAAAATTATTTGATTAAAATGGAGTCTATGGGAGAAGGCCTTCCCATAATTCGGAGCTTTTTGAATAACGGGTTTCCAGAAAACAGATCCCATACCTGTTTATATATGTATGAAACATGTGAAGAGGGTGGAAATGGATACAGAAAGTGCCACACAAATGGGCAAAAAGGTAGGTGCACCTGGGCAGGTATTATCATGTACCAGAAAGATAGGAAAGAAAGCAGAGGGATTTTGTTAGTGTGCATCAGATATGACACTTTAACATGCAGAAATACAATGAGTCTCCTGAAAAACGTTTTTTTCCTTTGTGTAATCATGGCATATTTGTTTTTCTCCCCTGGCTTTGTAATTTCATGCCAGTTTTCTTTCTTGCATAACTGGTTGGCTGCAAGAAGAATATGCCTTTTGTCTTGCTTCACATTCACTGTGTGCCAAACGGGGCCATATCTCCTGTCTCTGTGACCTGCTATTGAAGCTCGGATAATCACGGAAAGTTTACTTTTCAGGCTTGAGGAATCCTGCCTTGTCGTGTCTCTTCTGTGCCAACAGGTTTTTGTGCGGTTGTTTTATCCACGACAGAGGCATGTCCTCTCCTTTAGCACACTCCAGTGGCCACGGGGTTCGAGCAGTAACAGCCTGATGAAAATTCTATGGAGAGTTTGGTGTAGGGGCTCCAGTGTGATAAGAAAATAAACTTTATTATATTGTGTTCCTAAACCAAAAAGTTTGCCACCCCTCCCAGAAAGCATGAGCAAAAATGACACAGAAACCAGTGTACCATTAATATGGTTAGAGATCAATACAGTTATTGGACCTGTTATTCAAAATGCTCAGGACCTGGGGTTTTCCGCATAAGGGGGTCTTTCTGTAATTTGGTTCTTTGTACTTTAGATCAACATGAATTAAACCCAATAGGATTGTTTTGCCTTCAATAATGATTAATTATATCTTAGTTGGGATCAAGCACAAGGTACTGTTTTATCATTACAAAGAAAAGGGAAATCATTTTTTTTTTTTAAAAAATGAATTATTTAATGAAAATGGAGTCCATGGGAGATGGCCTTCCTCTAATCTGGAGATTTCTGGATAACAGGTTCCCATACCCGTATAATACATAGCCAACAACATTGCTTGTCCTTGCGGTTTATATACGCGACCAGGGTTGGACAGGCGGGGTAAACTAGAGTTACAGGCGGGGCAGCAGCGCCGGTGGGCCCCCTCCGGGCCCACAACTCTAGTTTACCCCGCCTTCCCCCGGTCACTTCACGCCGCACTTACACCTATTGTGTTTTTTCCGTGATTGCTAGGACCGGCAGGAGGTCAGTGGCAGGAAGATGACTTGTGCAGGTGGTGGGACTGGGCTGCCGGGGTCCACAAGAGCCGGGGCCCACTAGTTTTTTTTCCTGATATCCAGCTGGCCCAGTCCAACCCTGTAAGCGACCATTATATTATACAATATAACGATATGGCAACCGCTTCAATGGGCATGTATAATAAAAATGTAACACCTATTTGGGCCACTCGGGGTTAATTCACCAGCTAGAACACTAGAGCATGGGTTACACATGACTTACACCCGGGGCAGGGCCTTCGCTAAGTGGAAGTGTTCCCTCTATGGTGTAGTGCGCACAAAAACAACTTGGGTGCCAGGAGGTTCTTAACAATCAGGAACGGTTTATTATGCCAAAAAGGGCAAATAACTACAGGTTTAATACTCACGCAGGAGCTTGAGGAAAACAGCATATTGAGAGTTCACACAGATCACAGGCAGGCTCACACAGAGAGTACACAGGCAATTGCAGTACAACCTTTCCCTCCTGGAAGTTGTCAGGAAAGCAGCTTCTACCCTACAGTCCCTCTTCACTGAGGTCCCTGACTGGAGGCAACACACAGAGGGGCAAATTCACTAAGTTGCGAACTTCGCCAGGCGTAGTTTCGCCAGCGCTCCGCAAATTCACTAAATCCGAAGTTGCGCACAGGGGTAGCGTAAGGTTGCGAAGTTGCGCTAGCGTTGATTCGCTGTGTAAAGCGAAGTTACGCTAGCGAAGGCTAGTTTGCATACGGCGCGAAATTCAAATTTCAATGGAGGAACACATATTAGCACTATAAATGCCTAGAAAACATTCAAATCAGCAAATAAATATTTTATTTTGCCCTACACATGTGCCCACTGTCTAGGTAAGTTGCCATGAGTCAGGAAATGTAAGGGGGAAGGAGGGGAGCCCCAAAAATATTTTCGATCTTTTTCAGCCTATCACCCATCATGTAGAAAACACGCCAGCGTTTTTTGGGACTTAGAAAAAAATTTGACTTTTTTTGAAACAATCCCTATCTACTCTATTGCGCTTCGCCAGGTCTGAGGTGGCGAAGGAAGTCTAGCGTAAAAGGTAGCGTTCAGTACACTGCGCAAGTTAGTGAATTTGCGTAGTTACGTCGCTAGCGAAAATTCGCCTGGCGTAAGGGTGCGAAGTAACACTAGCGAAACTACGCCAGCGTTCGTTAGTGAATTTGCGCAGTAACGAAAAAGAACCTCTGGGAAGCTCCTCCCTTACTGCAAATCCTTGTTGGAGCTTCAGCTGCGCTTTCTCTCTATCCTATCTGCCTTTCTCTCCTAGAGAGACTATGACAAGTCTGCCCTAGTATATCTGTTCCTCATTCACGGGGGTTACCTGGTCCCCGACTTGGACACATGACTTCTTCTGGGCCTATTGCACTCAGTCCCCCTGAGCACATCCAGCTGGAATCACATCCAGAGGCATAAGAGGAAGAGGGCACTCCCTGCACACACTATATAGGAGTGAGTCAGAGCAGTGTCATCAAATCTCTCAGCCTATCACTGTAAAGGTTATTTTGTAACAGGGATTCTACCCAATAACCCAAGGAAATGGTGAAAAGATTAACTCTATAGGGCCCTACAAAAACCATATAGAATCAACCGCGTGTAAAGACCTGCCCATAGCTGCGGCATAAACCCACATGCCGATATAAATTGTGAAAGGACTGACAAATGTACTTAACGCTGAACACAATATACGTAATATACAATATGATAATATTACAAATAGCAGAAACAGCAAGAAAATACTGGGCTTGTGAGGGGAGAGCTCCTGCTAGTGCTTCAGTATCCTAGAAAAAAAGGCGGGAAACTTCCCAATACATCATATAAGCCTTGCCCTCCTTGGCCCTGTGGATCATTAAGCATTGAGGTCCAGCCGTCACAATCCTTTGGCTTGCCTGGTCCCTCTCCACTATCTGGGGCATTGCCAATAACCTGGACTCTTTTAAATAGTCACCACATTAGTACCAGTGTGGAAGGCCTGTCATGGCTGCCATGTGAAGTAATTTATGTTAATTTTGTACCAGATGAGTAAAGCTATTGCTGGTTGTAGAGAAAAAAGAGCTGATAAGAAATAGGAAACTGTCTGTATTTCATGTTTATGGTGTTTCACTGTGGTGTAAGCACTAGTCATAGCCCTCACCTCACCCACTGCTTTTATTGGAATTTGCTTGTTACGTTACACAACCCACACACACACAGGAAGAGGAAGAGAGGCGAGAGAACATGTAGGTGTGCACGTGACCAGTACTTTAGGAACATGGTAGTAGATTTTGTTTTTTACTATTACTTGCTCAAAGTCAGCATCAATTTGCCTCCACGCCACACAGTATCCGAATCCCCCGTCCTCTCCGTTCATTTGTAATATTGTGCACAATTGAAAATGTCAAGTAATGGGCAATTCACTGCAAAGTTGCATTTGTTATAAAGGTGAGGGGGTGCTTTCTAAACTGCTTTGGCATTGATAGCAGAAAAGACTACAACACCCAGAATGCAGCACTGGTGATTTAAAGTTGCTGAGGGGTATTTCATTACATTCAGGCTTTTTACAGAGCATTTGTTTTCAGATGGGGTCAGTGACCCAAATTTGAAAGCTGGAAATAGTCAGAAAAAGGAGAAAATTTAAAAAACTAGATCCTTCGGCCCGGCCGAACCAAATACCAAACCTATGCAATTTAGGGGCAGGGAAGGAAATCGCGTGACTTTTTGTCAGAAAACAAGGAAGTAAAAAATGTTTTCCTCTTCCCACCCCTAATTTGCATATGCAAATTAGGGTTTGGTTCGGTATTCGGCCAAATCTTTCACAAGGGATTCGGGGGTTCGGCCAAATTCAAAATAGTGGATTCGGTGCATCCCTAATTATTTCAATTTTTTTATTGCTTATCTTTCTGTTCGGGTCCTCTCCTATATATATTCTTGTCTCTTATTCAAACCAGTGCATGGTTGCTGGTGTAATGTGGACCCTAGCAACCATATTGCTGAAACAGTTGATGAACAAAAAAAGCTAAAATAATCAAAATCCACAAATAATAAAAAATGAAAACCAATTGCAGATTGTCTCAAAATGGCATTCTCTACATCCTACGAAAAGTCTGTTTAAAGGTGAACAGCCCCTTTATTTAACAGACCCATTTTTTTTGTCAAAAATGTAGATTTCATATTATTGGCAAGAAAGTTACAGAATGCCAGAAATGTACTATATAGAGTTTGTCTTCCCATAATTCCTGATAACGTATGCCATACCTGTGCTATTCAGTGGGAAGGTTAGGCAATTCTTGGTTTCAGAGCAGCTGCAGACATGGTCAGGCAAAGGTTAATAAACCACACTATGGATGCTCGTTCTGTTGTCCTTATTGTATCATTAATTTTCATGTTCAAATTCTGAAAGTCCATTAGGTTGAGCCACAGGAAAATAGAGAGCAATTACCACATGGAGGCACATCGATGCCCTGATCGGATGACGGCCACTTGCCATGAATCTCACTGCCCTCCTGCACAAGATTTACAAACAGAGACTACATTGGAGTCTACTGCACAAGTCGGGAAATGAGTGTGTGTACATAACTGTGTGGGCGACATGAAGGGGATGATAAAAGCAGTCGTTCTTGTTTGCCTCAGTACGAGTGAAAGCCTGACAACTTTACTGCATTGTGCTAAAAGCTTGATTAAAGCGCAGGCTGCCATATGGAATTTTAGTCAGAAGGGGAATAGAGCAGTATTTTCACGTCTGTCGTCTTACATTTCTGGTATGTACTAGATATAATATGAACTGCTGTGTCTATGAATATGATTTAGCCCCCTCGTTTATATATTATTATATATTATTTGTTTGGGGATTACATTAACTGCATCCTCGCCATTACTTGATCTGAACAAGTGTAACTTTGATATTAGATTTATTTACATAAAATAACTGAGCAATGGCAACCATCACTAGGAGAGGTGCAGTGTAATGTACTGTTGCCCTGCACTGGTAAAACTGGTGTGTCTGCTTCAGAAACACTACTATAGTTTATATAAACAAGGTGCTGTGTAGCCATGGGGGCAGCCATTCAAGCACAGGATACTAGGGATGCACCGAATCCAGGATTCGGTTCGGGATTCGGCCAGGATTCGGCCTTTTTCAGAAGGATTCGGATTCGGCCGAATCCTTCTGCCTGGCCGAACCGAATCCGAATCCTAATTTGCATATGCAAATTAGGGGCGGGGAGGGAAATTGCGTGACCTTTTGTCACAAAACAAGGAAGTAAAAAATGTTTTTCCCTTCCCACCCCTAATTTACATATGCAAATTAGGGTTCGGATTCGGTTCGGTATTCGGCCGAATCTTTTGTGAAGGATTCGGGGGTTCGGCCGAATCCAAAATAGTGGATTCGGTGCATCCCTACAGGATACACAGTAGATAACAGATAAGTACTACTATAGTTTATATAAACAAGCTGCTGTGTAGCCATGGGGGCAGCCATTCAAGCACAGGATACGCAGTAGATAATAGATAAGTACTAGTATAGTTTATATAAAAAGCTGCTATGTAGCCATGGGCACAGCCATTTAAGCACAGTATACGCAGTAGATAACAGATAAGTAATACTATAGTTTATATAAATAAGCTGCTATGTAGCCATGGGGATAGCCATTTAAGCAGAGGATGCATAGTAGATATCAGATAAGTACTACTATAGTTTATATAAAAAAAAGCTGCTATGCAGCCATGGAGACAGCCGTTTAAGCACAGGATACACAGTAGATAACAGATAAGTAATACTATGGTTTATATAAACAAGCTGCTGTGTAGCCATAGGGCAGCCATTCAAGCACAGGATACACAGTAGATAACAGATAAGTACTACTATAGTTTATTTAAACAAGCTGCTGTGTAGCCATGGGGGCAGCCATTCAAGCACAGGACACACAGTAAATTACAGATAAGTACTACTATAGTTTATATAAACAAGCTGCTGTGTAGCCATGGGGGCAGCCATTCAAGCACAGGCTACACAGTAGATAACAGATAAATACTACTATAGTTTATATAAACAAGCTGCTGTATAGCCATGGGGGCAGCCATTCAATCACAGGATACACAGTAGATAACAGATAAAGTACTACTATAGTTTATATTAAAAAAGGTGCTATGTAGCCATGGGGCAGACATGCAAGCACATGATACACAGTAGATAGATACATACTACTATAGTTTTTATAAATAAGCTGCTATGTAGCCATGGGGATAGCCATTTAAGCACAGGATACATAGTAGATAACAGATAAGTACTACTATAGTTTATATTAAAAAAAAGCTGCTATGTAGCCATGGGGACAGCCATGTAAGCACAGGATACACAGTAGATAACAGATAAGTAATACTATGGTTTATATAAACAAGCTGCTGTGTAGCCATAGGGCAGCCATTCAAGTACAGGATACACAGTAGATAACAGATAAGTTCTAAAGGATCCAATTGTATACTATAGAGTTTATCTGTTATCTGCCCTATAGCCTGTACCTTTTCTCCTTTTTAAGCTTTAAATGGCTGCCCGCCATTGCTAGACCACAGCTTGCTTGTATAAACTATAGTAGTTTCTAAAGCAAACACGCCAGTTGTACCAGTACAGCACAAAAGTACATGTATTTTCATTCCTTTAAAACACTTACATTTTTTGGTGTTACTATTCTTTTAAACCCTGGGCTATATATATATATATATATATATATATATATATATATATATATATATATATATATATATATATATATATGCACCTGTGGGCCCCTGTCTAGATCCTATATAGGGCAACACCAGACCCAAATACATACAGTCGATAGCAAGTACACAAATTACTGCACCAGCTGTAAAAACATCAATATTTCAACACCACCCTCAACAAATAAACAGTCAAGTTACACATAACAAGGCATGGAAACATATTTAACTCCAAACTGCCGGACCACACTGAAATATCCATGTTAAATTGGTTGTTCACCTAAATAAACATTTAATTCAATGTAGAAAGTGATTTTCTGAGACCATTTTCAATTGATTTTCATTTTTTTATTATTTGTAGTTTTAGAGTTAGTTAGCTTTTTATTCAGCCGCTCTCCCATTTGCAGTTTCAGCAATCTGGTTGCTAGGGTCCAAATTACCTGATTGTACTGATTTCAATAAGAGACTGGAAAATGAATAGGAGAGGGCTTGAATAGAAACAAGAGTAATTAAAAGTAGCAATAATAATACATGTGCAGCCTTGGAAAGAGTCAGAAGAAGAAGGCAAATAATTCAAAAACTATAAAAAAAAAAAAAAAAAGAAGGCCAATTGAAAAGTTGCTTGGAATTAGTCATTCTATAACATACTGTACCTAACTTTAACACTCCTTTAAGCTGATACTGTGCATGCTAGCCAAAGTCTACTATATGTACATAGGGACCCGGTAATCCCAAAAGTTAGTGAACCATGACATGGAAGCCATACTACTTAATGCATGAGACTGCAATCCAACAGTGTATTTGTTGCAGAAGAGGCTTCTGTATATATAGTTAGTCGGTGGGTTTTTCTGCAGAGGGGTCTGCCAGTATTCACACTTGTGCAGCCACAGAGGTTATGGGAATTGATGTGTATTTATGCCAACTGATTCCAGCTCGCATGATAGTTTTAATCAGCGTTGACTGATATGATGGGCAGCATACCCCTAGGGAGTGATGGTTTCTTCCCAGGAAAATGTATTATTCATCATAGAAAAGGAACTATTGTTTTCCTTTAATAAGGCTGTCATTGCCATTTATAATCTGGGAGATGCAGACGTCTGCAGTGCCTATATCCAAATATGTCCCAGTTTCCCTTAATCACTATGAAAACTAGGATAATAAAGTGTTTGCGTTATTCTCTTTCATCTCATAATATAGTCCTAAAGTACAGCAAAAGGTTACTGGTTAAATTAAGGAATGTTGGCCTGGAACATAGTATTTGTACCTGGATAGAGAACGGGCTAAAAGATAGACTACAAAGAGTGGTGGTAAATGGAAGATTTTCTAATTGGACCAGTGTTGTTAGTGGAGTACCGCAGGGCTCTGTACTAGGTCCCTTGCTTTTCAACTTGTTTATTAATGACCTGGAGGTGGGCATTGAAAGTACTGTTTCTATTTTTGCAGATGATACTAAATTGTGCAGAACTATAGGTTCCATGCAGGATGCTCACAGTTTGCAGAGTGATTTGTCTAAGTTGGAAAACTGGGCATCAAACTGGTAAATGAGGTTCAATGTTGATAAATGCAGGTTATGCACTTTGGCAAAAATAATATAAATGCAAGTTATACACTAAATGGCAGTGTGTTGGGAGTTTCCTTAAATGAGAAGGATCTAGGGGTCTTTGTAGATAACAAGTTGTCTAATTCTGGGCAGTGTCATTCTGTGGCTACTAAAGCAAATAAAGTTCTGTCTTGCATAAAAAAGGGCATTAACTCAAGGGATGAAAAGATAATTCTACCTCTTTATAGGTCCCTGGTGAGGCCTCATCTGGAGTATGGGGGCAGTTTTGGACTCCAGTCCTTAAGAGGAATATAAATGAGCTGGAGAGAGGGCAGAGACTAAGTGCAACTAAACTGGTTAGAGGGAGGGAAGAGTTAAATTATGAGAGGAGACTGTCACGGTTGGGGTTGTTTTCTCTGGAAAAAAGGTGCTTGCGAGGGGACATGATTAGACTTTACAAGTACATTAGAGGACATTATAGACAAATAGCAGGGGACCTTTTTACCCATAAAGTGGATCACCGTACCAGAGGCCTCCCCTTTAGACTAGAAGAAAAGAACTTTCATTTGAAGCAACGTAGGGGGTTCTTCACAGTCAGGACAGTGAGGTTGGGGAATGCACAACCGGGTGATGTTGTGATGCTGATTCAGTTAATGACTATAAGAATGGCTTGGATAATTTTTTGGACAGGCAGAATATCAAAGGCTATTGTGATACTAAGCTCTATAGTTAGTATAGGTATGGGTATATAGAATTTAATTAAAAGTAGAGAGGGGTGTGTGTATGGATGCTGGGTTTTCATTTGGAGGGGTTGAACTTGATGGACTTTGAAAACCTTTCTCACTTTGAGAAAGGCTCTGGAAGAGCCGAAACGTCAGTCCATAGCTTTTTAATAATTTTTTTTATTTTTTAAGACCTGTGAGTGCTGATCCCTTTTTGGTTTGTATGACTTATCTATTTGATCGTGCACCCAGGCATATTTATTTATTTTTTCGTGAGTGCTGGCATTCCTCGGAATATATATATATATATATATATATATATATATATAGATATATATATAGATATATATATATAGATATATAGTGTTTATAACCCCTGGACTTTTACTAATCGAAGGAATATGTCTTTAAAGTAATTGTTCAGTGTAAAAATAAAAACTGGGTAAATAGATAGGCTGTACAAAATAAAAAAAATGTATCTAATATAGTTAGTTAGCCAAATATGTAATGTATAAAGGCTGGAGTGACTGGATGTGTAACATAATAGCCAGAACACTACTTCCTGCTTTTCTGCTCTCTTATTTCTAAGGCAGTAACCAATCAGTGACTTGAGGGAGGGCACATGGGTCATAACTGTTGCTTTTGAATCTGAGCTAAATGCTGAGGATCAATTGCAAACTCACTGAAAAGTTATGTCCCATTTGGCCCCCCTTATAGTCACTGACTAACTTAGAGTTAGAGAGCCAAAAAGCAGGAAGTTGGATGTTGGCTACTATATTAGACATCCAGTCACGCCAGCATGTATATATTACATTTTTGGCTAACTAACTATATTAGAAATATTTTTTATTTTGAACATACAATCTATTTACCCAGTTTGTATTTGTACACTGAACTTTTCCTTTAAGACACGATTGACTAACAATGTGCCCAAAAACCTTATTAGCACCAGACAGCCGTTCCACTTCAGGCTGGCTGCTTTCCCAGGCTGTGCAGATGAGCAGGCAGCACTCAGAATACACTGTAGCATACCAGCCAATCCCCATCTGGTGGGCAGGCAGCCAGCAGCTAGTAGGGCCTGACAGGGAAGTACCATTAGGACACACCCACTGCTCATCTGTAACACACACACATGGACCCCAGATGACTTATGGGGAACTACAATAAAGGGGTTATTTTTAGAAATAATGATCCTTTTAAGCCAATAGTTAAGTCAGACTCCATATGTTATTTATAAATGTGTTTATAGTGAGGGTGATTTTTTTTAAGAAAGGCTCCCCTTTAACAATAACTTGCATGAACATCTTTATCAAAGGCTGAAAAGAGAATGGACTATCCAATTCTCTGCAAGATAGCTTTTATGGAGAATTTTCTTTCACTTATTTAAGTTCATTTTAACCTGAACTTCCCCTTTAATGATGGATCACATGTTGATTCAATGCCTGCACTTTTTTTTATATTGAAAGCACAGAGTGTGACTCTAGACACAAGGCTAATGGGTTAATCGTGTTCCATTGAGATGGGATAATTTGCGGATGGCATGGTCCTAGGCCCCATAAGTATAAGGAAGCCGCCCCCCCCCTCCCCCGACATGCAGCAGATGGAAAGTTTTATTTAGCAGCCGCAGAAACTGGGCTTATGCTAAAAATAACAAGTTTACTATAATAGCGAAGTATCAGTAACAGATGTGCATCAAACTTTTTTTAAAATTCATAATTGTTACGCTCCCTCCCAGCCCCTCACCCGCCCTTCAACATCTGTGGTGCTCTCATTTCCTGGAGAGCTATAGGGAGAGTATTTTGTGTTTTTCTGAATGCTCTTGTCGTCAGGGGCTTGAGGTTAAGGGGTGGGTATGTAAGGGTTAAAAAAGATCTAGGAACTAGATGTATTTGGAACAGAACTGGAGGTTGGACATCTTTAGTCTAGCCTGGAGCAAAGCAGAGGATCTAGTTTTGTATAATTTGTTCTTTATGTATTTATTTTTGTTGTGCAAGTTTTTAGGCTTGGAATTTTAACAGCTGGTTGCTATGGCTTAGTTACCCTAGCAGCCAGGGAGCAGATACAAAATCATAATGGAAGTGGGCTGTAGAGAGCTTGAAGAGAAATAAAAATATACTCTATATATTATATCTTACCTTAAAGGAGAAGGAGACCCTAAAAATGCCATATTTTATATGCTGAACTTATTGCACAAGGCTAATGTTCCAGCTTGTCAATAGCAGCAATGATCCAGGACTTCAAATTTGTCACAGGGGGTCACCATCTTGGAAAGTGTCTGTGACACTCACATGCTCAGTGGGCTCTGAGCAGCTGTTGAGAAGCTAAGCCTAGGGGTCGTCACTAATTATCCAGCAGAAAATGAGGTTGGTCTGTAATATAAGCTGATGCTACAGGTTTGCTGATTATTAAATTCTGATGCTAATTGCACTGGTTTCTGTGCTGCCATGTAGTAATTATCTGTATTAATTACTAATCAGCCTTATATTTTGACATTTCTATTCTATGTGTACTATATATTGTGAGTGGGTACCTAATCTCAGTAAGTGACAGCAGCACAGAGCATGTGCAGTGAATCAGCAGAAAAGAAGATGGGGAGCTACTGGGGCATCTTTGGAGACTCAGATCTTTACTGCTAAAGGGCTGTGGTTGTCTTGGGCTGGTACAGAAGCCCAAAACATAATGTACAACATTTCTAGCTACTTCTTTAGTTAGGCTTTAGTTCTCCTTTAAGGGTGGAAAGACTGCCAGTGACCTTCAATCATGTAATAACAAGACGGGGGCCTAGAAACCCAGGGGATTGGTCTGATGTCACGGAAGCATGGTCAGCCAATCAGGGGTATAAATAACAACTCCTTACATTTGCATGTAGCCTTTACCAAGACCATACAACTATGCCAGCATTGTTATACCCCTGTGCTAACCACATCTCTGCAGGGAAATCAGAAAGTGTCTCTTTAAAGACTTGAAAATTCCATTGGATCAGTAAAGCATTATTGTCCATCCCTACCCCACTGGCTCATGTGATCACACACAGAGAGAAGATGATCAAATAAACATAGTGTACTTGGGGCCGTGCCAGAAGCAACACTGGGCTCAGAATCATAATTTTATATTACAAGGTTGGCTAAAAAAAAGTAGAGTACGTGCAACGCAGGCATCACTATCTTTGTCATAGTAACATAGTAACCATGTTCAACCTTTTAACTTTTTTTTTTAACCTGCCGAACTACCAGTTGTCATGAAAGGTAACTTAATTCATTTACATCTACAAGATACATTTTACAGTAATGTTACCTAGTATGTGTGGGGAAAAAAATGATTAAAGTAGAAATAAAGCTTAACTAAAGAAGTAGCTAGAAATGTTATACATTATGTTTTTAGCTTCTGTACCAGCCCAAGGCAACCACAGCCCTTTAGCAGTAAAGATCTGTGTCTCCAAAGATGCCCCAGTAGCTCCCCATCTTCTTTTCTGCTGATTCACAGCACATGCTCTGTGCTGCTGTCACTTACTGAGCTTAGGGAGCCACTCACAATATACAGTACACATAGAATAGAAATGTCACAATATAAGGCTGATTAGTGATTAATACAGATAATTACTACATGGCAGCACAGAAACCAGTGCAATTAGCATTAGAATTTAATAATCAGCAAACCTGTAGCATCAGCTTATATTACAGCCAGGGAAGCTCATTTTCTGCTGGATAATTAGTGACGAGCCCTAAGCTTAGCTTCTCAACAGCCAATCAGAGCCCACTGAGCATGTGAGTGTCACAGACACTTTCCAAGATGGTGACCCCCTGTGACAAGTTTGAAGTCCTGGATCATTGCTGCTATTGACAAGCTGAAACTTTAGCCTCGTGCAATAAGTTCAGCATATAAAATATGGCATTTTTGCCATATTTATCTTTAGAGTTTAGTTCTCCTTTAAGAGAAGTGTTGTTCCCTTTCCTACAAAAAAAAAATCCAGTCAGTTGATTTGATAGGGTTGGACTGTAAAGTTGTGGGGTTATGGTGGGCAGGGCAGTAATGCAAAAGGGGTGGAGCAGAGGTATAATGGGGGGTATAGGATGAATCTGGCCCAATTGAGCAGATATTTGGTGAGTTGGAGGGCAGAGAGGCCCAGCAAGAAAGTAAAGGCCGCCCTGGTAGCAGAGATAGGGGAACTGACAGGTTACACAAATTACAAATTTATGGGCCCTGGTCTTGTTTGTTATTTTACTGGATAAACCAGGTAAATATTGGCCAGGTTGCAACCCTAGTTTGGTAGATGGCTCGGTGTCTGGAGGCTTGCCATTAGTGGTGTTGCTCTGAGGGGCCTACAGGCTTGTCCCTTTATGAGATTAGTTACTCTCATAACCATGGGTGGCTAAGTAGATATGGAACAGCTCCAACAGCAATAACACTTCATACTCGCTTCCTATTAACGTAAGTTCATTTTAGCTTCTTCTAATCCTAGTTTGGCTTTTTAATATGAGTATTAAGTAAACAAATCTTTATTAAAAACCAAGAGGAACTTTGTAAAAAAAGAAAAAAAAGCTGTACTGCCAAGCTCCCTGCACCAAAATCCTCTGTTTTTCTATGTTGGGATACATTTACTAAACACAAAGGAGGAATTGCTTAAAGTATATTATACTGCACTGGATATAAAATTAGATTATAAACTGCAGGAGAACACACGGAAATGCAGAAGTCACCTTGAATAAAAACTTTCTCTTGTGCTGTAGGAAAGTTAGGCAAAAAAAACATTAAAAAGGAAGATCTCCCAATCGTGGTTTCTGCACTGCTTTATTTGATTCTTGAAGCAATGTAGCAGAAGCCAGTAAATGAACACACCTGGAGGAGAATTGTAGTCTGCTACACTATTTCAAGTGTCAGACCCAAGAGTGACTTAGTCCAGAGAACATAATGGAATAAACAAAAACTAGTGGCAGTCATTGAAACACTTGAATTCATATATATATAACACCTCCCCTTTAGAGAACACAGACAGGGTTTGAAGCAAGTCTTACTATAGAAGCACCAGGGGACATTTTAAATATCAGGCAGTATTTTAATCAAGTGCAATGTGAAGGCTAATCCCTCTTACTAAGAATCAAAGAGATTTAAAGGGCACCACTTTCAAGTTATTTACATTTATCCAGAAGGTCGAATGTCATGCAAAGTTTAAGGCAGGGCTCAATTTACAGCTTGGGATCTGCAATTATGTTGGGTTAAAATACTGCCCTTATTGTGGTATGTTTCTACAAACCAGTTCTTGCAAAGAAACCATGGGCCAAATTCACGAAGATTCGTAGTTGTGCCAGCGTCCGCTTCGCTGCACTTAGCCAGGCGAATTTTCGCCAGCGATACACAAATTCACTAAAAAAAAGTTGCGCTCAGGGGAAACGAAAGATTGCGAAGTTGTTCTAGCGTTAATTCGCCAGGCAAAGCGAAGTTACGCTAGCGATGCTTAATTTGCAAACGGCGCCAAATTGAATTTACAATGGAAGTATACGTAGCAGCACTACACAAGCCTGGGAAACCTTCAAAACATCAAATAAAATCTTTATTTTAGCCCTACACATGTGCCCATTGTATAGTTAAGGTGCCATGAGTTAGGAAATGTAGGAGGGTAGCCCCAAAAAAAATTTCGATCTTTTTCAGCCTATCACCCATAAAAAAAGAAAAAACGCCAGCGTTTTTTGGGACTTTGAAAAAATTTCAACTTTTTTTGAAGCAATCCCTATCTACTCTATTGCACTTCGCCTGGTCTGAGGTGGCGAAGGAAGTCTGGCGTAAAAGGTAGCGTTCAGAACAATGTGCGCTTCATTGATTCATTCATTACGTCCATTGCGCAAATTCGCCAGGCGTAAGGGTGCGAAGTAACACTAGTGAATTTACGCCAGTGACCGTTAGTGAATCGGCAAATTAACGGAAATGCGCTTCGCTAGCAAATTAACGCTAGCGAATTAATGCTAGCGTTAGGCGCTTCATCCTTTAGTGAATTTGCCCCCATATAACACACAATACTATTTCGTTGTAGGGATTAAATCTAATTTATACTATTAAGGAGGCTAGTCATATAAGAGCTTATTTACCAAGTGCAGGGCAGGGTGCAAAGTGCGAAAAAGAAATAAAAACGTCAATTATTTTTTGTACTTCTTCACTTTTCAGAATTGCTTTAAGTCTTTGGGTTCCAAAATTGAGTCCTGCATCTGCCCCAGGAATACAGTGCTTCCTGCATTTAGCAGCACTGCATTCATTAGGTCCTGGCAGGGGAAGGCACAAAGGTCCTGCCTGCACTACGGAGCCCTGTCCTTAATTAGCAGATATGTCCTGGCTGCAAGTATTATGAGAATAATCACTGTGGGCACAATTTTATACTCCTTTTGGGCATAAGTAAATGGTCCCCACAGTGTTAAAGTGGGAGAGATCCAATTAACATGTACAGCGTTAGACTGGGGGGCTTGGGGCCCTCTGGGCTTGCTCCCTATGGGTCCCCCACACCACCCCTGGCCCCCCAGCCATAAGGCACCCTCTGCCCCCCCCCCAACCAAAACCCCCTCAGGGCTCCCCATCCAAGTAGCAACCCTCCCTTGACCCCGTGGCGCTTACCTATATTCTTCACTGCAGGGAACAGGCCGGGAGAGAGGTCGGGGCATCAACAGAGGGTCACGGAGGGAGGAAAGGAGAGCAGCATTATGGAGCTTGTCCAACCCTGAATATGTAATGCAGCTGTATCCATCAGTGTTTCCTCTATTTATTTTTCTTGTGTTGAGAGGTGCATGCACAAGCGCATGGCTTAGAGCAGTGTTTCTTAATCTTTTTCAGGGTCCAGGATACGATTCATGACCTACAAATTGGCTTACAATCTATAATGCACCTAGCTCTCATATTATTTTCTATTGTAGAATGAAATTTAAAGGGGATCATGGAAAGACCTAGGTGCAAAAATGCCCCCTTGAGCAGGGGCGTAAATACTGAGGAAGCCGACTCTGCATTTGCAGGGGGCCCAGCTGTTTGTAAGTCCCATTGAGGCCCTAATTAATAGGCAGTTTCAATATATCTTGGCAGAATAAGTAAACTTGCTATTATTTTGGTCCATAAATTGAATTTGCTGTGGAGTCCTATAACATTTAATTATGCCACTGACTTTGATCATTTGGCCAGAGATGCAGGTCACTACTCTGTATGTGCCAAATGGGGCACTTTCCATTTGGCAGTTTTTTGAGATGAATGGGAGAGAGTGGCAGTTTGTTAGGTGCCGTTCTCTGCTTGAAGGCAGTCAGCAGACTAACCATCCCATGGCTGGGGGTAACAGTAGTATTCTAAAAAAAAAATGGCCCCCGCCAGCACCAGGACACTTGCACCTGGAGGGAGCTCCAGGTTTGAGCAGCCATGTTGTGCAGATCGCATGCACATAATGAGAGTTTGACATCACGCGCATGGGCATAATGCCAAGTTGCAGCATTTGCTTGTTATGCATATTTGTGTGCTTGAACATGGCAACTCGAACCAGGATCTCCTTCCAGTGGGAGGCATATTTTTTTTTAAAAAAAAACTACTGTTACACTTAACCAGAATGCGGGCTCTATTAGCCTTTTAAGGCAGATATAACTGTATAAATGCACCTAAAATTGCATACACCCAAATCAATTTCAGAAGCAATTACATCAGTACATATTCCTCTATATTTGCTCCGTCAGCCAGAAAGGCAGTTGCTTCAGCTTTGCTGGATAAGTTACAAAGTAATGGGCATGTGGATACGAGGAATCCCTGACAAGCCTATGATTAAATGTGAGGCAGACACAAAACGCGTAAGGCTTGAGATGATTGTTTAATAAAGATTTTTCTATATTTTAACAAATAATCCTTGGTCTGATCTGCATGTGGTTTCCAGAGTTCCCTAAACATTACATTTTTTTCGGCACGGATTATTCACTCTCCTGAGCTGAGGTCTTGGTGCTGGAGCACCTGGGCCACTGCTCTACTTTGGTAGAATAGATGTAACCATGCTTACATTTGTATCTGGGATCCCTGACATTAACACCTACCTTAAGGAGATGTTTATTCCAGAGCAAGTGAAACACAAGTTGTGTGCAATTTACCAAAGCCGAAACAAATTTCTATGGACCCTTTCTTCTGTTTGCTTCTCAGAGATGTCAGCAGCACATCTGTAGATGATACTTTCCCCAGAAGCTGATATAAACGGGAAAATTATAGGAAATAATGTATATTGAATTCCCCCCCCCCATGCTGCATAATATTTCAGTGTCACAGTTACTCTGTCATTATTTTTAGTCTTTTGCTGTCTTACCCTTAATTCGCCCACTTCGTTTGATCATATTGTAGCAGTTCCTTCTTATTAAATCAATAATTTATAATGCAGATGAAAAGACTCCTTTGAAGTCGTTCACCCCAAGAAAAAAAAGAAGGCCTGACGTACTGTGCCACCTATTTTCCTATCTAAGATAGGCTGCAGAATGTTATTCTCCATAAATGAGTAGATTAAAAGTGAAAATAGAAGGCAGGTGCAGCATAACAGACGGAGCTCTCTTTGTCGGGGGGCAGTTGCAGATGAGGGCTCTGCAGATTAGTTGTAGGTGGAAGAGAGAAAAATAGCACATTTTTGGGAGTAAAACAGCAATATTGATGGGGAGGTGACATGGCAAGTATGTGGCTAAAGCCTACACGGATTTAGATTCTCACCAGTTGTTTTATTTACTTTGCAGTGAAATACATGAGAGAAGCAACACCCTATGTTAAGAAAGGATCCCCTGTTTCGGAAATAGGATGGGAAACACCTCCTCCGGAATCCCCGCGCTTAGGGAACACATCCGTATGTCCACCCTCGCCTGTTTCTCTTTCCATCCATGGAGACCGGAAGACCATCCCTCTAAAGATGTGCTCCGTGACCAGGAGCATGACAGTGCCTGATGCAGAGAACAGGTGAATTTCCGCTGTGGGGTTAATACTTTTTAAAAAACCGAGCAACCTCAAAATCTATCTGTATAGGTTCAGGCGTAGGCTCCCTTATTTTATGGAAAGCATGCGTCACTAATTATGTTCTCTGGGTCAATGTTCCCAGCCACGATTTATGCTTTATTAATAACCTTGAGGATAGCCTAGTTCTGTTCTTGATAAATCTGCATATATAAATTCTTGCTACACCATGTCTTGGTGTCAGTAAATCCTAAAAAGATTACCTAGTTAATTGCACTAAAGCTTGCAGTTCCAGTGTAAATGCTCTCTCTTACAGCTTCTTCTCTGTTTGGAAGCAGCAGCCAGCAGACCCTAGTTTTTCCAGAATTTAAATATTTCCATCTTTGTCAGCTTAATGCACAACTAAAAATGCTGTATTTTATACACTCAACTTGCTGTACCAGTAGAGACATTAAGCAACCCTATAGCAGTAAGGACCCAGGCCTTCAAAACTGTCACACAGGAACTCCCCGTCTTGGATCTTGAGAAGCCATCTTTTGCGTGTCAGTGGCACTGCACATGCTCAGTGTGCTCTGTACTGCTGTTGAGAAACTAAGCTTTGGGGGTCATTAGAAATCATTATGAAGAAAATTAATTTGTCTGTCATAAAGACAAATACTACAGGGCTGATTACTACATTCTTAAGCAAAATACAATGATTTCTGAGCTGCCATGTACTCTGAATTTAAATGAACTGTTAATTAACCTTGTATCATGACTATATATATATATTGTGAGTATATATTGTGTTGTGAGTGCCTAAGCTCAGATACGTGACAGCAGCCAAGATGTGCTGTGAATCAGCAGAAAACAAGAAAGGGAGCTACTAGGAGCATTTCGGATGCACAAATCCAAATTTTTAAAGGGCCAGTCATGGTTTGGTCCTAGTAAAAGAAGCCCAAAACATAATAAAGTCATACTGTATATTACTGCCCCTGCCACAAGTGCAAGGATCTCAAAAGCTCAGCCCTTAGTGCTAATTCACTTTGGACAGCAGGGGCAGTGTTGCACTCTCCAACTCATACCAGTGACTTTATTATTACATAAATGATTTATATTGTCCCTAAGCTCAGAAAAAGTGACAGCATCCCAAAGCACATACTGTGAATCAGCAGAAAAGTAGATGTGGAATTACTGACTGGTACACCTGTCCACTGAGAAGCCCCTAATGATGAGCTGCTCAAATGCTGCTGCTTAGATAAGAGAGAGAGAGGTTACGGTAGTTTGTTTAAAGCTAGATAGGGAGCTCTGACCAAATTGCCCTGTTTATAAAGGAAGAGGGAGGTGAGTTCAGTGAACATAGCCCAACTTTCAAATTAGGGCTTTATAATGGCTAAAAAAATAGAAAAATCTAATTAAAATGTAAAATAAAAACAGGAAGCAGAATTTCAACACAAGGGAAAGGAGCAAAGGAGTTTTTAAGTGTATACTGTCCCTTTAAGATGCGAAAGCAGAATGTTGACAGTCGCATCGATGACGTCCTGACCAAATGTCAGCATATACGTATTTGACTGACAACCAGTATAGATTATATATTTTATGTCAAAGGAGCAGTAGATAAGAGATTCAAAGGCCACGGTTGAAGGGTGGCACGTCAAGCTGTGGCCTTGGATCACAGAACTCCTCCTTATTTATAAACTACAGTGACCTGTACATTATCACTTATATGATGGAAACTGGACGATAATGCAATCTTTGTAGTGCAGGTTTTATTTATATTGCATTTAGCTTGATTTTTATTTTCACTGTAAAATTCCTTTGCTAGATAAAAGATATGCAACTTCTATTGTTTTCTTATATAAAGGGGCAATTTACAGTAAATTATAGATTGGTGACCAGGGTTGCTGATCATCGGAACTGTGAATTTATGTCAGTCAGTCAGTACCACTCCATTTATATGAATCATTTGCAAAACTGTTGTCACAGTCAGAATAAACAGCTCCTTAGAACGTAATGACAATTATTTTTAGGAAATTACAAAAAAGTCAATGCCAAACACAGTTTGTCCCCAGGCAAGCAATTTGTCAGGTTCTTTTCCACCTCCAAAAATGATAAGTTGCAAAATAAATCACTGTATACCTCAAAAAGTATATTTTTGAGGGGGGAAAACGGAAAAGTAATATAGTGTAGTATTCTATATTTAGATTACCACCAAATGAGTGTTCAACAGTCACTTAATGCAGTGCATCCCAATAGTATGGTGATTAGTGAAAATCAAAAGTTGTGATTAAGTGTGAGAGGTGAGAGAGATTAGGGTATAATTAATACCTATACTAAGGGCAGAGCCACATGATCAGATTCGCTGAAATTGCCTCACGAGGAAACTTTGGGCAACTTTCGGAAAATTAAGTGCTCCGAGTGCCATCCCACCGGCTATTTACATTCTAGCCATCAGGAAGGCAGTTCGGGGAGATTAGTCGCCCTGAAGAAGAGGAGATTTGTCCAGTGTCCAGGGGCACTTTCTTAAATAATGCACTATACGGGTAGGAAGCAGGGAGGAGGGACTATCTAGGGTAGTAGATGGGGCTTTTTCATTGGGGGGTTAGTTCTCCTTTAAGTTTTTTTTTTTGGAGGGAGACCCGGCAGCACATAGTTACACCACTGGTATCAGGTAAGCCATTATAATAACTAGGAGCCTGTAACATTTTGGCACCCCACAGTGATTATACCTTTTGTTCTCTTTTAAATAGACATGGGTGTAAAGGAAAACTATACCCCCAAAATGAACACTTAAGCAACAGATAGTTTACGTCATATTAAGTGGCATATTAAAGAATGTTACCAAACTGGTCTATATATTTAGGTAAATATTTCCCTTTTACATCTCTTGCCTTGAGACACCATTTCGTGATGGTCTCAGAGATCACCTGACCAGAAATACTGCAGCTCTAACTGTAACAGGAAGAAATTGGCTCATATGACCTAACAAGTATGGTTTGTGTGCACAGTGAATCAGACGATCCCAGGTGGCGGCCCTTATTTTTTAAAATGGCAATTTTCTATTTATGATTACCCAATGGCACATGCTACTAAAAAAGTATATTATCATGAAAATGATTTATTTACATGAAGCAGGGTTTTACATATGAGCTGTTTTATGCAATATCTTTTTATAGAGACCTACATTGTTTGGGGGGTATAGTTTTCCTTTAACAAGGTCCCAGCCAGTATGTACCAACAGACCAGTGGGATGCATTTGATGGCTTCTGGTGTAACCCAGGGGGCTTATTCTACCTCCGAACCTACTTGGCTCTGTTTCCCTGTAAGCATTGAATAACATAGTTCACATAAATACCCATTCAAAGCTGAAGTGCAGGCTGATTGGGAACCTCGTGGTGACATTCACTGTCGTAGAAATGGCTCAGGCCTCTCTATCTGAATACCAGGCCCGTTCTTTGCTTTTGTGAAGCACCTGCTGCTTTGTCCTGATTCCGGCTCCATAGACAGAGATCCTTTAGTGCAGCTCAACACTTGCCATTGGCACAGACCAACCGAGCCGCTTTAATGTTCCACCTTTTAGAAAGTGAATAATCTCACCTGGCTGCCGTGGTTTTTTCTTTTGTCAATGTAATTTTTCTCCATTTCTTTCACATGAAAACTCATCTCTTTTGTCCTCCTGCCGTCATTTATCCCATCAGACTTTAATAGACACACTACGTTATCGATTGGAAAAGCCCTTACAAAATAATTATATCAGGTTCTGCCCTGAAACCCTCAGATGGCACATTGGTTTTATGTGAATTCTACTTCATATTAGACTGGGTGGAAATAATCCCTTTGGAATGATTTATGGCTCAGCAAGCACGAAAGGAAAGCCAAGTGATAAGATGGAAAAGCTCAAATAAGATTTCTTTCATAATTTCTCTTAACCACATGGGTGCCAAAGAGTTTAATGATGCCATTGTAGCGGAATCCAATAAATGAAGGCATTTTCACAAGATGAGAAATGCCAATACAGATATGCCTAATCCGTAACCCATTATCCAGAAAGCTCCGAATTACGGAAAGACCA
Organism: Xenopus petersii; assembly: GCA_038501925.1. Taxonomy (NCBI): domain Eukaryota; kingdom Metazoa; phylum Chordata; class Amphibia; order Anura; family Pipidae; genus Xenopus; species Xenopus petersii. The sequence goes on from CM076682.1 coordinate 15,183,586, forward strand.
TCTCCCATAGACTCCATTTTATCCAAATAATACGAATTTTTAAATAATGATATCCTTTTTCTCTGTAATAATAAAACAGTACTTTATACTTGATCCAAACTAAGACATAATTCATTCTCATTGGAAGCAGAACCAGCCTATTGGGTTTATTTAATGTTTACATGATTTTCTAGTAGGCTTAAGATATGAAGCTCCAAACTACAGAAAAAAACATTATCTGAAAAACCCCAGGTCTCGAGCTTTATGGATAACAGGTCCCATACCTGTACTGCCTTCTATATCCAAAACTGCAAGTGCCAAATAAAATGTCGAAAAAGGTCCAGTTTTCCCTACTGCTCGATTCTAATGACAACTGTGGCTTTTCATGGAGATCAAATTTTTTGCACATTTATTTATGAAAAGTTAAAAAAAATGTGTTTTTTTTTTAGCTTTTTACTAGAAATGCACCAAATCCATTAATATTTTTGTTTGAATGTTGAATCCTCCACAAAAGAACAGGTGAAAATACTGTACTTTTTATTACTCACCTTTAGATCTGGTCCTCTCCTATTTATATCCCAGTCTCTTATTCAAATCAAGGCATGGTTGCTAGGGTAATTTGGACCCTATCAACCAGACTGCTGAAATTGCAAACTGTAGAGCTGCTGAATGAAAAAAAACTAAATTACTCAAAAACCACAAATAATAGAAAATTAAAACCAATTGTCAATTGTCTCGGAATATCACTCTCTGCATCATCATACTAAAAGTTAATTGAACAACCCCTTTAACCATATTATGGCATGTTGTAGTTGGCTAAATTGATTTGTACTATGTTATATTTCACATTTAGCACATGCATTCTGTTAAGGAGCATTTTCTACTTTTACCATAGTTTCCCCATAATCCAATAATGCCCACAGAATTTTTATTAAAACTTTATCTATCACTGACTAGTTGAAGGGCAGGGAAGGAGGAATTTGTATGTTTTTCCAGGATGAAGGGAAGCAGTTTAACTAAGCACAATTGGCCTGACTGATGCTCATGAGAGAAGAAAAGCAAAGGCCACTTGGCTCATCCTCCCCGCATTAATCTTAGCTTTCTCTATGGGGTTATCAGTATTCAGCCTCCTTCAGACTTATAACTGGGCTGCAGAACTCTGCCAATGACTGAATCCAACCAATTAAATTTATTCCATCAGGCCATACAGTTCAAACAGCTGACCAACAATGTATTTCCACTCACTCTCTCACTCTCATGTATTCATTTACTTTAATTGTTCATCCTTTACTATATTTCAGCAAGGGTTGCACAAATAATAGCACCCAATTTATAGTTTTGAACTGAGATTTAAAATAAGAAAAAAAATCAATGTATTCAGGGCAGGCGGAGAGCCTTCTTGTTCATCCATGTGAAACTGACATTCCTGCTTCTGAAAAAAGTCTCATTCTTATTTAAAATTAGACTTCAGATGAAGGCCAAATGGTCACTGCAATGGAGTTCTTTTGTTATTTTCTATTTTCCACCATTGTTGATTTAAATAGATTCATACGCACTTTATCCCTTAAAAGGTTCTTTGAGAATGTTGAACTTAATAAAAAAGAACTGAGTGAGATATCTGGAAGTCAAAGGGTATTGAATAATGGTGGAGAGGAGAATTTTGAAGATTTTGTTACACAAATGAGAGCATTTGCTGATATAGGTGAGTCGGATAATATTGCTAATAGCGGAGATTCCGGAGAAAGTAATATAGTGCACACCGATCTGAAACCCAAATCAACATTTTATCCTATGGGACATGATGGTCTCTTTTTGGATCGTTTCTATACATTGGTATGTCATGATTTGAAATCTCTATCTAAAAAAAGGGAAAAAAGGGAAAGTAAAGAACAACAAAATAACTAAATCGACCTAAAAAGGAATATGATGCACTGAAATCCCTTAAAGATAATGAACACATTGTGATACGTAAATCTGATAAAGGGGGATCCATTGTAGTGCTAGATAGCGAATATTATAAGAGTGATATAATGATGCAGTTAGGAGATCAAAAACAATTTAGTGATGTGGGGTTGGGATTTCCCCGACACTTACCCACATCCACGCTTCCGGGTTGCTTTTATAGAACCGCGCTGATGGCGTCACAAATAAGACGGGGCGAGCAGGCGCAGCGTCTATAAAAGATGAACCCTGAAGTCGGAAGCCGGCATGTTGCACGACACACGAAGAAGAGTGCGAGGTCGGCCAGCCAGCATATCACTAATACCAATGTCTGGAAAGCAATCGGAGTTTACTACAGATTGCTCTAAACTGCTCTCAGTTCCCGAATGTAGGGGCCAGCTCACAATATACAGTATCTATACACTATGACAAGCACTATACATGGTTAATTAGTAATTCTTTCGGATCCACATTTCAAACCAGCTAAGGATTATTATTATTATTAACATGTATTTATATAGCGCCAACATATTGCGCAGCACTGTAAAGTAAATGTGATTATACAACTACATCACACGAATTACATATATAGAATATATGGAGTAACAAACGTCACAATCAATACAGGTACAAAAAGGTGAGGAAGGCCCTATGCATAGGCATACAGTCTAAAGGGGAGGGAGTAATACACAAGGTGTGGGAGTGGGCAAGATCGAATTAAGTGGGTGAGAAATGTGGTACTGTATGTGGTGTTGCGTTTGGTAGTTAAGCAGAGTGAGGGTAGGCTTCTCGAAAGAAGTGCGTTTTCAGAGATTTTTTGAAAGTAGAAAGGTTGGGAGAAAGTCGGACAGACCGTGGGAGAGCGTTCCAGAGGAGGGGTGCAGCCCTTGCAAAGTCTTGAATGCGAGCATGTGAGGAGGTAATGAGAGAAGAGTTGAGTAGGAGGTCAGTAGAGGAGCGTAGTAAGCGAGTGGGTGAGTATATAGAGATGAGTTCAGAGATGTAGGGTGGAGCAGAGTTGTGAAGTGCTTTGAAAGTCAGTGTCATTAATTTGAATTTGATTCTGAAAGGTAACGGAAGCCAGTGCAGGGATTGACAGAATGGCGAGGCAGAGGAGGAGCGGTTGCTGAGGTGTATGAGCCTCGCAGCAGTGTTCATTATGGACTGGAGAGGTGACAGTCTCTGGAGGGGGAGGCCAATTAAAAGCGAGTTACAGTAGTCTAGACGCGATATGATGAGAGAGTGAATAAGAATTTTGGCAGCGTCTTGGGTGATAAATGATCGTATTTTGGATATGTTCTTTAGGTGGAAGTGACATGATTTGATAAGTGACTGGATATGAGGAGTGAATGACAGGGCAGAATCTAGGATAACCCCAAGGCACCGGGCCTGGGGAGAGGGGGTGATAGTGGAATTGTTAACTATGATGGATACTTCGGGGATGCTACTGGTGTTATTTGGAGGAAAGAGAACCATTTCAGTTTTGGAGAGGTTTAATTTAAGGTAGCGTTGCGACATCCAGGTAGAGATAGCGGACAGGCAGGAGGAGACGCGAGTTAGGAGTTCTGGGTTGAGATCCGGAGATGAGAGATAGATCTGAGTATCGTCAGCATAGAGGTGGTAGTGGAAACCGTACGAATTTATTAATTTGCCAAGGGAGGAAGTGTAGAGGGAGAATAGTAATGGTCCTAGGACAGAGCCTTGAGGAACTCCAACAGAAAGAGGTAGGGGAGAAGATGATACTCCATTGTAGGAGACACTGAAGGAACAATTGGTGATGTAAGAAGAGAACCAGGACAGGGCTGTGTCACGAAGGCCAAGCGACTGGAGGGACTGGAGGAGGAGAGGGTGATCTACAGTGTCAAATGCGGCTGAGAGATCAAGCAGTATTAGTAGTGAGAAATGATTGTTGGCTTTTGCGGTTAAAAGGTCATTAGTTAGTCGAGTCAGGGCAGTTTCCGTGGAGTGTTGTGGCTTAAAACCAGATTGTAGGGGGTCTAGCAGGTTATTGTCAGAGAGGAATGAGGTAAGTCGGTTGTAGACTAGGCGCTCAAGTAGTTTAGAGATGAAAGGTAGCAGAGAGATAGGTCGGAGGTTGTCAAGATTGGAGGGATCAAGAGAGGGTTTTTTCAGAATGGGGGTGACAAGAGCATGTTTTAGTTGAGAAGGAAACAGTCCAGTTGAGAGCGAAAGATTAAATAGGTGAGTTAAGGCTTTGATTAGACCAGGATTGGTATTGCGGAGAAGTTTTGAGGGAATTGGATCAAGCGGGCAGGTGGTAAGGTGAGAAGAGGCCAGAAGCTTTGAGACTTCCTCATCAGTGACAGGGGTGAAGGAGCACAGGAGAGACTGGGGAGTGTGGAGGGAGGGTGGTGGAAGTCTAGGGGGGTTGAGTAGTGTAATGTCCCTTCTGATAGTGTCAATTTTGTTTTTGAAGTGCTCAGCAATATCTTGAGCAGAGACAGATGTGCATGGAGGGGGTGGAGAAGGGGAAAGGATGCAGTGTATTCTGCTAGCCCTAAGCTTAACTCCCCAACAGCAGTCCAGAGCACACTGAGCATGTGCAGTGCCACTGACACACAAACGATGGCCTAACAAGATGCAAGGCAGGGAGATGTTGTGGACAACTTTAGAGGCTTGGATCATTTCTGTTGTAGAAGCTGCAGAATCTCAGGGCTGGTACAGTAAATGCAGTGCAGTATCATAAAAATAAAGCATTTCTAGCCATATTAATTTCAAGGATTTAGTTCTCCTATAAAGAGTGTAAAGGTGGTATTCCTAGCAACTTTGCAATTGGTTTTCATCATTTATGTTTATGGTTTTCAAATTATTTGCCCTTTCGGGCCTGCCTCTTTCCAGTTTTCAAATGGAGGTCACTGACCACGGCAGCCAAAAAACTATTGCTCTGTGAGGCTACAATTTTATTCTTATTTATCTTTTTATGCAGGCCCTCTCCTATTCATATTCCTGTATCTCGTTCAAACCACTGCCTGGTTATTAGGTTAAATAAGCAACCCTAGTAACCATATAGCTGCAAAACCAAACTGGAGAGCTGCTGAACAAATAGCTAAATAACTGAAAACCCTTAAAAAAATGAAGGCTAGTTGCAATTTGTCTCAGAATGTCAGTTTCTACATCATACTAAAAATACTACTTTAAAGGGATTCTGTCATGGTTGTTACGGTGTACTTTTTATTTCTAAATTACATTGTTTACAATGCAAATATTTCACTCTATGGTATAAAATTTAATTCCTGAACCAGCCAGCGCCGTATTCGCTGGGTGGGCGCCCCTAGGCCATGCGCTCCGCGCGGTCCTAGTGCCCGCCCACACTATCACACGCTGGCGCAAAAGCGCCAGCCTGCGAGCGCTGGAGCACTGGGGAGCACAGGCTCCCCACAGAGCGGCTGGGCGCCATGCCGCCCCCAAAAATGTGCCGCCCTAGGCCCGGGCCTATGTGGCCTCGCCACAAATCCGGGCCTGGAACCAGCAAGTGTATTTTTTTAGTTGTAATATTTGTGTGTAGGTGCATTTTGCCTGGTCATGTGCTTTCAGAAAGAACCAGCACTTTAGCATGGAACTGCTTTCTGACAGGCTGTTTTTTTTCTCCCACTCAATGTAACTGAATGTGTCTCACTGGGACCTGGATTTTATTATTGAGTACTGTTCTTAGAGCTACCAGGCAGCTGTTATCTTGTGATTGGAGCTGCTACCTGGTTACCTTCCCATTGTTCTATTGTTAGGCTGCTGGGGTGGAAAGGGAGGGGGGTGATATCACTTCAACTTGCAGTACAGCAGTAAAGAGTGACTGAAGTTTATCAGAGCACAAGTCACATGACTGGGGGCAGCTGGGAAACTGACAATATGTCTAGCCCCATGTCAGATTCCAAAATGAAACATAAAAAAATCAGTTTGCGCTTTTCAGAAACGGATTTCAGTGCAGAATTCTGCTGGAGCAGCACTATTAACTGATTCATAGTAACATAGTAACATAACATAGTAACATAGTAAGTAAGGTTGAAAAAAGACACATGTCCATCGAGTTCAACCTTTTTTTTTTTTTTTTTTATTAACTACCTATCTGCCCGTTGATCCAGAGGAAGGCAAAAACCCCATCTGAAGCCTCTCCAATTTGCCTTAGAGGGGGAAAAAATTCCTTCCTGACTCCAAAATGGCAATCGGACTAGTCCCTGGATCAACTTGGACTATGAGCTATTTCCCATAACCCTGTATTCCCTCACTTGCTAAAAAGCCATCCAACCCCTTCTTAAAGCTATCTAATGTATCAGCCTGTACAACTGATTCAGGGAGAGAATTCCACATCTTCACAGCTCTCACTGTAAAAAACCCCTTCCGAATATTTAGGCGGAACCTCTTTTCTTCTAATCGGAATGGGTGACCTCGTGTCAGCTGGAAAGACCTACTGGTAAATAAAGCATTAGAGAGATTATTATATGATCCCCTTATATATTTATACATAGTCATCATATCACCCCTTAAGCGCCTCTTCTCCAGCGTGAAAATCCCCAATTTGGCCAGTCTTTCCTCATAGCTAAGATTTTCAATACCTTTTACCAGCTTAGTTGCCCTTCTCTGTACCCTCTCTAATACAATAATGTCCTGTTTGAGTGATGGAGACCAAAACTGTACGGCATATTCTAGATGGGGCCTTACAAGTGCTCTATACAGTGGAAGAATGACCCCCTCCTCCCTTGACTCTATGCCCCTTTTAATACAGCTCAAGACCTTATTTGCCCTTGATGCTGCTGACTGACATTGCTTGCTATAGCCAAGTTTATCATCTACAAGGACTCCAAGGTCCTTTTCCATAATGGATTTGCCTAGTGCAGTCCCATTAAGGGTATAAGTGGCTTGGATATTTTTACATCCCAGGTGCATGACTTTACATTTATCAACATTGAATCTCATTTGCCACTTAGCTGCCCAGATTGCCAGTTTGTCAAGATCATGTTGCAAGGATGCCACATCCTGGATGGAATTAATTGGGCTGGATAATTTTGTGTCATCTGCAAACACTGATACATTACTTACAACACCCTCCCCTAAGTCATTAATGAACAAGTTAAATAAAAGTGGACCCAATACTGAGCCCTGGGGGACCCCACTAAGAACCTTACTCCAAGTTGAGTATGTCCCATTAACAACCACCCTCTGTACCCGATCCTGTAGCCAGTTTCCTATCCATGTGCAAACGACTTCATTAAGCCCAACAGACCTTAGTTCAGAAAGCAGTCGTTTGTGGGGCACAGTATCAAACGCTTTGGCAAAATCCAAATAGATCACATCTACTGCCCCCCCACTATCCAGAATCTTACTTACCACATCATAAAATGCAATCAAATTCGTCTGACATGACCTATCCTTCATAAAGCCATGCTGATTGTTGCTCATAATGCCATTCATTAGGACAAAATTTTGAATGTGATCCCTTAACAAGCCTTCAAATAATTTGCCCACCACAGATGTCAAGCTTCTTGGCCTATAATTGCCAGGCTGAGATCGTAATCCCTTTTTAAATATTGGAATAACATCAGCTTTTCTCCAATCCATAGGCACCATACCAGATGACAGTGAATCTGAGAAAATCAGAAATAAGGGCTGGTCTAAAACTGAACTAAGCTCTCTTAGAACCCGGGGGTGTATGCCATCAGGCCCTGGAGCCTTGTTTACATTAATTTGTATTAAAGCTTTTTGAATCATATCCTGAGTCAGCCACTGACTAGATTGAGCTGAACCATTCGTGCAGTTATTAAGTGAGCCTGTGAACCCAGACTCCTCTATTGTATACACTGAAGAAAAGAACTGATTTAACACATTTGCCTTATCTGTATCTGTTACAACCATACTGGTACCATTATTTAATGGAGCAACACTCTCAACCTGCATCTTTTTACTATTAATATATTTAAAAAACTTTTTAGGGTTAGTTTTCACCTCCACCGCAATTAACTCTTCATTTCTTTTCTTAGCCTTCCGGATTGCTGATTTACAACATTTATTACAGTGTTTATATTCATTAAATGCAGCTTCTGTCCCTACAGATTTGTAGTTTTTAAATGCCTTTCTCTTCTGTCCCATTAACTTCTTTACTTCTGTATTAAGCCACACAGGATGATTCTTAGAGCTTCTACGTTTAGTCCTTAAGGGAATAAATTGAGAACAGTAATGATTTAATATCATTTTAAAGGACAACCATTTCTGTTCTGTGTTTTTAGCTGAAAACCTAATGCCCCAATCAATGCTCTGTAGGGCAGCCCTCAAGGCACTAAAATTAGCTTTTGCAAAATTCATGGTTTTTGTTGCCCCAGTATATTTTTGTTTTTTGCACCAGACATTAAAAGATATAACCTTATGGTCACTATTACCCAGGGGTTCAATGACTTGCACATTTGCTATAAGTTCTGGGTCATTTGAGATCACTAAATCAAGAATAGCATTTTTTCTGGTAGGCTCCTCAACAACCTGTGCTAAAAAATTGTCGTGCAATAAGTTTATAAACTTGTTCCCATTAACTGATCTAGCAGTACCGTTGCTCCAGTCAATATCTGGGTAATTAAAATCCCCCATTATCATTACTTTACCTAAACTAGTAGCCTTTTCTATTTGCATTAGGAGCTTTGCCTCTTCCTCCTCACTTACATTAGGGGGTCTATAGCATACGCCTACAATTAATTTGCTGGATTCTTTACAATTGGTGAAGAACTCCACCCATACGACTTCTGCCCCCTCATTTTCTAACATAACCTCCTCCTTTATATGAGCTTTTAAATCCTGCCTAACATACAGACATACCCCTCCTCCTTTTCTATTGCCTCTGTCCCTCCGAAACAAAGTATAGCCACTGATATTTACTGCCCAGTCATGCGACTCATTCAGCCATGTTTCGGCCACACCAATCACAACATATTTTCCTTCCATCACCGGCAGCTCCAGCTCTCCCATTTTACCAGCCAGACTTCTTGCATTTGTAAACATACATTTAATACTGGCACCATATTGAACATATGACATGCGGTCCTCCCTCTCCTTAACAGTATCCCCAGCCAAATCTCCTCCCCCATTTTCCCTTTCTTTGCCCACTATCTCATCTAACCTGTCTACCACTGAATCTTTTACTGAACCCTCCCCCCCACACCTAGTTTAAAATCTCCTCCAACCCTCTAGCCATCTTCTCGCCCAAAACAGCTGCCCCATCATCATTGAGGTGCAGCCCATCCCTAGCAAAGAGCCTGTAGCCGACTGAAAAATCAGCCCAGTTCTCCAAAAACCCAAAACCCTCCTCCCTACACCAATCTTTCAGCCACGCATTAATCTCCCTACGCTCCCGCTGTCTCCTTAGCGTTGCTCGTGGCTCAGGCAATATCTCTGAGAAAATTACCTTGGAAGTCCTCGCCCTCAGCTTTGAACCTAGTTTTTTAAAATCATTTTTGAGGACTTCACCACCTCCTCTAACTTTGTCATTGGTACCTATGTGTACCAAGACCGCTGGGTCTTCCCCAGCCCCTCCCAATAATCTGTCCACTCGTTCCACCACATGCCGAACCCTAGCACCAGGCAAGCAGCAGACTGTTCGGCATGTAGGGGCCTTGCGACAGATTACCCTATCCACCTTTCTAATAATTGAATCCCCTATAACTAGAACCTGCCTTTCCTTCCTTGCACTCCCCCCACCACCCGGGGTGCTCCGAGAGTCAGCCTGCTCCATACATGCCAGTTCGGAGTTTTCCTCCCCAGCATCTTCAGCCAAAACGGCGAATTTGCTGAAAAAAAAAATAATTCCCATGACAGTATCCCTTTAACAAACAGCATAAAATGCAATCACCTGTGTGCAACTGGCGACGAATTTAATAAAAAAGGAATTGGGCCTGGTAGCGGGAAGAGACTATTCTAGCAATGTTAATCTAACCCACATGGCTTGCCTCTCAGGAGCCGACCGACGGGTACGTTGGCATTATTAAGAAGGTCAAGGTAATTATCAGTGTGCCAGTGTTTGCCTCTGCTTAATAATAAAAGTGTCATATGCTAGTGGTGGAATTTAATATCAGTCCCAAAAAAGGTAACGCACAGAGTAACTGATGGCAAGAGAGCCTGTTATTAATGCCAGGGCAGCGGGCAACGTTCCTGTTACAGGGTACAGTTTGGGCTTTTCCTTCTATAGCTCTGCTTGTACTTAAATGGGAAAGTTCTCAGTGACAGAGGGGAACAAGCTTTGCTCTCTATTTTCATAGTTTTATTCATTTTTATTGCAGAAGAAATTTGCCGTAAACTGAAGGCGTAGAATTTGAAATTTTGATGCATTTTGATTTTTTTTTTGTGAAACATTTGGGGGCAGATTTTCTTAGGGTCGAATATCGAGGGTTAATTAACTCTCGATATTCGACTGTCGAAGTTAAATCCTTTGAATATCGAAGTCGAAGGATTTAGCGCTATTCAATAATCATTTTATCGAACGATTAAATCCTTCGAATCGAACGATTCGAAGGATTTTAATCCATCGATCGAACGAAATTCCTTCGATCAAAAAAAGCTTAGAAAGCCTATGGGGACCTTCCCCATAGGCTAACATTGAGGTTCGGTAGGTTTTACTTGGCGAAGTAAGGGGTCGAAGTTTTTTTTAAAGAGACATTACTTCGACTATCGAATGGTCGAATAGTCGAACGATTTTTACTTTGAATCGTTTGATTCGAAGCCGTAGTCAAAGGTCGAAATAGAAAATTAGATGGTCGAAGTAGCCCAAAAAAACTTTCGAAGTATTTTTTCTTCTATTCCTTCACTCGAGGTAAGTAAATGTGCCCTTCATTTCTTCACTTCCCTGGACAGCGGGAAGTATTTAACGGTAAACTAATTTGCCATTGTCTTCCTAAAAAAGATTTTAAGTTAATTTAAATGGTGAGTTAAAAAAACCTACAGGACACCAACGCCCCCCTCTGATTAAATGATACAGACGCAGAAGGACACCGAAACTGGCTCCATTTTTAATTTCACACAATACGTGGAGCTTTAATATTGTGTTATTAAAAGAAGCCAACGTCCCACTGCTCCGCTCCAACCGTTTGTTATTAGAAGTCTGTTTTTATTGCCTGGGGATAGAGAACAATGGTCATAAATTGCAGCGGGCTGATTTTGCATTTTTTATTTAAGGGATCCTGTGAACGCTCATCAAGAGATTGTTATGACATTGCGCTGTCATGATTCTTACAACAAAACTATAGAGTCTAGTACAACTAATAAAGGCCACTTTGACTGGAAGGAAACTTAAAAGAGTCTTCGGGGGAAAAAAAAGAGCATCATCTATAGTGCAGTGTCCTGGCCATCTGTTTTGCAGATGTCTGACATTGTATGAGGACAGAAAAAAAACAGCAAATGTGGTGGGGCCATGAGATATGTATCCAAAATGGAAGCATTACCGGAGGGTAGTGGCCGTCGATTCTCAGAAGCTCAAGTGCAAAGTTGAGTGAGCACTAACACTATTCAGTAATTTATTTGCACCAATACAAGCGCCTGGTAGGGTTGCCACCTTTTCTAATAAATGTTACCGCCCAGTGGGCCATCCATGATGCAAAAAGGGGTGGAGCCACGACAGTGACGCAAAAGGGGGCTGCCGGTAAAATACCGGCCAGGTGGCAAACCTAGCTCCTGGGCAATCGTGGCTGACACATGATGGAAATAAATTGAGGGTGACCAGCAATTTCATGTGCATTGAGGGTCACCCACAGCCACGGACGCCCCTACAGAGGAAGCGGACCTGGACCCCACTGCGGCCGTAGGGTCTGCTTACTATGTAGTTAAAGAGGTTGTTCACCTTTCAATTTATTCAAATAAAATAAAACATCTTTTAGTATTATGTAGAGAGTGATATTCTGAGACAATTTGCAATTGGTTTTCATTTTTTATTATTTGTGTTTTTTGAGCTATTTAGCTTTTTATTCAGCAGCTCTCCGGTTTGCATTTTCAACAATCTGGTTGCTAGGGTTAAAAATACCCTAGCAACCATGCACTGATTTGACCCCCGTTTGAAAGCTGGAGTCAGAAGAAGAAGGCAAATAATTCAAAAACCATTAAAAAAAAATAATGAAGACAAATTGAAATGTTGCTTATAAAAAGCTAAAAGGTGAACCACTAACATCACTAATCCTCAGCCTGGACCTGGTGTTAAAGGGGTGGTTCAGGTAAAAAAAAAAAGACCAATTAAAAAGTTGCGTAGAATTGGCCATTCTATTACATACTTAGGGGCAGATTTATCAAAGGTCATAGTGAAAATTCGAATTTGAAAAATTCGAATTCCAAGCTAATTTTTGTGTACTTCGTCTAGGAAATAGTCCAAATTCGAATCTGAAATAGATTTGAATAAGCGAATTTATAATGTACTGTCTCTTTAAAAATTCGACTTCGACCATTCGCCATCTAAAACCTGCCGAATTGCTGTTTTAGCCGATGGGGGACCTCCAAAAACCCATTTGGAGTCAATTGGTGGACTTTGAAAAATCAAAGTTTTTCCAAAAAAAAACTTTGATTTTTCAAAGTCAACCAGTTGACTCCAAATTTCTTCTTGTAGGTCCCCTGATCGAATGCGCTATTGATGAGATTCGTTCGATTTGAATTCAATCAAAAACGGACCTATTCGTCAAAAAAACGGTTGGTGTTTTTGAATTCGAATTTCATTTGTAAATTCGAAATTCGACCATTGATAAATCTGCCCCTAAATGTTAACTTAAAGGTCAACCACCCATTTAAAGATAGAATTTTGTTGGATGCTCCTTGTTCTAAACTCTCCATTCTGCTGAGCATTAGATGCTTTGTTTTAGATTAGTCAGCGGCAGCACAATTCCAGCCTTGATATAAAACTCTCTTATGTTCAAATTTAGCTGTAATTCTGGGAAATCAAAGGCAATTAATGTGAAGTTTAATATGTATTTTGCAACTGTCCAAAAAAAAAAAAGAAAAAGCCAGAGATGATTAGCACGATTCTGAGTCCCAAAGTCCTCTCCATCTTTAGTAATGTTTAAATATGAGTCAAATGGGAGATGATATATTAGCTGCTAAAGATTAATGTGAATTTTCCTGCATTCCAGCTATTACTGACTGATGTTTTCTGAGCGTTTTCTGAAATGAGAACAACTGAACCATTGCAGCTTTATGAAAGAAAGACTATAGATTTGTATTGCTTTTGTGGTGCTCAGGCTTTATCAGAATTAGCCAAAAGTGAGAAATAATACAAAATATAAAGGGTGTTAAAGGAGAACTAAACCCCCAAAATTAATATGGCTAAAAATGCCATATTCTATATATTGAACTTATTGCACGAGGCTAAAGTTTCAGCTTCTCAATAGCAGCAATGATCCAGGACTTCAAACTTGTCACAGGGGGTCACCATCTTGGAAAGTGTCTGTGACACTCACATGCTCAGTGGGCTCTGAGCAGCTGTTGAGAAGCTAAGCTTAGGGCTCGTCCAGGACCGCCATCAGAAATCGCAGGGCCCCATACGACAAAATTTCCTGGGCCCCCTGGGCTGCGCCCACCGCAAAGATGGGGGCCCAGCTAATCAAGTAAGTGTGGCGTGGCCGGGCCCCCCTTACTCTCGGGGCCCCCTACAACTCTCCCCCCTGTCCCCCCCTGATGGCTGCCCTGGGCTCGTCACTAATTATCCAGCAGAAAATGAGCTTCCCCTGTAATATAAGCTGATGCTACAGGTTTGCTGATTATTAGATTCTGATGCTAGCTGCACTGGTTTCTGTGCTGCCATGTAGTAATTATCTGTATTAATTACTAATCAGCCTTATATTGTGACATTTCTATTCTATGTGTACTGTATATTGTGAGTGGGTCCCTAAGCTCAGTAAGTGACAGCAGCACAGAGCATGTGCAGTGAATCAGCAGAAAAGAAGATGGGGAGTCTGTAATAAAAGCTGATGCTACAGGGCTGTATAATTAAGATATAATGAATCCTTATTGGAAGCAAAACTAGTCTATTGAGTTTATTTCATGTTTACATGATTTTCTAGTAGACTTAAGGTATGAAGATCCAATTTATGGAATGATCTGTTATCCTGAAAACCTCAGGTCCCGAGCACTCTGGATAACAGGTCCCATACCTGTACTTGACCCCAATTAAGATATAATTAATCCTTATTGGAAGCAAAACCAGCCTATTGGGTTTATTTATTTTCTAGTAGATTTGAATATCCAAATTATGAAAAAAATTGGTTATCCCCAAAAAACCCAAGGTCCTGAGCATTCTGGTTAACAGGTCCCATACCTGTAGTAGATATCAGCAAATTCTTATGAACCGCAATGCAAAAACAAGTACACTTTGTGGTATTGGTGCTTTTTCCTACATGGTCACACACAGGACTCCAGTCCAGACACCAATCGGATTCCAGATCCTACAACTGGGCGCTGTGCAATTCCCTATAGATCACAGTGATAGTCATATCCAAATCTATGACATGAACCATTGGATTACAGTGAGCACTCAGCACTGGTTATAACGTGGGCACAAGAGGGAATGCTTGAAATTCTTAGCACACTTGTAGGCTTGCTCACTGTCCTTGGGAGTCCTTCATGTTTTTGTTTTAGTCAGTGCTTGCTTTGTTTTGCTGTGACTCTTTGCCAAGTTCAATGCAAAACAATGTTTGATCAATACTATATTGCCCCTGTATTGTATAACAGTATCACTCCTGTAGCTTAGGGAGTAAGTAGTAAGTGATTTTTGGAAGGCAGTGTTGAGTGCATTAGAAATGAACGAGCTTTAAAACCCACTGTGCTTAAAGGAAAACTATACCCCCAAAATGAATACTTAAGCAACAGATAGTTTATATCAAATTGAATGACATATTAAAGAATCTTACCAAACTGGAATATATATTTACATAAATATTGCCCTTTTACATCTCTTGCCTTGAACCACCATTTCGTGACTCTATCTGTGCTGCCTCAGAGATCACCTGACCAGAAATACTACAACATTAACTGTAACAGGAAGAAGTGAGGAAGCAAAAGGCAGAACTCTGTCTGTTAATTGGCTCATGTGACCTTACATGTGGTTTGTATGTGTGCACAGTGAATCTTACGATCTCAGGGGGCGGCCCTTATTTTTTAAAATGGCAATTTTCTATTTATGATTACCCAATGGCACATACTACTAAAAAAGTATATTATTATGATAATGGTTCATTTACATGAAGCAGGGTTTTACACATGAGCTGTTTTACACAGTATCTTTCAATAGAGACCTACATTGTTTGGGGGGTATAGTTTTCCTTTAAAAGAGGTGGTTCACCTTCAAACAACTAGTTGTTTTCAGATACATCACCAGAAATAACGACTTTTTCCAATGACTTTCTATTTTCTATGTGTCACCGTTTTTCTAATATTGGGGTTAGTTCACACGAGGAGATTTTGTCGCCTGGCGACTAATCTCTTTGACTTCTGGGGGCGACAATCTCCCGCCTCGTGTTTTCCCATCCGCTATAATGAAAAGTCGCCTGCGCTAAAGCACACTCGGCGCTGCGTTTTCAGAAGTCGCCCGAAGTTTCCTCGTCAGGCAACTTCAGATGACTTCTGAAAACGAAGCGTCGCGTGTGCTTTAGCGCAGGCGACTATTATTATAGCGGATGGGAAGAAACGAGGAGGCAGTTCGGGTGAACTAACCCTTCAAAGTGAAAAGTGTAATTTTTCACCTTCTGAAGCAGCTCTGGGAGGGGGGTCGCCGACCCTTTAAACTGTTCTAAATGGATACATTTAGTTGATACATTTCTTATCTTTGTCCCTGCTGAGCGAATCCCTGGGTTTCATTACAGGCAGCTGTTAGAATTGATACAATAGTTGCTGATACTCCAGAAATGCTGCTGAGAAATGGATCAACTAATGGAGCAAAATTGTAACTGTTCAGAGTCTGCACCTGAATTACTGAGCTGCCAGACTCAAACACCAGAGACAGGGACATTCAACTTTAAACTTAGATTTTGGAAAAAAACAGTAAAAAATAAATAATGAAAAGTAATTGAAAAAGTCTTTATTTCGGGGGAACAATCTGAAAACAACTGAATTGAAAAAAGTGTTTGGAAGGTGAACTTAAAATGATGTAGAGAGTGATATTCTGAGTCAATTTCCAATTGTTTTTCAATTTTATTATTTGTGTTTTTTTGATTTATTTAGCTTTTTATTCAGCAGCTCTCCAGTTTGCAATTTCAGAAATCTATTTACTATTGTTCACATTCCCCTTGCAACCATACGTTGATTTGAATAAGAGATTGGGATATGAATAGGAGAGGCCTGAACATGACTAATAAAAAGTGGCAATAACAATACATCTGTAGCCTTACAGAGCCGTCAGTGACCCCCATTTGAAAGCTGGAAAGAGTCAGAAGAAGAAGAAGAAGGCAAATAATTTTAAAAAAAAAACTATAAAAAATAAATAATGAAGACCAATTGGGAAGTTGCTTAGAATGGGCCATTCTAAACAGTGTCGGACTGGCCCACAGGGATACCAGGAAAAGTCCCGGTGGGCCCAGGTGTCAGTGGCCCCTCATGCTGCTAAATATTTGGCCTATTTCATGGCCATTCCCTATTTCTATGAGAACAAAGAGGCTAAATAGATGGAATATTTGGTTATAGGATGTATAACTAGAGAGGATAGAGGTGGATTGAGGAGAGGAAGAACAATAGTACTGAGAGTGGGCCCCTGGCCTAAATTTTCTTGGTGGGCCCTTGGTCTAAGGTTTTCTGGTGGGCCCCTGGTGTCCCAGTCCAACACTGATTCTATAACATACTAAACGTTAACTTAAAGGCAGGGCCACCATCAGGGGGACACAGGGGGTACAAGTGTACCGGGCTGAACTTTTTGAAAGAGCCGGGCCCCCTTTGACAGCGCTGAAGCCGTGCTGCGTCCTTCCGAAGTCCCGAACAGCCGAAATGCGGGAGTGCAGGAAAATCTGAACAGCCCAAAGCCACGAAAATAGCTGAAGCCGATGTCCCGAAGTGTATAAAGGGGGCCCTGGCGCCAATTTTTTTTAAAAAATATTCTTTGGGGCTCCAATTTTTTTTTTAACTTTTAAGGGGGGCCCTGGCACCAATGCTTTCTCAAAAAAACTTTTATGGGTGGGCCCTGGCGCCAATATATTTTTTTCACTTATAGGGGAGCCCTGGTCCCTGATAGCTTTTTATAACTTGTGTGTGGGGGGGTTTCCTTTTTTAGCGCTGATGTCTGTGTGGTTTTTTAACTATGATCTGGAGTGGGCGGGATCTGGGGCGGGGCTTGGGCCAGGGTGGACGGGGCCCAGGAAGCCCCGAAAATATTGGTGTACAGGGCCCTGTGATTGTGTACAGGGCCCTGATAATATCAGGATTTTGGCTAAACAGCTGTCTTTCAGCAACCCTACATTTAATTGACTATACGGAAAGTGCATTGACAGGGTCTAAAACGGTTACTACTTCGAAAACCACTAAAAATAAAAAATAAGACTGTCAATCTGGAACTTATGATTTGTCAGTACTATTTCACTGTTCTGGATCTTCCACCAGGCCACCAGGAGAAACCATGGTGGAGCCTTTCGCCTGTCCGGGGGTGGCAGCTGGTGGTGTGCAGTGTAGGGGGAGATGTTTAGCAGTGGCCGCTGATGCTCGTTGGGAAGAGGTTGGTGCCAGCTTGGGGCCTGGAGTGATGGCTCCTTGCTGTTTGATGTTAACAGTTATTGTAGGCTAGGATCTTGTGTTATATTCATTTAATAAAGATGTGAACAATGGACTGTAGAATTAACTGCCTAATTATGGGACCTTAGTCCATCTCCTATAATGAGTGGTAGCAGGGTCAGAGCAAAAGGGTATTACAAAATTACCAGATAATATATTTAGGGCTGGACTGGACCAGCGGGACACTAGGGGTCTTACTAAGGGTCGAATTTCAAAGTGCTAAAACTTCGAAATTCGACCAATGAATTGAAAAAAATCGATAGTCTACGTTTTTTTTTGGTTTGAATGTAGCTGTTTTCGAATTAAAATAGATCGTAGAAATCGTTTGAATCGATCGATCAAACGATTTTCAAAAAAAAAAATTTTTACTTCTAAAAACTTAGCCAAATATTGGCTATAGGTTCTAGGAGGTCCCCATAGGCTAACATAGCAATTCAGCAGGTTTAAGGTGGCGAAGTGTCGAATATTCAAAGTTTTTTTCAATTTGAATCGAATTTTGGCCTATTCTATGGTCGAAGTACCCCAAAACTACTTCGAAATTTGAAGTTTTTGAATTCGAAAATTCACTTCGACCCTTAGGAAATGGGCCCCTAGGTAAAAAAAAAAAGATGGGCCTCGGTTTTTCTGGGACCCGCACCCCTTCTTTTGCGCTGCACCCTGACCTCTCGTTCGGCACAGAGAAATGGATATAAAGTAGGTGCTGGGGGACAGAGGGGCTTGTGACTGGGGAGGGGGACCCTGGGCATGCAGCTGAGGGCCAGCGGGGATTGCAGCTGGGGTAGGGTTGTCACCTGGCTGGTATTTTTCCGGCCTTGCTGGTAAAAATGATGGCTTATCCCAATGTTATTAATAAGGAAAAAAGATAAATATATAGGAAGGTATTTTTTTCAGAAAAGGTGGCAACCCTAAGCTGGGGAGGGGGGCCCAGTGGGTTTGGGCCCCTGAAGTGGCAACCCAGTGGGCCCCAGTCTGAATCTGACAGAAATATACAATACCAGCCCCGGCCTTAGCCGGTGTTTTACCAACTGGCAGGACGACAATCCTACCTATAACTATTGGCTTCAAAAATGGCCCTGCCCTATCAAGAGCTATGATGGGCATTTATGGTTTATATTATGAATATTATTCCCCATACAGAAGCAGGGAGTGCACATTACTTTCTATTTGATTGAAAATAAATAGAATATATAAACATTACTTAGAGATAAGGTATTTATTAGGCAGATTGACATTAGAAGCACAATAAGTTTGAGTTGCCAGGCAGAATTATTAGCTCTATAAAATTGTAAAGCCCCTGTTATTTCAATGTGAAATATTCATTTTTACATGTATTATAATGTGTGACAACTGTATATCAACAACCTGTATCTTTTCTAAACACTCTTTTCCCTTGCGGTAAAACCTTTTTTCATTTTACTGCTATAATAAATACCCTGGCTGCTTTATTGTTTCCTTAAAGAATAAGCTGCCAGGTAGAAATATTCCAAAATAGAGTGTGTAGCTTTCCATGCTATTCTCTCCCAGCTCCATGTCTGGGAGTTTTACCCCTGATACATGCTCAATGTACTCAGCAAAAAAAGTCTGGGTTTTATAGTACATGTATGGGATCCATTATCCAGAAGCCTGTTTTCCAGAAAGCTCCGCGTTACGGAAAGGCTGTCTCCCATAGACAAATAATCCAAATTTTTAAAAATGATTTTCTCTGTAATAATAAAACAGGACCTGGTACTTGATCCCATTAATCCTTATTGGCAGCAAAACCAGCCTATTGGGTTTATTTAATGTTTACAGGATTTTCTAGTAGACGTAAGGTATAAAGTTCCAAATTACCGAAAGATCCTTCATCCAGAAAACCCCAGGTCCTGAGCATTCTGGATAACAGGTCCCATACCTGTAATAATAAAACAGTAAATTATACTTTAAGGGGGTGTTCATCTTTAAATAAACCTTTAGTATGATGTAGAGAGTGAAATTCTGAGACAATTTGCAATTTGTTTTCATTTTTGATTCAGCGGCTCTCCAGTTTGCAGAGCCGCTGATTTTAATAAGGAACTGCAATATGAATAGGAGAGGCCTGGATAGAAAGATGAGTAATTAAAAAGTAGCAATAACTTTACATTTGTAGCCTTACAGAGCATTTGTTTTTTAGATGGGGTCAGTGACCCCCGTTTGAAAGCTGGAAAGAGTCAGAAGAAGAAGGCAAATAATTAAAAAAAATACAAAAATCCAAATATTCTAGAAATAATCCAAATTTTTAAAAACGATTCCCTTTTTCTCTGTAATAATAAAACAGTAACTTGTACTTGATCCCAACTAAGATATAATTAACCCTTATTGGAGGCAAAACCAGCCTATTGGGGTTATTTAATGTTTACTTGATATTCTAGTAGATTTACGGTATGAAGATCCAAATTACAGCAAGAGCAATTAACCGGAACAACCCCAGGTCCCGAGCATTCTCAGGACCTGTATAATAAAAATAATCCTTTCACTTGAGTCGTAACACCACTAAATTTACAATTAAAAAGGGAAGGTAACATTCTTTTTTATTTGTTTTGGTCTTCTTTTTAATATTTACAATTTTTTATTCTTGGAATTTGAACATTTGCCTGTTACTTGGGCTTAATTAGCCTCGCAATCAGGCAGCAATTTGACAGAATTGAATATTTATAGTAGATGAGCATTACAAATGAGACTAATGGCAAGTTAAATTCTTAAATTCACTGTTAAAGCAACAGTTTATTATAAATAGGGAACATTCGGGTGAAAAACAAAGTGATATAATGCATTAGCTGCATATGTAGGACTGTATGTGGCAAAGATGCTTGCAGCTATGGGATCCGGTATCCAGAAACCCATTATCCAGAAACCTTTTATCCAGAAAGCTCCAAATTACAGAAGGCAATCTCCTATACACCCCATTATAATTTAAATCACTTTCCGTCAAGGCAGAGTGTGTCTGTTTAATGGAGTTACTTTTTGACGCAAGTAGGGCATCTTGATAAATAGCGACAGCCCAAAATATGAGTGTTGTGCGTCTAATGATCTGGAATCTGACTATTCTTATAAACAAACAGACCATTAGCATAGCATGTCAGGTTTAGAAAACCATATACATAGATCTGCCCAAATCGTACATAGGATTTAGCAAGTCATTTAATGTAATCTGCCTGGTCAGTCTCACTGTGCAGTAACGAGCCCGAAATCCGTTTGTGTTCCTTGTTGCTAGCCAACCGTCCTCATATGCTCTGCAGTAAACTGTGAAGTGAAAGAAATAATCGCTCTTTGCTAATGGCGTTTCACAGTGGGAGAAAAGTCGGCAATAAACAGAATATACAGAAACTCTTCTATTACCTTGGTAAATGAGTGAGAAAATGCGATACTGTTTATCACAAGCCCTGCCCTACTCATAGGTTGCTATAACTTATATTATAAATTGCCCCTTGTAAATATGCCTATGTTTTTCGCACTAGGGCCTGAAGAGGTGTCAGTAGAGCCCTCTATCCTCCCACTCAAATTTATATGCCAGTAAAGGGATGCTGTCATGGGAAAAATGTTTTTTAAAAAATGTATCCGTTAATAGTGTTGTTCCAGCAGAATTCTGCACTGAAATCCGTTTCTCAAAAGAGATATTTTTTTTATATTTAATTGTGACATGAGGCCAGACATATTGTCAGTTTCCCAGCTGCCCCAAGTCATGTGACTTGTGCTCTGATAAACTTCAGTCACTCTTTACTGCTGTACTGCACCTCCATCCCTTTCCCCCAGCAGCCTAACCAAAGAACAATGGGAAGGTAACCAGATAACAGCTCCATGACACAAGATAACAGCTGCCTGGTAGATCTAAGAACAGCACTCAATAGTAAAATCCAGGTCCCACTGAGACACATGCAGTTACATTGAGTAGAAGAAACAACAGAGAAACAACAGCATATCATTTTAATCATTCTTCTACTTGCTAGAAAATGAAAGCAAATATCTGATTGGTTGCTATAGATAAGTGCTCTGGCACAGTTAAGCACCTATGTTAGCAGAGCTTTTGGTCGAGAGAAAGTGAACCTAGGCAATGGACAAAGCATGGGGTGCTATTTAAAGGAAAACTAAAGCTCCTAGGGACAGAAATAGGACAGAAATGTTGTACATTATGTTTGGGCTTCTATACCAGCCCAAGGCAACCAAAGTCCTTTAGCAGTAAAGTCTGCAAAGATGCCCCAGTAGCTCCCCGTATTCTTTTATGCCTATCAACATCAGTTTATATGACCTCATTTTCTATTTGATGATTTGCGACACCCCCTAAGCTGAGCTTCTCAACAGCTGCTCAAAGCCCACTGAGTGTCACACACGCTACTAACAAAATTCCAAGTTGGGAAACTCCTGTGACAACTTTGAAGGCCTGGATCATTACTACTATGGAGATTATGAACCTTTAGGCTGGTTCAATAAGTTCAGCATATAAAATATGGCATTTCTAGCCATATCTTTGGCATCTGAAGTCTCTTCAATTTGCCTCAGAGGGGGAAAAATTCCTTCCTGACTCCAAAATGGCAATGGGACCTGTCCCTGGATCAACTTGTACTATGAGCTATTTCCCATAACCCTGTATTCCCTCACTTGCTAAACACCATCCAACCCCTTCTTATACCTATCTAATGTATCAGCCTGTACCACTGATTCAGGGAGACAATTCCACATCTTCACAGCTCTCACTGTAACAAACACCTTCCCAATATTTAGGCGGAACCGCTTTTCTTCTAATAAGGGACACCCAAAATGCAATCCTGCAACTATAACTCTCAGCATTGCCTTGAACCTCACTCTGTCTTTGTCAAGCTTAAAAAAATGGCTTGCTCTCCTCTGCAAGCTATGTGGGAGAGGATTATTAATTTTTATGTTTATTGTATTTGCAGAAATCTGGAGTTACATTCACCTGACACAAAGCACACGGTGGTCCTCCGAAGTTCTGACCCCGTCACCGCACAGGCCTGGTTTAATGCTATACACTCAACTGCCTCCGATCTGATCAGCAAAGTGATAACAGAAGTTAAAGAGAAATTAGGGAAAAGCGGGATCTCGGGAGGCACGGATATTAGGCACTTGGGCTGGCTGGCGGAAAAGGCAAGTAGCAGAACCCATTGTCCTTTGCACTCATGTTTCTAAAGCTGTGCCCATGCTAGAGCATGTTTAACCCTTTCCTTGTCAAAAATGCAGAATCTATAACACTGGCATTTGTAACAGTGGCATCAATCTGTTTCCTGACTGAGAAGGGCAACATCAGAAGAGTTCTCTGTTTTACTTTCTGAATATCTCTCTGACCATAGTGACCAGTAGGTGGCGCTGTGACCAAATTTATTACATTGGCAGTTTGAGAAAATGTAAATAGCACCGAAACCAAGAAAAAATAATTCATGGAAATAGCAAATGTGCTTAGAAAAGCTCCCTGAGAAGTTTTATATTTATTTAGTTTCCCGCAAGTTTTTGTGGAAATGTAATGATCCTCTGTTGACTTTTCCCAACTAACACCGGGTACATATGATACCCCTATAAAATGAGCTGTTAATCACAAGAGCAGCAATTATTTCAGCAAGATATTGGGGGACTGCAGGGGCCAATTCAGCGGCATTTATCTATTTATTGCTATTTTTTTTTTACATTAATACTTATCTTTCCCCTCTAGATCTTTACTCTTTTCATCCAATCTTTCATTCAAGTCACTGCCTGGTTATTAGGGTCAGCGAGACTTCAGCAACAAAACAGTAATTTGCATTATAAACTGAGATCTGCAGAACAAAAAAAGACCAGTTAGATGTTGTATTTTAATAGAACCAGCTTCATCATCATACAGAGGGGCAGATATACTAAAATTCAAACAGGGGATTCCCATTTACTGCCCTTTAGCAGTAAAGATCTGTGTTTCAAAAGATGCCCCAGTAGCTCCCCATCTTCTTTTCTGCTGATTCACTGCACATGCTCTGTGCTGCTGTCACTTACTGAGCTTAGGGACCCACTCACAATATACAGTACACATAGAATAGAAATGTCACAATATAAGGCTGATTAGTAATTAATTCAGATTATTACTACTTCACAGAAACCAGTGCAATTAGCATCAGAATTTAATAATCAGCAAACCTGTAGCATCAGCTTATATTACAGGGAAGCTCATTTTCTGCTGGATAATTAGTGACGAGCCCTAAGCTTAGCTTCTCAACAGCCAATCAGAGCCCACTGAGCATGTGAGTGTCACAGACACTTTCCAAGATGGTGACCCCCTGTGACAAGTTTGAAGTCCTGGATCATTGCTGATATAAATAAGTAGAAACTTTAGGCTGGTGCTATAAGTTCAATATATAGAATATGGCATTTTTAGACATTCGTTTTTAGGGTTTAGTTCGCCTTTAAAGGGGTTGTTCAACTTTAAATCAACTTGTATCGGTTCTCGTTTTGTATTATTTGTGTTTTTGAGTTATTTAGCTTTTAATTCAGCAGCTCTCCAGTTTGCAAATTCAGCAATATGGTTGCTAGGGTCATATTTACCATAGCAACCATGCATTGATATGAATAAGAGACTCGAATATGAATAGGGGAGGGAACGAATAGAAAGATGAGTAATAAAAAATAAGAATAACAATACATGTGTAGACATAAACAGCATTTGTTTTTAGATGGAGTCAGTGACCCCCATTTGAAAGCTGGAAAGTCAGAAGAAGGCAAATAACTATAAAAAAAGAAAAAATGAAGGCCAATTGAAAAGCTCCTTAGAATTAGCCATTCTATAACATACAAAAAGTTAACTTAAAGGTGTGCCACCCCTTTAAATTTGAAAATATAGTATTAATGTTAAATCAGCCCATTTAAGGTTCACT
This sequence comes from Xenopus petersii, assembly GCA_038501925.1. NCBI lineage: Eukaryota > Metazoa > Chordata > Amphibia > Anura > Pipidae > Xenopus > Xenopus petersii. The sequence goes on from CM076682.1 coordinate 15,208,080, forward strand.
GGTCCTTTAATGACATGAATATTAGAATACTGTATATTTTCAGGCAGTGCTTGATCGAGTCGGGTCCTGTCCTTTGTGTGGCCAGGGATGAAACGTCTCTTCGCTTGCAGACTAAACACTCTCAGGATGTTTCTCAGAGAAGGAAATACACTTCTGTCTGTTTGGGGGCCAAAAACACTTTGCGGCATCGGGGCATTCGCTACATCCCTTTATTTTCTTAGTCATATCATGTTCAAAGGCACAAACCAGAAATAGAAGGGAAAAAATTGTAAATTCATCCTCTGTATTTACAGTTTTTTTTTTATGTTTTCCCATAAAAACAAATTATACTGAACAAATATTTGCTTTTAAGAGGACTCTTTTATTAAAAACAGATACTGTGGTCTGTCCGGGGCTGAAGTTTCACAATATATATTTTCTTTGTTAATTTGGGAAAGAAACATATTATTTAATGGCCTATGTAGACTTGTGTTTACAGCTGGCTTGTAGGATTTGTTTAAATGTGATTGCACTCCATGCGCAAGCAGTGTAACCCTAATATCCCTCTAATACAAACAGACATTCACAGTCCTAATGGGAATATGAAGCCATGTTTATAAATAGCGAGTACATTCAATTAAAGGGGACAGATTAACTCCGAGCAGCTGGAGATGAAAGCCATTTCTGCAACTGGGTTGCTATGGGCATTTACCCAAGCAACCAAAAACCTCAATGCATTTTGCAGCTATATTTTTTAATTTTTGCTGTATTCTTGTTTGTTCTTCTATTCAGAACTAATGTAAACAGTTGTCTGGTTGCTAGGGTCATTAAAGTGCTGTATATTTGCAGTGATTTGAAAGGTATTTATAACTACAGTTGCTATTTAAGTCCTCCACTAAGGATTAATTATCTTAGAATCAGGTACAAGGTACTGTTTTATTTTTACAGCGAAAAAGTGAGTCATTTTTTAAAGTACTTAAAAAGCATTCTGGATAACAGGTCCCATACCTGTAGATACAGTGATCCTGTAGTATGTACATTTGAGCAACACAGAGGTCCTGTAGTACCCCAAGATCAATGTATGTACAGGTATGGGGTCTGTAATCAAGAATGCTAGGGACCTGAGGTTTTCCAGGTAAGGGATCTTTCCATAATTTGGATCTCCAGACACAGAGGTCCTGTAGTACCCCAAGATCAATGTAGGTACATATATGGGGCCTGTTATCAAGAATGCAGGGGTTTTCCAGGTAAGGGATCTTTCCATAATTTGGATCTCCATACCTTAAACTTGCTAAAAATCATTTCAACATACAGGGGGTTATCTACTAAACCTCGAAATTTTCTGGTTGGGCTTTTTGGGGGCAAAAACTAAAAATTTTCTTATAAAAAGGTTTTACTATACCCCAATGCTGCAAAAAGCCCGAATCCGTCATCTCGGACCTGTGGAGGTCCTGTATAAGTCAATGGGAGTAGCAACTACCTCAATCATTGTCTGCGCTGGGTTTAGCCCAAAAATCCGACTTTTTTTCGGCCAAAAATCCAAGAGACCTGGGAAAAAAGCCTGAAAATTTAGAGCGATTCAGTTTTTTGCTTGATTTTTTCGGGTTTTCCTGCAATCCGATTAAATTGAGGTTTTTATTAATAAATAAGCTGAAATCATGTATGGGAGTTTTGTCCTGATTTTTTAAAAATAAAATATGAGATAAATTTGGAATTTAGTAAATAACCCCCTTAATAAACCCAACAGGATTGTTTTGCTTCCAATAAGGATGAATTATATCTTAGTTGGAATCAGGTACAAGCTATTGTTTTATTATTACAGAGAAAAAGGAAATCATTTTTTAAAGTATTTAAAAAGCATTCTGGATAACAGGTCCCATACCTGTACATACAGTGATCCTGCTACAGTAGAGTCTAACACCCAGAGTTATTGCTGGGATGAGGGTTGGAGAAGATTATGAAAATACAAACTAAAATCAGTGTTTCTATCTATATGCCTTATGTGCTATTAATAGATACTTCTCCTCGGTACCATTCATTTTCAGTCTATATTACGTGAAATATTGATATTATTAATCGCTTGACATTTATACTTTCTTTCGTTTGACATTGATCTCTGTGTAAAAAGCAGTAAGTCGTGTTTTATAGTGCTAATCTCGCTTTTTATCTATCTGTTTATATAAATATCCCTTCAGTTGGCTCGCTGGCTTATTAAACTACGCTGCTGCTAATAAGTAAATGATAACACAGTTTGGACAATTTACATTTTAGAGCAAATGTTTATTCCAGCTGAGATTTCTGAAAGTGATTACCCTCACAACACTGTTTTTTTACAGTAACTTCTGTAGTTAGAGTAGTAAGGCAAGACTGCAAATGTAGAGCAGAATGGTGACAGTAGGATGAATAAGGGCAGTGGCGTAACTGTCATACAGCAGACCCCCACAACTGCAGAGTGGTCTGTCTGTAGTATGCTTCTCCCCAGCCCTAGCCCCTTTTGATGAGAGAGTAGGATGAAAGTATAAGGACAGAGATGGCAACAGTATGGTAAGAGCAGCAGTAGGGAAAGCTAGATGTTACAGCAAGAAAGTAGTAGAAGGGCTAAGATGGCCAAGCAGTACAGGATGGTAATAGGGCAAAATCAGTGGTGTAACTAGCATTCAGCAGATCCAGAGTTCATGGGGGGGAGTGGAGAGAGGGGTCCAGAGGGATCTGCTGTATGTTACTAGTTCCCTGTCATTGCTGTTAGCCTCAGGGGGGGCTGAGGGTCAGGTTTGTGACTTTTCCATGCATCTGGTTTGGAGGGTGGTCCTGCAACAGTGCACCACTGGGAAGGATAGATGATGAACAGCAAGAAGAAATTAGAAGGGTCAAGATGGCAACAGTAGGACAAGATGGCAACAGTAGGACAAGATGGCAACAGTAGGACAAGATGACCACAGTAGGACAAGATGACCACAGTAGAACAAGACAGATAAGTAATAACAAAATGAAAATACAAGGGCCAAGAAGGCAACAGCAGAACAAGATATATGAGGAACAGAGACAGTAAAGGGGCCAATATGACAACAGTAGGGCATGAAAGATGACCCAAGATGGCAACTTCAGGATAAGATGGTAACAGCAGGATGAAATATATAAGGAATAACAAGATATGAATTGAAGGGCCAAATGGTAAGAGAAGGGCAGGATAAAAAGGAAGAGCAAGATGAAAGTAGTAGGGCCAAGATGGCAACAGCAAGCCAAGATGGTAAAAGTAGGGCAATATAATAAGGACAATATAGTAGTAGGGCAATATAATAAGAAATAAGTAGAAGGGTCAACATGGTAATGTAATGTACGGTATATTTATTACAGGTAACAGTAGAACAAGAGAAATAAGGGATAGCAAGATAAAAGTAGAAGGGCCAAGATGGCAACTGATAGGGCAAGATGGTAACAGTAGGGTAAGGTAGATAAGGAATAGTAAGATGCAATTAGAAGGGCCAACATGGCAACTGTAGGGTAAGGTGCGAACAGGAACACTTCATATTAGCAATGCCCATAAAGCCCCTCTCTCGTGTGAAAAAAACAAAACTGTTTGTTAGGCGAATGCTGTTAGTGGTAACACCATAGGCATGTTTTAACCAATGGAAAAAAAAGGGTCCAAACCACCCATGCCACTTCCCTTTAAATAATTTATTCTAAACCAGTTCTTGAGATGTATAGCTGATTCTCGTTCTGACCCCTAAGCAGGTGCAAGGTTGCAACAAGATGGTAACAATAGGGCATGATAGATGAGGAACAGCAAGGAGAAAGTAGAAGGGCCAACCTAGATGACATGTGGGCAATGGTACGTAATATGCACATATACACAATAAAAGGATAATTAATAATATACATTTTGGGTTCCCCTTTAAGACAATCTATATTCATAATGGAAGCTTGAAGTTCTAAAACACTGAAAATTACCGCCATATTAAATAAAAAAAGGGAACAGTAAACAAGATTAAAACTGCAATTAATATAAAGTGATTTTGCCGACTGATTAGGCGTGCGGCGCTGTGAGGAGAGGTAAAACAATGCAGATTAGACTGCCCGGCTAGATATGGGCTCAGAGGGGAACAAGCTCTTTTGTTATTTGTGGGAAAGTTTCTGTTTTGCTCAGTAATTAAATACTGAGGCTCAGGATTAATTATCCCTTTGTCGTCGTCAGCATTTTTAGTTTTTTCCCAGAAATGATTTCTCGTTACGGCAGCCAAAATATAAGCTTTTCATTCGTGGTTTTGGGAGTATCTGAGAATCTAAACAGGGCCAAAAGTCCAATGAAAAGGAGGTGTTGTGTAACAGGGAGCAATGCCTCCATGTAGAGGTGGTCTTTGTCTTGGGACCCCCAATTCCTACCTGATGGCAGGAGATAGAGATCGGGGAAGCAAGAGCAGGGAGCACCGCCGGCCCAGTGCGACCCTGCCAGTGGTGTAAATAGATATAACTGGGCCCTACAGCAAAAAAATTTTCAGGCCCCCAAAATGTCTAGAGATTGACCTGTTTTTTTTTCAATATTTATTGAAATTGTATATGAATAAGGACCTCACATGGTCCCTATAACCTCCTGCCCCCTGTAGGGTCTGCTTCCTCTGTAGTTACACCCCTGTCTGAAGCTGTCTCAGATGTGCCTGGTAATGGATAGATAATTCCCCCAACTCTAGAACAGCAAATGGTCTTCTATAACATCCTGGGTACATGTGAAAGGCCTAAAATTGTTGCTAACCTTATGATTATCAATATGTGTAGATATGATATAGAAATTTCAGTATATTCTCCTGTTCCAGAGGATATAATTGAGGCTGTAGAGCATTAGCTAATGTAGAGTCCTGCACAGAACCAATTTCTAAGACTCGGACTCGACCCAACCCACAGCCTGCAACCCGAACCGCAACCCACATATTTACCCATTTTGAAACACTACCCGACCCGGAACCCGGGACTGCCTTATCCGCAACCCGCTGCGCAACCAACTTTTTTTGTGGGTACCTGACCCGCTGCAGGACTCTAAGCTAATGATACACTGCTGCCCTTGCAATTCTTTGCTCTACCAGGTTTCTTGCAGTTGTCCTCTCTTGTCCATCTCATGAGCATCTGCCAGCATTTCCTGGAACCGATTCTGGGGAATATTTAGACCATTGCACCTGTTCAGGGGCCCCAATTTGAGCAGGGTCCTTTGGCCAGATTAAATAAACAGCAAAAGCCAAAACCCATGAATAACATATTACAATGTGCGACGGGTGTTTGATTTTCTCAGTATTTGAGTTGGAGAAGTTCAGTTTGTTGCCTTCCTTTGTAGCTGTCAAACTCCCATCTTGACTGTCAGGGAATTGTGGGAGCTGTAGTTTAACAATAGACATATATCTCTGCTTGTACCAGCTGTTTTATTTTTATACTTGCCTGTGGAAAAACTCTGTAATACATAATATTTAGGGAAAATGAAGGTGGAAAAAAGATAGGTCTAACTGCCTTGGATCCTTTGGAATATTCCCTTTGTTTCTTCTTATGTTCAGATAGGAATATAATATATAACACAAAACAGAGATCGTCAAGGATTTACCCCTTTCAGTTGTCCATGCCAACCAATTCATACTTACCTTTTAATTAAAGGACAAGTAAAGTGATATTCATTGTTGCTGCCAATGTGTTAGGCACCCCCTCCCCCAGTGAATATTATGATTAACCTTAGAATAACATAAATTGCCAGTGGGAAAACATATGAGACGCTTCGGCTATACGAAGTCGCCTGAAGTTGCATCGCAAGGAAACTTCATAAAACAGTAATACACCTGCCAAGGCTGGAGCCGGTATTACAAATATACTGGCAATGTAGTTGCAGGTAAATTTCCAGATCTGCTCCATAATCTGCACTCTGGCTGTCCTGGCATATAAAAAAATAATTCAGAAAAGTGGCAATGCTATTTATGATATATATATATATATTCGGCTGAATCCTTCTGCCTGGCCGAACTGAATCCGAACCTAATTTGCATATGCAAATTAGGGGCAGGGATGGAAATCACTGGACTTTTTGTCAGAAAACAAGAGAGTATAAATGTTTTCCCATCCCCTCCTAATTTGCATACGCAAATTAGCATTCGGTTCAGTACTTTCGCAAAGGATTCGGGGGTTCGGCCACAATAATGGGTTTCGTTGCATCCCTAATATATATACAGTATACCTGTACATGAAAAACGATTAGTAACCTATTAACTTTTTAGTAGGTTATGGAATGGCCAATTCTAAGCAACTTTACAACTGCTCTTCATTATTTATTTTTTTATAGTTTTTTGCCTTTTTCTTCTGACTTTATCCAGCTTTCAAATGGGGGTCACTGACCCCATCCAAAACATTTTGTATTATTTGTGGTTTATATGTTACTTAGCTTTTTATTCAGCAGCTGTTCAGTTTGCAGATTCATTAAATATGGTTGTTAGGGCCCAAATTACCCCAACAACCATGAATAAGCGATTGAAATATGAATAGGAGAGGGCCTGAATAGAAAGATGAGTAATAAAAAGTGACAATAAATTACAGAGCATGTGTTTCTAGATGGGGTCAGTGACCCCCATTTGAAAGCGTGAAACAGAAGAAGACGGCAAATAATTCAAAAACTAAAAAGAAAAAATGAAGGCCAATTGAAGAGAGAAAGAGTCATTTGTGCTGTGGTTTCTGTTGGCAGGAGCATTATTTGCAAAACAGTTGTTCCATAATAATTTTATTTTTATAGAATAGAAATGTGCCAGTTGCATGACTGTCCTTAGTTTTTGCAAGAGGTCAGACCCTGGCTCCTTTGTGCAAGGAATCTGTTATCTGCAGGTGAAGTTTATTGTCAGCAGCAAATCAGTAGCTTGTGCATGAATATATGATATAGAACAGTTAGTGAATTGTAGCTTGTGGAATTTCCCAAAAAGTGCCAAGTTGAATACAATTAATAAAAAAAAATGATACTGAGCTGCATTTGTTCTTCTAAGGCTCCCAGCTCCAGTTCTTCTGTGAACCCTTTCCAGCCGCCGTTATGGAACCATTATGAGTGAAATAAAAGCCCTTGATAGGTAATTACTAAGCCATAGTTCAGTCTGTCTAATCTGGGAAAGAAATGGATATTAAATGGGCTATGGGAAAGAAACTGATAGCAATAGCTACAGTGATGCCCAACTGGCAGTCTCAGGTTTTTTATTGTTTTATCAATAACAGTTTACAGAATCATATTTCCTATATGCATACAGTGATACTGACAATCTTTCAGTTTACATATGTAAACATTATGTTGTGTAGACAAATACAAGATTCCTCTGCACTCGACCCATTATCAATATATTTAAGACAGAGACATTTTGTGCTACTGCTACTAAAAAATGCCTTACCCTTTAAACAAAACAGGGATTGTTTGTCCATATATTGCAATATATTTAAGCTGACCAACTACGTCACAGTCATCCCATATCTGGCCAGTCCTACGCTCAATTTTCATCTGATTCATTAAGAATTCTATTGCTTCATTATACATTTTACAAAAGGGACTAAGTTTTACCTGCAACTTACTTGCTGCTTTCAAAGTAAAACTCCCAAACATGACTGCCCTTTTATTAGACACCAGTGGGATCACCTGACTATAGCTGGGAAGGGTGGGAGCTACAACATGGAGCTGGTCACTGCTCCTGTATAAACTATAACAAACAAGGGAAAGTTGTGCTCACCACTAGTTTTTAAAAACATTAGGCGGGTTGTGCAATGAGTATGTGACCACAAAATAAATGTCTCAATGTCTTAAATATATTGATAATGGTTTGTGTGCAGAGGACTCTTGTATTTGTCTATATGTATTTTGTGGCCCACCAGGATAGCAGGAAAACTCCCAGTGGGCCCAGGCTTCAGTGGGCCCTCTTGCATTCTATTTTTCTTTATGGGAAAAATGCTTAAAAGATAAGTCAACCTTACAAATAGATGAATGTTAAATTGATGAGGGTGCTATTCTAAGCACTTTTGCAATGTACATTCATTATTTATTTATTTTTAATTCCAAGATATTAAAGGTTACATGTACTGTTAACATCAATGAATTTTGTTACAGCAGCGCCACCTGCTGGTCATTTTCTGTCCAGTCTGACCACCAAGTAGTCAAGGAAGTTGTCAGGAGGCTGCTCTGATGTTTTTCTCGTTAGGAAAGATTAGAGAAAGGTTTCTATTTTTTTCCTAAGAAGAACATCAGAGCAGCCTCTTTCTTTCTCCTGACAACTTCCTTGACTACTTGGTGGTCAGACTGGTCAGAAAATGACCAGCAGGTGGCGCTGTTGTAACAAAATTCATTCCTGTTAACAGTAGATGTAACCTTTAATATCTTGGAATTAAAATAATGAATGTACACTGCAAAAGTGCTTAGAATAGCACCCTCACCAGTTTTACATTCACTTATTTTTAAAGTTTACTTATCCTTTAATAATGGAAGAATAGAGTAAGTAGATATAAAAGACTAGAGAATAAAGAGGTTGAGTGAGGAGAGGAAGAATAATCGTCTGGAAAGTGGGCCCATTTTCTAAGGTTTTCTGGTGGGCCCCTGGCATCCCAGTCCGACACTGTTTGTGGTCACAGCCGCATTGCACCCCCGACTAATGGTTGACAATAGAAAATAAAAAAAGAGATAAAGACATAACCTACAAAAGAAAAAGAACCAACTAAAAGAAAAGTAGGTTTATTTTTTTCAAAAGTTATTGTGTCGCATTATAATCAACATGAAATCTAACATGTGGACCTTTTCAGTAATTAGGGGACATATAAAAGGCCTTATTTACAGTATGGACCATCAAACCATTTTCCGGATCAGGGATCTTTCCATGTTTTGGTTCTTCATACCTTAAGTCTACTAGAAAATCAATTAAACATTAAATAAACCCAATAGACTGGTTTTGCTTCCAATAAGGATTGATTATATCTTAGTTGGGATCAAGTACAAGCTACTGTTTTATTATTACAGAAAAAGGACATTTAAAAAAAAAAAAAAATTTAATTATTTGATTAAAATGGAGTCTATGGGTCTTTCCGTAATTCAGAGCTTTCTGTATAACTGGTTTCCAAAAGGATCCCATACCTGTATCTAGAAGTGATTCCTGACCCTCACGTGTTACCCCAGGATGGTGCTCCTCTTCTTTAAAAAAAAAATACATCAGCACAGGGAACTATTTCAGGAGTACTGTGCAACCAACTACTCCATTCTACTCCAGGTGTCCTTAGTTAGGGCACATAACTAGCACCCCCAGAGATGTACATGCTCCTTTTTATTTTTACAGGAGAAAGAAAGAGGCTGCTCTGATGTTTTTTAGGAAAAAAAATTGAAACCTTTCTCAAATCTTTCCTAAGCAGAAGAACATCAGAGCAGCCTCTTTCTTTCTCCTGACAACTTCCTTGACTATTTGGTGGTCAGACTGGTCAGAAAATGACCAGCAGGTGGCGCTGTTGTAACAAAATTCATTGATGTTAACAGTACATGAAACCTTTAATATCTTAGAGTTAAATAAATAAATAATGAATGTACATTGCAAAAGTGCTTAGAATAGCCCCCTCATCAATTTTAAAATTACTTATTTTTTAGGTTTACTTATCCTATAAGGGAGGAGGAGTGGGGGCAATACATGGGGGTGCCTGGGCGTCCCTAGATATGTTACTTACTACTTCCCTCCTCAAGGGGTGGTTGATGTTTAAGTTAGCTTTTAGTATGTTATAAAATTGTTAATTCTAAGCAGCTTTTCAATTGGTCTTCATTTTTTTCCTGATAATTCTTATAACTTTTCATCTCTAAGTACAATATATGGACTATATATATATATATATATATATATATATATATATATATATATATATAGTCATTGGGTAATGAGTAAACCAGTGTAAATGGTCACGGCTGAGATCTTAAATACTTCCCAGTGCAAGCTTCAAAAAAGCATTGATTCTGATCTTCACCATAGAGGCGTTTCTTAACCGGGTCCCTAGTTTTCACCTTAAATAGCCCTTGATGCTGAGAGTGCTCTAAACCATCTGCTCTAAATTGTATATATTTCCTACATTTTTCACACTGAATTATTCAGAAGCAAACGATAAAACAGGAAATAATTAGCACATTTGACAAAGGGATTTATTTAGAATAGTCATAAACAAAGACGGAATTGAAACAAGGTAAACCCTGCCAGTAAGACTATTTTATCTCTTAAAGGCAAAGTATAACTTGCTGCCGCTGGCATATTCATTCTATAAGGCAAGCGTGCCACCATACTAGGATTAGCTGTAGGTTTTCAAGATTTTTAAGGTTTCCAAACATCCACCTGTTAGGACAATATGCCAATTGAGTAGACCTTCATCTAATTCAGTAAGCAAGTAAGCCATTTTTAGCATTTTTGGCTTTATATTTGAATTGTGTATAAGATATTCCTGATTTTTTTGGCCCCAATATGTGGGCTGATTGGTAGTCAGAGTTAACTTTTTATGATGTTGATATTCTGAGACAATTTGCAATTGGTTTTCAAATTTGTGGGTTTTTTTGAGTTTTATGTAGCTTTTTATTCAGCAGCTCTCTAGTTTCAGTAATCTGGTTGCTAGGGTCCAAAATACCCTAGCAACCATGCATTGATTTGAATAAGAGGCTGGAATATGAACAGGAGAGGGTCTGAATAGAAAGAGTAATGAAAAGCAGCAAAAACAATACATTTGTAGCCTTACAAAGCATTTGTTTTTTAGATGGGGTCAGTGACCCCCATTTGAAAGCTGGAAAGAATCAGAAGAAGGCAAATAATTCAAAAACTAGAAAATGAAGGCTAATTGAGAAGCTGCTACTACTTAGCCGTTCTATAAAATTCTAAAAGTTAACTACCCCTTAAAGGGCATATTTCTCAAAAGTCTAAAGTTTAAATCTAGGCGGTTATTTATCAAAATCCAAATTTTTCCGATTTTTTAAATAAAAAAAAGTCAGACCAAACTAGAATCGACAATTTGATCTTATGTATAATTTAAAAAGCACCATCTGAAACCTGAAAAATCGTATGAGAAATCGTATCTTAATAGTTTTTCCTGTATCGTACGTTTTTTTCTGGCATTTTCCCGAAAAGTCAAAATTTTTCAGATTTTTGCCCGAAAAGCCAGAAATAGTCGGATTTTTTGGCTTATTCCAGTGGAGACCACAGAAAGTTTCAAATAGGATAGGGACCTCTCCCATTGACTTATAAACAACCTCGGCAGGTTTGAGATGGTGAATTTTCAGATTCAAACTTTTTGCAGCCTTGGGGTATTATAAATCTCAGAAAACTCAATTTTTTTAAAAAAAAAATTTCCACTAAAAAGTTTGATTTATATAGTAAAAAAAACTCAAGTTTTTGGAGTATTTAGCATTTAGACTTTAACAAATAACCCCTTAGTGTTTGGCTCATTTTTTCTTTGGGGGGAGCTTGATATTCATCCAAAAATGATGGATCAGGAGCATCCCTACTTACAACTGATTGCTCTGTGTAATTATTTGATTTAAGAAGTTGATACTTTCCCTTAAAAATAAAACTGTAGGTTTCCAAACATCCTGACCAGATGGTGACCAGCTTTCCAAAGCAAACACCTGTTATCCATTCTGCATGTGGAAAAGCCATCAGTATCTGCCCTGGCCCCGGCTTTACTTTCTATTCTGTGATATCATGTGCCGAAATGAAGCTCCCGTTCTTTTTCCACTTGGGACCGTGAATAGCAATGTGTCCCTGTTTATTTCCATAAAGTTCTCTGGTGAAGAGGCTTCTCCTCGTTGCTAGGGGACCTCAGATGTTTAGGAAACATGAGATGCAGCCAGAGGGGCTTTTTTCCCCTGAAAGTCAGATTGGAATATGGTATAAATAATGGGTAAAGCAGAATATTTATGGATGCAGCCAGTAGCTACAGCCTGCCATTAACTGCTGTTTATCTGCTGCTCTGGTATTCCTGCTGAGTACAACCCGAGCAGTTACATTTTGTTGGTGATTCTTTCCCGTAGAGTAAAAATAATACAAACAGGGAGACGGCTTAAGTTTTTAGCTTGCAACTTTGACAACTTTGAAGCTTAAAGGGATCCTGTCATCGGAAAACATGTTAACGCATCAGTTAATAGTGCTACTCCAGCAGAATTCTGCACTGAAATCCATTTCTCAAAAGAGCAAAAAGATCTGACATGGGGCTAGACATTTTGTCAATTTCCCAGCTGCCCCTGGTCACATAGTTACATATAGTTACATAGTTAAATTGGGTTGAAAAAAGACAAAGTCCATCAAGTTCAACCCCTCCAAATGAAAACCCAGCATCCATACATACACCCCTCTACTTTTAATTAAATTCTATATACCCATACTAACTATAGAGCTTAGTATCACAATAGCCTTTGATATTATGTCTGTCCAAAAAATCATCCAAGCCATTCTTATAGTCATTAACTGAATCAGCATCACAACATCACCCGGCAGTGCATTCCACAACCTCACTGTCCTGACTGTGAAGAACCCCCTACGTTGCTTCAAATGAAAGTTCTTTTCTTCTAGTCTAAAGGGGAGGCCTCTGGTACGGTGATCCACTTTATGGGTAAAAAGGTCCCCTGCTATTTGTCTATAATGTCCTCTAATGTACTTGTAAAGTCTAATCATGTCCCCTCGCAAGCGCCTTTTTTCCAGAGAAAACAACCCCAACCTTGACAGTCTACCCTCATAATTTAAGTCTTCCCTCCCTCTAACCAGTTTAGTTGCACTTAGTCTCTGCACTCTCTCCAGCTCATTTATATCCCTCTTAAGGACTGGAGTCCAAAACTGCACTGCATACTCCAGATGAGGCCTCACCAGGGACCTATAAAGAGACAGAATTATGTTTTCATCCCTTGAGTTAATGCCCTTTTTTATACAAGACAGAACTTTATTTGCTTTAGTAGCCACAGAATGACACTGCCCAGAATTAGACAACGTGTTATCTACAAAGACCCCTAGATCCTTCTCATTTAAGGAAACTCCCAACACACTGCCATTTAGTGTATAACTTGTATTTATATTATTTTTGCCAAAGTGCATAACTTGCATTTATCAACATTGAACCTCATTTTCCAGTTTGCTGCCCAGTTTTCCAGTTTAGACAAATCACTGTGCAAAGTGGCAGCATCCTGCATGGAACCTATAGTTCTGCACAATTTAGTATCATCTGCAAAAATAGAAACAGTACTTTCAATGCCCACCTCCAGGTCATTAATAAACAAGTTGTGACTTGTCATGTGACTTGTGCCTGCACTTTAGGAGAGAAATGCTTTCTGGCAGGCTGCTGTTTTTCCTTCTCAATGTAACTGAATGTGTCTCAGTGGGACATGGGTTTTTACTATTGAGTGTTGTTCTTAGATCTACCAGGCAGCTGTTATCTTGTGTTAGGGGGCTGTTATCTGGCTGCTGGGGGGTAAAAGGGAGGGGGTGATATCACTCCAACTTGCAGTACAGCAGTAAAGAGTGATTGAAGTTTTTTAGAGCACAAGTCACATGACTTGGGGCAGCTGGATTTATCCCTATCATTCGCCCAGGCCCAGATTTGTGGAAAGGCCCGGGCCTAGGGCAGCAGGATTTTAGGGGGCGGCATGTTTCCCTACCACACCCACATTGGTTCAGAAACACTGGAGATACACAGAAGATACAATTGTCAATCCCCATTGTTCCGGTCCTGATGATGAAAACTTGCTTGAATAAAAGGGAGTGGATGGGCCGATGAACGTCAGCGGGCCTAGGGGCGCCCGCTATGTAAATCCGCCCTTGATTGTGCCCTAGGCAACTGCCTCTTCTGCCTACTCATCAGTGTCGGACTGGGATGCCAGTGGCCCACCAGAAGACCGTAAGCTGAGGGCCCACTTTTCAAAATATTATACCTCCTCTCCTCACTCACCCTCTTTTTTTCTCCTTGTGTCTTTTCTCTGTATTCTATACTCTATTATTAAGCCTCTATGTTCCCTTAAAGAAAATAGGGAATGACCATGAAATAGGGCAAATAGTTAGAAGCAAGAGGCCGACACTGTTACCCATAGTTCCAGACCTGCGGGACCCCCCTCCCAGAGCAGTTTCAGAAACACATAAGTAAGTGAAAAATTAAACCTTAATCTTCCACCATAGAAAAACAGTTGTAAATAAAATATAGTAATTGAAAAAAGTCTTTATTTCTGGTTTACTATTTAAAAACAAATGAACTGAAAAAAAGTGGTGGAAGGTGAACAACCCCTTTTTCTATATGGAATCGTCTAATAACACAAACTACTAGAACCACATATTCATTTCAAGAAAAGCCGTTATTTTTATGAAACAGTGTTTTACACATGGGCTATTTTATGTTTAGGGGTATAGTTTCTCTTTAGTTGGCCACCAGATAATATTTTTATATAGAAACTGAATTATTTGATGACAGAATCCCCTGTTGGATTAGATGGGTTATTGGGGTGGTTCAGCTTTAAGTTAACTTTTAGTATTTTATATAATGGCTAATTCTAAGCAACTTTTAAATTGGTCTTCATTCTTTTTTTTTTTATATAGTTTTTAAATTATTTGCATTCTTCTTGAAACTCTTTCCAGCTTTCAAATGGGGGTCACTGACCCCGTCTAAAAAAAAAAAATGTTCTGTAAGGCTACAAATTCATTGTTATTGTTGCTTTTTATAACTCATCTTTCTATTCAGGCCTCTCCTATTTAAATTCTAGTCTCTTATTCAAATCAATGCATGGTTGCTATTGTAATTTGGACCCTAGCAACCAAATAGATGTATTTGCAAACTGGAGAGCTGCTGAATAAAAAGCTAAATAACTCAAACACCACACATAATAAAAAAAGTAAAACCAATTGCAAATTGTCTCAGAATATCACTCTCTATATCATACTAAAAAATAATTGAAAGGTGAACAACCCCTTTAAAATGACTAAAGAAACTGTAACGAATCAGAAAACTGGCTTAATAAATAAATAGATTAGTGAAAGTGGGGCCCTGGCGTATAACAAACGTTAGTCGTTTATCAGACTGTGTCAGTGTCCTTTTGTTGCTGAACTAGACAGGCAGTGATCTCTTGCTTATTCAGCACAGTTACCAGCAACATTGTGTCTCTCTCCACTCATTTCCTTGTTGTGTGGGAGATTTGGGCTGTTTTTCTTTGTGGTTAATCACAGTAGAAATTACCGGTGTGACTCGAGGCTGAGATCTGAGCTACATCTCAAACAGCAATGAGGATGTGCCGGGAGCTAGGGTTGGCCCGTAGTCAGATTCAGACAAGCACATTGACTGTATTTATTGAGATGCTGTGAATACAATCTGATTCAGAGATTCTGCTCCACCTCTGATTTTCTCCAGTTGCTTTAAACACATAAACAGAGGCTTTTGAAATTGGATGGCTTTTCTGTGGTTGGACAGACTGTGTAGGGGTAAAGGCCTCCATACACAGGCCGATAAAAGCTGCAGACAGTCCGTGTCGGCAGCTTATTGGCCCGTGTGTTGGGACATCCGACGAGCTTCCCCGATCGACATCTGGTCGATCTCGATCGAGCAGGTTAAAAAAATCACATTGAATAGCGCTTGCATCTGTGCGTCTATGCAGTCCCGCCATTCGACCGCCCGTATCGGATCCATTATGCCTGATATCGCCCACCTCAATGTCATCGCCAAATGAGCGGATCTCTACGTCTATGGCCACTTCGTGTTTTAGAGTTCTCTAAGTGGGAGATGGAGGAAGGACTGACCATGCACATACCCATAATATCCTACCAAACTAACTTTGCTTTATATATTATTGGTACAATGCAGGGCATAACTACAGACAAAGTAGACCCATAGGAGGTATAGGAGCCCCATGAGGCCGTAATTTACATACAATTTTAATAAATATTGGTAAAACAGGTCAACTTCTAGACTTTTTGAGGGCCTAAAAAATATCTGCTATGGGGCTCAGTAATATCAAGTTACACCACTGGTACATGGAACTACCTTTCCACTAATATTTGTTCTCCAAAAGTTCATTTTGTATGTGCATCGCCAGCTTAAAGCAATAATTTAACGGGAGTTTTCTTCTTAATGGGAGCGCAGCCAATCATCCGCAGTGCAATCAATCAAATCAAAGAGGAACCGAATCCGAATTTGCATATGCAAATTATGCATATACAAATTAGGGGTGGGAAGGGGAAAAAATACTTCCTTGTTTTGTGACGAAAATTCATGTGATTTCCCTCCCCATCCCTAATTTGCATATGCAAATTCAGATTCGGTTCAGCCGGGCAGAAGGATTCAGCCGAATCCAGATCCTGCTGAAATTGGCCGAATCCCAAACCGAATCCTGGATTCGGTGCATCCATAGTTACTACATGACACTAAAGAACTTATTTAACATTAGTACTTTTAAATCCGGGGATAGAGAAAACAAAATTAGGGGTTAAAGTTTTTATTCATACCAGAGTGAAAACCTGGATTTTTTTTTAATTTAAAGAAGAAATATACACCTGCGTTCAACATCAGTTCTGTATTCTGTATTCAAAGGCGTGCTTTGAACATTCACTTTGCTTATTTTATTAATGCAAAAAGATCTGTATTTGTTGCATTAACAGAGCAGAATAGTGACACTTAAGGTGGCCATACACAGGGAGATCGCCAAACAAGCGGATCTCTCCCCGATGTGCCCACATTGAAGTGGGCGATATCGTGCTGATCCGATTGTTGGCCCTAGGGCCCAACGATCGGATCAGAATGGAGGCGAATCGGATTGCGGGACTGCATTAACGAAAAGATCCGATAGGATTTTTTAACCTGCCCGTCAGATGGCCCCGCACACGGGCCAATGAGCTGCTGACTCGGTCTGTTGGCAGACTTGCTTGATTTCCTATAATAACTCCTCTTTATCTGTAAACATGAGACACAGCTGGGGGAAGGGAGCAGTACTTACTAACTACTATGTATAATGAAAACATTTTGGAAACAACTTATTGTTTTTCATTAAAGGGGAACTATCGCGAAAATGAAAATTTAATATAAACTTCCTCATACCGAAGTAAGAAACTTTGTAAATACAATCAATTACAAATTCTGCATTGTTTCTGAAATAATCAAGTTTATATTCACTATTTTCTCTCTCATCAGCTGTTTCTCTTCATTCTCTCTTCATGCAGCAGTTGGGTGTCAGATGAATGATCCAATATATCTTATAGGGGGGTTACTTTCCTAGCAGATGAATTAGAGCTCACTCAAATAACTGATTCCAGTACAAACAAAATCTAACAAAATAACTGCCTTTTGCACAAATCCTGCATGTAGAGAGACATGATGTCTGGTGATTTTTTTTTTTTTTAAAGTTTTTATTTATCATTTTCAATACAAACAATAAAGGCAAAAGGAAAAGAAAAGAAAAGAGAGAAAAAGAAAAGAAAAATACAAGACAGCTGTATGCATCATCGTACAAGATACACAAATTAACATACAATCCATATCATTATACAGTATGATGTCTGGTGATTTTAATAGAGTGAACTCAAATACATCTTCTAGGCAAAAGGAGCCCCCCTATAAGATATATTGGATCATTCATCTGACACGCAACTCTTGAATGAAGACAGAATGAGGAGAAACAGATGCTGAGAGAGGGATAGGGAAGATAAATTAGAAATTTAATTGAAATAGAAAGTTTCAAGTTTCAGTATGCTGAAGCTAAAATTTGCGATAGTTCCCCTTTAAGATAACAGGCATAACATATTGTAAAGGGCACCTCTTACCCTTACCCTCATGGATGCTCTGCCTCCAGGTCAGGAGGGAGCTCCTAGTGCAGGTGGTCATTTTGGGTCCTACGCATGTACACGATGAATGAGTGTCCTGACTCGCTCTTAATGCACATGCTTGTGACATAGGATCAGTTGCGTGTCCACCGTTACACGCACATAAAGAGTAAGCTGATGCACTTGGTCATTATACAACTGTGTGTGCCCAATGTGTCTTCCCCTCAATAGGAGCTCACTCCAGTGCAGCATGCAGTATAGTCACAGGGTTTTTTTACAATTGTTTTGCAAAATATACTGTTGTTTACACATGCTGAGCGTGAGTTCTGTTGGCCCACTTTTAGGTGATAGGTGCCCTTTAATAAAAGCCCTTTTAATTTGGGTGTTTAAAACCACCACAGTCAAATTTTGCACAAGGGGAAATTTGTTTTGTGGCAGCTGTTGAAAGTATTCAAAACTAGGGATGCACTGAATCCACTATTTTGGATTCGGCCGAACCCCCGAATCCCTCGCAAAAGATTTGGCCATATACCGAACTGAATCCGAATCCTAATTTGCATATGCAAATTAGGAATGGGAAGGGGGAAACATTTTTTACTTTCTTGTTTTTTTTTTGACAAAAAGTCATGCGATTTCCCCCCACTCCTAATTTGCATATGCGAATTAGGATTCAGTTAGGCCGAATCCGAATCCTGCTGATAAAGGCCGAATTCTGAACCGAATCCTATTCAAATCGTCTGCATTATAAATGAAAGTAAATGTTTAGCAGTGTTAGGCCTGGCTGAGGGAAGCTCCTCATCCACTATTTTGGATTCAGCCGAACCCCCGAATCCTTCACAAAAGATTTGGCCGTATACCGAACCTTAATCCTAATTTGCATATGCAAATTAGGGGTGGGAAGGGGAAAACATTTTTTACTTCCTTGTTTTGTGACAAAAAGTCAGGCGATTTCCCTCCCCGTCCCTAATTTGCATATGCGAATTAGGATTCGGATTCGGTTTGGCCGGGCAGAGGGATTCGGCCAAATCCGAATTCTGCTGAAAAAGGCCGAACCGAATCCTGGATTTGGTGCATCCCTATTCAAATCATCTGCATTACAAATGAAAGTAAATGTTTAGCAGTGTTAGGCCTGTTTTAGGGAAGCTATACATGGGGAAAACCAAGGTAGCCAAAATGCCCTTCCTTTTACTGAGTGGGAAATGAGAATATTTCACGATAACAAACAATGGGGAAAAACATAGATAGTACAAGTTTCTATTTGAAACATAATGGAAGGCTACCAAGTAGGGATTCAGCACAAAGATCCTACTACACAGAATGGGTCTGACAGATAGGGATTCAATGGGTTTCTATGCCTACAGGATCCAATTATATTATTATTGCTGAGCAATATGCAGCTCTCAAAGGGGTTATTCGCCTTTAAATAAACTTTTAGTATGATGCAGAGCATGATATTCTGAGACAGTTTGCAATTGGTTTGCATTTTTTATTATTTGTGTTTTTTAAGTTATTTAGTTTTTTTCCCAGCAGCTCTCTAGTTTGTAGTTTCTGCAATCTGGTTGCTAGGGTCCAAATTACCCTAGCAACCATTCATTGATTTGAATAATAGACTGGAATATGAATAGGAGAGGCCTGGATAGAAAGATGAGTAATAATAAATAGCAATAACAATAAATGTGTAGCCTTACAGAGCATTTGTTTTTTAGATGGGGTCAGTTTGAAAGCTCAAACGAGTCAGAGAAGAAGGCAAATAATTCATAAACTATAACAAATAAATAATGAAGAGCAACTGAAAAGTGACTTAGAATTGGCCATTCTGTAACATACTAAAATTTAACGTAAAGGTGAACCACCCTTTTGACACCTGTTTTTTTGTGCCAAGTTTATGTGTATGCCACCATTTTGAAGACTGCTGCTCCTACTAAAGTCTAAGCAGTTTAGTTCCAGTTGCAGCTTCCTAAGTGAAGCCTCCTGAAATCAGAAGGTATTTACTTTTCACTGCCTAAATACCAAAAATGAGAGTTTTCATTCTCCCATAAGGCATCATGGGTGGAGACTGTGATTGTCCTGATCCATTCTCTTATCTCCTATTCATGGGCCCTGTGCTTTACTCTAGGTACCGGAAAAGAATGAGAAGCACTGGAAGCTGGTCCTGATGGTCCTGACAGAGAAGGATCTGCTCATGTACGAGTCTATGCCTCGTAGGAAGGACGCCTGGCTCAATCCAGTGCATACCTACCCACTCATAGCCACCAGGTACTTCATCTTTTGTTTTCTTACTCATCCTGTCCAGTAAAGTAGAGAACTAAATCTTTTGGTCTTGGTATTGTTCGGATTTGGCCGAATCCTTCTGCCAGGCCGAACGAAATCTGAATCCTAATTTGCATATGCAAATTAGGAACAGGGAGGGAAATTGTGTCACTTTTTGTCACAAAACAAGGAAGTAAAAAACGTTTTCCCCTTCCTACCCCTAATTTGCAAATTAGGATTCAGTTCAGTATTCATCTGAATCTTTTGGGGGTTCGGCTGTATCCAAAATAGTGGATTTGGTGCATCCCTAGTACATAGTGTCTACTAATGACTACAATGTCTGAGTTCTAGAAACAGCTGTTGTGATGGTAGAATGTACCAGATGGTACGAGCCACTGATGTGGTTAAAAGGGTTGTTCAACTTTGAAATATCTTTTATGGGAAGATTTATTAAGGATCGAGTTGTGCTTTCCACAAAAATTCAAGTTTTTGAGGTTATATTTTTTGTCAAAAATCTTGAATTTGTGGAGATTTATTATATCCCGACCCTGGAAATAGATTGAATCCAAAAATACACCCATCTAAAACATGTTGAGGTCATATGAGGAGTAATAAAATGTGGCAATAAAAAATACATATGCACAGAGCAGGTACGTGCCTGGTGCCCCCTCAGCTTTGCGCCCTAGGCACTAGCACCAGACCCTAACCCGCCCGCTCCCTACCCGCATCCGACCCGGGCCTGCTGCTCCCCTTTATTTATAGACCTGCGCCCGACCCGACCCACAGTGACATCACAAAAGGGGCGGGGTGGGGCAGGTGGAAGTCTATAAATTCCAGGCAGTACTAGGTCGCGGGCGGGGAGAGCAGGAGAAGAGCTCGACCCGCGCATTTAGTCCAAGGGTCGGCCCGAACCTGCCCGACCCGCGGGTAAACCAGGGCTTGGCCCGCACATCACTACTAGGCACGTGCCTACTCTGCCTACCCCTAGTAGTCAGTGACCCCCATTTGGAAGCTGGAAAGAGTCAGAAGAAGATGGCAAATAATTCCAAAACAATAAAAAGTGAAGGCCAAATGAAAAGTTGTGCTCAAGGAAAAACAGACAGCTACAAGCAGAGTCTATAATAAGAGTAGTAATATGAAGTTGCTGTTGGAACAGTGATTAGAATTGTTGGCTTGCAGAGCCGAGGTTCTGGGATACCTTCCCATCTGGGTTACATTTTTACCAGGGCATTATTAGCTTGGAGTTCTGCCCAAGCAGAGTCTGTGTGTCCTACTGACAAGCAAATGGGAGACATTGTTTATCCATCTGGGTGCTCCAGCAGATCAGAAACATGATAGATGATGGACAACTTTAAAAGCCTTTCTGTGCACGTATCTTTAAGGAGGACCGATAATGGAATATTTTTCTTTTCTTGACCAAATTGGTAGCCTACTAACCTAAGAATGTGCCAGATGATTGCTCCCCAAACAAACTGCATGGCCATCTGTGTATGTGTCCCCTTAAATTAACTGGTTTGGCCAATCAAACTGCAAGACAATCACACCAATTTTGATCCATCAGAAAGTGTCATGGCCGACTAATGGTTTGGTGCACTTTATTGGTCATTCCTGATGTGCTCAGACCATACTTCATACAGTCAGTACAATTTCTTTGTGTGTGGTCATATTGCACTAATGTTTATGGGGTTATTTACTAAACCTCGATTTTTTCTGGTCAGGGTTTTTTGGGCAAAAACTCCAATTTTTCATGGGGAAAAACATTTTTTAGAGATTTATTATACCCTGAAGCTGCAAAAGGTCTGAATCTGAAAATCCGTCATCTAATACCGGCCGAGGTCCTGTAGAAGTCAATGGCAGATGTTCCTTTTACAATTTGAAGATATCATGATGTGCGCTGGGTTTTAGTCTGATAATCGGAAAAATTATGGGTTTTCTGGCGATAACCCGAAAAAAATCAAGCAATTCGAAATTTGAAAAATTTGTACAATTTGGGTTTTCGCTGGAATTTTTCCAGTTTTTTTCTGACACAACTTTTTCGAGTTATTTTATTGATGAAATGGTGGATGGGTGTTTGGTCGAGCTTGGTTTAATAGAAATATGAGAACAATTCAAGTTTTTAGTAAATAACCCCTTAGTACAGTGATCCCCAACCAGTAGCTCATGAGCAACATGTTGTTCACCAACCCCTTGGATGTTGCTCCCAGTGGCCTCAAAGCAGGAGCTTATTTTTGAATTCCAGGCTTGGAGAAAAGTTTTGGTTGTATAAAAAACAGTTGTATTGCCAAATAGATCCTTCTGTAGGCTGCGAGTCCACATAGGGGCTACCAAATAGCCAATCACAGCCCTTCATTGCCATCCTCAGGAACTATTGTCATGCTTATGTTGCTCCCCAACCCTTCTTACTTTTGAATGTGGCTAACAGGTGAAAAAGGTTGAGGATCCCTGTCTTAGTATATATAGTCCAGAAGGTTGGATATCTCTCACGCTAGTCCTTGTCATGGCAAATATTTGTTAAATGAGTGTTGTGAGGTCATCTAATAATTAGAGCACCATCCGCTAACAACTCAAACCCTAATGTTTTCTGATCTTCTATACTATCCCCCCATATGTAATAAAAGGCACTTAGCTTGCCAAGGAGCAGTAACCCATAGCAACCAATCAAATGTTTGCTTTTAAAAATGTGACCAGGAAATTCTACCTGCTGATTGGTTGCTATTGGTTACTGCCCCCGGGCAAATTTATAGATCTTATTTACCTCCTGGATCTGCTACGTGTCTTAGAATGACAGCTGACAGTTGCTTATTTTTCCTTTCATGGTGCAAACCAGCAGTCAACATGGAAGACAGAGGCATCGCTAGGTGCCATACAGGCGCATAGCAACTGTCACTTTAATGCACAAATTTGAGTTTAAAAAGGCATTTTTCAGCTATTTGCATTTTTTTCCTATTTAAGAAATTCCAGGTTTTTGCTTGACTGTTATTTCCCATTATAACAAGAGGTGATTCGCTACACTAGCTTTTATCTGCTCAGCAATAATAAAGAACAAATGGGAGCAGTTATGGGAGAACAGTGGGCCAGCTTTACCCATCAATAGTTTCGAATGAGACCACTCTGGGGATACGACGAGGAACATTATAATAAAATATTCATTGCGTTCAGAATCGATAACTGATCTGTATAATGTCCCCTTTCATTCTGCAATGCCCATTAACTAGGCTAGTGTTATTGGGATTGGAGAGATGATGATCTGCAGGGCTTCCATTATTTATTGTTTTCCAAATCAATCAGTGATCCAGTTAATGCTCTTTGATGTTTATTAAAGGGACAGTGGCACCAAATAATGAAAAAGCCTACTTTCCTTTATATATGTCATGTTCGCCTTATCTGTGCTAAGGAACATTCTGCTTCATTTCTTGCAGTTTCAGCCTTGCCTCGGTATCTCATTGTTTCTATAGCAGACTGGCTACAGCTTGTTTTTATGGCACATGCCACAGCGAGGGTTGCCGATTGTCTGGTCTCGCCTTCACATCACTGGCCCTCCCCCTCACATCATCAGCCACACCTCTGACATCACTGGTACCGCCCCCTGCCTGGATTCCAAAGGATGAAAAGGTGGCAACTAGTGATGGGTGAATCTCCCGCGTAATTCGTGAAATGGCTAAAAATTCACGACTTTTCCGCAAAATGGCAAAAAATTTGTGAAACTCAAAAGCTGACGCTCGCGTCAATTTTCAAGCGTTAAAGTCAATGGGCACCCGTATAGTGTTGACGCACATAGATTTTGATGTGAACAACTTTTTTCGCTGGAGTTTCGCAAATTAATTCACCGGCGGTGAAACACGGAAATTAGCAGCAAATTCACGCCAGGCAAATTTATTCGCCAATCACTAGTGACAACCCAATGCCACACAGACTGTAAAGGAGAAGATCACATTTAATATAGAATGGCCAGTTCTAAACAACTTTTCAATATTTATTCTTTATAGTTTTTTAATTATTCACCTCCTTCTTCTGACTCTTTCCACCTTTCAGATGGGGTTTACTGATCTCATCTTAAAAAAACAAGTGCTCTGTAAGGCTACACATTTAGGGGCCAATTCACTAAATTCGAGTGAATTCGAGTGAAGGTTTCGAATTTAAAAAACTTCGAATTTCGAAGTGTTTTTTGGGCTACTTCGACCATCGAATGGGCTACTTCGACCTTCGACTACGACTATCGAACGATTCGAACTAAAAATCGTTCGACTATTCAACCATTCGATAGTCGAAGTACTGTCTCTTTAAAAAAAAATTCGACCCCCTAGTTCGGCAGCTAAAAGCTATCGAACTCAATGTTAGCCTATGGGGAAGGTCCCCATAGGCTTGCCTAACTTTTTTTCATCGAAGGATATTCATTCGATCGTTGAATTAAAATCCTTCGAATCGTTCGTTTCGAAGGATTTAATCGTTCTAGCGAATGAATAATCCTTCGATCGATCGATCGAATTTCCTGCGCTAAATCCTTCGAATTCGATATTCGAATTCGAAGGATTTCAATTCCTAGTCGAATATCGAGGGTTAATTAACCCTCGATATTCGACCATTGGTGAATCGGCCCTTTATTGTTATTGCTACTTTTCATTACCCATCTTTCTATTGAAGCCCTCTCCTATTCATATTCCAGTCTCTTATTCTCTCATGCAAGGTTGCTAGGGTAATTTGCACCCTAGTAACGAGATGGCTAAACAATTGCAAATTGGAGAGCTGCTAAATGAAAAGTTAAAGAAGTCAAAAACCATACATTATAAAAATGGAAACCAATTGCAAATTGTCTCAGAATATTACTCTCTACATTATACTAATGGGGTTATTTACTAAATATGAATTTCTCATATTTATTTTAAAAAAAACATAATCAAACTCCCATGCTCGATCTTAGCTTATTTATTAATAAAAAAAAAACGTAATTTATTCGGATTGCGGAAAAATTCAATAAAAACGAGCGAAAACTCGAATGTATCACATTTTTTAGCCGTTTTCCTGAAATATTAATATAATGCCCTACACATGAGCCCACTGTAAAATGAATGTTCCATATGTTATGAAATGTCTGGAGAAAACTGGTTACCCAAAAAAAGTCTGTTAGGACTTTTGCAGCCAATCCCGCTTAAAAAAGGAGAAGTCAACAGCGTTTTTTGAACTTTAATGCATTTTCGGCTCACAGGATATGATGTAAGTGACAGAAGATTAAGGAAGATCTGGCTACTTTTTAGTACTTCGCCTGGTCTGAGGTGGCGAAGGCAACTCTGGCGAAAGAGTTAACGTTCAGTAAAATCCGCACTTTTGCGGAGAAACGATTGTTCGCCAGAGCGTAAAGTCGCCTGGCGAGAGAGTGTGAATGAACGGTATCAACGGCCTCTTTCGCTAGCGAATTGGCGCCTGCGCCTGTTAGTGAATTGACGATGTCCCTGCAGGTGGTAATGCTGGCGAAAAGTCAATAGGGTTAGCCACTTCACCCTTTAGTGATTCTACCCCATGGACTTTTTGCAGCGTCGGAGTAATAAATCTCAAAAAATTCTAGTTTTTTTTCCCTCTAAAAATTCACGTTTTCTAGTGAGAAAAACATGAGATTTCACAACTCGACGTTTAATAAATAACCCCCTAAAAGTAAACTCAAAGATGAACAAGCCCTTTAATTTGTACTGAAATCTCTCCCGCTAGGTTGCAGTTGAACGTGAGCTACAAGATGCTTGTGTGCAAACCTGTAATATATACAGCACTGAATTTGTGTATATTAGAACTACAGTTTATCCAGTTTTATTTCTTTTCAGGCTGGTCCATTCGGGTCCTGGCAAAATCTCTTCCCTTCCTGGCACAGAGTTCTCATTTGCTACACGGACAGGGTCGAGGCAAGGAATTGAGACCCATTTCTTCAGAGCCGAGACCAACAGGGATCTCTCCCTCTGGACCAGGTCTATAGTACAGGGCAGTCACCACTCTGCTGAGCTCATTAAAGAGATTTCGACTCGTAAGTACCACCTTGGCACAGGTCCTCTCTCCTGCCAACTAGGGATGCACCAAATCCAGGATTCGGTTCAGGATTCGGCCAGGATTCGGCCTTTTTCAGCAGGATTCGTATTCGGCCGAATCCTTCTGCCCGGCCGAACCGAATCCGAATCCTAATTTGCATATGCAAATTAGGGGCAGGGAGGGAAATTGCGTGACTTTTTGTCAGAAAACAAGGAAGTAAAAAATGTTTTCCCCTTCCCACCCCTAATTTGCATATGCAAATTAGGGTTCGGATTCGGTATTCGGCCGAATCCTTCGTGAAGGATTCGGGGGTTCGGCCGAATCCAAAAAAGTGGATTCGGTGCATCCCTACTGCCAACTGTACTCCCTGCTTCAATGATTTAAAGGAAAACTATACCCCAAAATAAATACTAAAGCTTTATATTATTATGAAGCAGGGTTTTACATATGAGCTGCTTTTATGCAATGTCTTTTTATAGAGACCTACATTGTTTGAGGGGTATAGATTTACTGTAAGCAGATTTTAAAGGTAAAAACCTTGAAAATAAGTAAACCTTGAAAATAAGTGAATGTAAAATTGATGAGGGTGCTCTTCTAAGCACTTTTGCAATGTACATTCATTATTTTTTTTTTTAATTCCAAGAAAGAAAGAGGCTGCTCTGATGGTTAGGAAAAAAATTAGAAATCTTTCTCAAATCTTTCCTAACCATAAAAACAGCCTCTTTCTTTCTCCTGACAACTTCCTTGACTACTTGGTGGTCAGACTGGTCAGAAAATGACCAGCAGGTGGCGCTGTTGTAACAAAATTCATTGTTACAGTACATGTAACCTTTAATATCTTGGAATTTAAAAAATAAATAAATAATGAATGTACATTGCAAAAGTTATTAGTATAGCACCCTCATCAATTTTACATTCACTTATTTTTAAGGTTTACTTATCCTTTAAGTGTGTTCTGATGTAACCAGCACAGAAAATGTTTCTTCTTACAGGTACAGACCTGTTATCCAGAATACTCAGGACCTGGTGTTTTCCAGATAAGGGATCTTTCCATAGTTTAGATCTTTCAACCTTAAGTGTACTAGAAAATCATGTAATAAATAAAGAAGGGGTTTCCGGATAACTGATCCATTCCTGTATATACTGTATATATATATATTTTTATCAGTGTTTTTAACACTATGCACTGTTCTAAGCAATGCTCATTTGCTTAACTGTTGCAAAACTAGGCCAAGTTTTTAACCCACAATATATTGTTTTCCGAGAACGAAAAAAACCGCACCACAATTATCTACCAATGTAGTAGCGAATTAGCTCCCACTTTGGTCAAATTGTATGCAAGTTTTTCCTAGTGGGAGTGGGGTCACTTCCTACACACTATTGAGCATTTTATCAATAATTCACTGTGTGTGTAGGCACAATCTGCTAAGACAGTGCTGTTTAAATTCTGTGCTACCGAGGACTGGAATTATTCTTGCTTACATGTTGGAGGGCTGATAATGGAAGCCAGAGTTAGCCACTCCCCGCTTTAAGCCACACCCACTTTAAACCACACCTGTTTTACCACAAGACCACACCCACATTAATGGTGGTAGCACAGAAAAAAAAATAAATGGTTGGTGCTCACTGCGGGAATATCACTAATATGTGATCATCCTCCCCTGTGTATAATACGGCACCCCTAA
Source organism: Xenopus petersii (assembly GCA_038501925.1). Taxonomy (NCBI): domain Eukaryota; kingdom Metazoa; phylum Chordata; class Amphibia; order Anura; family Pipidae; genus Xenopus; species Xenopus petersii. Next base: position 15,235,771 of record CM076682.1, read on the forward strand.
AGGATAAGTAAACCTTAAAAGTAACTGAATGTAAAATTAGAAACCTTTCTCAAATCTTTCCTAACCAGAAGAACATCAGAGCAGCCTCTTACCTTCTCCTGACAACTTCCTTGACTACTTGGTGGTCAGACTGGTCAGAAAATGACCAGCAGGTGGCGCTGTTGTAACAAAATTCATTGATGTTAACAGTACATGTAACCTTTAATACCTTGGAATTGAAAAATAAATAAATAAATAATGAATGTACATTGCAAAAGTGTTTAAAATAGCACCCTCATTAATTCTACTTTCACATATTTTTAAGGTTTACTTATCCTTTAAACACTTTAGGGGCCCCTATCAACAATTTTCAAATGCGAACAAACCCCTACCAGGCTTATGTTCCACAGGCAGAGCAGGGCACACACAGGCACATACATCCCAGCTGTCCCGTTTTTAATGGGACAGTCCCGATTTTGACATCTCAACCTGCAGTCCCGGATTGTTACTGAAATGTCCCGTCTTTCTCTTTGATCTCCTGCACTGAACAGCCACAAAAAAGATACAAAGTTTCTAAAACTTCATTGGCTTTTGGCAGAGAGCCCAGAATACATGGCAGCTGCACTTTTGTAACAATTTAAGATAACTAAAAATACAATTGTAATAGTTTAAGAACACTGTGACTTGCAGCTTAAAGGGCAAATCACCTTCATGAACATGCATATAGACTCTCAGTGGAGTGTGTAGAGGCACGAGTCAATACAGTTTAAATTGCATATCGTCACCCTTGTGTTTGTAAATGAGCCTTCACATTTTGAGACAAATACATTATGCCATCCAGTGGTGAATGTTTGTATTGCAAGTTTCGTTTTGGATGAGGAGCCAACAGTAACATGACACAACTCTCAACTGGTTTAAGAAGAGACAATAGAAAAGAAATAGAGCAGCATTTGGTCTCACATTATTCTTCATTCTGTGATTAGCAGCCTTCTCATTGGAAGAGATTCTCCTACCAACTTATAAGAGATTCAGTATAATGAAGTCACGTGGGCTTTTACATTGGCTTTAATACCTCCTTGCTTTTCTGTTTCTTTCAGCGTGCACTTACAAGAATAATGAGTGTCGATTGGTTATTAATTATGATCATGGATTCTCACTGACCTCTGAAGCCTTGGATGGGACCTATTCCCGACCCCTGGTACAGTTCCCCTATGAAAAACTGAAAATGTCATCTGATGATGGAGTTAAGATGCTCTATTTAGACTTCGGGGGAAAAGAGGGAGAATTGGTAAGTCCTGTGTTCCTTCTGTAAGAATATCCTTGACCTGTAAGATAGGTTCCCTCCTGACCTCAAAATTGTTATTTTTAAATCTGTCCTTAATCTATACCCACAGTAATGACAGCATTCAAAAGCAGGTGTCCCCAACCATTTTTACCCATGAGCCACATTCAATTGTATAAAGAGCTTCGGAGCAACACAAACATGAAAAATGTTCCGGGGGGGGGTGGGTTGGTAGCCCCTATGTGGACTGGCAGCCTACAGGAGACTCTGGCAGTACACCTGGTTTTTATACAACCAAAACTTGCCTCCAAGCCTGGAATTCAAAAATAAGCACCTGCTTTGAGGCCACTGGGAGCAAAAATTCAAAGAGTTGATGATCAACATGTTGCTCATGAGCCACTGTTTGGGGACCACTGTTATGGAGCCTATGTAGAGAGCACTTGGATGTAATGGATGTGCTCTGCACCTTGCACCAGAGTGGGCCACTAATGGGTGTTCTTCTGCATACCCCCTACTGTAATGCTTGTAGGAGGGCATGGAGTTCTAGAACCTTTAAAGGAGAACTAAACCCCCCCCCCCCTGCCTTTGGGGTTCGCCCCCTCCCTCTCTTTCTTCCTCCCTGCATGGTGTTGTACTTGAATGGATGTCCCCTCTGGCGACACTGACCTGTATATGCAGAATAGCGCCGTGGAGCTCAGGTAGGGTTGCCACCTTTTTAAAATATCCTTACTAGTTATGGGCGAATAAATTTGGCAGGCGCGGCTAATTAAATTTGCAAAACTTCTGTCGAAAATTCACCAGTGTCAAAAAACATTAGGTAGAGCGTCGGCATAGTCACTCACGTCAAAACTGTTGCGCTTCAACATTATTCGGACGTCCATTGATTTTTTGGTGAAGCGAAATGGTAAAATTTGCCCATCACTGATTCTTACCGCCCAATGGGGGTGGTGACACACCAGGATGCGGGATGATGACGTAAAGGGGTGGGATGATGATGGTGAGGGGCAGAGTGATGACATCACCAGACGTCCAAGAGAGTCTTTGGGAAGGATGAAGATTAAGAGACAGGTCAATTTTTATTAGATTAAGGGAGTTTGAGGGGGTGGGGCAGGGGCTTACGGGGCGGATTGGTGGTTTAAAGGGGTGGATTGGGGGCGGGCTAGGGGCTGCACTTTGGGGTATTACAAATTTGCTGGTAACTTTGTAATCCCGGCCCTGGTAGGTGTTTTCTCGGCTAGGCAGGTAAAATAACGGCCTGGTGGAAACCCTAAACTCAGGGGCGCCATGTTCGATAGCTTCGGGATCTTGTGGATCCTCTTCTTTCTTTTCAGTAATATACAAACCTCTCCGTCTCCAACTGCCAATGCGCCAAAAGCAAAAGTGTCGGCGCTCAGTTCAGGAAGATGAACCCCTGTGCTCCGCTGCGTTGTTCTGCATGTGCAGGTCACTGTTGCTAGAGGGGACTTGTTCTGGTGGGAAACTGTGTGGGGGGTGGGGGGTCAGTGGAGGGGGGCCAGTGGGGGCTTTTGGCTGTGGGGGGTTAGTTCTCCTTTAAGCAAATGTCACACCAGGTGATTTGCCATTTTCAGACAACAATAAGGCAGGTGCTCAATACAGATATTTGGCTTTAGTGTGAGAATAGCCTAGGCAGTGCCCTTATGGCTTTCTCACAATTAACCAGCTGAATAATCTTCCCTTGCATCTATCCCTATAAATGGAGGCAACTGTCAGACAGCGGGGCTGGCGTTTTGATCACTATTCTTCTATCAGAGAGGACTCTGGTGCTCAAGTGCCTAACTTCACCCTGTGCTCCATTGCCATTGCTCAGCTACAATGATGAATATCTGCCTTTCAAGTTCCCTTCAAACATCTACCAAACAAACGTATCTTGGGCAAACACAAGTCAGGTCGCACCATCAAATGCCTTACAACTTCCTGTGCTTGGGAAACACTCACCCAAACTTCCTGAGCTCTCACACTCCTGTCAATAAACTAGAGCAAATACAGATAACCCCATGGACATTTTCATAGGTCCGTACATGACTTATCTAAGTAGCGCCAAATACAGAACGAGGGTCATAAATAATATATACACAGTATAGAACATAACCTGCTGTTTGTGTTTCTTTCTCTCTTTCTATAGATTTATAATTCTAGATTATAAATATAACATTACTGATAAGATAAGAAATGACTTAAAGGAACAGTTCAATGTAAAAATAAAAACAGGGAAAATAGGTTGTGCCAAATAAAAAATGTATCTAATATAATTAGTTAGTCAAAAATGTAATGTATAAAGGCTGGAGTGACTGGATGTGTAACATAATAGCCAGAACACTACTTCCTGCTTTTCAGCTCTCTAACTCTGAGTTAGTCAGTGACTATAAGGGGGGCCACATGGGACATAACTGTTCAGTGAGTTTGTAATTGATCCTCAGCATTCAGCTCAGATTCAAAAGCAACAGTTTTGACCCATGTGGCCCCCGCCTCAAGTCACTGATTGGTTACTGCCTGGTAACCAATCAGTGTAAACCAAGAGAGCTGAAAAGCAGGAAGTAGTGTTCTGGCTATTATGTTACACATCCAGTCACTCCAGCCTTTATACATTACATTTTTGCCTAACTAACTATATTAGAAACATTTTTTATTTTGCACAGACTATCTATTTACCCAGTTTTTATTTTTATACTGAAGTAAAAAAAAAATGTTTAAAAAAATTCGTTAGTATGCTACGAAAAAAAGACACCAACACATATTAAACTAAGTTTTTGTTAAGAAGAGGAGCGGAGTTTTGGTAAGTTTCTTAAGTTCTATTTCTTAATAAAGACTTTGCACTTTTTAAGTTTAAGATGTGTCTTTTTTTCCGTAGCATACTAACGAATTTTGTTTTAGAACATTTTTGCTGTTACTGGTCCTTTAAGGGGGAGAACTGCTTATAGATTTGGGTAGTGGGTTGACAAAAGACAAAGCATATCTGCAAACTCATAGTGCCATCATTTTCTTTAACTGGGGTTTATCAATGACTGGCTAATAGAGGAATTTTCTTGGTGTTTTTACTAGGGATGCAGCGAATCCAGGATTCGGTTCGGGATTCAGCCAGGGTCCGGCCTTTTTGAGCAGGATGTGAATTCGGCCAAATCCTTGTGCCCGGCTGATCCGAATCCTAATTTGCATATGCAAATTAGGGTCGGGGAGGGAAATCACATGGCTTTTTGTAACAAAACAAGGAAGTAAAAAAATGTTTTCCACTTTTTCCTTTCCCGCATATGCAAATTAGGATTTGATTCGGTATTCGGCCGAATCTTTCACGAAGGATTCGGCCGAATCCCAAATAGTGGATTTGGTGAATCCCTAGTTTTTACATGGGGTTTGATGCAGAGAATTCTATATCTCAATGATATCCTTTTTTCTTTACAGCAACTGGATCTCCATTGTTGCCCAAAGCCCATAGTCTTCATCATCCACTCGTTTCTGTCGGCTAAAATCACAAGGCTTGGCTTGGTGGCATGAGAATAAAGAATGGGCACGTGGATCTAGCAGACGTCTATAAAGATACAGTAACCCATAGATAGATGGATCTGCAGGCTGCAAAGTGTTTATATGGAAGTTTGGTGCGGGGACTTCAGTTTCAGCCAATCAGGAAACTCAAAGGAGAGAACCACCAGATGCAAAAAAAATCAAACAAGGGCAATGCATCGTGTGTTGTCCTAAAGCACTTTATATATAGAAGCACACAATGTGCATATTTTCTAATATTCTCTCTCTGCCTTCATAAATCAACTGACAAATGCTGCGCTGAGTCACTTAACTCCTTTATATCCACTGGGCCTGGCAAAAAGGATTCCGTTTACACACAATGTTGACTTAGTTCAATGGGCATTTCCTGGCCAAATAATAAACCTTAGAGGGACATTAGATTCCCGTTGCTGAAGGGTCACGTTCTGTGACAATGGAGTTGTAGCCAAGAGTAATCCGTTCCCTTCTATGAATATTTTATAATATTCACTCAATGCAAGATAAAGAGGTTGTATCATCTCGAATGATCATTATTTGGGTCTCTCTGCCTGGTTTCCTAGGGTGGGATGTGATTCAAGTTTATAAAAACCAGGACAGGCCCTGATCCAACCCAAGTCACACTTCTTTACACCCAAACCCACCTCTGATCTGCCCAAACCCCTTCCACTTCAAGGCACAGCTTCCCTTCTTATTCCCTTATTTACTCACTTGGGGGCAAATTCACTAAGATGCGAAGTTGCGCCAGGCGCAACTTGGCCGCACTTCGCCAGGCGTAATTTCGCCAGCGCTCCGCAAATTCACTAAAATCCGAAGTTGCGCTCAGGGGTAGCGTAAGTTTGCGAAGTTGCGCTAGCGTTGATTCGCTATGTAAAGCGAAGTTACGCTAGCGAAGGCTAATTTGCATACGGCACAAAATTCAAATTTCAATGGAGGAACACGTATCAGCACTACAAATGCCAAGAAAACCTTCAAATCTGCAAATAAAAATTTTATTTTGCCCTACACATGTGCCCACTGTCTAGGTAAGTTGCCATGAGTCAGGAAATGTAGGGGGGAAGGAGGGGAGCCCCAAAAATTTTTTCGATCTTTTTCAGCCTATCACCCATCATGTAGAAAACACGCCAGCGTTTTTTGGGACTTAGAAAAAATTTTGACTTTTTTGGAAACAATCCCTATCTACTCTATTGCGCTTAGCCAGGTCTGAGGTGGTGAAGGAAGTCTAGCGTAAAAGGTAGCGTTCAGTACACTGCGCAAGTTAGTGAATTTGCATAGTTACGTCGCTAGCGAAAATTCGCCTGGCGTAAGGTTGCGAAGTAACACTAGCGAAACTACGCCAGCGTTCGTTAGTGAATTTGCGCAGTACCGAAAATGCCAAACGCTAGCGAATTAACGCTAGCGTTCGGCGCTTCGCGGCTTAGTGAATTTGCCCCTAAGAGTGGGCCCCTAACAGCCTCCCTTCTGTCCCCACTTCATTTTTGGGGGGGGGAACCATGAGAAATTTTCAGAAAATATTTAGGTGCAATAGGAAGTTCTCTAGTTTTCTTTAATACCTCCACACTCTGTATGTGTCTTCCAGCCAAAAGCAGAGAGACCCTGTGGAACTGCCACTGTATCTGAGAATTATCAGCAGCACTTTGATCAACACTGAGCCTTTCCACTGCTATTTTCCTTTTCTCTGCCTTTTTCTATTATGTTGTTATTGTAGTTGGCTATCCAATAATCCTTGGATCTGACCAGGAATAGTTTAATAACATAGTTGCTGCTAAACTAAAAACAGGGTTGGACTGGCCATGCGGGTCACTGGGGAAAAACCAGGTGTGCCCTGGCTGGGCCAGATCCCCTCTCCTGATCTCCTGACCCTACAAAAAGAAAAATAATTTGCGGTGGGCCCTGGCCCCCCAGTCCGACTCCGACTATAAATCTCAGCATCCTCCAAGAGCCAGTGCTGCTTGCTGTCATCAAGCTACAACCACAGGTTTTCTATGTATCAGGGCTAGTGAATGGCAACATTAAGGGGGTTATTTATCAAAATCCATTTTTTTCGGATTTTTTAAGAAAAAAGTTCGGCCAAACTGGAATCCACGATTTGACCTTATTTATCATTGAAAAAACTCGGGTTTTTGCAAAAAAAAAAGTTTTATGCAAGAAACGCTCAAATTATTCGTGAAGGTGCTCGAAACCCCCTGATTATTTCAAATTTTTGACCGAAACTCAGCGCAGACCATGCTTTCTTCAAATTTATTAAGGTCCAATTTTTTGGGGATTTTTTAAGAAAAAAAGTCCAACCAAACTGCAATCCACGATTTGACGTTATTTATCATTGAAAAAACGCGATAAAATCGGTTTGGAAACGAACCCGAAAAAATCCAGTTTTTGCGAAAAAAGTTTTATGCAAGAAACACTTAAATTTTTTTGTGAAAACGCTCTAAACCCCCTAATTATTTTAGAACAGATTTCTAATTTATCAAAATCCAATTTTTTGGGATTTTTTTAAGAAAAAAAAGTCCGACCAAACTGGAATCCACGATTTGAACTTATTTATCATTGAAAAAACTTGATAAATTTGGTTCTGAAAAGAACTCGAAAAATTTGCTCAAGTTTTTCATGAAATCGATCGAAACCCCTGATTACAGTATTTCAGATTTTTGGCTGAAACTCAGCGCAGACCATGATATCTTCAAATTTGAAATGGGACCTTTCCCATTGACTTCTACAGGACCCCAACAGCTTGGAGATGGAGTATTTTCGGATTCTGACTTTTAGCAGCCTCGGGGTATAATAAATCACAAAAATAATTTGTTTTTTTCCCCACTAAACATTTGGATTCTATAGTAAAAAAACGGAATTTTTACATTTTTGGCATTCGGACTTTAATAAATAACCCCCTTAGTTACATCCCTTCTATTTTGCCGCTTCTTTCCAACACTGAGATGTCTGTATAACAAGCCAGGGGAGTCTTTTTGCAATATGACGTGCAGGGCTCAGTGGGGTTGTGTCACCTCTTATGTAAAATATGAATTTTTCGGCTCAAATGTATAGTTTAATTTATGAGAACTCAATCATAGTCAAAGAGGAAAATATTGAATTGAGCCTGGCATCGTTTTTCTCCTAGCAACAAGCTCCACTAAAACTGCTGTTGAACTACAACTCTAGCAACAGCTGTAGGGCTGTGGGTTCCCTGTACCTGTATAAAGGGCCACAAAGTCAGGTTTTGGTTCTTTTGTGCCCTTTATGTTCACTAAATAGCCCCTATTAGTTATTATGGCATTATGTCATTTTAAATTGCTCCTGGACATGAATGTTAAGTTCTTGGAAATATGTCAGTTCATGCTTCCGACCAACAAGTTCACTCATACAGTATATGTAGAGACTCTAATTGAAACTCGTTATCTCCAGGATCATAAAAATCTTCATTTCTTTATTTAATAATTAATTACACTCAAAGCCATTGAGACTGGTACAGTGTATCGACTACTGACGCGTTTCATGCCCCATTTCCTGGCACTTCCTCAGAGTATGACATCACATTGACCATTAAAGGGCATGTAAAGTCTAAAATAGAATAAGGCTAGAAATGCTGTATTTTGTATACTAAATATAAACATGAACTTACTGCACCACAAGCCTAATCAAACAAATGATTTATGCTTTCAAAGTTGGCTACAGGGGGTCACCATCATGTAACTTTGTTAAAACATATTTGCAAGACTAAGACTGTGCACATGCTCAGTGTGGTCTGGGCTGCTTAGGGATCGTCATAAACAAAGCTGCTTGAGTTCTGCATGGCTGGGAAGTAAGGCGGGGGCTCCCCCTGCTGTTCATAAGTATGATTGTTTCCCTGCTCAGCAGTTAGGGACCATCTGACAATTCCTATCCACAGCAGTAAATGAAGGGAGAATTTCCCTGTATACAGTCAGGTTTCTTATAAAACTGGTACACATTTTTTAATTAAAGTAAATTGGAGATAGGTTTCTTTTTCATTACAGAAAGTAAAAATGGGATTTATTTTTTTGTCTTTACATGCCCTTTAACAACTGTATAGATACCCCTACCCTAAAACTAACAAATAAAGGGATCGCTTAATGGGATTTCTTAAAGGTGTATTACCACTTTATTTTCTCCCCTTTCTTTCTATAGCTAAAAAAACATAAGCTCTGCTAAGATAGGGAAGGGCACCTTTTTCCTTTAAATATTCCTAATTTAACATTACAGGTACAGACTCCATTTTAATCAAATAATTAATTTTTTTCTTTGTAATAATAGAACAGTATCTTGTACTTGATCCCAACTAAGATATGTTTAAAAGATCTTTTAATAGACTTAAACTGGCAATACACGGACTGATATTGGCCCATGTGTGGGGCCCTCAGAAGGGCTTCCCCGATCAATATCTGTCCGAAAGTCGGGCAGATGACGATTGGCCAGGAATAAAAATCCCATCAGATAGCGGTTGCATCTGTTCGTTGATGTGGTCTTGCGATCCAGCCACACGTATTGCCTCAATTCTGATCCAATCTTTGGGCCCTAGGGCCCACGATTGGATCATCCCAATATCGCCCACCTCAATGTGGGCATATTGGGGAGAGATCCGTGAAATCGACAAATGAGCGGATCTCTAGGCGTATGGCCACCTCAACAGTATAGAGATATGCATGTAGAACAGAGGCACAAACCGGATCTCATTTGAAAGAATGCTGCTTAAAACAGTTTATTAACAAATAAATTACATTTTATTGTGATGCAGAAAAAAGCCTGATGCGTTTCGTGCCCCTCCTGGACACTTAAGGGGTTATTTATCAAAGTCCGAATTTATCTCAATATTTTTTGCTACAAACTCCGATCAAATCCACTTGGGTTTTTTTGTAATTTTCACCCGAAAACTCCAAATACTTCGGTGTATTGCACGAAACCCAGCGCACATCAAAAAATCATTGGGTTTTTTCCCATTGACTTATATACAACCTTGACAGGTCTGAGATACCGGAATTTCAGATTCGGACTTTTACATCCTCAGGGCTTAATAAATTCCGAAAAATGTGTGTTTTTTTTATAAATCTGATTTTATTAAAATAAAATTCACAATTTTTTTTGTGATTTTTGCATTCAGAGTTTAGTAAATAACCCCCTTAATCATAAGACATAATTACAGTATGGAGATCCAAATAACGGATAGACCCCTTATTCGTAATACCCCAGGCCCCGAACATTGTGAATAACAGGTCCCATACCCAACATTCAACGGCTGGCTGGCTACTTTGAGTGACTTCCACGGGCTGCCGAGACCATATGAACGGTTGTAGCAACACCATTTATAATCCTCAGCCTGCAGATTGAGTACAAACATCTAGCTCCCAATTAATCATTTCTAGATACTAGCAGTTGTGTAAGATACTGATTTTCATAAAAAATAATATGTAATTACCAAGAGAAATGATTTATTTTTGCAAGAGGCAGTCTGAATATTTTGTAATTCTCTGTTTTTCTGTCTTTAACACGATAAACTTTAAAGAACATTGTGATTTGTACCAACACCACCTTCAATTCCATATTATTGGCTTGAGCCTAAGGCTAGTGGCACACGGGGCATTTTCAGCACCACCGCCCTCTGGTGGAGACTGGCAGTAGAAATGGGCAAAAAGCCCTGTGTACTGTAACCATCAAAAGAAATCTCTAAACAAATTCATAGAAAAATTCTCAGAGCTCACTTCTGCAATTTATAGTCATTATTTCGTTACTTGTTTTCAAGTTATTGGCAGTTTTTTTTAAAACAGCCACACCACCTGCTGATTATTTTGAAGAAAAACTTTTGATGTTGCTTTGCTCTGAAAATAAAGGGGCCTAATTAAACCGTAACTAGAGTGCCGGGCCCCTATGCCAAAAAATCTTCAGAGGAGCCCAGCGCACTCCAATCCTCATCCTCCCGCCCACTTCCTGCCTCTGCCCACCCACTCACCAACCGGACCTGCCTATTCTCAGACCAGGCCCCGCCCACTCTCCACCCTATGCCTGCTTCCCCGCCGCAGGTAAGAGAGCGACTGGAGAAGGGGGGTTGTTCTTGTTATCTATAGTTAAGCCACTGTATTAAACATCAATTTGTTTAAAATTAAAGAGGAAAAACTTGAATTTTTCAAGAATACTCCAGCTAAAAACTGTCATGTAGAAGTCAATGGCAAATGTCCCTTTTACAATTGGAAGATGTTTCTTGGCTTCATGATCTTCGAGGGTTTCAGTCCGATTTTAGTTCGTAATTCCAAAAAGTCGAGTTTTTCGGGCGTCAAAAAAGTCGTACTATTCGCATGTCAAATACAAAAAGTCGTACGATTCAAAAGTCAAATTGAAAAAGTTACACCGTTCGAGCGTCAAATCGAAAAAGACACACGATTCAATCGGCAGATCGAAAAAGTCGTACAATTCAAAAGTCAAATCGGAAAAGTCCCATGATCAGATCGTATAATCGAAAAAGTCGCACAATTCAAGTGTCAAATCATAAAATTCACACAATTTGATGCATGATTTTTCTGAGACTTTTTGCGATCTGATTTTTTGGTAAATTCACTGATGAAAGTTACATCGACTTTGTTTTAATAAAAAAAATGGGAAAATATTGAGTCTTAGTAAATACCCCCCCCCAAAGTCAGTGAGCAAAGAGGTGTCAATTGGACCTTTCCCTGGCTATTTCTAAGCAGAGCAACATCACAAGGCTTTTGTCTTCTCATTAACTTAATTTTCTTCCGACTGTGGCCAAAATGAACACAGACAATACTCTTTGCAATTTTACATGAATTTGTTTTCCGGGTTTACATTTGCTTTCACCTCAGTTACTAATGCAAGAATCAGTCCCTAAGTAAATAAATAGTCTCATGAACCCCCTAACCTTTGCTTCTGTATCTGCTATGGAAACGATTTGGTACTTTGGTGAATCTGATTCTTGTGAGCTCTTAGCAAATTCCCTATATGTTGTACTACAGGTATGGGAACTGTTATCCAGAAACCCGTTATCCAGAAGGAGAAGGCCATCTCCCTCTCACTCCATGTTATCCAAATTTCTTTTTAAAAATTATTTACTTTTTCTGTGTAATAATAAAACAGTAGCTTGTACTTGATGCCAACTAAGATATAATTAATTCTTATTGGAAGCTAAATCAGCCTATTGGGTTTATTTCATATTTACATGATTTCTAGAAGACTTAAAGAAGCCAAACTATAGAAAGACCTGTTATCCGGAAACTCCAGGTCCTGATCACTTTGGGATAACAGGTCCTATACCTGTATTAGTCGTTTCCCCTTTATTATTTTATTTTTTTTGTTTTTGGTGATCTTTCTTCTTCTCGTTTTCACACGGGGAGGATTCAAGCAAAAATAATTCTGCTCATTGCGGTTTGTCACGGAAATGACAGAAGCCACAAACATAAAACATTCAGTGTGACACGTGGCTGAGATAGATACAGTATATCATACAAGGGTCAGATTCTATTAAAATATTACAAAAGCAAATAAATCGAATAATTATTTTATGATCAATTCTTTCTTGAAATAAAGGTTTTTATTGGGATAGAATTATAGTCACAAAGTTTATTTAGCCAAATAAACTGTAAATAAAATACGGAAACATTTCAGCCTGTTGTGTGGTTATTCCTTTGATTAATATGTCTTTATTTCCCCCCAAATAAGTGGCTTTCTAATTCCAGACACATTTCTGGACACCTCACTAGTGGGAAAGCTGGAGGGTCTGCTGTAAAAAGCCAAATTTGTGAATTTACTGAAAAATTAGCAAAACGGCAAAAAATTCGCAAAACACATTGAAGAATGGGCGTTAAAACACATGAGAGCGACTATATATTTTTTTTATGCACACGACTATTCTGACGCGTGACAATTTTTTTTTTGTTGCGGCAGATTTTTCGTTGCAGTTTCACGAATGTATTCGCTGACAGCAAAACGCGGAATTTCACCAAGAATTTGTGCCTAGCGAATTAATTGGCCCGTCACTACCTCTGTGTATTTTAATGCTTGGGCCTCTTTTGAGTCTCAGTCTGGACCTGATGCCGGCAGCCACTGGGGAATGTTGAGGAGTAATGTAAGACTCGAATGCTTAAAGGACCAGTAACATCAACATTTTTTTAAAAAAAAAATTAGTATACATAGGAAAAAAAACACCAAGACAAATTAAACATTAAAATCGCAAACTCTTTATTAAGAAATAACTTACCGAAACTCTGCTTGCGCTCCTCTTCAGAAAGCGATTAGGCGATCCATCGTGCGGCGCTCGATTTCTCCTCCCTGCTTTTCTTATAGGAGATAGCCAGGGAGGAGAAATCAATCCCCGCAAGATGGATCGTCACCCTGCCTTTTCTGAAGCGGAGTTTCGTTAAGTTATTTCTTAATAAAGGCTTTGCGATTTTAAAGTTTAATTTGTCTTGGTGTTTTTTTTTTGTTGTATACTAACAAATTTATTTCTATTTTTTTTTGATGTTACTGGTCCTTTAAGCAACAATCTGCCCAAACATGATATTTAAAGGGGTTGTTCACCTTTCAATTAACTTTAAGTATGATGTAGAGAGTGATATTCTCAGACAATTTGCAATTGGTTTTTATTTGTGGTTTTTGAGTTATTTAGCTTTTTATTCAGCAGCTCTCCAGTTTGCAATTTCAGCAATTTGGTTGCTACGGTCCAAATTACCCCAGCGACCATACACTGATTTAAATAAGAGACTGGAATATGAATAGGGGGGCACATGAATAAATTATAAAGTAGCAATAACAATCCATTTGTAGCCTTAGAGGGCATTTGTTTTTAGATGGGGTCAGAGACCCTTATTTGAAAGTTGGAAAGAGTCAGAAGAAGGAAAATAATTTTTTTAAAAAACTATAAAAAATAAATAATGCAGACCAATTTAAAAGTTGTTTAGAATTGACCAACCTATAACATAGTAAAAGTTAACCTAAAGGAGAATTGAATCATAAAAACGAATGTGGCTAAAATGCCATATTTTATATAGTGAACTTATTGCACGAGGCTAAAGTTCCAGCTTGTCAATAGCAGCAATGATCCAGGACTTCAAACTTGTCACAGGGGGTCACCATCTTGGAAAGTGTCTGTGACACTCACATGCTCAGTGGGCTCTGATTGGCTGTTGAGAAGCTAAGCTTAGGGCTCGTCACTAATTATCCAGCAGAAAATGAGCTTCCCCTGTAATATAAGCTGATGCTACAGGTTTGCTGATTATTAAATTCTGATGCTAATTGCACTGGTTTCTGTGCTGCCATGTAGTAATTATGTGTATTAATTACTAATCAGCCTTATATTGTGACATTTCTATTCTATGTGTACTGTATATTGTGAGTGGCTCCCTAAGCTCAGTAAGTGACAGCAGCACAGAGCATGTGCAGTGAATCAGCAGAAAAGAAGATGGGGAGCTACTGGGGCATCTTTGGAGACAGATCTTTACTGCTAAAGGGCTGTGGTTGCCTTGGGCTGGTACAGAAGCCCAAAACATAATGTGCAACATTTCTAGCTACTTCTTTAGTTAGGCTTTAGTTCTCTTTTAAAGGAGAACCACCCCTTTAAAGGAGAACCATTAACTGGCACCGGTCTCATCCCTAACCACACCAAGGAGACCCCTTAGTCTTGATTCCCCCAAACTTGATGGTTGCAGACCTCCATGTCCGGCTATCAGACATCCAGGAGGTTGTACATATGAAGTTATTTTCTTTGTGTCTTGTTTCTCCAGCCCCACTCTGCAGCTTTGTCTTTTCAGAACAGGTACTGGGGGTAACAGAGTCATTTGGGGGTTCCTTGGTGCCTTTGGGAATAGGGTGTAGAGGGGTCTGTGATTAACTTTCATTGTTCAGTGTTACAGGTCCCCCCAGTGCTTTGTGGGTTTTGAGAGCTCTTATTATATGTGTCTGGCTGTATAAATGTATTAATCAACTTCCCTCCCCTTAATGATCCACAGGTGGGTCAGTCCACTGCACTCTATTACTTTGATCAGCTCCAAATTCATTGTCTGTAGAAGCAAAAGGCAGCACCACGCAGGTCATATAGATATTTTAAATTTTGATTTATTTTGGTCTCAGCTTGTGAGGTGCTGCAGCAATGGAACAGGGCGACTGACAGAGAATATGTATTAGCTGTTTCCATAACAAGATTTCTGTAGGGGCTTTAACAAATCTGGATAAAGGGACAGATATTTCTTAGATGCTAAAAAAAGGCCCTGACAATGGGGACAAATTCCATTTCTAAAATTATCCAACCCTGCCTTGTGCTCCCGCAGAGAGAGGGTTTTGCACAATCTTTTTTTTTAAATAGGAATTTAGGAGACTGGGAGCTTCACAGTCATTCATCTATGGCAATAGTCTAGTAGTCAATGGAATCAGCATGGCTCTATAGTTCCCTTCCACTTTGTGATCCCTTCAGCTTAAAGGAGAACTAAAGCCTAACTAAAGAAGCTAGAAATATTATACATGATGTTTTGTGCTTCTGTACCATCCCAAGGGAACCACAGCCCTTTAGCAGTAAAGATCTGTGTCTCCAAAGATGCCCCAGTAGCTCCCCATCTTCTTTTCTGCTGATTCACTGCACATGCTCTGTGCTGCTGTCACCTACTGAGCTTAGGGACCCACTCACAATATACAGTACACATAGAATAGAAATGTCACAATATAAGGCTGATTAGTAATTAATACAGATAATTACTACATGGCAGCACAGAAACCAGTGCAATTAGCATCAGAATTTAATAATCAGCAAACCTGTAGCATCAGCTTATATTACAGCCAGGGAAGCTCATTTTCTGCTGGATAATTAGTGACGAGCCCTAAGCTTAGCTTCTCAACAGCCAATCAGAGCCCACTGAGCATGTGAGTGTCACAGACACTTTCCAAGATGGTGAATTATGGATAACAGGTCCCGTACCTGTATTTTACTTGGCGTAAGTGCTGCTGTCCAAACTTTGAGGAGTAGATCTGAGGATTGTGCAGCCTCTCCAAATGCGGATGGTGGGCTGGGAGGAGCTCATTTTTGTCCTGCTTATTCCTCTCTATGTGCCATGTTCTGCTTTTAGTAATTAGTTCACCTTTTGTTACATAACAGTTTGTGCCGACCTGGTGCCCATCACGTATAATTCAGAGCAATATTTTTCCTGATTGTACATTATTAAAATCAGTTCCTTGGCAGAAACCATTTGCTGAAGTGTCTCCAGGGTCTGTGCGCTGTTTCACACAATAAAGACTTTGTGCCAACAAGCCCACGACTTCCACTCGCTTATTTACACTTCATGAAAAAAACTGCTTTTGCACTATTTATGAAAGAGCCCCATCATGCATATTTATGGGCGGCCTGCCATGCAATTGTCACAGCGTGTGGTTGATTGGAGCCCAGTACTGATAGAATAGCCAAGCACATTTCCTTTGCAAGCGGATCTGGTCCAAAAATTCATTTGCCGTTCTCCAGGGTGTGAAATTGCTCCTTCCAGCGACTCATTGTAACCTCATGTGCTCGGCGTTATTATGCAAACACCTTCAAAGGACTTCCGGATTGGCTTAATTATAGAGCGAAAATTGTAATTTCATTAGAGAGTGGAATAAAGCTCATCTCAGATTGTCACAGATTCAGAAATGAAAGATTTAGGGCTGTATTTAACTTGGTTGGAAATCCAAAAGTAGCATTTCATCCCCCATAAAAGTGCATTTTGCATGTTTCTCCTGTTTAGAAAAGAAAAGGGGTCATTTGCTTAGACCTTATATGAAGTGCAACTTAAGGTGGCCATAGACGCACAGATAATATCTTACGAAACAAAATTTTTGTCCGAAAAAAGAGGAAAAAGAGCCGACCGATATCGGCAGAAGACTTGGATATCGGTCGGCTCGTTTAGGTGGCCATAGACGTAACAATTACGATCTTTCTTGGAAAAGAAATCTTTCCAAGAAAGATGGTTCGTTTCAATACACACGTGTAGAGCTGAATCGTCAGATATACATGTAGATATATGGGAAGAAACAATAGAATTCTACCCGTATCTGACGATTCAGCAATAACAATGGCCAATGTTTGGGTTCCTTCAGAACCAACCGATCAAAATTTTCCGTCCAGCCCGATCGACGAGCCGACCGATATCCAAGTCTTCTGCTGATATCGGTCGACTCTGTTCACACCATACACGCACGAAAATTCTTTTGTGCGATATTATCTGTGCATCTATGGACACCTTTATTAAGCTGGCCATACAGGGGCAAATTTTGTTGTGTGAAATGATACATTTTGGGACGATCCAATAAAATTGTCTACTCTGCGTTACATGAATGTGGTCCGAATGATCGCTTCGTTCCAATTAAATCGTCCCAATTGTTGATCGGACAGGTTTAAAAATTTTATACCTGAACCGATGAAATCCGTCACTGTATGGAGCGAATAGATCATCATGGTTAAACGATTGTTCACTGCGCCTGCCTGTATTTGGAGGGGCAGGGCCAAATAAGGAAGTAAACAAACAAACGATTGTACCCATGCTTGTCGAGAAACTATAGCAGTCAATACTTAAATAAATACAGAGCACTTTTTTCAAAACCACATTTAATTGGCCATATAAAAAAAACAAAAGTGCTGAAAAGCAGCATATTAAAAATGTACCATGTGTACTATTAGAAGAAAAATCAAACATTATTATATGTATTTCTTTTTAAAAAGAAAAGGTGCGTATGCAAATATTGCAAAGCTTGTTACTGAAAAGAGTGGTCATCCTCTGATGCCCTATGGCCATACAGTTGGAAATGGCGGGATATGAAAGAACTTTGAACGATGGCGACTGTATAATGAAAATATACATCACTTCCTTTTTCCGGTAGCTTCATCACTTCCTGCTCCGCGAATAGATATTGCATCGTAGATGTATAATCGTTCCTACCAGTCGACAACGATACGATGACATCTTTTCACAAAGTGGTTGCCCGTGGATAGTATGTCGTGATCGTGAGATGTTCGTGTACGATACGATTGTTTACTTCGCAGTGAGCAAAATCTGCCTGTGTATGATGACCTTTAGGGACACAACAGCCTATCAGAACTGGGCTACAGCTTTGGATAATGATATCAAACAGCCATTCCTACTAGTGATGTGTGAGTTGACAAAAAGTCGACAAGCACCCAATCCTAACCCACCCGCTCCCAACCAGCACCTGGCAATAATCAAATACAAGAGTCCTCTGCACTCAACCCATTATCAATATATTTAAGACAGAGACATGTTGTGCATACTGCTACTAAAAAATGCCTTACCCTTTAAACAACACAGGGATTGTTTGTCCATATATTGCAATATATTTAAGCTGGCCAACTACGTCAAAGTCATCCCATATCTGGCCAGTCCTACGCTTAATTTTCATCTGATTCATTAAGAATTCAATTGCTTAGAGACCTCTTGTATTTGACTATACGTATTTTGTGGTCACACCCTCATTGCACCCCCGCCTAATGGTTTTAAAAAATAGTGGTGAGCGCAACTTTCCCTTGTTTGTTACACCTGGCAATAATGATGTGAAGACCGGATATGATGTGCGGGAGGCATTGGGCTGACATTCACACTGTACTTCCAGGTCACAGACGGGATTGGGTTCAGCTCTTCCTTGAAGGGTCGGACTGGGGTGTGCAGGGCCCACTTTGGCTCCTACCCCAGGGGCCCCCATACTCCCTCTAGGGCCCCTGCCACCCGCCCACTCACCTCCCCGCAGCTTAACTTACTTTTGGTGTGATCAGTGGTGGGAAAGCAGTGCGGAGGATTGATAATGGAGGGCAGGCAGGGATTGGGTCTGGGTTGGTTGGGCCCACAAGAGCCGGGACCTACCGTGTTTTTACCCTCCAGCCCAGTCCAACCCTGCTTCCTTCCATTCACCTTACCTGCGACCTTAATCTACCAGCTTTTGCCTCTGGCAACCTGTTTATAGACGTGCCTGCCCCGCCCATTTTGTGACATCACAGAGGGGCAGGTCGGGCTCTGGTCTATAATTAGAGGTTTGGATGTTTGGTGGCTGAATAAAAGGGGATAATCCCCAACTGCACTAATCGGTGTGTGTGCGGATCCGTTTCTTTTACACATTGGTTGCTAAGGGACCCGGCCGGGTCAACGGAAGGAACACACCACCAGCTTGCAGGATTGGTGAACTACAGGTGTGCGGTAGGATAATTACACTATAATTAGAGGTGCCATGGCAGGTTGGGTTGGGGGGAGGCTGTGTTAAGGTGGCCATACACGGGCCGATAAAAGCTGCCGACAGACTGTGTCGGCAGCTTATTGGCCCGTGTATGGGGGCCCCCGACGGGCTTCCCCGATCGAGATCTGGCCGAAAGTCGGCCAGATCTCGATCGGATGGGTTTAAAAATCCCATCGGATCGCGGCCACATCTGTTCGCTGATGCGGTCCCGCGATCCGACCGCCCGTTTGCGAATGCTAGGAACCGATCGTTGGGCCCTAGGGCCCACGATCGGATCTGCCCGATATTGCCCACCTCAAGGTGGGCATATCGGAGGGAGATCCGCTCGTTTGGCGACATCGCCAAACAAGCGGATCTATCCATGTATGGCCACCTTTAGAGTCAGGTTTTGTCGACCTGCACATAAACTACCTGGTGAGTTGTCTGCATTTATACACCGGCCCCTACCCCGTCTATCTCTGATGCCAAGGAAGGTGGAGCAGAGCAGGTGCAAGTCTCTACATACAGACTAGTGGAGAAGTAATTGGGGCACAGTAGGGTCTTCAAGAGATACTGACACCAGAAAATAAACTCTTTTTTACATGTATCATAATATTGCCTTTGAAAGCTACTTATAATTTTGCCATAAAGTATTTGCATGATGCTTTTACATTACCTGTCTGATGCCCCATGTTCCTTTATGGGTTGGCTGCCATATTTGTGCAGCAGGAGTCCGTTAGAATTAGAAACTCTAACTGTCAGGTTGGCAAAAGAGTCAGGTTTAGAAACTTCAACTAACAGTTACTTATAAAAATAAACCTCTCAGCAAAAAATGATTAATGTGACCTATAGGTAACTTTTAATGTACATTCATATTTTAAAAAGTAGTTTTTTTTAGTGTCAGTATCACTTTAATAGGGGTTTGGCCCAAACACTCTCGTAATGGATATATGGATGCCGACCCAAAGCCAAGTGTTTCTGGTTGAAAGTGTAATTTGTTATCTGAAGAATAAAGCAAGTACATTGTCCTTTGGCGCTAACCTCTACACCTCATAAAGCAGATTTCACTCAACTTCACTTCATCAAAACAATGATTTATATACTTTATATTAATTAAAGAATAAGTAAACCTAAAAAATAAATGAATGTAAAATTGATGAGGGGGCTATTCTAAGCACTTTTGCTATGTACATTCATTATTTATTTATTTTTAATTCCAAGATATAAAGGGGCACATTTACGATTGGTCGAAGATCAAGGGTTAATCAACCCTCGATATTCAACCGTCGAGGTAAAATCCTTCGACTTCTAAGGATTTACCGCATTTCCTTCGATCGAACTAAAAATCGAACGATTTGAAGGATTTTAATCCATCGATTGAACGATTTCCCTTCAATCAAAAAAAGCTAGGAAAGCCTATGGGGACCTTCCCCATAGGCTAAAATTGGTGTTCGGTAGGTTTTAGGTGGTGGAAGATTTTTTTTAAAGAGACAGTACTTCGACTATTGAATGGTCGAATAGTCAAACGATTTTTCGTTTGAATCGTAGTCGAAGGTCGAAGTAGCCAATTAGATCATCGAAATAGCCAAAAAAAAAAAACCTTTGAAATTCAAAGTATTTTTTATTCTAATCCTTCACTCAAGCTAAGTAAATGTGCCCCTAAAGGTTACAATGTTAAAATGAATGAATTGTGTTACAGCACCGGCACCTGCTGGTCATTTTCTGACCAGTCTGACCACCAAGTAGTCAAGGAAGTTGTCAGGAGAAAGAGGCTGCTCTGATCTTATTCTGCTTAGGAAAAAAATTAGAAACCTTTCTCAAATCTTTCCTAACCAGAAGAACTTCAGAGCAGCCTCTTTCTTTCTCCTGACAACTTCCTTGACTACTTGCTGGTCAGACTGGTCAGAAAATGACCAGCAGGTGGTGCTGTAACACAATTACATTCACTTATTTTTAAGGTTTACTTATGCTTTAAGTGGTAATCCTTCTTTATATAATGTCATAAACACATTAATACAAAAATACTCCCCATTTATCAAAACTGCATAACGTTTAACCCTAATGCTAATCATACCTTATACTCATGAAATTACTATAAATAAATGTGACCAATGACAGCGGAGGGCCACTGATTTACTTTCTTCAGTTTATATTTATATTTGACAGAGGGCATGGAGTTTATAGTTGAATAAAACAAGTTTGAATTTCATAATATTTAGAGGCAAATCAAATTGTGCTGCAGCAATCTGGCTTAACAGTGACCCCATGTGACAGTATCAAGCTACTGCGTGTCTGTACCAAGGGATGATTTATCTACACTCAAATTCAAATTTTTGCTGCTATTCAGATTTTTTTTAGCTAAAACTCACAAATTCAAATCAATTAAAAAAAAAATTGGCATCTAAAAGCTGCAGAGTTCACGTAGAGGACAATGGGAAGTTGCCATAGTTGTCAAATTCCTAGTTTTTTCATGATTGTTTTCAATTAGGTTTTATATATTCTGATTTTTTAATAAATAAACAAAAATAAAAAATAAATTTTAAATGTGAGTTTACTCAAAGTAGAAAAAAAACTCTAAATTTACACAAATAAGATAGATTAATTAATTTAGCTAACATTTTGATAAATAACTCTTCTTACTGCAAGACATTTAGAAAATGTATTAGAAATATCAGAACAATTTGTACAGGTATGGGACCTGTTATCCAGAATAGTCAGGACCTGGAGTCTTCCGGATAATGGATCTTTCTGTAATTTGGATCTTCATACCTTAAGTCCACTAAAAAATCATGTAAACATGACATAAACCCAATAGGCTGGTTTTGCTTCCAATAAGGATTAATTGTATCTTAGTTGGGATCAAGTACAAGCTACTGTTTTATTATTACAGAGGAATAATTTTTAAAAAGTTTGATTATTTCAATAAAATGGAGTCCATTGGAGACAGCCTTTGCATAATTTGTTGTTTTCTGGATAATGGGTTTCCAGATAATGTGTCCTATACCTGTACATTATTTGCCCCCCCCCCCCGGCATGGCTTGCAAAGGAAATATTTCCCCAATGTTTCTGTTACCAAAAGGAAAGACAGTAGCAGATTTATTATAAATGGAGAATCCTTGAATCCTTAATTAAAGGATAAGTAAACCTTAAAAATAAGTGAATGTAAAATTGATGAGGGTGCTATTCTAAGCAATTTTGCAATGTACATTCATTATTTTTTTTTAATTCCAAGATTTTAAAGGTTACATGTACTGCTAACATCAATGAATTTTGTTACAACAGCGCCACCTGCTGGTCATTTTCTGACCAGTCTGACCACCAAGTAGTCAAGGAAGTGGTCAGGAGAAAGAAAGAGGCTGCTCTGATGTTTTTCTGGTTCGGAAAGATTTGAGAAAGTTTTCTATTTTTTTTTTTCCTAACCAGAAGAACATCAGAGCAGCCTCTTTCTTTCTCCTGACAACTTAAAGGAACAGTAACGTCAAAAAATAAAAGTGTTTTAAAGTAATGAAAATATAATGCAGTATTGCCCTGCACTGGTAAAACTGCTGTGTTTGCTTTAGAAACACTACTATTGTTTATATAAATAAGCTGCTGTGTAGCAATGGGGGCAGCCATTCAAAGGAGAAAAGGCTCAGGTTACACAATAGATAACAGATAAGCTCTGCCTGTCTAATGGTGTTATCTGTTATCCATTAGTTAACCTGTGCCATTTAGCCGTTTTTCAATTTCCGCCATTGCTCCACAGCAGCTTGTTTATATGAACTATAGTAGTGTTTCTGAAGCAAACACATCAGTTTTACCAGTGCAGGGCAACACTACATGATATTTTCATTACTTTAAAACACTTACATTTTTTGGTGTTACTGTTCCTTTAACTACTTGGTGGTCAGACTGGGCAGAAAATGACCAGCAGATGGCGCTGTTGTAACAAAATTCATTGATGTTAAAAGCACATGTATCCTTTAATATCTTGAAATTAAAAATAAATATATAATGAATGTGTATTGCAAAAGAATAACCCACTCGTCAATTTTACATTCACTTATTTTTAAGGTTTAATTTTTCTTTAATTAGCCAGTTGGATTTACCAGTCTACATAAGCAGCAAAGAGACAAAATGCGTTTGGGCTTCAATGACTCTGAGCAGTTGAACTTCATTCTGTTCAGTGGGGTATTGGAGTTTGAGGGCATCACTAACACCCCTCTAAATCATTATTCCTGATACAAGTGGTGAGAGGGGATCACTATTGTGGCCTCCCCTCTCTTAACTCAAGCACTCGAACCAGAATGAGGAAACCAGAATCAATAGTGAAGAGGGTGCCATTACATTCTATTAGGGATGCACCGAATCCACTATTTTGGATTCGGCCGAACCCCCGAATCCTTGGCGAAGGATTCGGCCGAATACCGAACCGAATCCGAACCCTAATTTGCATATGTAAATTAGGGGTGGGAAGGGGAAAACATTTTTAACTTCCTTGTTTTGTGACAAAAAGTCACTCAATTTCCCTCTCCGCCCCTAATTTGCATATGTAAATTAGGGTTTGGATTCGGTTTGGCCGGGCAGAAGGATTCGGCCGAATCCGAATCCTGCTGAAACAGGCCGAATCCTGGCCGAATCCCGAACCGAATCCTGGATTCGGTGCATCCCTACATTCTATACACTAGAAAAGAAACTGATAGGGATTGTGCCAATATTCTCAGTGGTGCAATTCACACACAATACACCTCATTCCCCAAAAGTCAGATAATATGATATTTAATTGGTAATATTGAATATAATTAAAAAAGCGATGTTTAGTAGTCAACCAAGCCAACACATATGTATTAAAAACATATTAAAACCCCAAGACTTTGGAATGTAGACAATCGCTCTGGTCCGGCCGGGAAAAGTCCCGTGAGCAGCTTCAGCAATGGGAGGAGACAAACAGTGTATTCAGCTGCACAGAATCGGTTATTTTAAAGAAACTGTACAAAATTTCAATTCAAGTACATTGCAAAGAACTAGCTTCTTTTTAGGTTTAACAGCAGTACCTACAATATTGTTTGTTGAATTTACATTCCCTTTAACCCAAGGGGAAAGTTTATTACAGGTTTATATTATAACGTATCTAGTTGTTAGGGTGCCACTTACCTAGAAACCAGTTAGAGCTTTGACTGGAACAAAAAAGCCTTAAAGGAGAAACAAATCCCTTATTAAAAAAAACCCTACCCCCTACCCCACATAGTCCCCCCTCCCTACTCCCCCCAAGCCTAGCTGCTACCCCGGCAGGGGTGCTTCGCCAATGAGGCGAGTTGAGGCTGTCGCCTCAGGCGGCAGCACCCCACTAGGTACCAGGGGCAGCAAAAATGCTGCTCCTGGTACTTTAAGAGCAAATTTCCGGGGGAGTGGGGGCAGCAGAGGGGCCAGGATCGCCCCTGTACCCGGGCAAATGCCCCTAACTTTTTACTCACCCCTCAGTGCAGATTCAGGGATCAGAGTTCTTCTGGGTCTTCGGTAATCTGAGACTGAGACCGGCGGCGCATGCGCAGTTGGAGTAATTTCCCGGTTGGCGTCGACTGCACATAAATGCCAGAAGACACGAAGACCCGGAAGGTGGCTGCCATGAACTCTGCTCTCTGAATCTGCACTGAGGGTTAAGTAAAAAGTTAGGGGCATTTGCTGGGGTAACAGCTAGGCTGGGGAGGAGTAGGGAGGGGGGACTATGTGGGGTAGGTTTTTTTTTTTTTAAAAAAGGGGTTTGTTGGTCCTTTAAAGGGGTTGTTTTTAAATTACTTTTAATATGATGTAGAGCGTTATATTCTGAGACAATTTGTAATTGGTTTTCATTTTTTATTATTTGTGGTTGTTAAATTATTTAGATTTTTATTTTTTTTTAACTCTCCAGGTTGCAATTTCAGCAATTTGGTTGATAGGGCCCAAATTACCCTAGTAACCATCGATTTGGATGAAAGACTGGAATATGAATAGGAAGAGGCTTGAAAATAATGATTAGTAATAAAAAGTAGAAATAACAATAAATGTGTAGCCTTACAGAGCATTTGTTTTTCGATAGGGTCAGTGACCCCCATTTGAAAATCTGAAAAGATTCAAAAGGAGGCAACTCATTTAAAAAACTGTAAACACAAAAATGTATTTAGGTAACAAACAGCACTTTCAAGTAGGCCAAACACACACGGACGCACAAAACTAACTCTGTCCGCCAGAGAAGCATTGTAAACAAACTGGTTGCCAAGGTCACATCGAGTACTCACCACTTCCGCCTTATGGAACGCTTTTCCGCCGTTTGCTACGCACGCCGGGCGGAAACAAGTCATGCGGCTGAAAGGGTTCCTAGGATGATTTAGGGGGAAACCGTTCTATAAAACAGAATGCTGTTGGCTCGCGTAGTGACCAGAGGCGCTGGTGATCATCGAATATTAGTTTCGGTACTAGGTTTGCTTGGGGATTTGGTAATGCGGGTAGGGGGGAAGTGTTTCCCGCCGGAGCGGAGGGTTTATGCTGCTGCACTCGGAACGCTTATCCCTACAACCTGACAGCACGGGGAAGGTGCATGTTGTGACTCTGACCCCCGCAGGATGGCGAGTTACAGCAGGAGCGCACAGGTACAGCGGCTCTTCTCCCTTGTTCTGACACGTGACTGACTGTGGGACACGTGTGTGTGTGGCACAGGAAGTGCAGCTGGCTATAGGCTTGATACATCTTGTACTTCTGTATATATAATATTATGAATGGATCTAATAACTAGGACTCCCAATTACACATGTACAACCTGAATCCCTGCACTAAGCAATAGTCGGAGGGAGTTGTAGTCCAACAACAGCTGCAGGGTTCCAAGAGGTTAAAGGTCACTCCTCTTAAAGGGCAAGTTAACCCCACTATAAAAAAATGCCTAATCAAAAACCTCATCCTAAGCAACTTTCCAATATACATTTATTAAAAAGTGCCACTGCTTTTAACGTTGTTTGTAAAGAACAGATTGTTATTAAAATCAGCATTTGCTTTACTCCTGGCCGTTAATTTTTAAACAGCGTTGCAAAAGTCTTGGGTTCCCCAGCAAAGTCAGCTGTGGTAAAGGGGTGGTTCACCTTTAAGTTAACTTTTAGTATGTTATAAAATGGCCAATTCTAAGCAACTTTTCAGTTGGCCTTCATGATCTTATATAGTTTTTAAATAATTTGCCTTCTTTTGATTCTTTCCAGCTTTCAGATGGCGGTCACTGATCCCATCTAAAAGCAAATGCTCTGTAAGGCTAAAAATGTATTGTTATTTCTACTTTTGTTTTTTTTTACTCATCTTTCTATTCCAACCCTCACTTATTACAGTCTCTTATTCATACCAGTACATGGTTGCCAGGGCAATTTGGACCCTAGCAACCAGAGTGCTGAAATTGCAAACTGGAGAGCTGCTGAATAAAAAGCTAAACAACTCAAAAAACACAAATAATAACAAATTTAAAAGTAATTGCAAATTGTCTCAGAATACCATTCTCTACACATCATACTAAAAGCTAATTTAAAGGAGAAACAAATCCCTTATTAAAAAAAACCCTACCCCACATAAACCCCCCTAGCCTTGCTGCCCCCCGGGCAAATGCCCCTAACACTTTACTTACCCCTTGGTGCTGATTCAGGGATCAGAATTCACGGCAACCATCTTCCAGGTCCTCGGTAATCTGAGACTGCGACCGGCGAATTGGCTCATGCGCAGTTGGAGCAATTTCCCAGGTTCCGACAACTGCGCATATGCGGAAATTGCCGACGCGCCGGAAGAAGACATGAAGACACGGAAGATGGCTGCCATGAACTCCGATCCCTGAATCTGCACCGAGGGGTAAGTAAGAAGTTATGGACATTTGCCCGGGGGGCAGTTAGGCTGGGGGGGTTTATGTGGGGTAGGGTTTTTTTTAATAAGGGGTTTGTTTCTCCTTTAAATTAGCTTTTAGTATGATGTGTAGAGAATGGTATTCTGAGACAATTTGCAATTACTTTTAAATTTGTTATTATTTGTGTTTTTTGAGTTGTTTAGCTTTTTATTCAGCAGCTCTCCAGTTTGCAATTTCAGCAATCTGGTTGCTAGGGTCCAAATTGCCGAGACATTTTGTGCATACTGCTACTGAAAAATGCCTTACCCTTTAAACAAAACAGGGATTGTTTGTCCATATATTGCAATATATTCAAGCTGGCCAACTATGTCAAAGTCATCCCATATCTGGCCAGTCCTACGCTCAATTTTATCTGATTCATTAAGAATTCTATTGCTTCATTATACATTTTACACAGGGACTAGGTTTTACCTGCAACTTACTTTCTGCTTTCAAAGTCTTTGACAAAGGCTAGGGACCTAGCCGAAATGTTAGTTTTTTTTTCTGTTAAAATAAAAACCTTTTTTTCTCCATAAGTCCTGTGTGTTCTAGCTTCTTTTGAGCCATATATAATATAAGGATATTATAAGTTACTGAGGAGTTTCATGACCATATAAAAACACAAGGCCGAGTGTTTTTATACAGGTCATGGAACTCCGAGGTAACTTATAATATCCTCATATTTTACAACTGGGGGTACTTTATTAATTATAAAACACACATTTTAGTGAGTCATGTGACAGAAATTACATCTCTACTCACTGTTTATAACTGATGACATCACTACTCACCGTTTATAAGGATATCATTTACAAGATGTTCATGGCTTTTGTGTAATATATATATATGTATACACAAATAACTTTAAAACCATAGAACATTTGAAATGAAGGTATATATCTTCTAATAGGCAAAAACATTTTTTTCAGTTGACATTCCCTTTAAGTCTTTCTTCATTGCCAGTGCTCTATCCTTTACACAAAGAAAAAGATAGTAACCCCAAACTATCTGAATAATCGGTTTCAATCTAAATTCTCAAACTACCACTATAGCAGTTTAAATCAATTAATAAAGTGCTAGTAATTATTCATTATTCAGATAGTTTGGGGTTACTATCTTTTTCTTTGTGTAATTGTTATTCGTAATTTACCTCTATACTATTTGATTTTATCAATTATGAATTACAAGAAACAAGTGTGTGGTTTCAGTGCTCTATCCTTGTCATACCTTGTTGCT
The DNA here is from genome assembly GCA_038501925.1 of Xenopus petersii. Classification (NCBI taxonomy): domain Eukaryota; kingdom Metazoa; phylum Chordata; class Amphibia; order Anura; family Pipidae; genus Xenopus; species Xenopus petersii. Next base: position 15,263,832 of record CM076682.1, read on the forward strand.
GTGCAGCAATGTTCTAGCATTACAGAATATAAAATAATATAAAATATACACGTTACAGGCACTTCAATTACTGTTTCAATTCCTGCTGCCTCCTTTCCCAGGCTGAACAGGGGAGCCAGTAGCACTCAGCACACTGCACTGTAGGAACCAATCAGCAGCTAGGCTGACCAGATAGGGAACTGAAGATTTTCTTTGCTTGTGTGACTGCAGGGCTGTGATTGGCTAGTCTCCTCCTACTGTTCTTCTGGGAGGGACCGTTAGGACACGCCCACCCCTCATTTGAAACATGGACAGGATCCATAACAGGGGAGCTCCAATAAAGGCTTTTTAGCCGAAAGTGAAACCAGCATCATATTTTATTCAATATTGCCAACAGGTATAGGATGTTTTTTTTTAGCTATGCTTCATGTCTCTTTATTATAGTCCCAGAATCATTTCAAGGGGAAGTTCACTATTGAATGAACTATTTGTGTATTATAAATATCCATCTTGAGCTATTTTTCGATTGGCCTTAAATTTTTTTATGTTTTTTTTTATAGTTATTAGCCTTCCTACTCTGCTTCATTCCAGCTTGCACCTGAAAATTCTATCTGGTTGTTGGGGGTGCTGTCCCTGGCAACTGAAAAAAAAATTCCTCTGTAAATCATATCCCATGCAGATTGCTGCATGGTTACTGGGTTTATTAAGCCCTATCAAACATCAGTGTAAATGTAGAACAAGTAATGTATATAATTTTTTTTTTAAAAAAAAAGTAGAAATACAGTTTGCTGTCTACACCATAATAAAGTGCTACTGGCCATGGAAAACACACAGCAGCCTTATGCCCTAAGAATATTACAACAAGGCCATTTGTAATTGGTGCTTTAGTTGCCCTTTAATATCCACGGCAGTGTCATGCATAATAGGTACCATTTATACTTAATTTCTTGGCTAACAGTGTCACTTATTTCCAAGCAATGGGCTACCTTTGCCAGAATGTGGTACCTGATTGATGCCAGAATGCAGCCTCCTGGGAAGGTGGCCTCGCTGTGTGCTGTGCACCTGAAGGGGAAACACAAGCTGATGTATCATGCGCTAAGTAAGTATCATTGCTGAGGGAGCTCTCTCTTAGGCGCAAATTCACTAAGCGCCGAACGCTAGCGTTAATTCGCTAGCGTTTGGCATTTTCGGTACTTCGCAAATTCACTAATGAACGCTGGCGTAGTTTCGCTAGTGTTACTTCGCACCCTTACGCCAGGCGAATTTTCGATAGCAACATAACTACGCAAATTCACTAACTTGCGCAGTGTACTGAACGCTACCTTTTACGCTAGACTTCCTTCGCCACCTCAGACCTGGCGAAGCGCAATAGAGTAGATAGGGATTGTTTCCAAAAAAGTCAAATTTTTTTCTAAGTCCCAAAAAACGCTGGCGTGTTTTCTACATGATGGGTGATAGGCTGAAAAAGATCGAAAATATTTTTGGGGCTCCCCTCCTTCCCCCCTACATTTCCTGACTCATGGCAACTTACCTAGACAGTGGGCACATGTGTAGGGCAAAATAACATTTTTATTTGCTGATTTGAAGGTTTTCTAGGCATTTGTAGTGCAGATACGTGTTCCTCCATTGAAATTTGAATTTCGCGCCGTATGCAAATTAACCGTCGTTAGCGAAACTTTGCTTCACTTGGCGAATTAACACTAGCGCAACTTCGCAAACTAACGGTACCCCTGTGCGCAACTTCGGATTTTAGTGAATTTGCGGAGCGCTGGCGAAAATACGCCTGGCGAAGTTGCGCCTGGCGCAACTTCGCATCTTAGTGAATTTGCCCCTAAATGCATGGCAAATGTTCAGTGCAAAACAACATGGCATTTAGGAGTGTTCCATAATTTGAAAAAAACTGTATTGTTTGAAAACAGAAAATCAGAGGGAACTGACTGTTGTCCTGCTAATAAATTTCTACATCCTTCTGAGCCTCATCCATGGCAAACTCAGAGGTATTTTAACCACATTATTGCCAAACTCGGAGGCATTTTAACCAAATTATTACCAAACTCATAGGCATTTTAACAAATTATTACCAAACTCAGAGGCATTTTAACCACATTATTACCAATTAGGCTGTTAATATGTTTTGAGCGGTGTCATCAAGAGAATGTCCCTTTTGCATTAGCTGTGATGCTTTCCCATGTAACTTGTGAGAATATCGGGTCAGTGTCAGTTTGCCAACAGGACTTAATACAAAGTGGGGCTGGGTTCTTAAAAGAGCACCTTTAAAAGATAAGGAAAGCTACCGAAACAGTTTATTGCCAATAGAATAACCACAATAGTGCAAGCTATAAGACTATATTTATTCTGCAGAATGCTTTACCACACCTGAGTAAAACGTTTTAGAAGTTTGTTTAGGATAGCAGCTGTCCTATTAGCTTGGTGTGACATCACTTCCTGCCTGAGTCTTTCCCTGCTCACTCATAGCTCTGAGCAGAGATTACAGCAGGGAGGGGAGGGGGGAAAGGGGAGTAAACTGAGCATGCTCAAGGCTGTACCCTGGAGGTTTAAGTCTGATACAGAAGCCCATGAGTACACAATAGAAGGAAAGAAATGTGGTGTTTCTTTTGACAGAGGACTCAGAGCAGCATTACTTTGAGGGTTTACTGGTGTATTTATGAAGACCTTTCTGATGAGGCTTTCTTACTTTTAGCCTTTCCTTCTCCTTTAAGTTAGCTGTTAGTATGTTATAGACTGGCTAATTCTAAGCAACTTTTTAATTGACCTTTATTACTTGTTTTTTTTATAGTAAATTGCCTTCTGACTCTTTCCAGCTTTCAAATGGGGGTCACTGACCCCATCTAAAAATGAAATGTTCTGTAAGGCTACAAATGTATTGTTATTGCTACTTTTTATTACTCATCTTTCTAGTCAGGCCTCTCCTATTTATATTCCAGTCTCTTATTCAAATCAATGCATGGTTGCTAGGGTAATTTGGACCCTAGCAACCAGATTGCAGAAATTACAAACTGGAGAGCTGCTGGATAAAAAGCTAATTGGCTCAAAAAACACAAATAAAAAAAAAACTAAAAGCAGTTGCAAATCATCTCAGAATCATACTAAATGTTAGCTTAAAGGTACAACCCCTTTAAGGCCCCCTATAAATTACTATTAAATGTAGTTTGCATAGCCATTTAGATATACAATTTATAAAGCAAACCCAGGGCATTACTTACCTTGTTGCACAAAGGCCAGTCGTCAGACACCAACAAGTACAGTGTTCTCACTCTGTTTGCCCATTTTTAACTGTATTTTGTGCCTGTGGCTGGCAGACATGCAGAGTAGAGACTTGCAGTGGGTTGGGTACCTGCGGAATCCACGCAAATTGCTCAGGTTTCGGGAAGAAAGTTCCTAATTCACCAACCAAGGGGGTGCTCCACAGGTACCCTGCCTGGATACTCGATTCAGCTTTGGGTTTACACCTCCTTTCCACCCGTGTTGCTCTATCAATTTTTGTTCTTTTAGCTGGTTGATCCTCACTGCCGCCTGATGGAGAGTTTCTCACTTTGCCTCATGAATACTATTGCCAACAACAAGCACAGGGGTTTTTATTATTCCAAGAGTTACAGTAAAGTAATGTTTTTTTCACAACAAAACATTGTTCTTGTAATTCTAATTATTAACACAAGGGGGAGAAGCAGAATAACAAATGCAAAATATTAAGCAGCTGACATTTATATGATACAAGACTTTCAAATGGATTGCTCTGCATACCAAGTCACATTCAAGATATGCTGCGTGTGTCTGTCTATCTATCTATCTATCTATCTATCTATCTATCTATCTATCTATCTATCTATCTATCTATCTATCTTTATGTCTGTCTCTCTATCTATCTATCTCCCAATATCTCCCAATATCTCTCTCTATCTCTCTCTATCATCTCTCTCTCTCTATCCTCTCTCTATCATCTCTCTCTATCATGTCTCTCTCTCTCTATCCTCTCTCTATCATCTCTCTCTATCATCTCTCTCTATCATGTCTCTCTCTCTCTCTCTCTCTCTCTCTCTCTCTATCTCCCTCTCTCTCTCTCTCTCGTACATGGTACTGTTTTATTATTCTATAGAATCATTTAAAAAAAATGTGATTATTTGATTAAAATGGAGCCTATGGGAAACAGCCTTCCTATAATTTGGAGCTTTCTACATTCTATACTGTATAGTCTGAATTCCCTTTGTTTCTTAACTCTGAACCCTGCACCTTAAAGGATTAGTAAACCTTAAAAATAAGCAAATGTAAAATTGATGAGGGGGCTATTCTAAGCACTTTTGCCACGTACATTCATTTTTCATATATTTTAATTCCAATATATTAAAGTTCCAATATACAACAGCGCCACCTGCTGTTCATTTTCTGACCAGTCTGACCACCAAGTAGTCAAGGAAGTTCTCAGGAGAAAGAGGCTGATGTTCTCCTGGTTAAGAAAGATTTGAGAAAGGTTTCTAATTTTTTCCTAACCAGAACAACATCAGAGCAGCCTCTTTCTTTAAAAACTCACATGAATTCAAAATTCGACCTTTGATAAATGGGCCTCTAGGTGTTTGCTGGCAGTGCATTAGGGCAGAGACACGCTCAGATTCAGGGAGATTTATCGCTGAAAACCGCCAGCGTGATGGCACTCTGAGTGTTTCGTTTTCCGAAGTCGTCCGAAGTTTCCTCTTGAGGCGACTTCGGAAAACGAAGCGCAAAAATTGCCATCTCGTCGGATGATTTACATTCTAGCCGGCGGGAGGCAGTTCGAGGAGATTAGTCGCCCCCAAAGAAGAAGAGATTTGTCGCTTGGCGACTAATCTCCCCGGATCTGAGCGGATGTCTTTGCCCTAACACACAGGAGCCTCTGAGAGTTGCCTATGGAATGTGATAGAATGTTATACAGATAATTGTGAGGGGTTGTGAGGCCTCATGTTGAACATGTAAGAACAGACGAGCCGACCCCTTTCCACCTGGCCCGCTGGATATTCCTATGAAAGAACAGACCTGTTGTGTGACAGACTCATTACATTTGAACCCCAGCCACATGCCCTACAGTAATGCAGCTGCACACAACTCATTCTTCAACTTGCCCTTCATAGTTCCACTCCTCCTGCAGTCTCCATCAGCTCTCCTCTGCTGTTAAAGGGGAAGCAAATCAATCACAAGAACTCCTGCATTGATATTAAAGGATGTATTCACACTGATATTTTCGTAGATGCGACTGCTCATCCAGTTTTGTACTACGTGGGTGCTAAGTCCCAGACATGTGGGCTGAAGTGCTGCCCAAGAAAACAACATACAAGGGGCTGCTGTGTGTTAAATGATACAGCAACCCTGTGTGTTACATATGCCTGACCTGTTGTTACACAAAATAAAAAGTCATACTTTTGCTTTAAATGATAAGCAAACCTTAAAAAAATAAGTGAATGTAAAATTGATTTAATTCATTATTATTTTTTTTAATTCCAAGATATTAACATGTACAGGTATGGGATCCGTTATCCGGAAACCCATTATCCAGAAAGCTTCAAATTATGGAATGGCCCATAGACTATTTTATTCAAATAATCCAAATTTTAAAAAAAAAAATGTATTTCCTTTTTCTCTGTAATAATAAAACAGTACATTGTATTTGATCCCAACTAAGATATAATTAATCCTTATTGGAGGCAAAACCAGCCTATTGGGTTTATTTAATGTTTAAAGGGTTTTCTAGTAGACTTAAGGTATGGAGATCCAAATTACGTAGATCTGTTCTGGAAGTCCCCAGGTCCCGAGCATTCTGGATAGCAGGTCCCATACCTTTACTGTTAATATCAATGAATTTTGTTACAACAGCGCCACCTGCTGGTCATTTTCTGACCAGTCTGACCACCAAGTAGTCAAGAAAGTTGTCGGGAGAAGGAAAGAGTCTGCTCTGATGTTCTTCTGCTTAGGAAAAAAATTAGAAACCTTTTTCAAATCTTTCTTAACCAGAAAAATATCAGAGCAGCCTCTTTCTTTCTCTGAACCAGAGTCTTAAAGGGATGGTTCACCTTTATGTTAACATGTTCTAGAATGGCTATTTCTAAGCAACTTTTCAATTGGCCTTCGTTTATTTCTTTTTTTTTTGTATTATTTGGCTTTTTAATTCTGACTCCAGCTTGCAATTGAGGGTCACTGACCCCATCTAAAAACAAATGCTCTGTAAGGCTACAAATGTGTTGTTATTGCTACTTTTTATTACTCATCTTTCTAGTCAGGCCTCTCCTATTCATATTCCAGTCTCTTATTCAAATCAATGCATGGTTGCTAGGGGAATTTGGGCCCTAGTAACCAAATTGCTGAATTTGCAAACTGGAGATTTGCTGAATAAAAAACTCAAAGCCACAAATATAAAAAAAATTAAAACCAATTACAAATTGTCTCAGAAAATCACGCTCTACATTATACTAAGGGGCAGATTTATCAAGGGTCAAATTTCGAAGTAATGGGAGTTTTTATTTATTAAAAAATACGTTTTTTTTCTGCCAGTGAATAGGCTGTATTCAAATGGTTCGAATCGAAGTAAGTTGGTATTCGATCAAATTCGATTAGAAGTATTTAAAAAAAAATAAAAAAGAACTTTGATTTTTCAAAGTCCACCAATTGACTCCAAATAGGTTCTAGGAGGTCCCCATAGGCTAAAACGGCAATTCTTCAGATTTTCTGAATCATCGAAATCAAAGTTTTAAAGAGACAGTACATGATAAATTTCGATATTCGAATTTGGACTATTCCCTAGTTGAACTACACGAAAATATCTCAAAATTTTAATTTTATTTATTCAGAATTTTCCATTCGACCCTTGATAAATTTGCCCCTAAAAGTTAATGTAAACATGAACACCCCCTTTAAGTGTGCACCTTTGGTATATGCCGCAGGGCGAGGCCTTGGTTTCATTATCGGATAGGGGTAGATACACACAACACCTTTTTTACCCGTTTTCCCAGGCCTAAAGCAGCAGCTATTTATAAATATAAATCTGCCACCTTACTTTCAAATTACAAGACAAATGTAAAATATAGTTGTGTAAGGCTGTCAGGAGGTGAGTGCTTTAGCTCATGTAAATCACTGTAATGCGAGAGGCGCAGAAGCTGATGTTCGGATGTGGTTTTGTGTAATCTGCGTATGATTTAATGGCTCCATTGAGCATTGCACTGATGGGCCCGGGCCACCTCTCTCTGGAGCTGAAGTTTCCACTTTATGTTAAGGAGAGATTAATGACGCCACGAAGACAGTCAGAAATAAATTTATTGCCGTTTAGCGCCGTCTTGACACTCGGCATTTTAATTTTTTTTTTTTTTTTTGTCGGGGAGCTTGAGGGTTCTGTAAAAAAAGCAGTTTGGGCTTGTGTCTACTCATCACAGTGACCTCTGGTGCGTTTCATCTCAGAATATTTGAGTGGCAGCTGCTTGTAACATTTCATTAATGGTTACAAAATCTTGTACAGGTATGGGATCCGTTATCCGGAAACCCGTTATCCAGAAAGTTCTGAAATTATAGAAAGGCCGTCTCCCATGGACTCCATTTTATCCAAAAATTCCACATTTATAAAAATGATTTCCTTTTTCTCTGTAATAATAAAACAGTAGGTTGTACTTGATCCCAACTAAGATATAATTAATCCTCATCGGAGGCAAAACCATTCTATTGGGTTTATTTAATGTTTATATGATTTTTTTAGTAGACTTAACAGAGAAGGAAAAGCTAAAACTAATAAGCTTTATCAGAAAGGTCTATATAAATACACCAGTAAACCCTCAAAATAATGCTGCTCTGAGTCCTCTGTCAAAAGAAACACAGCATTTCTGTCTTTCTGTTGTGTACTCATGGGCTTCTGTATCAGACTTCCTGTTTTCAGCAAAAAACCTCCATGGCTTGGGCTTGAGCATGCTCAGTTTACTCCTCTCTCCCTTTCCCCCCTACCTCTTCCCCTCACAACAGTAATCTGAGCCCAAAGCTATGAGTGAGCAGGAAGAGTTCTGTATATATGGGGTATAAGATAATGGCACTGGCAAAGCCACACGCCAGTAATAGTAATGCAATATGAAAAAGACACCAATACCTTTGAATGCTGCAACGGGGGTTTATCCCAAATTTATTCCAGAGTGCTATCAGATACTGCAACCACGATCAAACGTTTCGGGACCCTGATCACTGAGGAATGGACATGTGGTCCCGAAACGTTTGATTTTTCATATTGCAGGAAGTGATGCCACACCAAGCTAATATGGCAGTTGCTATCCTAAACAAACAGAGAGCTTCTAGAGCTGTTTACTCAGGTATGGTAAAGCATTCTACAGAATAAATAAAGAATTTTAGCTTGCACTATTGTGGCTAATCTATTGACAATAAACTGCCTCGGTAGCTTTTCTTCTCCTTTAAGGTATGAAGATCCAAATTACAGAAAGATCCATTATTCAGAAAACGCCAGGTCCCGAGCATTCTGGATAGCAGGTCCCATATCTGTATATTGTTCTTACGAGTCTCCTGCTAGCAGGGCCATTGGGAAGGGTGACCTCTTTCCTAAAAATTATAACAATTACAGGATAATTGGCCTAAGTACAGGGCAGGACACATCTTTCCTTTATGCTCGGGTGCATCTGATGCATCATCCACATAATTACGATTTTTTTCCTTTAAAACACTTGTTGTGCAGGTGACTGTGGAGACCATGTTGTGGTGGTTGAATACCAGGCATATTGCTTTCTCCGAAAATAAATGGGAAGAGAAAGTTTACTCGTCTCACACAGGGTAAGTGTATTGTAAACCCCGGCAGCTTCTCTCATTACCAGCCTGTTAAAGGAGAACTAAACCCTAAAAATGATTATGGCCAAAAAAGCCATATTTTATATCTGCATTTATTGCACCAGCCTAACGTTTCAGTTTGTCAATAGCAGCAATGATCCAGGACTTCAAACTTGTCACAGGGGGTCACCATCTTGGAAAGTGTCTGTGACACTCACATGCTCAGTGGGCTCTGATTGGCTGTTGAGAAGCTAAGCTTAGGGCTCGTCACTAATTATCCAGCAGAAAATGAGCTTCCCCTGTAATATAAGCTGATGCTACAGGTTTGCTGATTATTAAATTCTGATGCTAATTGCACTGGTTTCTGTGCTGCCATGTAGTAATTATCTGTATTAATTACTAATCAGCCTTATATTGTGACATTTCTATTCTATGTGTACTGTATATTGTGAGTGGGTCCCTAAGCTCAGTAAGTGACAGCAGCACAGAGCATGTGCAGTGAATCAGCAGAAAAGAAGATGGTGGAGCTACTGGGGCATCTTTGGAGACACAGATCTTTACTGCTAAAGGGCTGTGGTTGCCTTGGGCTTGTACAGAAGCACAAAACATAATGTGTAACATTTATAGCTACTTTTTTAGTTAAGCTTTAGTTCTCCTTTAAATAGCCAATTCCACTAATAAGAATGGCTGTCTTTATCCCTTTGACCATATATTTACTGTTAGCTTTTTTAACTATTAATCAGCAAAACCTATAATTTAGTTTGATATGTAAGTTTGTTTCTGTCCACCTCCAAGAACAAAAACCTTTCCACTTAAAGGCATCGGGTTTGTTTTGCAGTTACGCAGGAGGATTTCAGCAAGTGAGCGCAGCTCAGCTCCACCAGAGGGACCAGCCGTGAGTACTACTGTGTGGAATATACTGTTACCCTTCACAGGTACAAACTGTGTGTTTGCTTCAAAAGCCCAAATATATAATGTAGAAGATTATATAGATCAGCTGCTGTTAAGCTATTTGCTGCAAAATGGAGTGCAGAGACCTTCAGCAGTTCTTTATAGTGGAAAGGCACTAAGTAAACAGCAGCACAGTTGTAATGGTTACCCTATAATGGTTCCAGGACAGTAAATAAGCATTCACTCCAACATTAACCCTGGCTGGCCTTCAGGCTGCCCCCCCCCCCTCCAGCCATTGCTTTGGGCCTCATGGGGCCATCCCAACAGTTGCATTTTCCTCTGAATAGTGCTTAGAGAAAGGGCACTGGGATAGAGAGCTTTGCAACTGAATTTAATACTTGCACGTTTCTTCATGTGCATATTAACTGCATTCTATAGAACTTGACATCTATGGAATTTCTGCCTGCCATTCATAATAATAATAACATGGCTGATTGTCCCTTTCAGATAAAGACTGGATGTTAAATGAAATCGGCCTGATCCAAAGCCTCACTGTCCCACTGCTAACTGACTTACACACTTCATTTAAGAATGTTCTAATGAAAAGCAACCCTCCCCGAGAGCATCATTCACTACTTCCATAAATCACCTTGTAACGTTAATCATTTTTTAAACCCCAAGGGGAAAATACTTGTTCAGATCCTGACAGTTGAGATTCCACCTGCCGCTCCTCTATATAATGACATGCACGGTGCAAAGGAAATGCAGCTCACCCCATTGAAATGAATGGGCAGTCAAGTCATCCAGTCATCGGGTTGGACCCACTGGAAAAAGGGCCAAACATCTTTGTAGGTGGTTACTGGTCGCCCCTAGTGTAGCTCTGGTGCCTATCTGCCTGTATAGCCGGGGTGCACGGTTAGAGTATATATAACATTGTATTCATGAAGACCAGCATTCCCATGTAAAAGTTCTCATTTATTTCTGTTGTACCTATATATCTATCTATCTATCTATATATATATATCTATCTATATATCTATATATATCTATCTATATATCTATATATATATATATCTCTCTCTCTCTATCTATCTCTCTATCTCTCTCTATATATATATATATATATATATCTATATCTATATATCTATATCTTTATATCTCTATCTATCTATCTATCTATCTATCTATCTATCTATCTATCTATCTATATATATATATCTGTCTCTCTCTCTATATCTATATCTATATCGTAGTGATGTCATCAGTTATAAACAGTGAGTAGTGATGTCATGTCATTTTTGTCACATGACTCAATTAAACTTGTGTATTATAATAAATAAAGTACCCCTTGTTGGAAAATGAGGATATTAGAAGCCACCTCGAAGTTCCATGACCTGTATAACAGCATATGGTCATGGAACTCCTCCTACTTTATTCACTATCTATTTTTTTTAAGACCAGCAGTGTTAGTGGGCATAGTTTCCCTTTAACTGAGAGTATTGCAGAATTAGCAGCACAGAAAAAACACATACAGTAGATGACTTACCAAAGAACACTAGATGGCAGTAGAACACAACATCTAGATTTTATAATTTGATCTTTGTAAGCCAGTACTGTATTTTTCTTTGTGTGGCAGAGAGGAAAAAAATGATTATATCTGCCCTTTTCCTTTTATTAAAACAAAAATCAAAATAGAAAGTGTATTCAGCTATTAACAAATTCTTAAAACCACAAGAATTACTTCCTTGCAAATACAGGTATGGGATCTGTTATCCGGAAACCCATTATCCAGAAAGCTCCGAATTTCGGAAAGCTCGTCTCCCACGGACTCCATTTTATCCAAATAATCCTGATTTTTTTTTTAATTATTTCCATTTTCTTTATAATAATAATAAAACAGTAGCTTGTACTTGATCCCTACTAAGATATAATTAATCCTTATTGGAGGCAAAAGCAGCCTAGCAGCAGTTTATTTAATGTTTATTTGATTTTCTAGTAGACTTAAGATATGAAGATCTCAGGTCCCGAGCATTCTACATAACAGGCGCCATACCTGTAGATCCAATAAATTATTATTCTCTTTCTATAGGGAAATAATGTACCCCCTTCCTCATTGTAAAATATTACAAGTCACCTAGGAATTCACATTCCATATAAAAGCCCAAGGCTCTGTTTTTATTGTCTATATGTTTCAGAGTCATGTGACACAAATTATCTGTAAGTACTAAAAGACACGGAAGGGTAGGTGTAGTGCCAACTTCCTTCTTCCTGGCCAATTCTTCATTAAAACCTGCCCTTGGGGGCTAGTGGAAACATTTTCATACTTGCCTTCATCATTTCTTGGAGAAAGGCAGCAATTCCTCTGTATATGTCTTTATTATCATATTTATTTATATTAAGTTTAACATTAATGTTTTGGAGCTCTGAATTATAGGAAGGCTGACTCATTTTATCCAAAAAAAATCAATATTTTTAAAAATGATTTCCTTTCTCTCTGTAATAATAAAACAGTAGCTTGTACTTGATCCCAACTATAATATAATTAATCCTTATTGAAAGCAAAGCCTATTGGGTTTATTGAAAATAATAATTTTTTTGTGGAATAGGTCCATTTTCGATCAAATAGGTCCGTATTTGCCCGAATTTGAATCATATGAATCGAAGGAATAGCGCATTCGATCTAATTCGATTTGAAGTTTTTCCCAAAAAAAAACTTTCATTTTTCAAAGTCCAACCAATTGACTCCAAATAGGTTCTAGGAGGTCCCCCATAGGCTAAAACAGCAATTCGGCAGGTTTAGATGGCGAATGTTCAAAGTCACATGATAAATTTTAGATTTTCGAATTTTTTTCAAATACGAATTGAATTTGGACTATTCCCTAGTCGAAGTACACAAAAAAATAGCTCGAAATTCAAATTTTTTTCATTTGTCAAATCACCTCGACCTTTGATAAATCTGCCAATCCGTGCAGCAAAGAATCCAGTCACAGAGATGATTTATTGCAGCAAAATAAATCGTTTATTTACAGTGCACAGTTGTAAAGAAGTCATTTACAGGCATTTTGATGTCAAGCAGAATAATAGCAGAATCCCCTTTCAGAAGTGAAATAGCAAGAAATGGTTACCATACTCCTGGGGCAAATCCTCCCATAGAGTAGAGCTTTGCACACAGGATACTCAGCCTGGGGTCTTGGATCTAGGCACCTTCACTGGTCCTCACCTCACCCACTGATTCCCTCTGCTAGTGGGGGACTCACCACGGGGTCCAAACCCCACTACTTCTCTTCGTTGGAGCGGAAACTGCTCACTACATACCCTGAGCCTCTCTTTTGCTCCTAGAGCAACTATGACAGAAATTTACTAATCCTAGATAACTCTTTCTAACTTTTACCACTGGCAGACCTGTACCTGTAATACCTTACAGTGAGGTAAGGTCCCAGCAGGGTTGCCAAGTCTAATTTTCAAAACCAGCTAAAGTAGGCTACAAAACCAGCCCAAAACTTGCCAAGATACACTTCAAAAGTAGCCCAAAATTAGCACAATATGTGCAGTGAAAAAAATTCTAAAAAAATAAATGAATATATGTGAAAATACGCCTTTTTCAAATTTTTACTGTTTTGCATATTTTTCCATGAAGCAAAATGGGACGGATTTGGCCGTCACCAGGGGAGTAACTACAGTGGGGGGCCCAGGAGGTATAAGGCCCCCATAAGGCCCAAATACATATACAATTTCAATAAATATTGGTAAAACTGGTCAACCTCTAGACATTTTGGTGGCCAGCTGATTTTCCTCCCAAAATTGCCTGAAATTGAGGAAAGTCACCAGAAATGTGAGAACGCTTAAAGGGCATGTAAAGTCTAAAATAGAATAAGGCTAAAAATGCTGTATTTTGCATACTAAATATAAACGTGAACTTACTGCACCACAAGCCTAATCAAACAAATAATTTATGCTTTCAAAGTTGGCTACAGGGGGTCACCATCTTGTAACTTTGTTATACATCTTTGCAAGACTAAGACTGTGCACCTGCTCAGTGTAGTCTGGGCTGCTTAGGGATTGTCATAAACAAAGCTGCTTGAGTTCTGCATGGCTGGGAAGTAAGGCGGGGGCTCCCCCTGCTGTTCATAAGTATGATTGTTTCCCTGCTCAGCAGTTAGGGACCATCTGACAATTCCTATCCACAGCAGTAAATGAAGGGACAATTTCACTGCATACAGTCAGGTTTCTTATAAAAACGGTACACATTTTTTAATTAAAGTATATTGGAGATAGATTTCTTTTTCATTAAAGAAAGTAAAAATGGGATTTTATTTTTTTGCCTTTACATGCCCTTTAAGAGTGATGGGAGACTGGGGTACAGAGCCCAAAATCTGGTAACTCCCGACTTCTACACAAGTCAGTCCCATTGCATGCTGGGTATTGTAGTCTTACATTTAACTTGCCAGTTGGCAAATTGTTAAACACAAACTACATTACCCAACATGCATTGGGAGACGCAGACTTGGCACATTAGGGCAAGAAAAAACTTTGGCTGGTTTCCAAAGTACAAACCAGCCAGAGGCCCAAAAAGTAACCCAAATCCAAAACCTGCCTGGGATTTAAATTAGTAGCCCAATTTGGCTGGAAACCCGCCAACTCTAGGTCCCAGGAAAGACCTTGAACACATGGGGCTATACCCCTTTATACTTTTACAATGGACCCAGGAAAAGGGACATAGCTGTCTGAGTTTACTAAAGGACCCTTAGGTGTCCAATTTACCAACTGAATAAAATGTACCCAAATTTCAGGGTCCCTACACCCATTTATAAGCTGGAACGAGTCAGAAAAAGGCAAATAACTGAAAAACTATAAAAAAGAAGAAATGAAGGCCAATTGAAAGGTCGCTTAGACTATAAGCCATTCTATGATGTGCTAAAAGTTATCTTAAAGGGGAAGGAAACCTAGTCAGCGCAAACCCCCCACCCCCCCCTCCCGTTCCCGCGATCTTCTTCCTGCTGTGAACGGCGTTTTGGCGCATGTGAAGTAGGATCATTTCGCCGGTACGGATCTACTGCGCATGCACCGAAAGTCACGCGCATGCGCAGTAGATCGTACCGGCGAAATGATCCTACTGCGCATGCGCCGTTCAAAGCAGGAAGAAGATCGCGTGGAAGAAGATGTCGTCGGTGAACTCCCTGGACTGGACCTGCGCAGAAGGGTAAGTAACAAGTTAGGGGCATTTGCCCAGCGGGACGGGTAGGCCAGGGGGGGAGGAGGGAGGTTGGGCAACAAACGGGAGGGGGGGTGGGGGCTTTGCGCCGACTAGGTTTCCTTCCCCTTTAAAGGTGAACCACCCCTTTAAATGGAGAGTCAAAGAATTAAATTGTTGTGCTGCAGGCAAACCATTCCCACCATCTATATGAGTTATACTAGTGCTGTGCAACTGTTACCATGCAACAAGCCCATTACCCTGCTTCAATACATGTTTGGGGGCAGTTTGTAATAACAGCATATCATTCATAGAAATCCGTGGAGCCCTTGGCAGGATGAGGGCCATAAAATATTGTGGAGGGAAAAATGGATTTATATAGATGTATACACTTAGGGGCATATTTATCAAAGGTCGAGTGATAGAGGTTTTTTTATTATCTCGAATGAACTCAAATGACCCCGAAACTCTAATAGTATCTTATTTAAGAAAAAACACGAACAAAACGCTTCTTCTTCAGGGCGACTAATCTCCCTGAACTGCCTTCCCGCTGGCTAGAACGTTAATCTCCGGCGGCATGGCACTTGAATCGCTTCGTTTTCCGAAGTTGCCGGTGGGAAGGCAGGGAAGGCATTTCGGGAGATTAGTCGAAGAGGCAATTTCTTGCCGGGCGACAAAATCTCTCCGTTTGTCTCTGCCCTACCGGGGAGGAAGCTTTCCTAAAGAAACGATTCTCTCGTTATTAACTGGCAGTAGCACCAAGCTTGCTTAGAAACCATGAAACATTAGAGAATTCTTGTGCTGCAGCTCAGACCATGAAAATGTTTTCAGTGGAGTGTTTAATATTACTGCTTAAAGCGGTTGTTCACCTTTCAGTTAACTGTTGATGTAGAGAGTGATATTCCTATACTATTTGCAACTGGCTTTCATTTTTTATTTGTGGTTTTTGTTATTTCGCTTTTTATCCAGCAGCTCTCCAGTTTGCAATTCAGCAATCTGGTTGCTAGGGTCAAAATTACCCTAGCAACCATGCATTGATTTGAATAAGAGACTGGAATATGAATAGGAGAGGCCTGAATAGAAAGATGAGTAAGAAAAAGTAGCAATAACAATACATTTGTACTTATTTGTCAGGACGTTCCAGAAGAAATGATGAAGAACATTTTTGCAGAGATTCCACAACCAAGGAAGGTGCCCAAGAGGCTGGATGAATATTCACCGGAAGAAACAGAGGCTTTCCCAATGCTCTGGATTCCGTAAGCATTTCTTTTTCTCTTCTAATGTAACATTATCATCAGAGGTGCTCTGCCAATGAGGCGAGTTGAAAAAAGCCACTCCTGGTACCTTTTAGAGCCAAAAAAACGGAAATTCGGCTTTGCTAGTGCAAGAAAGCACAATTGCGCTCTCCATGTTAGTGTTGCTGCCTCGCCCGGACAAGTAAGCAGGAGCAGGGGGCAACCAATCAAATTGCTGCATTCATTGTTCTACCTGCAGTTTGTGAAAAAAAGATAATCCCAGCTTGGTTGCTATGTGCAAATTTGCCCTGGGTTGATAAATAAACCTCACGGAACTGTCAGCTGGCCCTGGAAGAAGAGAAAAGGCTGGCCAGACAAGTGGCTCCCTGAAAATAAGCAGCAGAGATTAGAAGGGGCATCACTTTTGTTACTGTAATTTCTATGCAATTTGGCAGCCCTATCGACAGAACCAATAGGGAGTCAGAGCATAAATACGTTGCTATATACAGTACATACAAACTAAAGCCGTTATTTTCTCCATTCAAAATTATTGTATTATTGTATTATTGTATTATTTTTAGGGATGCACCGAATCCACTATTTTGTATTCGGCCGAATCCTTCTTGAAAGTTTCGGCCATATACCGAACTGAATTCCTAATTTGCATATCCTAATTTGCATATGCAAATTAGGAATGGGAAGGGGAAAAAATGTACTTCCTTGTTTTGTGACAAAATGTTGCACGGTTTCCCTCCCCGCCCCTTATTTACATATGCAAATTCGGGTCGGCCGGGCAGAAGGATTCGGTCGAATCCTGCTGAAAAAGTCAAAATCCCGAACTGAATCCTGGATCCGATGCAGCCCTAATTATTTCAAAATAAAGACTGTTTCTTGTTGTAGTATTATTCTGCCATGGCACAAGGTTCATTTGAGAAATAGTGTACAAATTGCACATAGAATCCTGTAGGTTCAATATCGCTAACGGGGAGAAGTGGAATATTTTCATTCACCCCAGGAAGAATCCTGTGAATGGCAATGTAGGTGGCGGGGGGGGGGGAAGCAATGCAGACTTTGCAGAGTACTGGGATGTGGATAATAAATGTGCTCCTGTGTGTGTCTGGGCTAAGCCCATGGCTTTCATGTCTGCCTGATGTGTTATGTGCCGGCTTAGAACTAATCATCTCAGAGGTATTAAACTTGCCTCAAGTCAATCCTCAAAGCCCACGTGTGAAAGGTTTCCAACATGGGAAGCTCAAGCCCAGTGCGAGTAGAAGCTGAATCACATTGTGCACTTAATCCAGTGCAATAAATGTTGCCTGTACGTTTTATTTCCCCTGTTTCTTACTCGCAGCCTTTGTGCTCTCTCGCCAAAGCTTTCCGGTCTCCTTCAAGTCAAGGGCTCCTTATATTGTTCCCTCTGTATTTCCCCACAATCGCCATTTATCCTGCTACTTTAGGGCCCTACGCTAGAGTTCACGTCTAAATGTGTTGCCCTTAATGCCTCCTTTTAATGACATCAATAGAAATCAACCCTTCATTTTTTTTAAAAAAAAAACTCATTTTGTTTAGGAGTCTTAACTAACGATAAAAGAATGCTTTGAAGTGACTGGAACTAGTTTAATTTAATAGGGGACCCTTCCACGCCCACAGTGGTTACTGCCCCCTGTGAAATAAATAAGAACACGGGGCACTGCTTTGCCAAAAGAGAACAATTATGTAGCCCTTGGGTACAACCAAGTATGACATTGCCCTCGTTATTCCAGATTAACATTTACTTTGATGCTAAGATGGTCGGTACTGTATGTTATAATAAATATTATCAGTACAAGTATGGGATCCGTTATCCAGAAAGCTCAGAATTACAGGAAGGCCAGCACCCATAGACTCCATTTTAATCATATAATTTAAAATTTTAAGAATTAATATTAATAAAACAGTAGCTTGTACTTGATCCCAACTAAGATATAATTAATCCTTATTGGAAGCCCAGCCTATTGGGTTTATTTAACGTTTACATGATTTTCTAGTAGACTTAAGGCATGGAGATCCAAATTACAGAAAGATCCCCAATCTTGAAAACCCCAGGTCCCAAGCATTGTGGATAACAGGTCCCATACCTGTACTGATAATAATATTTATTATAATATACAATACCAACCATCTAAGCATCAGCCTAAGTAAATGTTAATCTGGGGTTTTCCGAATTAAAGGTTTTATTTATTTATTTTATTGGATTTCCATACCTTGAGTCTACTAAGAAAAAATATTTTAAACATTAAACCCAATTGGATTGTTTTTTTTTTTTTTTTTTTTTACACCATTTATTAGACTAATTATATCTGGGATCAAGTACAAGTACAATGCCTTCCCATAATTAGGAGCTTTATAAATAACAGTTCCCATATATGTACTTTTTTATTATTACAGAGAAAAATAAACTATTTTTTAAAAATTTGATTTGATTAAAAAGTTAGTCTGTGGTTGATGGCCTTCCCATAATAGGAAGCTTTCTGGATAACGGATCCCATACCTGTACTGTTTTATTATTACAGAGAAAAATAAATCATTTTTTAAAAATCTGATTTGATTAAAAGGGAGTCTGTGGTAGATGGCCTTTCCATAATTAGCTTTCTGGTTAACAGCTTTCCGGATACATCATTTTCTTAATTCACAGTGCAAAACTATGATTCTTCCAGTACTTCTCTTTCATATTCAATATACTCTAATGGAATCTGGTCCTTCTGGACCCTCATGGAATCCTCAGACCAACAACCAGCTCTCCAGACTAATTCCTCCTCTCATCAGTTATTTACTTTATTCCCCTACTATCATCTATCCTTCCCTCCTTGTATCTTTTTTAGGAAATGGCTATGGGGAAAGGCATACAGTGCCAAATAGTGGGATCAGAAGGAGGGTCAACCAACACCTGGGCTCACTGGGGGTTTTCCTGGTACCCTTGTCTGTCTCTGTCCTGCACCCCAGTATTTCTGTCTCAGTTTTTGCCTTTTCCCCTTTTTTCGCAGCTGTGTATGCCTTCTCTGTCTCCTTGCTAATTGCTTCTAATACAATACTGCAGTATATAATACAAAATAACCCCAATTCCAGCCCTGAGAGCCCAACACCTTTTCCCATTTCTTCAAACTGCAACTCTTGCGCAGAACGTTTCCCAGCCCAACTCATGTGGCTTAAAAGAGGTTTATTTTGCAGAAGATGTTAAAATATCTCTTTCCTCCCTAAATAACATGTTGGTCAATTAGAAGGTTGAAGTTACAACTTCATGGGACCCATCATGCTATTATTAAGCAGCGCCTAATTAAAGGCCGCACCAGCCATATGAATATGTTCATGATCCAACGATACAATCTGAGAAGACATTATACATTCCTGGGCAATGCTTTTAAGTTCTTCTAAAGCTTTCAAAATGCCAATTGTACAAAATACTGTGTCTGTTATCAGCCCTGTTTTTATAGATCCATTTAATTGGCTATTGAGCTTGCAGTAAAATAGAACATCTGCCCCTGTACCCGCTTACCAATAAGACTTGGTTAATGGAGGAGAGGCTTTTGCAGGTATCAGCGCCTGCTGTCATTTGCACAACATTCCCAAGAGACGTTCATTCAAGCTCAGATGTCTATCTAAAGCGTTTTATTGCTGCAAATTACAGGGCGTTCTGTTCCAGCTGGTTTTGCTTTACAAGCCCCAACACAAGATGTAAGGTCAGGATTCTTGTGACCACCGACGCTTGTCAAATGGCTCACAAATCGTTTCCCACCATCTCTTGGTGAAACAGCTACAATGCCTCTTGCACATGGTTGGTTTTTGGCTGTAGACCGAAAAGGCATTTCCTCATCCTCCAGGGGCTCTTTGACCCCAGCAATACTTATATATTCAATCCATTGATATCATTGATGAGTTTCGTTCCCTCAAGCTCTAGTTGAGTTTGCAACCTCCTAACAGGGATCTTTAGCTTAAGGGTGTCACATATGGTTTCCCAAAACTCCGAACAGACGCCAAGATTCTGGTCATGTACACAACCACCTTTCGTTTCTAGCGGAGCCCTCTGCTTCTTGGATGCCACCAGGTCTTAAAGTGAGAGAACCAAGGCAAGAGTTATGGTCAGACGAGGTTAGAGAACAGTAACGTGACCGGAGAAACAGGATTAAAGCTAAGCAAAGTCGAAGAAGCCGGGGTCCAATGATTCGGCGCAGTTCAGAGTCAGGATCCATAAGAATAGTCCGTAACAGGCAAAGGTTGGTTCAGGCAGCGATACAGAGGTGGTGAAGGACAGGCAAGGGTCAAGGAACAGAGAAACCAGACTAGACGCGCACCCAGGAACTATGTGCAATGGATCTACGTTGGGCGATGGGAAGTAGGACTTGCCTTTTAAATATTTGAATTTGGCGCCAAGCTTGATGACTGCATGCGCACGCGGAAAAGAAAAGACTCGAAATGGCCGCGCCTGTGGAAAAACTGCATGTGGCGACTATGTAGAAGGCTGCGGGTGTCCCCACCACCTCCCAGGTACTCTCACAAATAGGTGGTGGGTCACAGATTTGCCCCACCTAATATAAGCAGGGCTTACTGTTTAACACCTCCTCTAACCCTGGGTCTGTCCGGTCCAGGACGGTACCTACAGGGAAAGTTACAGTAGAAGTAGAATATATATATATTTTCTATGGCATATTAGTAGAATACTGATAGCAATTACTAGGTTTTCATTGGAATCAAATAGCTTCTCATTTAGTACCAGTAAAAATGATTCCATTAGCTTAGGACCTTCCAATCTTATAGTGACAAGCTCCCTCAGCCCTGCCGCTTGTTATTTTGGCTTTCTATTTTGTTATTTTCCATTCTTAGTGACTCTACGCTGTAGAATAGACATGCGATGTCTTCGTAAAACAGAACATATATTCACAAGCCTCACGCTACACACATAGAAATGCCTTAAACCAAAATATGAGAGGCTTTAACCCTTGTATAAGGAATTATAGGGGGGGACTTGCAGATAGCCATTCAACTCAACAGATAGGGGTAAATTTACTAAGCAGCGAAAATTCACCAGCGACGACTTTGCACCCATCGCGACACTTCACCAGGCAAATATTTGCTGGTACAACGCAAATTTAGTAAAACGCAAAGTTTTGTCCTGGCCGACGGACGCTGGCGATTTTTCACGAGCAAATCAAAGCGAAGATGCGCAAACGTTCAATTCTGCCTAGTGAAAATTTGTTAGAGGTCTTGCTCAGGCTAATTTGCATGCAGCGAGAAATTGAATGTTAAATGGATGTCTTTATGTTACTAGTTGCATCTAATACATTACATTGACACTGATAACTACACAAGTCCAGGGAAGACATTAGAGTTGTTATAATGCCCTACACATGAGCCCACTGTAAAATAATGTTCCCCTATGTTAGAAAATGTATGGGGGAAACTGGTTACACACAAATTTTTTTAGGACTTTTTTCACCCTGAAAAAAGGAAAAGAAGCCAGCGTTTTGAACTTGTTTTTTTCCATTGTTGAGGAAGATCTATGCATCAATTGTACAAATACACTGGCACTCACGGCAAGTTCAAGCAGGGAAGTCACTTGCGTCTTTATTTGCGTCTTTATTTGCAGAAAATCAACATTTCTGATCTATACCCCTTTGTCAAGATGCTTGACAAAGGGGTATAGCCCCGAAACATTGCTTTTCTGCAAATAAAGACACAAGGGACCTCCCTGCTTGAACTTGCCGTGAGTGCCAGTGTATTTGTACAATTGACACTTGGGGAGGGTACCGATCCCTTCAACACCGAGCACCAGGCTTCTACTTTCGAGGGTCAGTGTGTGCAGACAGGCCATATTATCGAAGATCTTTGCATTCCATTGCACTTCGCCTGGTCTGAGCTGGCGAAGGCAAGTCTGGCGAAAGAGGTAAAATACGAATTTTAGTGAATTTGCGGAGTAACGTCCACTTGCCAGAGCTTTCGCTAGCGAAGTGATGCCTGCGCCCGTTAATAAATCGGCAAAGTCCCTGTGGGCAGTAACACTGTAGAATTGTTGTCAGAGTTGGACACCTCGCCCTTTAGTAAATCTGCCCCATAGTCTTCATCATGTGGTGGTCGAGATCAGTGGGCCTCTTTGTTAGGGTGAGAAATGCAAAGGCCTTTGTTGTCCTAGATAAGATTGCCACCACAATTGGCTAATAGCTGATTGCTACATCATCACCCCACCTCGTGATGTCACTCCACCCTACCCTGTGATGTCATCACCCCACAATGTCCCGGTCACTCCCCCTGTGATGTCAGCTCCCGCACCCCCTCCGGAAAGGGGTGGGGTGATGATGTAGCAATTCGCCAATTGCCACTTCAGTCTAGGGGGATTTGGAAAACCGGGCAGGCAGTTTTCTCCCGGAAGCGCTTCTGAAACCAGGCTGTATGGGTCAAAACAAGACGGGTGGCAACCCTACTCCTAGATATTCCTGGAAGCCCAATATAAAGGTCATTTTGGGTGAGTGTGGAGTATACGTTTACTTAGCCTTTTTTATCATACAAGGGCTGGAAAATAGAGACCAATGGGTCAGATAACCTTAACATAGGCCCATATATTTCTGACACTAAAGGTGGCCATAGACGTAAAGATCCGCTTGTTTGTCGATGTCGCCAAACGAGTGGATCTCTCCCCGATATCGGGCTGATCCGATCGTGGGGCCCAACAATCGGATTAGATTGGAGGCCAAACGGGTGGTCGGATCGCGGGACCGCATCAACGAAAAGATGCAGCTGCGATACAACGGGATTTTTTAACCTGCCCGATCCCCATCTGCCCGACTTTCGGCGAGATATCGATCAGGAAAACCCGTCGGGGGGCTCTACACACAGGCTGAAAAGCTGCCGACTTGGTCTGTCGGCAGCTTTCATTAGCCCGTGTATGGGGGCCTTAAGCATCGGAGCCATAGACAGATGTGCCGATTATTACATCTGGATATTTGCCAGTCTTCGTTTATGACTGATGATGATTACCCCAAAATAAAACGTGTGTTTACAGAGAAGATGTGTTAGTGACTTGTTTAATTAATCTTAAATTGCATATCTTGTAGAGCCTGCCCTAACTATTGACAGGGGGCTTAGCAGGAATGAGAAAATTGATCTATAAATGACGTATATAGGATTGTTGCTGCGCCATAACCAGCCATGTCATCTCAGTGACCTCTGTCCCCAGTCTGAGTATTTAACAATTCAGTGGAAGGATAGCGGCAGTCTCATCATTGCCCCAGGGGTGCAACAAGTATGGCCTCTGTTTGCACTTACACTCACTTACAGGCCAGGGAACCTGATAACAGGGTCTCTGGATCTTCCTTTGATTGTGTTTGTTTTGTAGAAATTGACTGACCGTGATTTTCACCTACAAGTGTCTGTCAGGGCTAAAATACTTTCTCTCTGACTCATGGGTTCATCTCCCAGCAGAGTAAAAATCCGGCTACACACAAAAATATACCTGGGCCAGTTTCATGAACTTTCAGCCAAACCCTGATACCTCCTTGTTTTGCCTTAAAATGGAGCTCGGAAATGCCACAAGAATTGAGTAGATTCTGCCTGACTTAAGAAATCCCTTTGGCCCATGAAGGTTACATATTAAAAGGATAAGTAAACCTTGAAAATAAGTGAATGTAAAATTGATGAGGGGGCTATTCTAAGCACTTTTGCAATGTACATTTATTATTTATTTTAATTCTGAGATCTTAAGACATTCATGTACTGTTATCATGAATGAATTTTGTTACAAGAGGTTGCTCTGATTAAGTGATGATGGCAGTTGTTGACCAAAAAAAAATCAGGGTCATAGTTCGGTGTATACTGTTTTTAGTTCTCTGAGGACACATAAAATGTAAGTACTAAAGGTAAAATGTCTATGAAGGATTTCATTCATCCAGGTCATGGGATATCAAGTAGAAGTAAATCTAGAGCAACTGGACGTGCTCTAGATTGACTTCTACTAGATATACTAAAGGTAACACACAACAAAAAAAGAAAATGAAAAAAAGTCAATGAATTTTGTTACAGCAGTTTCTGACCAGTCTGACCACCAAGTAGTCAAGGAAGTTGTCAGGAGAAAGAAAGAGGCTGATTCTAATTGTTTTCCTAACCAGAAGAACATCGGAGCAGCTTCTTTCTTTCTTTATTTTCTTTCTTTCTCCTGACAACTTCCTTGACTACTTGGTGGTCAGAAAATGACCAGCAGGTGGCGCTGTTGTAACTAAATTCATTGATGTTAACAGTACATGTAACCTTTAATATCTTGGAATTAAAAATAAATAATGAATGTACATTGCAAAAGTGCTTAGAATAGCCCCCTCATCAATTTTACATTCACTTATTTTCAAGGTTTACTTGTCCTTTAAGCTGCCTATACACGTGTTTTATATTGTATGAAATAAAGATTCAGACGTTTTTTTCGGTATGTGTATTCCGGGCTCATGATCCCAACCAATGCCGTTGTACTCTGGATACTGTTCAGTTCTTGAATCTAAAATCTTATTTGCCAATGTTCCAAATATGTGGGTGCAATGTTAATCAGCAGATAAGCAATGGGGCCCCTAGTCTAGGGCCCCTTGTATGGTATTCAGCCTGGGCTACTTGTAAGGACCTGTGAAAGGGGTGAAGGGGTCCCACAGCAAATTCCTTTTCTGCCTACTTTAAATCTGGGTTGTATACACCGTGCAGCTTACTAACGTTTTCATCTTAACTGTTATTGCAGGTCCCCAGACTTCATCAGGAAATGATCGGGATGATTTTGTGACGTTCTGGTTCCTTTGGTTTTGTTTTTTTCTTTGTTTTTTTACACAGTAAAGTAAATAAAGGTAATGTTTACTGATATCAACATTGAATTAAAATAAACTGTTTATCTGAATTATTTTGCACATTGACTCCAATGGGAACCAGTAAGTCTGGGCTTGCAATTCCAATCGTTGCCCAATTGCATATTTGCTGGGAGTGGGGAGCGGAGGAGTGCGTGTGGGGTCAGTGCATTTTTTTGTCTCTAGAATTTTTCCTGAATGAGGTTTGAAACCATGATTTAGACGCCTGTAACATTATTTGGAGAGTGAAGGGGAAATCAAAGTGTAAATGACCAATAGTGAAAGAGGAGTAAGGGGAATAAAGGAGTGGTTTACCTTTGAGTTAACTTTTAGTATGTTATAGAATGGCCAATTCTAAGCAACTGTTCAATTGGTTGTCATCAGGGTCACACTGGGGGGCCAGGGGCCCACTGGGACTCCTGTCGAGGGCCCCCCTCTGGACCCACTACAGTGACACCTCGCAAGTGCAAACGGAGCTGTGCTGTACGTGAAACGCGCCGGCGCTGCTAATTGGCCAGGAGTCGAGGCCCCTCTGTTTTTTTCCTGGTGTCCCTCCGGCCCAGTCTTACCGTGGTTGTCATTAATTACTTTTTCTAGTTTTTTAACTATCTGTCTTCTTCTTCTGTCGTTGACCCCTTTTACAAAGCAAATGCTCTATAAGGCTACAGATGTATTGTTATTGCTCATCTTTCTATTCAGGCCTCTCCTATTCATATTCCAGTCTCTTATTCAAAAATGCATGGTTGCTAGGGGAATTTCAGCCCCTAGCTACCAGATTGCTTAAAATGCAAATTGAAGAGCTGCTGAATAAAAAGTGAAATAATTCAAAAAACGTACAATAATAAAGAATGAAAATCAATTGCAAATTGTTTCAGAATATCACCCTCCACATCATATTAAACGTTACATCAAAGGTGAACAACCCCTTTAATGGGTATTCTGTCTGGCGTCTGGCTGTGCCGTGAACCTCCCGCTAGATAAATAATCAATGGGCACAAGCTAGTCCTGGCATAGGGCAGGTGGTAAGTACAAGTCCCGTTGTGGCCTGTGGGCAGCACTGTATTCATGGGCCGACCTGGTTAAATTAAATCTGGTGTGGAATACGGGGAGATACATGTAAAAACATGTTGAATTGATCCCCCCTTTATTTTAGTATTTAGCACTTTGCCTTCCGTGTTGCCAGGGACCCCTATCATGTTGCAGTCAGTGGCAGCCAATTGTAGTGATCATCAGTCCTTTGGCCACCAATAATAATAATAAACCCTAGTTTCTCTCAGACTAACCCAACTTGAAGACTTGCTGCCATACCAAATCAGTAGTGGTCAATATGGCTGCAGATGAGAATTTTTTATTGTTTGTGGTTTTTGAGTTATTTTGATTTTTTTTTTTTATTCAGCAGCTCTCCAGTCTCTAATTTCAGCAATCTGGTTACTTGGGTCCAAATCACCCTAGCAACCATGCATTGATTAGTATAAGACGCTGGGATATAAATAGGAGAGGCCTGAATAGAAAGAGGAGTAATAAAAAGTAGTATTAGTAATACATGTGTAGCCTTACAGAGCATTTGTTCTTAGACAGGGTCAGTGACCCCCATTTGAAAGCTGGAAAGAGTAAGAAGAAAAAAGGCTAATAATTAAAAAACTATAAAAAAAAAATAAAGAATGAAGACCAGAAATGTTGCTTAGAATTGGCCATTCTATAACATACTAAAAGTTATCCTAAAGGTGAACCACCCCTTTAAATAAACCCAATAGGCTGGTTTTGCCTCCAATAAGGATTAATTATATCTTAGTTGGGATCAAGTACAAGGTATTGTTTTATTATTACAGAGAAAAAGGAAATCCTTTTTAAAAATTTGGATAAAATGGAGTCTATGGGAGACTGCCTTTCCATAATTCGGATCTTTATAGATAATGGGTTTCCAGATAACGGATCCCCTACCTGTAGTTGAAACAAGGCAGTATATACAGTAAGGGCAATGCTGATTTGTGTTTTTTATGGGTTTAAGCCAACAGGTTCATATCTGTCATCCCAGTCTGTTTCTGGTGCGTACATGCCAACATGACGGAAAGGATTAAATCCTGTTCATTATTTATTAATTGTGTAATTTAAAGAATACCTGGAAGAGAAATACTGAACTTTATCAAACGCTCTTTTTTTAATAACACGTTCTCTGGTCCCATTTCATGTGTTTCTGGTGAACAATGGTTGTGTGTAATGGGAAATGTAATGGGAAATGTAATGGGAAATGCACCCAACTCCTAACTGTGCAGCTGATTAGTCTCCATGAGCCTCTGCTATTCACATGGGAATCATCCTGGACCTGCATCTCAATGGAACTTTGTTCTCTATGGTGGAACTAGTTATTATGGGACCCCACAGCAAATTATTTTTCAGGCCCCCAAAATGGCTAGAGGGTGACCTGGGACAATTTGCAATTGGTTCTCATTTTTTTTATTATTTCTGGTTTTTGAGTTATTCAGCAGCTCTCCAGTTTCAGCAGTCTGGTTGCTAGGGTCTAGTGATGGGCGAATTTTTCCCATTTCGCTTTGCCAAAATTCGAAAAACGAGAAATAGTGAAAATCGACGTTGCTCACGTCAATTCTGACACTGGCGTTGAAGTGAATGGGCGCTGGCGAAATTTTGCCAGAGATTTGCGAATCTATTCACCTGCGGCAAACGTGGATATTCACCTCAAATTTGCGCCCATCACTACTAGGGTCCAAACTCCCCTAGCAACCATGCACTGATTTGAATAAGAGTGGGAATATTAATAGGGGAGGCCTGAATAGAAAGATGAGTAATAAAAAGTAACAATAACAATAACAATACATTTGTAGCCCTACAGAGTATTTGTTTTTAAGATGGGGTCAGTGACCCCCCATGTGAAGGCTGGAAAGAATCAGAAGAAGAAGGCAAGCATTCAAAAAGTATAAAAGATTAATAATGAAGATGAATTGAAATAATTAGAATTAGCCATTCTATAACATACTAAAAGCTTACTTAGAGTTGAACCACCCCTTTAACACATTTCCTTTAAAAAGGGGCTTCTGGTCAATACCAAAACTAGATGCCTATGAAGAATAATCATTGATTATATGCAAATCATGGACTGGTTACTGGTCAGGTTCAAATTTGCCAAGTGTTGATAAATTACCCTGTGTACCTTGGCATACCCCTATAATAACACAAAAATATTAATCCCATGCCCTCTGTTTACCCAAATTCGTCACCAATATGTTACAGAATGGCCAATTCTAGGCAACTTTTCAGTTGGCCTTCATTTTTTAATTAATTAATTTGCCACCTTCTGACTTTTTCCAGTTTCTAAATGGGCATCACTGACCCCTTCTAAAAAACAAATGCTCTGTAAAGCTACAAATGTATTGTTATTGCTCCTTTTTATTACTCATCTTTCTATTCAGGCCTCTCCTATTCATATTCCAGTCTCTTACTCAAAAATGCATGGTTGCCAGGGGAATTTGGACCATCATCAGATAATAATCAGATTACTGAAATTACAAACCGGAGAGCGACTGAATAAAAAGCTAAATAACTCAAAAACCACAAATAATGAAAACCAAAAACTGTCTCAGAATATCACTCTCTATGTTATACTAAAAGTTAAATCAACGGTGAACAACCCCTAAAGACATTCTTGTGCCCTGCTTTGGGGGCTTTAAATGCTTGGGTCTTTAGCTGATCTATAATTCCCATTGGCTGGTTAGCTGTCCGTTAACACTCCTAACCAGGACCAATCATTGACCACTGCTCATATATAAGCAAATGTCAGGCCCGTTGGTAATAGTTACCCACAATCCTCCGCTGTGTAGCCAGCATTTCAAGCAGGAACAGAACTCAAAAACAAACACCATCTAGAGCATCGAACAGCCTTTATTTGTTTATACAAAACAATGGAAATCTGTTTACAATAAATTACCCGCATTTTACTCTTTATAATCAGCACCACATTGGTTAGGGATTAATGAATGGAAGTTTGTGGTGTAAATGAGAGGCTGGTGGAGGGGCCCTTGAGCGCACACTGTAGCACGGACTGCATTCTGGGTGTAACATACTGGGAGAACCAAAAGTACACAAAGAGACTTTTTTTTTCTCTGGCCCGGCACTTAGCGGGGTTACTACAAAGTGGCAGTTGTGAGTACAAAGAGGAAGCCATTGTAGGCATAGAAGGACAACAGTAACATTATATGAGAGTTAAACCACAAGTCCTAGCAGCCATATGTTGGGCCTGGTACTTTATCCAAGTGTTGGACACCTGTCACTACAAAAGACAATCCTGCTGGGGGGCAAGTCTACACCTCATTATGATTGATTCATTATTCATTATTATATGGCTTTCATTTATAACTGAACATGAATATAAACCAATAATCCACTATCCAACTGTGAGAATTCTTGGAATTTCGAGGTCAATTCTGCATGAAAGAAAGTCAGCGGTACAACAGCCCCGTCAACAGTTGTCTACACACTTGTTTAGCACCAAAAAACATTATTTGGGTTATTTTGCTTTATATCATAGAAATTAGAGTTTGGCAACTCCAGGGCTAGTGATGCTAACAGGCTTAATCTAGAGTTATCCCTGCAATCTACTCATTCAGCCCATGCAAATAATGGCATATTAGTCCATGTACAGTATGGGGTCCCCAAACTGTCATATGGGCCTGGTGGGAGCAAGTAAGCAAGGGCAAGATATAGCACAAGCTCCTCCTTGTTAAAGGAAAACTATACTTCCAAAATGAATACTTAAGCAACAGATAGTTTATATCAAATTGAATGACATATTAAAGAATCTTACCAAACTGGAATATATATTTACATAAATATTGCCCTTTTACATCTCTTGCCTTGAACCACCATTTCGTGACTCTATCTGTGCTGCCTCAGAGATCACCTGACCAGAAATACTACAACACTAACTGTAACAGGAAGAAGTGAGGAAGCAAAAGGCAGAACTCTGTCTGTTAATTGGCTCATGTGACCTTACATGTGGTTTGTATGTGTGCACAGTGAATCTTAAGATCTCAGGGGGCGGCCCTTATTTTTTAAAATGGCAATTTTCTATTTATGATTAACCAATGGCACATACTACTAAAAAAGTATATCATTATGATAATGGTTCATTTACATGAAGCAGGGTTTTAGACATGAGCTGTTTTACTCAGTATCTTTTAATAGAGACCTACATTGTTTGGGGGGTATAGTTTTCCTTTAAGAAAAAGGCCTTGAGATCTGGGTCTTGTTCCAGACAAGAAGCTGGGATCATATTATTTTGCAGGTTATTTGCCACTGTTAATTAGTGAGGGCGAGTGTGAATTTGTGGTGAATTTCAATGTTTAGCCACCGGTGAATAAATTTGCGAAAATGGCACGAAAAATTTTGGACGCACGTCGGAAAAGTAACTTGCGACAAAACCATTGCACGTCAACATTATTTGGACGCCCATTGACTTTAACGCCGCCATCAAAATTGACGCAAGTGTCAGACATGATGCGGGCGTCAAAATTTGCAAATTTTTCCGCCATTTATCGCGAAACGGGACAAATTCGCCCATCACTACTGTTATATGAGAGTGACCTGCAGGTTGAGGGTGTTTAGTTTGAAATTTGGGCAGCCATTGGGGGGGTTAGGGTTGGGTATGGATCAGACTGGGGAAGTACACTCCTCCATTGCTCCCAAAGATTCCATGTTTTGGAACTAGAGGTACTCACAGAGTTAGCATACAGAACAATATAACACCGGTACAGGTTAGCTGAGAGTTCTACAATGGCAACATTTTGCAGGTTATGGTTTCACTGGTTAGGGTCGGCAGGCCCAGATTTGTGACTAGGCCTGGGCCTAGGGCAGCAAATTTTCAGGGTCGCCATGCACAGAAATCGGCCCTGAGGGTCGGGTGCAGGTTGAGTTTTTCCTGACCCTCACAAGTGGGTCTGTGCCATGGTGAGTTAATGTAGATGCATGCTGGTTCCCCAGGTGTGATATACCTTATGCTAGGCAGGCTGAATTAAAGGGCATGTAAAGTCTAAAATAGAATAAGGCTAAAAATGCTGTATTTTGTATACTAAATATATAAACATGAACTTACTGAGCCTTACAAGCCTAATCAAACAGATAATTAATGCTTTCAAAGTTGGCTACAGGGGGTCACCATCTTGTAACTTTGACTGTGTGCACATGTGTGCTTAGGGATCGTCATAAACAAATCTGCTTGAGTTCTGCATGGCTGGGAAGTAAGGCGGGGGCTCCCCCTGCTGTTCATAAGTATGATTGTTTCCCTGCTCAGCAGTTAGGGACTGTCTGACAATTGAAGGAAGAATTTCACTGCATACAGTCAGGTTTCTTATAAAAACGTTACACATTTTTTAATTAAAGTATATTGGAGATAGGTTTCTTGTTCATTAAAGAAAGTAAAAATGGGATTTTTTTTGCCTTTACATGCCCTTTAAGAAGTGTGTGTGCCTTTGTTATTTTAAGAAAAGTCCCTGCTGCACACAATGTTGTGCTATCCGAAGTCATGGGCATTTGTATTGGAACTCAGCAGGATGGATGGGACATGGATTTGCTATGGGATTTATAAAGGATCAGTGATGTTCTTTCCCCTATGCTATGCCCCTGTTCTAGCTATATTTATATTTATACAGCACCGTTAGCCTGTACAGTCCCTACAGTGTGGCTCTTGGGCAATGGAGTTGCCTGTCCCTGTAAGAACAATTGAACTAAATGCAGAAAAGCAGGTTGCTATCACCAGGACACCACTGAGTGAATCCATTAACATCTTCTGAGGGTGTATGCGGATGCAAACATCAGTGCATATTCCTCGTATTACAGTACATTATTATGTGACCTGGAGGATAATTCTGATGACTGCCTAATTTATGTAAACAATTTCCGGACAGTTAACAAGGTGTAAGAAATATTTCTGTACAATGCGGACAAATGGCCGTTGCCTTGTTGGACAAGACTTGGAGCACGTAGTTCATTTAACCCTCTTGAACATCATTCACAGGCTTGGCTTGTCTTTGGACTATACTCCTGGCGAATCGGCTCATGTCTGGTGACTCCTCTGTCTCCACAGCTTGCTCAGCCATACCAGGATTAGAGTAAGTCTGTGGGTATGGCACCGGGTAAGAGCCATAGGGGTCCCGCTCCACTTCATAAACGTCCTCTGGGTCATAGATTTGATAAGTGTTATGTGGCAACTGGACCACGGGAATGTCTTGATCATGATCCGTGGGATCACCATATCCACCTTTAAACCGCCACCACCAGAAACAGCCACATTATTAGTGCACAAGGAAAGGATCGGGCAGAGATCTGATCGTAACTAGGCTACATGGCATATACATGGGTTTAAATACTGTATTTACAACACTGAATACACAACACATATTTACGTTAATAAAAAAAGTGGGGAAAAATATAAAAATGGCAAACCGTCACCAGGAGTGCAGAATACAAAAATAGACTTTTACATTGATGTGCTGGCTCACTGGGTCACACATATGAGTTGGTTATTGTCTTGCTGGGCTGGACTGCATTCTCAGCTTATTCACTTGGCCTTTAACTACGGGCAGGACAGACTTCTAAAATAGGTGCCAATCTATACAAAGGCAACATTTTAATGATTGTCTGGGCTGTATAGGGAAGCAGCCTGAAGCTCCCGCCATCCCTAAGAAAAACTAACATGGGATGATGGGAGGGGAAAGCTAATAGTGTGCCGAGATTCCTTCTCTGCAATTTGACTTGCAGACATGACTATGGGGCAGTTATTTGCCTTGAGCTAAGCCATATGGCATTTGCCACCATCAGGATATACATGATCACTAGCCGTGGCATAACTAGATTTTACTGGGTCTCACAGCAAATTCATTTTAGGGCCCCCAACATATCCAGAGGTTGTACCTGTTTACCAATATATGTTGCTCTTTATTTGGCCCTCATGGGGCCCCCTATACCTCCTGCGCCTCCCCTGCAGTTGTAGGGTCTGCGTCCTCTGTAGTTACGCCCCTGATGACTAGGGGTGCAACTGGTTTTGTGCAGAGGTGCAGCTGGACTACACTAGAGAGCAGGAGGAATGCCCGATTGGGTAACATTGGCTTTGCTCAATCAAGTGGCAGTAGGTCCAGAAGCAAACCTATGGACAAACACTATTGAGCACCTATTTTGATGAGCCAACTATACCTCACTCACATGTAGAGAAGTAAAGTTCAGGCCACAGAAAAAGCTAAATGCTCCACCTATATATTACTGTACATTTAAATGGAAATATTTCCCCTTTTCTCTAACAATATTAGAGTTCCTAAACAAACCTCTTCTTTACCCCTTCCTGCAAAGTGTAGATAGTTTTACGTTTCCACATATTCGTATACAGGTATTGGCATTGCAAATGGGCCAATAATAAAAATGCAGACCAATAGAAAAAATACTAAAACATTGTATTAATGCCTAGACAGGGAGGGGGTTCAACCAGAACTATGAGTAAAACACCCTCCAATATTCTTTAAAGGAACATCTTGCGGCATGGCGGTTCTAGAAGGAGCTCAGTTACTGTGAGTTCAACTCTTTGAAGTCTATTAATGGTATTGGTGGTGTCTCTGACTAGTTCCGATATGTGGGATATCTAGCCAAGGGCGGTACCGGAGTCACAGGCTTGTTCCTCAGGGCTGGTAGTCATTGTAAGGGATTAAGCCTTCTCATTGGAAATGGGCAAAGAGTGGAGAGAGACGAGGAGAGCCGAAAGAGACATGGGCAAAGAGAAAAACACAGATATCAGTACATGAACATCAATACACTAATGACAGACGCACATAAAATAATCCCTGCTAGATGCCTGCTGTATTCTACATCTGTTGTTATATATATTTGGGATTCGGCGTAAAGGATTCGGCCAAATACCGAACCAAATCCGAATCCTAATTTGCATATGCAGGAAAGTTCCTTGTTTTGTGACGAAAACTCATGTGATTTCCCTTCCTGCCCCTAATTTACATATACGAATTAGGATTCTGATTCAATTCGGCCAGGCACAAAGATTCAGCCCAATCCTGCTGAAAAGTGCCGAATCCGGAAGCGAAACCTGAATTCTGTGCATCCCTAGTAACAATCTGTAGGCCGGTTTCTGGAAGCATGATTATGATTATTCCTGGAGGGATCATAAACTGAAACCTGCAGCCAAGGGTAAGACTTAGGGTCCTTTTTCTCCTCCCGTTGCAAAGTACTAGATGTTCCTCTTGCTCTACTGCCATCTAATTCCTATCAGCATCTGGCTCTACTATAAATATTATGCCTCACATTTTCTAGATATATCTGCATTTCCAAGGGGATTATAGCATGTTCAGGGCCTGGTGGCTGAATCTATTCCTGTCAAACACCAAAAGAAAACTCTTTGCAAGAATGTCTGGCACAGTAGGGTTCTGCTAGGTTGAACTTTAATCTGTTGTTCTCTGTGGGTGCAGTAATACCACCACCACTGCCCAAGCAATAGGTTTACTTGGATGCAAGCAAAGCTGGGAGTGTTAATTACAGACCCCCTAATCTCTGGTCATTTATAGCGCATTGTAAATATTTGATTTTTACTAAAGAGATGACATTTTCATACTTTATAGACTTTTTAAAAGAGCAGTGGGTTTGTTTGCTCTGCTTTGGCAACTGTTAGGTGCTCCTATCAGCAGAAAACTGCACTGGCCCGGGAGCACCATGGAGCAATCGTCTTCTGGCTTCTTATTTTTTCTTGTGGCTGCGCATGCGCAGTAGAGCAAAAAAACTAATTTGAACAAAAAAGCTGCCAATTTTGTTCTACTGTGCATGCGTCTGCCCCCGGAAATTAGAAGAAGCCAGAAGACTATAGCTCCGTGGTGCTCGCTGGAAGGATCCCGGGCCGGGGCAGTTTTCTCCTAATAGGTGCACTGACCCAGGGTTTCAAGTAAGTACATGCAATCTCTTGGGGGTGCCTAACTGTTGGCACCCCCAAGTAAAAAGACCTTTATTTCTCCTTTAACCACATAAAGAAAAGCAGTAAATAAAAGGCTACGTTGCTGGCACTGGTAAGGGTTTGGGTTAAAGTAGACATGATGACAAACAATGCCAATTGCGTTGAAGCAAGACAAGTATTGCACAGCAGACAAAGACCCACAAAGACCTAAAGACAAGGACACAACACAAAAGATTCTATCTTCTTTCCATTTGGAAATTCCAATAGATCCTACTATGTTTGAACAAGTGACCTACTGTAACCTACACTCAACATCTTTATATCAGCTGCAGGGAAAATGTAGTTAATGGCCCTTTAATTAAAGCATTGAATGCAACAAAATGTTTGCCACTTTCTACAATTCCCCATATCTGTAAACAGAACACTGGGGCAGCGCTATGGTTCTGTATAATGTGTGCAGGTAGGATACACAACGAGCTAGGATAATGAAAACCTTTGGCATTTTCTTATGTAGCATCTGCATTTCAAAACTCACCTCCAACCCCATATCCAGCACATGAAGCAGGGTCACAGTAACCAGGTTGGCCAGAAGGACCCGTGGAACCAGGAATTCCCTGTGGACCAGGCAGTCCTCGTTGTCCTGGTTGTCCAGTTGGGCCTTGGCTCCCGGTTCTACCCTCACCTGGTGGTCCTGCATAATAAAATATTTATTTATTTCTTATGGAGCAGCAATGTTTCCGTGTCAAGTGATGAGAAGATGTACAGTACAGTTGCTACATTTGTCCATCTTTTCCTCTTTCTACATAAGAAAGTGGCCGTAATACTTATTACTTTTATCCGCAATGGTCACCCAATGTCCATGTTCCACCAAGGTTCTCTCATTATATACAGTATATACACATATATATATATATATATATATAGCAATACAACTCCATGTACATTGTGAGTGGCTGGCAAAACAGTGATATAGGCCCAAATCTGCAGCCACATCGTAGTTTCTGGTTAACTGAGCAAGTCAGATGTAAATCCATTCTGCCCAAGCAAAACATTTATAGAAACACACATCTATATTCCACTCAAGTTGCCAGGCAGAGCTGTTATGCAGGTACATAGAATCATGGCCTTTGTGTATTCCTCCCTCAAACTACTTTAAAGTACTTTCAACCATGAAAGACCCACTGAGATTTCCCAGTTTAGAAGGAGTTGCTACAGTGATACGTACCAGGGTGTCCCTCTTGAGATACTGTATAGAATTGCCATCTGACCCTTATTCTACCAGCCTCAATGTCAATATTATTATATGGAACAAAAATGACAGATAGGAAGGCTGTTGTTTTCCCCCAGTAGAGGTGGCTACCAGTGCAAAATCCATCTCAGCTAACCTCTATGCCAGGTGTTCCCAACCTATTTCACCCATGAGCCACTTTCAGAAGGAAAAAAAAGTCTGGAGAGTAACATACTGTACACATGCAAGAAGTTCCTGGAGGTGCCAAATATGGGCTGTGATTGGCTATTGGAAGCCCCTATGAAGACTGGCAGCCTACGGGAGGCTCTGTTCAACAGTACAACTGTTTTTTATGCAACTAAAGCTTGCCTTCATGCCAGAAATTCAAAAATAAGCACCTGCTTTGAGGCCACTGGAAGCAATATCCAAGGGGTCCAATTGGATATTGGACCCCAATAACCAACATGTTGCTTTCGAGCCACTGGTTGGGGATCACTGTTCTATGCCATATAGCAAGTATTCCCTGTCCAGCTTAGCCACTTGTTGAATGTCCTCTGCTCATCATCACAGCATTTACTTTGTCTCAGTTATTACCCAATGAAGTTATGTAAGGGAGTAGCTTTTAATCAAACATTATTGCCCCTTTAGTATTGCACTTATTCTCATGGCAACAAGCCACAAGCGAGTTATAGTACTGCCCACTGAGAGATGGCTGCCAAAACCTAACAATATGTGTATTTGTGCATATATATATTATATATATTTTTCCTTTCCTGCTCATTCAAAGTTAGATCTGGGATATGAGTGAAAAACAAACCCAACATTCTCCCACTCTCTTGTGCATTGTTTGTATTCTCCCCTTGGCTACCAGACGTTTTGGCATCAGCTTCTACAAAATGAAGAAAGGTAAGTGACAAGGAGATGTTTTTAAGCATAGATCTTTACCTGCAGGTCCTTGAGGACCCCTTGGCCCTTGTGTTCCCACACCGGGGTTGCCTCTTTCTCCTTTTTCACCTGATAAACCTGTAATAATAATGTAATAGATAATGTTGACTGTTCCTTATATTGACATTGTAGAATATTAAACATTTTTGGTCTCAATCTAATTTTTTCTTCAGTTTATTCATTTGATTTCCAGTTGTCCCCCTGATTTATAAAGTCCAATAGTAAATAGATTCTTTTTTAGACTCAATGCTTCAGGCTCCACCCTTTGCTAATTTGAACACAGAACTTTACTGGGTATTTTCAGTTGCGAGCATCATTCCCTGTCCAAGTGAAGCTGACAATCTAATTCCCTAAAATTCACAAACTAGGGTCAATTGAATCAAGACGCAATTATGCAGATCTAAGATGCCACGGCCCAATCCTACAAGCAGTGGTAGAAGGTTATAGGAATCCATCTTTTTTTACTTGATGGATTGATAGATGTATTTGTTATTTACAAGTCTATGGAGAAAATTGCAAAAAAGCACCAAAATATGTAAGTCAAATCCCTATAACCTCAGAATAAACCAAGTCAAGTCCATCTTTAACCTCTACCATCCAATTGCACTTTTTTTTAGCTCAGGGGAGGCTTTATATTCCCCTCTCTATTTTGGCACCGGGACCCTAATTTCTCTAACATTCACCTCTTTCTCCAGGGGTTCCTGGCTGTCCTGGATTTCCTGGGAATCCTGCTCTTCCTGGAGATCCCTGTTCTCCTGGAGGACCTGCTGGCCCTGTCCTTCCAGGTTCTCCTGGTGGCCCTTGTACAGCCCTGACTGATACAGATTGACTGGGTATCTGATTTAGGAGAGAATTGAACCTGGACATATGATCTGAAAGCAAAACAAAGTTATATGTATTTAACTTTCAAATGTACATAGGTTGCAATATTAATAAATCCATCTGTCATTATTTGCTATTTCTTGTATATCAGACCTATAGTATTGTAGAGTATCCATTCAAATAGATGCTGAATGAGCCATAATGCTCAATCTGCCCCATCTGTAGTTATAATTTAAAGCTTCATTCTCATCCTTATGCAAAATAAATATCTTAAAAATCCTCAGTCGTGCCTTCTGTCCTCCTATATGGTAACATTACTTGGGTCGGTGTCTCTTAGTATATTTTATTTCATATTCTATAACTCCCCTTTGTTCAAAAAGAGACCCATCTCCCCCCTTTTTAAAGACACAACAGTATCACACATCTCCGTGTCCTCGGGAAGTGAAATCCATATTTCTCATAAACGTTATTTCCCTGGTGCCTTCGACTAAGGATCTGATGAATAAAAATGTATTTCTACCCCACTGAATTGCTTCAAGAATTTTCTGTGCTACTGAAATGAAACTCACAGGAATGTTATTTCCCGTTTCAGATTTCATTGCCTTCTTAAAAGGAAAAGCACACATGCTTCCTGCCAATCCCACCTCACTGTGCCAAAAGGCGATAGTTCTGAAAATTAAAATTCTAAGTGTCTGGCACTGGCTGTAGCTCTCTAAGTCTCTTTGGATATCAGCCCATCTGGATAAGGGCAACATCCAACTGCTATTGAAATCTTTTTAGCTGCTGCTGCTTCTAAAAACTTCTATAAGGATGGCTTGCACAGATATGGGACCTGTTATATAGAATGCTCAGGACCTAGAGCTTTCCAAATAAGGGATCTTTCCGTAATTTGGATCTCCATACCCTAAGTCTACATAAATAATTTAGACATTAATTAAACCCAATAGGAGTGTTTTGCTTCCAATAAGGATTAATTATATCTTAGTTGGGATCAAGTACAAGCTACTGTTTTATTATTACAGAGAAAAATTGTATACTTTTTAAATACTTTAAATCTATAGGAGATGACTTTTCTGTAATTCAGAGCTTTTCTGGATACCTAGTTTCCAGATAACACATCCCATACCTACATTATTATTCTAGTGTTTTTAAACATCTACCATCATGTGCTCTCCATTTATCCTAATAACGTTTATGGATGGGGCTACTTTGACTTTCCACTTTTCATTCTACTTTGGATAAATTAATTTGGTTGGTTTCCTTGTAATTAGTCAAGAAGATTGTGACTGGCCTGCACAGAGCCCTGACCTTAACCCAATTGAACCCCTTCGGGATGAATTGGAAGTCCGACTGGGAGCCAAGCGTGATCCCACACATCAGTGCCCAGCCAGCGTATGAATGGAATCAAACCACATCAGCAATGTTGCAACATTTAGTGGAAACCTTTGCAGAAGAGTAGAGGGTAAAGGTTGTTTTAGCAGCAACTTCATATTAATCCCCTTGGTTTAGATTGAGCTGTTGGAAAGGAAGGTGTCCACATACTTTCAGCCATATAGTGTAACAGAAATCTATACCAACCTAAACATTCCTCTGCACTTACTGCAAACTAAGCAAGAAAACTGTTCTATATACAGGTATGGGACCTGTTATCCAGAATGCTTGGTACCTAGGGCTTTCCGGATAAGGGATCTTTCTGTAATTTGGGTCTTCATACCTTAAAGGAGAAAACCAGCCCATTTGGTTTATTTAATATTTAAATTATTTTTTACTAGACTTAAAGAAGAACTCAACCCCTCAATAAGAAAAGCCCCTACCTACTTCCCTAGATAGTCCCCCTCCCTGTTTTGCCCCTAACACAGTCTTTGCATATTGGTGCAGAGTAAGAGCAGCGGAGTTCATGGGCGTCATCTTCCAGATCTTCATCTTCTTCATCATCCTTCCCTTCGGGGATTTCCAGCACTTTTTCTCAATTCGGCGTTCCCTTAGGGAAGAAGACCAATGAGCCGGAAGATGATGCCCATGAGCTCAGTTGCTCTTAGAATGAATCCAGCACACAAAATCTGCTCAAGGGTTACGTTCACGGTGCATGGAACATAGGAGGACGGCACCTCCTATGTTCCATGCACCGTGAACGTGAAAAGAGGGACCAGGTGTGCATCTGCATTTCGTTTGGCTGAAGTTCCTCAGTTGCTCTTACTCTGCACCAATACGTAAGGACTGTGTTAGGGGCACTTTCAGGGGTAATTGACTATGTCGGGGGAAGCAGGGAGGGGGACTATATAGGGAAGTAGGTGGGGGCTTTTCTTATTGGGGGTTTAGTTCTCCTTTAAGTCTAGTAGAAAATATTTTAAATATTAAATAAACCAAATGGGCTGGTTTTGCTTCCAACAAGAATTACTTATATCTTAGTTGGGATTAAGTTTAAACTACTGTTTTATTATTACAGGGGAAAAAGAAAATCATTTTTAAGAATTTGAATTATTTGGTTCAAATAGGGTCTATGGGAGAAGACCTTCATTTGGAGCTTTCTGGATAACAGGGTTTCCTGATAACGCATCCTATGCCCGTTCTGATCTCCGAGTTTACATAAACCTCTTTGTATCAGTTTGGGAACATATCCGAATTCTAGCACTTCCTGCGAGTGTGTTTCATCTGAATCCTTGAGCCAAACCCGACCCTCGATATCATATGACAACTGAAGATGTCACATTTATGCACACACCGATGTTCTGCTGAATCAAGTCAAATCTGCTTTCAACAATTTTGGCTTTGTATAATTATCATGATTATCCTTTATTTATATTGCACTGACACATTTCCGCCACTCTTTGCACAGACCGTTCATCATCCGCATCAGTGAACGGAACTCACAATCTAAGTACTAAGTTTGGTATTTATCTAAATCCAAAAATGATGGAGTCGGTGCATCCCTTATTTCCGCTGCCTGTAGTTTCATGTTGACTCATTCCAAGTATGAAATGAGAAATAAGAAATGACTGCAGAGAAACTGCGGATCCCACAGAGAACAGAAAATAAAATCGGTATATTTTTGTCACAGGGCAGAAAAGTAGCCAGTGGCCATTATAGTTCCATCTACAAACCCCCATGTTACAACCCCCTGGCATATTTAAATTACAAACATTCCATCAGTTGTAACCCAAGACATTTTTTTTCCTTTGAAATCAGAAACTCAAGCTTTTTTTGGGATGTCAATTTGCAGAGTACTCTGAGCAGGCTAAGCATGAAAACGAACACCCATTCATATAACAGGCACGGTTCTTACTCTGAATGATCTGTTCACAGACTTGACGAGCAATGGAGCGAACCACGCTGTGGGCTTGCGTATCCCCCTGCAGCAAGAAGATGGAAACAAAATTAAATTCTGATATAATTTTTTTTTGTGCGTATTGCATCCCACTTTGTGACCACTGCTGTGCTCTTCTGCAGGTGCAGCTCAGTAGTGATGGACAAATTTGTCCCGATTAAGCGAAAAATTGCCGATACGCGAGTTTTGACAGCGACAATTTGAGGCACGCCTATTTAATCCAATTGCATTAAAGTCAATGGGCGTGTGGTAATTTGTCACTGGCCTCGGAATTGTCGTCGGTATCGGAAAATCCGACGCCGGTGACAATTTACTGCACGCCCATTGACAATTTACTGCTCGTCGGCTACAATTTCAAAATTGTCATGGCAATTTTGCGAATTTATTCGCTGGCAGCGAATCGCGGAGATTCTTGCAAATTCGCACCAGGGCGGATAAATTTGCCCATCACTGCAGGTTAGTATTCCTAGAGGGGGACACATAATCTGCTGTAGCACTGTGCAGGGGGGGGGAAGGGGGGGGGAAGGAGGGGGCAGGGAGGAGGGCCAGTGGGGACTTTTGCCTAAAGCGGGGTTTAGTTCTCCTTTAAAGGAGAAGGAAAGCTACAGAGGCATTTTATTGCCAATAGATTAGCCACACTAGTGCAAAATAGAATGCTATATTTATTCTATAGAATGTTTTACCATACCCGAGTTAACAGCTCTAGAAGCTCTCTCTATTTGTTTGGGATAGCAGCTGCCATATTAGCTTGATGTGACATCACTTCCTGCCCAAGTATTTCCCTGCTCGCTCATAGCTCTGGGCTCAGATTACAGCAGAGAAGGGAGGGGGGGAGAGGAACAAACTGAGCATGCTCATGCCCAAGGCATGGAGGTTTAAACTGAAGGCAGGAAGTCTGATACAGAAGCCCATGTGTACTCAATAGAAGGAAAGAAATGTGGTGTTTTTTTTTGACAGGGGACTCAAAGCAACATTACTCTGAGGGTTTACTGGTGTATTCAGGTGGACCTTTCTGATAAGGCTTACTTAGTTTTAACCTTTCCTTCTCCTTTAAGCCTTTATACGTATGTACAAAGCCACAGGGGCACATTATCCCCATAGTATTAAGACTGTAACCTGTAACTGCCTTCTGTTATTCTTTGATGTCATAGTAGGGATTATGTCATTTTTTAAAAATACACATTTTTCAAGGGAACTTAAGTTTTTCCTGCACTTGTGAACTATATTTATATTGGCAACATACTCACCCTTTCACCTCTTTCCCCCTTAACACCAGGAGGCCCCTAAAAAGAACAACCAATAGAGATAAACTGGCACAATAATTGCATGTCAACAAGTTACATTCACTATCACAGTTTCAACAATTAAAAATAAGCAAAGCTAATCTTATATCTATATGTGTTTGTAGGTGCCCTCGCTCGAACATCTTTGTACCACACAGGATTTTTTTTTATCTCTCATAAACTACAAATTTGATATTTAGTTAGGGTAAAAAACATGCTGCGCTGATCCTATTGGAGCTTTTTTTTTAGTCATTCAGACTTTTTAAGGTTTTTGGATTATTTTTTGCTTCCGATTGCTTCCTAAGATTTTTAGAGATTTTAGAGAAATTCAAATTTTTCTTTGGATTGTTCGGCACTTCCGTTTGTACTTTTTATATTCGGATCTTTTAATAACTTTCATGGCATTCGTGGTTTTAGAGAGTTTTATTGTGGTTTCAAAAACCTCTAAAACCACTAAAATGTAACCTTCAATAAATAGGCCTCCACATCTACCCAGTTGGCTAATTCCTAATGTACTATAGCCGAGGTACATATCCAGTTTGCCTACTCAGGAGGCTACAATAGAAAGAGTAACAACACAATTAAAGGACTGTTATGTACACATATGAAGCAGCCTTACGTCAAGTCAACTCTTCCAAACTCTTCAGGAGTCTCATGGTTTTGGCCCCCAGTTAGTAGCATCCAGGTCTCCCAAATTTCTTACCTTCCCCTAACACTGATAATGCTGAAAAGCCTCCTAGATTTTGCTCTAGACATCTAGATTTACTTGTTGGCTTCAGGCATTACTTGGAGTGTGGACAGAACTTGGTTGGGTTATGGCCAGCAATAAAACAGATGGAGCAGCATGGTCAAAAACCTACTGGTAATAAGCTCCAAATGGTTGACATTTCTGTCTGTGATCATTTTTAGTTTGTCCTTGAGATTTCATTATTTTCCTAATTCATGTATTTATAAAGTGTTGTGCAACAGAAGACTGTATACAGCAAACATACAAATACTGGTTAATACAAAAGGTAAAGTGGGTCCTGCTCATTAGAACTTACAGTCTAAAATAATATAAAACAAAAAGTTATAGTTCACCCTAAATATCAACCTAATTGGTCTTCAGGATGAGCTTCTAGTTAGGTCTACTAAAGAAAATCAGCAGAAGTACCAAGTCTTACCCTAAACTTTTCTCAAGTTTTGGAGTTCCCAATCACTGCTTGTGGAGCGGAAATGCCAGCCCTATAATTTGGAAATCTATGTTTTCACTGCTAAAGGTCTTCACAAGTCATGAAAATGATCAGTCATACATAGCCATACAGTTATAGATTTGCCAATTCCAGGAGCAGAAAAGCAGATGATGAGGCAAACATTTTCATCTTTTTGGGAATGCCTGCTTAGTTGTTCATCATTTATGTAACTCCCTGCTCCACTAGAGCTTACAATCTAAGGTCCCTAAGAGCCACCCTAGCCATCATCTTGCCCTACTGTTACCATCTTTCCCTACAGTCACTATCTTGGTCTACTATTGCTGTCTTGGACTTCTGTCAAACCATCTTCACCTACAGTCAATACCTTGGTCTACTGTCACCATCTTGCCCTGCTGTTACCATCTTTTCCTACATTAACTATCTTGGTCTACTGTCGCCATCATGGCCTACTGTCACAATCTTGCCCTACTGTCACCACCTTGCCCTGTCAAACCATCTTCCCCTACAGTCAATACCTTGGTCTACTGTTACCATCTTGCCCTGCTGTTACCATCTTTTCCTACATTAACTATCTTGGTCTACTGTCGCCATCATGGCCTACTGTCACAATCTTGACCTACTGTCACCATAATTCCCTACAGTCACTACCTTGGTCTACTGTCACCACCTTGCTGTACTGTTACCATCTTTCCCTACATTAACTATCTTGGTCTACTGTCTCCATCTTGCCCCACTGTTACCATCTTTCCCTACATTAACCATCTTGTACTCATGTCAAGTCAACATCTTGCGCTACTATCATGTCATGCCCTATTATCATTTTCCTATAGTCACCATGTTGTCCTACTGTCACCATCTTGTCTTACTGTCATAATTTTATCTTACTATACCTACAGTTCTTCACTCTTCCTACTTGCAACTGCTGTTCCACAGAGCCATCACCATGTGTGGGGCCCCTGAC
Source organism: Xenopus petersii (assembly GCA_038501925.1). Classification (NCBI taxonomy): domain Eukaryota; kingdom Metazoa; phylum Chordata; class Amphibia; order Anura; family Pipidae; genus Xenopus; species Xenopus petersii. The sequence continues at coordinate 15,308,464 of CM076682.1, forward strand.
AGTTGATCCCAATTTCACGGGTGTCAGGTAACAAACAAATGCATTATAATTATAATTATGATCACATGCTTGTCTTGTTTAAGAGACACATATATGTTTTGATACCTGGTACAGATACCCTACAAAGGTCACACTCTGGCATCTCTGGCAACTTTATAACAGAGAGATAAACATGGGTTATCACTCTATCTTATATCAAAGAGTTTTCTTACCGGGGGACCATTTTCACCCTGGGATCCCGTGCTTCCTGGGACACCTGGAGAGCCTGGATTACCTGGAGATCCCTGCAGGAGTAGAGAATGTGAGTAGATAAGATGCCCTTTAGTTCATATCTCAGGGTGGGAAAGTCACCATCCATTAGTGCATACAATAGACAGTGACCTCTAGTTAAATCCAAATGCATAGTCCTACAAACATATTTTAGGATTTCAACAACTATCGCTATGATTGTTAAATAGTGGGGATGATGGATTAGGAAAAACATAGATATACATATTTACCATTTGCCCGGGTGGTCCTGAGGGTCCATTTGATCCATCCTTTCCTGGCAATCCCTATATAAAAAAGGGGAGACTTCAATAAAAAAAAAAAAAAAAAAAGTAAAGAATAACTAGAGAATGAATGCTCACAGTGAATGCAGGTGGATGTACTCTCACTCCATAAACTGCTTTTAGTCATGGGTTATCATATTAATGTAAATAAGCAGAGAAATCTTATCTAATTTGTACATTCATTTATAGCTACAATCCCCTCAATTACGATCCTTGGCTCAGTGTCTTGCAGTTATGTGCGCCACTAATGTAACAATGTATAAATACTCCTTAAACAGAGCGCAGTCTGTACCATTATGGTTAAATCCTTGTGTGTGGGGTGAAAAGAACCTTGTGTTGGTGGAAATTATCACTAGACATTTTGTAATATTCTTTAGGGTGGTGGTTTCAACATATTTTTTGGTCAAGCCTTAATTCGTGCTCCAACATTGGGTGCCAGGGCAGTTGCCCATCAGTATGAGAGGGCCTCTTGTGATGCAGAATGTTCTGGGACCTGAAATGGGATCTTTACGTAATTTAAATCTCCATACCTTAAGTCTACCAAAAATGATTCAAAAATGAATTAAACCCAATAGTATTGTTCCGCCACCAATAAGGATTAATTATATCTTAGTTGGGATCAAGTACAAGCTACTGTTTTATTATTACCGAGAAAAAGGAAATCATTTAAAAAATAGATTTCCAGATAAGGGATCCCATACCTGTACTAAATATTAATAAAAAATATTGTATTATGTACTGAGGTTGGCAGCCAGTACTAAACATCATTTGAACAGTAGTGGAAAATTAAAGAATTAAGGAGAACCTCTAAGGGGGAATTCCATATCCCTGTTTTATACATGCTCTATTATACCCTTCAGTATAACAGCTTACAGCACTACTAAGCATTGTTTGCTTGCTGAAGATTAGTAGATATTACAGTCATTTATTTGTTTTTGTCTTGTCTGGGACCCTAGGTTTTTGGGATTTATTTTTTGTTTAAGTTAATCCCTTAAAATACCAATATATCTTCTAGGTCCAAACCACATTGGTGTAGAGCAAACAGATGTTTGGAAAACATTGGAAACATTTATTGTTATACTGTACAAATGGAGGTAGCCTCCAAAGTAAACTTTTTGAATTTTACACGTCTGTTTGGAAGACTGCTCTTTGATTAGGTTTGATCTGCTCCACCAGCTGAAGGCTCAGAGTGGTGCACCTGGGCCTCTATCAGTATTTGGTGTGTTATATGAATTTATTTTGGGACCTTTTTCAACCTTCCATATTATCTTCTAGGTCCCACTTAGCTAATAGCAAATTTACAGATAAATGAAAACATTGCTGTATCAGTCATTCAGTGGTAGTTCCAAAAATATCTATGGGGGACCAGATCTCACCCTAATTTACTTTTCTAGGTGGGCTGTCAAGGGTATTTAGATTATCTTGAAAGCTCACATACAATGGACTTCAAGCTGAGCCCTTCATGTCACTGCTTCAGTCTCCCCAGCTCCACAATTTGGAAACCACTGCCCTAAACTATAGGTTCCTAAGCAGTGCAGTTGTCCCCCTAGAAAAGTAAAAAGTAAGCCCAACCGGATGGTCAATTAAGTTGATATTTGCTTATTTGCTCTGCTAGGTATCATTAGCCTTTCAGCCTTAAGGCCAATTTGGGTGTAACTAAGGTCCAACACATTTGCTACATATCACTGAAATTATAGCTTGATAACTAATGATATCAATATATTCATTCAATAAATTAACCTTGTTGGGTAAGGGGGGATCCTAGTCAAATTGAGTCTGTGATATTAAACCAACATGAAAGTGAGCTTCTTGGCTCAAGGATAATTACTGTTCTACACATATCTGTGGTTTTTCAACCTTTTTGACTATGTTACTGTTGGTTACATACATCAGTATGCATATCTCAGCTTGTAATTATTATTTTGCATATTTCAAAATCTACATTTCTAACCACAGGTTAGAGAACAGCAAGGTCACATTCAGCTTTCATGAGACAGGGCATCTTACCCGTGGACCTGTTGCTCCATCACGCCCGGGGGAACCTGAGGCTCCTGGGATACCCTACAAAGATAGAACACAGAAGTGAACCGTTGGGTTTTTATGTTGCAATCCTTGTCTGTGCATTCAGCAGTCAACTGACTTTGCTAAGAGATGCCTGAAACACAAGCCTTGACAGGTTCTCCATGCTGGCGGCTCATGACTTCTATTCCCACCCTTGAGCAATAAAGATATCATAAACTTCAAAATTCTTCTTATTGGATGAGTAAAATGAGCACACACTCTTGCACGCTCATCAAAATAACACATCTGTTAAATTCCATTACACACACAAGGTTTCAGTTATATAACACAACAAGCTTGAGGAAGCCAAAGTATAAGAGGGAGGGGGTGATTCATTCTTCTCCTGCTCTTGATCATCTCTCAAAGAAATATCCTCCTGTATTTATTAGCCCCAAACCTGTCCTTGTGCCCCGCTAATATCCCATGTTTGTTGTATCATTGATTTGCATCTTCTACCATAGACTCCTTTGGGTCTGATTCTGAACTTAACGTGTCTATGAAGGTAATCTCTTGGGAATTGGGAAGAATGCTAAAAGGGTTGGCTTCATTATTGTCTGGAGTCTTTGCAGTAATGTCATTTTCAAAATGATTGTTGTCATAACAGTGTTGTTGATTGATATCATGGCTATTCCTATTACCTCATGACCATGATTTTGAGAGGAAGGTAATGACATAGAGAAAATTTGGGCTAAACGCACAGTCATTGGGCTACTTTCAGCCACTCTCAACCAGGGTTGGACTGGGCTGGCAGGAAAAATCTAGTGGGCTCTTGCCCTCATGTGCCCTGCTGACCCATATCTGCTTCCACCTGAGACCCAGCACTGCCCCCTGACCAACCCCTTGGCCCTGATCTGGGACCCAACAAGAGTACAGGTATGTGGGGGGGGTGTCGGAGGCTGGGTGTGACCTGGGGGCCTGGAAGGAGGTTGCAGCTGGGGCAGGAGGCCTGGGGGAAGTGGAAACCCCTGTGGTGGAAGCCCCTGTAGGCCTCAGACCCTCTAGTTCAACACTACTCTTAAACAACAACAGGAATGGTGGACAAGAGCTGCTGAGTGACTTTCTGTTAGAACAACTACAAATAACTGACCTGTGCTACATTACAATGCTGGTAATGATATCAGTCGAATTAGTGATTCATTTATGTGCTCCATACAGCAGTTCAATAATCCTCTCAGAATAGTAATACGTTTCTGTTGTTATTGTTTATTTCTCTACCACAAGTGAAGAAAAAAAGTACCTGCTGTCCGTGAAGACCGACATCTCCTTTATCTCCTTTTGCACCCTGTTGACCCTACAAAAAAAAATATGAAAGATATCAATTTACATAGATCTCCATTACTGCCTTTGGTAGGTATGCCTAATTAGTCTATTGGGGATATAAGAACAGGTGCAGGGGTCCCCAACCTTTTTTTTTACCCATGAGCCACATTCAAATGTAAAAAGAGTTGGGGAGCAACACAAGCCTGAAAAAAGTCCATGGCAGTGCAAAATAAGGGCTTTGATTGGCTATTTGATAGACCCTATGTGGACTTGCAGCCCACAGGAGACTCTGTTTGGCAATACAACTGGTTTTATACAACCAAATTAGCCTGGAATTCAAAAATAAACACCTGCTTTGAGGCCACTGGGAACATTATCCAAGGGGTTGGTGAGTAACATGTTGCTCGCGAGCCACTGGTTGGGGATCACTGATCTAGTAAAGGTGGCCATACACGGATAGATCCGCTCGTTTGGCGATGTCGCCAAACGAGCGGATCTCCCTCCGATATGCCCACCTTGAAGGTGGGCAATATCGGGCAGATCCGATCGTGGGCCCTAGGGCCCAACGATCGGATCCTAGCTCTCACAAACGGGCGGTCGGATCGTGGGACCGCATCAACGAACAGATGCGGCCGCGATCCGACGGGATTTTTAACCCCATACGATCGAGATCTGGCTGACTTTCGGCTAGATCTCGATCGGGGAAGCCCGTCGGGGGCCCCCATACACGGGCCAATAAGCTGCCGACACGGTCTGTCGGCAGCTTTTATCGGCCCGTGTATGGCCACCTTAAGTTGCATTAGTCTAATTACATCAGAAGCCTGCCGCAACCAATCAGAATTTTTCTTTCATTAGACCAGTAAAAGTCAACTGGTAATTGGTTGCAGTAGGATATAAGACCTTGGCTCAGCCGTTGCTCCTGTTACAATACCCATACACCACAATTTGTCTTTCTCTCTCTCTCTCTCTCTCTCTCTCTCTCTCTCTCTCAGGTGGTTGGTATAGGGGCAAGGCAGCAGTCACCTTACTTTATATTGTTATCGAAATAAGAATTACATAAAACTTACAGGCGGTCCTTGAATTGAAAGTCCACTTGGCCCTTGTGGTCCGGGAGGACCCTGTGGACCTGGCGTTCCAGTTTGACCTCGTGGCCCCTCAGATCCCTGTATAAGAAAATATTAGAGTTCACTGAGTTAGGGATCTCTGAGACTGGGTTTAATGAAGCTCTAAGGACTAATAACTTGGCTTTAGCGTGTAATGGGGATTTCACATATTTCACTGTATTTGGTTTCCCTTTATAGCAATTATGCAGTTCAGGCCAGATCAGGGAACCCTAAGTATCACTTATACGTCATATGGAATAATGTACCCCCTACTGTAAATGATAAGAATATTAGAAGTCACAGAGGGGTTATGTGACCATATAAAGACACAAGGCTGCAGGCTGAGTTATACAGGGAACTCTAAGTATCACTCATGTATTATAAGGGATAATGTACCCCCTACTGTAAATGATAAGGATATTAGAAGTCACTGAGGGGTTCTGTGACCATATAAAGGCACAAGGCTGCAGGCTGAGTTATATAGGGAACGCTGAGTATCACTCATGTATTATAAGGGATAATGTACCCCCTACTGTAAATGATAAGGATATTAGAAGTCACAGAGGGGTTATGTGACCATATAAAGACACAAGGCTGCAGGCTGAGTTATACAGGGAACTCTAAGTATCACTCATGTATTATAAGGGATAATGTACCCCCTACTGTAAATGATAAGGATATTAGAAGTCACTGAGGGGTTCTGTGACCATATAAAGGCACAAGGCTGTAGGCTGAGTTATATAGGGAACGCTGAGTATCACTCATGTATTATAAGGGATAATGTACCCCCTACTGTAAATGATAAGGATATTAGAAGTCACTGAGGGGTTGTTCTGTGACCATATAAAGGCACAAGGCTGCAGGCTGAGTTATATAGGGAACGCTGAGTATCACTCATGTATTATAAGGGATAATGTACCCCCTACTGTAAATGATAAGGATATTAGAAGTCACAGAGGGGTTATGTGACCATATAAAGACACAAGGCTGCAGGCTGAGTTATACAGGGAACTCTAAGTATCACTCATGTATTATAAGGAATAATGTACCCCCTACTGTAAATGATAAGGATATTAGAAGTCACTGAGGGGTTCTGTGACCATATAAAGGCACAAGGCTGCAGGCTGAGTTATATAGGGAACGCTGAGTATCACTCATGTATTATAAGGGATAATGTACCCCCTACTGTAAATGATAAGGATATTAGAAGTCACTGAGGGGTTGTTCTGTGACCATATAAAGGCACAAGGCTGCAGGCTGAGTTATATAGGGAACGCTGAGTATCACTCATGTATTATAAGGGATAATGTACCCCCTACTGTAAATGATAAGGATATTAGAAGTCACAGAGGGGTTATGTGACCATATAAAGACACAAGGCTGCAGGCTGAGTTATACAGGGAACTCTAAGTATCACTCATGTATTATAAGGAATAATGTACCCCCTACTGTAAATGATAAGGATATTAGAAGTCACTGAGGGGTTCTGTGACCATATAAAGGCACAAGGCTGCAGGCTGAGTTATATAGGGAACGCTGAGTATCACTCATGTATTATAAGGGATAATGTACCCCCTACTGTAAATGATAAGGATATTAGAAGTCACTGAGGGGTTGTTCTGTGACCATATAAAGGCACAAGGCTGCAGGCTGAGTTATATAGGGAACGCTGAGTATCACTCATGTATTATAAGGGATAATGTACCCCCTACTGTAAATGATAAGGATATTAGAAGTCACAGAGGGGTTATGTGACCATATAAAGACACAAGGCTGCAGGCTGAGTTATACAGGGAACTCTAAGTATCACTCATGTATTATAAGGAATAATGTACCCCCTACTGTAAATGATAAGGATATTAGAAGTCACTGAGGGGTTCTGTGACCATATAAAGGCACAAGGCTGCAGGCTGAGTTATATAGGGAACGCTGAGTATCACTCATGTATTATAAGGGATAATGTACCCCCTACTGTAAACTACAGGCATATCAGAAGCAAACATTTCATTTACAATATAGAGTTAGAGATGGGTTATGTAAATTTCTAGAATATATAGGTTTATACTACATGATTTACCAGGAAATAAGCAGAAACATTTACATTAAAAGACACATAATTACACAATTATATTTAAGAGAGGGAGTATGTAGGTATGTTTGTGTATGTTTATTTATATGTTGCTACAAACAATTCATTCAAACAACCTACAGGGAGAAATATAGTGTAACCAGTGAAATACACGTACACAATACATACAGTTTCATTCAACATTCCTTGCTAAGTATTAAGGAATGCCAGAGGAAGGAATTTCTCAATTTCTGCCGTTTGGAATACAGAATGCATATATTAGAATAGCCATATTCCAAGACTTTACTGAACACTGACACTTGTTACAGGAGGTTTAACTGCCCTGACTATGACAACCTATTAGAGGACTAAATTAACTCAAAATCATATAAAAATATATCATAAATAAAACAGCTTTGCCTTGCTGATATGCATGTATAGTGAACCTTCATGCTTGCTCCCCATGAACTGCATTGCCTTACTGATGAAAATGTATAGTGCACCTGCATGCTTGCCTCCCCTGAACTGTTTTGCCTTTCTTATGTGAATGTATAGTGCACCTGCATGCTTGCTTCCCATGAACTGCTTTGCCTTTCTTATGTGAATGTATAGTGCACCTGCATGCTTGCTCCCCCTGAACTGCTTTGCCTTACTGATATGAATGTATAGTGCACCTGCATGCTTGCTCCCCATGAACTGCTTTTCTTATATGAATGGATAGTGCACCTGCATGCTAGCTTCCCTGCTTTGCCTTGCTGATGTGAATGTATAATGCACCTGCATCATGTTTGCTCCCATTGAACTGTATTGCCCTGTACTACTAATAGCATAGAGTATCTTGTCCTCCTTGAGCTATGCCCTGTTTTTCTGAAAGTATAGTGTATCTTCATCTTTGCACTGCTTATCAGAATAACATTGCAGTTTCACCTCTGTGCCCCTTGAACTGCTTTACCCTGCTAACCCGAATGTTCACTGCATTCACTGATCTCCGTTTAAAGGGGTTCTCCTATCCTACATAGGCTACCATCTGCTCAAATTGATTGCCTAAAACATGTGTAGAACAGACATAATAAAAGGCTGGCATTTAACAGCACATGTGAATTTCTTGTTTCTTCATTGTTATGGAGCTGAGAAAATATAACACTCTCTTTCACACCACAGAAAGAGAAATAAGGCTTTATTGTGCACATCCAGAAACCATTATCTAGCAAATTCCCATAATATAGGGTTGTCACAGTCATTAGGGGGCTGGCAGATGTGTGTGATCATTGCAGGCATTTTTCGATTCTATGAATTAAATTTGATTCCCATAAACTAAAATGTATTATATAACAGATCACTGAAAGGTCAGGCCAGGCTGAGATATTTGGAGAGTGGTGTAATTATTGGGTTTTATGGTAGGATTGTTCCAGGCACGGTCTCAGCTGTCTACTGAAAACCAGTTTTTATACATATACACACACAGGGTCTATATATATATATATATATATATATATATATATATATTTTATTTTTCTTTCTGTACATGTGTTTTACATGTATTTGTGTTTGTGCTCAGCGATATATGGCTTTAAAATGAACAGGCAATGCTCAGTTCTACTGAAATAAGCTTCTTATGGGTAAATGTATTGTTTACATTCTAAACAATTTCAGTTTTCAGACTTTTTTCAATGACTGCATCTTCTATTTTTTACCTTTTTTTTCCAAACCTGAAGTTTAATGTTCCTGCTAGTGATGTGCAGGCTGGGCCTGATACCCACGGGTCCAGTGGGTCTGGCAGGTTCTGACCTCGCTGCACCATTTGTGGGCCACGGGTGATTTTGGGTTGAGCTTTTCTACCTGCTCTGCCCGCTAGCGACCTTAGACTGCCAGCTTCTGACCACCTGAACCCACACCTGTCCAATTTGCATGTAAACCTGCTGTGGCCCACCAATGATGTCACAAAAGGGATGGGTCAGGTAGAGGTGAGAAGACAGGTGCAGGTCGGGCAGGTGCAGGTTCGGTCAAGTTTTTCTTGACCCGCACATCACTAGTTCTTGCTTCTTGCATTTTAGTCTGATCCAGGTTCTAGTGATGTGTAGGTCAAGAAAAACTTGACCCGGACCTGCATCTGCCCGCACCCAGGTTTCCCCCTCCATTAATAGACCCGCTCCAACCTGCCCCGCCAATGACATCAAAAAATTGGGGGCAGGCACAAGCCTATAAAACAAGAAGCCGGCAGTCTAAGGTCGCAGGCCGGGAGAGCAGGTGGAAGAGCTCAAACTGCCCACAACCTGCAAGAGGAGCAGCAAGGTTGGCCCGAACCCACCCGAGGCTTGCGCATCACTACCAGGTGCAGATTCTGAACTGTTACAATTTTCTCCATTAGTTGATACATTTTTCAGCAGCAACTATTGTATCAATTATATCAAGTCCTTTAGACTGATTTGGCAGCTTATCTCCCCATGTCTGGGGGCTTCCAACGGGTCTCCCCAAACAATATCAGGCTACAGATCATCCAGATATCGATCGGGCAGGTTTGATTTTCCCGTATTCAAGGATCACAACTGCTAGTTGATGCTGTCCTACGACCTGTCGGTGCCCATTTATTTCATATTATCCGATTGTTTGGCCCTATGGCTGAACGTTCGGATTAACCTGATATCACTCTGCCGTTAGTGGGCATATGGGGGACAAATCCGCTCATTTGGAGACCTCACCAAACTAGCGGATCTTATTGGAATGTCCACCTTAACACTGCCTTTAATGGAACTCAGGGATTCTGCTCAGCAGGCAAAAATAAGACATGTATCAACTAAATGTATCAATGTAGGACAGTTTATAGTTTCAGTGACCCCCTCCCAAAGCTGCTCAGAAGGACATAAGAAGGTGAATAATTTAAACTAAACGTCCACAAATAGAAGGCTATTGATAAAAAGTGTTTATTTCTGGTGAACTTTCTGAAAACAACGGAACTAAAAATATGCTGGAATGTGAACAACCCCTTTAACAGTCATATTTGTTTTGGTGTAAATTGGGCCCTATGAATGGGACTTTTTATTTACCATTTTGTAAAACAGAAATGAAGCAAAGACAAAGAAAGAAGGAATGGAACGAGAGAAAAAATACAAGTTTGCCTGTAGAATTAAACCATAGAGAAAAAAAGAACAATAGAACAAAAGAAATGTACGGAACAGAGAGGATGAGAAAAAAGCAGGTGAGTGGCCAGAGGAAGAAATATACTTAGGAGAGAGAATACCGGGATCTCCAGTCTAATGGTGGTTCAATGAACAGTTAATCCAACCCACTAGAGATCATGTGGATGCTTGTAAGAGCCAATGGTAGGAGACCTGAAAGCATTAAGAAAGTAGCCCAAACTCTCCAAACTTTCTGTTAATTGTTTCTGTTGTTTTCAACTGTTTTTGTCAATGTCTGACGATGTATTAAGCTTTAATGACTCGGTTGTGAAATGACCTTGAGTTGTTCTGTATGTTCAAGCTGGAGCTGTATTTTACCTACTCTATTCCTTCTTTGTTACATTCCACTACCTACCCACGCAATTGTTTCTAAAGTCACTATGTGTTCCTTATAGCATTTCCTAGACAGCAGTGCAGCCACAGGACTTTCATGTAAAACTGACCACTGGAAGTTTAATAAACAGTTCTGGAGTTTTACTGCACTGGTCAATCACATTTACAGTAACTGGATATGTTCACTTTTATTCACAAAGAGCAACGGCCAAAAATACTCAATTGATTGGAGATTAGACATTGGGCACAATGGCTAAAATGATTTAGTGCATGAGCACAGGACAACATCAATCACAATAAGAAATGGAACTTCATAGCAGACTTACGGCTGGTCCAGGATCCCCCTGCGCTCCTTTTGGACCTCTCATGCCAGAACCGCCCTTTAAGAGAGAAATAAAGGAGATATTTACACTTGATAAAACTCAGTCTCAGTAAGGTGAAAGGATGAAGGGAGAAGAGGGTATTTGCCATGGATTTTCAGCAACAAAACAGGAGAAATTGTTATGGAAACTGGTCTATTACAATGGGAAGAGATTGAGCCTTAATGCAACCATAACTGACAGACAAAAGCCAACTGTCAGGATTCCACTTCATCCATGTGACCTCACTAATTCTACATGCAAGAACCACACCTTCAAGTGAATTCATATTTTTAACTATTTATAAGATTCGAGTCAAGCACAAAGCCAGGTTCCTTTAGGAAGTTATACAGTTGCTAATTCAGGAGGATCCACGGCAGAAGGTATGATGGGATTTGCTTACCGGTGGTCCTGGTGGCCCTGAGACGCCTTTGCTCTCTTGTGCGCAAGAGCAAGTGTTTGGAAGGGCTGGGCACGTTGCTTCATCTCTCTGAAAATAGAAGAACACCATTAATAAATACCTTGAATATATATATTTGTTAAGGCTCAACACTGACTTCAATCACATGGCCCACCATTTCAGTATTTAAAATCAGACAATTGAGGCCACAACCTTCACACCCAGCCATGAGCTGACATGCCCAGTGCTGTGCCCAGATTTCACCCACAGAAAGACATTTTACAATTGGCGAGTCTAAATTAGGACCATTGAGATGTATTCATGCATCAAACTGGTGTTAATTTGACCCAACATGGAAGAACCAGTTGTGCATGAGCTCTAATGATCTTTATACCATGATTTGTAGATAAACTGGCGAAACTATAAAGAATGCAAGGGCTAGCGTATCACTCATGTATTATAAGGGATATTGTACCCCCTACTATAAATGATAAGTATATTAGAATTCATTGAGGACTTATGTATCCATATAAGGGCACAAGGCTGCAGGCTGAGTTATACAGGGAACTCTGAGTATCACTTGAATATTATAAGGGATAATGTACCCCCTACTGTAAATGATAAGGATATTAGAAGTCACTGAGGGGTTGTTCTGTGACCATATAAAGGCACAAGGCTGCAGGCTGAGTTATACAGGGAACTCTGAGTATCACTCATGTATTATAAGGGATAATGTACCCCCTACTGTAAATGATAAGGATATTAGAAGTCACTGAGGGGTTGTTCTGTGACCATATAAAGGCACAAGGCTGCAGGCTGAGTTATACAGGGAACTCTGAGTATCACTCATGTATTATAAGGGATAATGTACCCCCTACTGTAAATGATAAGGATATTAGAAGTCACTGAGGGGTTGTTCTGTGACCATATAAAGGCACAAGGCTGCAGACTGAGTTATACAGGGAACTCTGAGTATCACTCATGTATTATAAGGGATAATGTACCTCCTACTGTAAATCTATCATATTTTTAATATGAGACTATGCAATTTTATAAAATAGTAGTATACATTGCTGGAATGTTTATTGATATATGTCTGTGGATAAAGCATGAAATGTTCAATAGCACAAATTTAGTCTTTATTGGTAAGGAGAAGGCATTTTCTTTAAACTCTATTACTTGCATTTAGTTACCACAACATTTCTCTTGCTCATTGCTCACTGACATGAACCAGAAGTGGAATGGGAGGAAAGTAAATGCAGCTGGGCCCCTGTGTATATTGGAACTGGGAAATATCAACAGCAGGGTGGCTCTTCATACAAAGAAACGTAGAAGGGAAAGTAGTAAATGACGTTGTTCCCAATGCACATTCATGGGTCAGTGCCCCTACGGAATAAACCCTTTGTTGCTTTTTATTTGGTTTTACTGCAAGGTTTTTACAGGCACCCAAACGGCCTTTTCACTTAGTCTAAATGTCCTTAGTTACAATCCATGAAAAAGGGAGCAAATATCTAACTGACCGAAAGAAGCCGCTTCTGAGCTACAGCAAACGTGAACATGAATGTAATAGGCCAAACACACACACTGGATTTTATATGGGGTTCCCTGCATCCGAATTAGATTGCAAGCTCCACAGGACAGGAGCTCATTCTCCTCTTTATAGTTCTGCATATAAAGATAACACATTGAATATTTGTCATTTTAGCTTTGTTCCTATAGTACGTTTTCATTTTTTTTACAGCTCTGTATAGAGATTACATAAGGCAGAATCCGCCCCTGCTCCACAGAGCTTGCAATCAAAAGGTTTGGTTGTGGAAAACACATCCTAGTTAAAGGTATTGTTTTAGGATGTTATAGAATGGCTAATTCTAAGAAACTTTTCCATTGGCCTTCACTTTTTCTTTTTTATAGTTTATGAATTATTTTCTTTTTTCTTCTGACTCTTTCCAGCTTTCAAATGGGGGTCACTGACCCATCTAAAAACAAATGCTCTGTAATGCTACACATTTATAGTTATTGCTTCTTTTTATTACATCTTTCTATCCAGGCCTCTCCTATATCCAGTCTCTGATTCAAAGCATTGTATGGTTGCTAGGGTAATTTGGACCCTAGCAACCAGATTGCTGAAACTCCAAACTGGAGAACTGCTGAATTAAAAGCTAAATAACTCAAAAACCACAAGAGCTGGTTTCTAGGGTCCAAATTAGCCTAGCAACCGTGCACTGATTTTAGAAAGAGACTGGGATATGAATAGGAAAGGACTGAATAGAAAGATCAGGGATGGGCGAATTTTTTTTGCCTTGTTTCAACGCGGAAATGCCGCCCATCAACAAAATTTCACCGCGCGTCAAAATTTTTTTGACGCCCATAGACTTTAATGGGCATCGGCGACATTTCACCAGCGGCTAATTTTGGGCAAAACTAAACGGGTCAAATTCGTGCATCCCTAAAAGTCGCAAAATATCAATAAATTTGTAGACTTACGGAGCATTTGTTTTTTTAGATAGTGGTCAGTGACCCCCATTTCAAAGTTGAAAAGAGTCAGAAAAAGAAGGCAAATAATTCAAAAATGCTAAAAAAGAATTAATGAAGACCAATTGAAAAGTTGCTTAGAATTAGCCATTCTGTAACATAGTAAAAGTTAACTTAAAAGTGAGAGCAGTAGTAGTGGAGCAGTATGACTTTTGTGTTAGTATCATCACATAGTAGTGTATCCCCAGTATTCAAATAGTATCTGCTCTGAGCACTTGTATCGTATTTAAAGGGACAGAAATACACAATCTACAATCCCTACCATTGCCGGCAGTTCACAGCATTTGTCGCGGGCGGCCCAGGATGTTGTACAAACGATATCAAACATTTGTAATTGGAACTGAAAGGAGAGAAAAAAAGTAGCAGTGAGTACGTACAACTCAGCTGGATACAATCATGGAAAACAAGTTCATAGGCTTAAAGGACAAGAAACATTAAACTAAGAATTAATGATGTTTTGTGCTTCTGTACCAGCCCAAGGCAACCACAGCCCTTTAGCAGTAAAGATCTGTTTCTCCAAAGATGCCCCAGTAGCTCCCCATCTTCTTTTCTGCTGATTCACTGCACATGCTCTGTGCTGCTGTCACTTACTGAGCTTAGGGACCCACTCACAATATACAGTACACATAGAATAGAAATGTCACAATATAAGGCTGATTAGTAATTAATACAGATAATTACTACATGGCAGCACAGAAACCAGTGCAATTAGCATAATAATTTAATAATCAGCAAACCTATAGCATCAGCTTATATTACGGACAAACCTAATTTTCTGCTGGATAATTAGTGACGAGCCCTAAGCTTAGCTTCTCAACAGCCAATCAGAGCCCACTGAGCATGTGAGTGTCACAGACACTTTCCAAGATGGTGACCCCCTGTGACAAGTTTGAAGTCCTGGATCATTGCTGCAACTGAGAAGCTGAAACGTTAGCCTCGTGCAATAGGTGCACTAGCCCTATTCATTTAGTTCTCCTTTAAAAAAAGTTTACAAGCTCAAAAAAACCTTGAAAAACTTTGTAATTGAAACACGGCTTGAATTTTGCCTTTTGCACAACTCCCACTGACATCAACATGAACTCGCCAGCTTTCAAATACTGACGTTTTACATTCAGGTTTTTTGTGCTTAATAAAAACCAAACGATTGAGTTTATGAAAATATAAAGAATTTGTGCCAAAAAATTCAAATTGTGGCAAAAATTTGACCTTGATAAATCACCCCCTTATCTTCTCCCCTACATGTTCTGTGGCAGATACACCAATGTTACCCTCTATCTGTGACCTTGTTATGAGCTGAGAGGGGCCCAGAATTGCAAGGGGATTGTTTGACCTGAAATAATCAAACCCTTTGTTTGTTACCACTAATTTATTGCTTTGCTGTACAGTGCTTTGCCCTCAAGCAGCGCTACACAAATAGAAATATACATATATACATCAGAGCCCTAGAGCTAATTACAGACTTGATTCATTTTCTTAGCTTTGTGCAAAACAGAAGTTTTTTCAAAAAAGCAACATTTTTTGGGAAGTGGGTGGTTTAGTGGCCCAATAATTCTGAGGAGCTCAGCAAGGGGCACACAAAGCATTCGCCCCACACAATGAAGCCTTTAATGACACTTGCACTTGCTGCCGGCTGCTGGAATGGAACCACTCATTAACCGCGGGGGGGGGGGGGTTTCACAAGTAAAATAAACAGTACGGGCTGACTTTTGCGTTTACATGAAATCTTTACTGGGATCACTTCATGAAATGATGCAGCATTAGGTGCACACACCCTGGGGGTTAACATGGAGACCTATTCTTTACATGGGGAAGGAGTAGTAACTGCACACGGGACTGACACATTTTGGGCAATATCCGAATTAGGAGCAGGAGGTTATTTTTACTACATTTAGGGGGTTATTTATCAAGGTCCAAATTTATCTCAGTATTTATAATATCCAACTCCGAGTGAATTCCTGAATGGACCTTATTTATGAAGAAAAAAAGCCAGAAAAAATAGGGTTGGGCAAAACGCAGAAAACTTCTGAGCTTTCCCTCGAAAACTCTGAGTTGTTTTCCGCAAAAACTAGGATTTTTTCAGAGTTTTCAGAGTTTTTTGCTCCGAATCCCTGAAATCATCTGATATCGGTACGGACATCCGAACAGGGCCGGATTTACCTTTTGTGCTCCCCTAGGCCCAGCTGCTGTGCCCCCCCCAGAAGGAAATCTTAACCCAAACTCAACACGATAAACTGGAAATAATTGTGTATATGGCAGGCAGCTAATTATAAAATAAAAGCAAGCTGCAGGCACATTTGCTGAAGCCTGTTGGCTCATATTATTATTTTAGTCAGCAGACAGCTCGGCTGCATTGTTGTTAATATAATAATTATTATTTAATCTACCAAGTGGAACTGTGGAAGATAATATATTTCCAATAAAGGAAAAAAAGTACAGAAATCAAATCCTGCTGACTGACTTGCTGACTTGCAGCCAAGCAGGCAGCATCCACCAGCCAAATTTATCCTGTGCCGTGATGACGTCCTTGCGCACAACCATGAAGAAGATATAAGTACTGGCCCGGTGGTTCCCTCTTCTCTCTCTTCTGTGTCTAGTTGTCTACTCTTCTTGGCTTTTGGGGGGCGATGGTGATCATGGTGAGGAAAGTACTTTGGCATATAGATGTTAGGGGCGCCTCTTGCTGCCCCTAAGCATCTTGCCGCCCTGGCACCGAAAAATTCGAAATACTCAAGGTTCGGATACTGTGTGCTCGACCTCCATTAACCTTGTAATGAAATGAGCTTCATGTGTCTAGAGTGTTGGTGATTCCAGGCAGGGGCGCTCCACCAATGAGGCGAGTTGAGCTACTCAGCCGGCAGCGCCCCCCTGGTTGCCACGCTCCTGGTAACTAAGAGCCGAATTTTTGGTTTTCCACCCGGAAATTTGGCACTTCTAATGCAGAGAGCTCAATTGTGCTCTTTGCACTAAGCGACATGGACCACCCCTGCCCTCTTCGGCGCTCTAAAGTTGAGTGCCATGGGGAGGGGCGGAAAAAGAAGGCAGCCTCAGGCGGCATAATGGCTAGAATTGCCCCTGATTCCAGGGTTCACTAGTGTCCACACGCACTCCCTGCAAGTAGCTGCAATACGCATGTATGGGTTCAAGTATTTTTTGCGAATAGTCTCCATACTAGCACCTGTCATTTACATTTATAAATGATCCCCTCTTACTATTCAAGCCAGGGGTGACTGACTTGTAGTGTTGGGGCCCCCTTTCTTTTATGAATCCCTATGATGAATTTATATAACAGGACTTAAATGATGTATTTATATAACAGGACTTAAATACAAAATGAGAAAATGCCATTTGTTTTCTCTCTGACAGAGAATGACTTGGGCTCATAAGAATTTTCTGAGTGGGCTTCCGAATGAAAGGCAAATTGTGCTGCTGGCACCATAGCATCTTTGTGCGCCCGTTGCTCTGGCATCTTGGGAGCTTGAGAAAATAAAATGGACTTACTGGGGCTGAGTTGTCCTTTGGTCCCCTTGACCTCACCATTCTTCCCAGGACTTCCAGCCCGTCGGTGGTGATGTTTCCCGCTGCGTTTATTGGCTTCTCACCCACTTGCTTGCAGTCAATAATCAGCCGGGAAGTGGTTTTGGTGATGACAATGTGCACCTGCATGTCGGAACATTGATCATTTCAGGTTATATTGAGATTCTTTTCTTGCAAATAGAACATGTCTTGGGGAAGGAAGGATTTGATACTCAAGGTCCTCAAAAGATACTGGTTGCTGATTTGTTGGCAGCCTATTGGGCGGTGTATGTAGTGTCGGACTGGGACACCAGGGGACTTCCTCAGAACCTTTGACCAGGGGCCCACCAACTAATCTTAGACAACGAGCCCACTCTTAGTACTATTATTCTTCCTCTCCTATTCCCCTCATCTCTTTACATACTATGATCTGTTATTCCATCTATTTAGCTACTTTGCTTTCATAGAAATAGGGAATAACCATGAAATAGGCCAAATGTTTATCAGCATGAGGGGCCACTGACACCTGGGCCCACCGGGAGTTTTTTGAAAAAAAAAATAAAAAATTAGAATATCGAAATTTATCATGTACTGTCTCTTTAAAAATTCTACTTCAACCATTCGTCATCTAAAAGCTACCGAATTGCCGTTTTAGCCTATGGGGGACCTCCTAGAACCTATTTGGAGTCAATTGGTGGACTTTTGGGAAAAACTTTGAATCGAATTCAATCGAATGCTCTATTCCTTCGATTCGAATTCAGCCGAATATGGACCTATTCGAATGAAAACTGACCTATTCGACCAAAAAAAAAAACCTTCGACCTAATTTCGGTTGGTCTTTTTTAATTTGAATTTCGAACTTTTTTCAATTCAAAATATGCCCCTGCGTGTATGACTGGGTCAGACTAGTAAACCAGGGTATCTCTTGGAAAGACCGAACCTAAGAGACTGGTCAGTAAAAGCCACAAAGAAGCAAGGGGTAAAGAGAAACAAATTATACATTTAACTCCATTAGACATATACAAAGGTGAACTTAACAAACGTCACAGTTGTAGTTGCTCCTTAAAACATGAAATTTCCAGCTGCAAAAAAGGGAAGGGGTTAATCTATTAAAGACCAAAGTGAGTTGCTTGCAGCAAATAAGAGTCACTGAGATCATTCCGGGGGGAACTGACCTTGTGGAAACTGCCGTGGAATATTTTCCTGACTTCGGGACCCTCGAACGTGATGGTTTGGAACTGCCCCTTGTAATCGTAGTTAAAGTACGTCAGGGTTTTGCCACCGTCTGTAGAAACAAAGCTCCACGTGAATACTGACACTCTCTCTGTCTCTCAGGAACTCAACTTCCACTATGTGTCGAACTACAACTCCCAGAATCCTCAGCACAGCCTTCCTATGTCTAATAAAGTTACTGTTACTCATATACTGCAACCACAATGTCATTTTAATACCCGTCAGGCTGATGAAATACTGACCATAGGGATCCATTTAAACCAAAGGTTGAAATTAATGAAGACGTGTCTTTTTTTTCAACCTCATCTACTATGCACCTGTGTCATTCAGCCACCAAATATATGAATTATTTTTCTGGAAGTGTTAGAGTCAAAAGCAGTGGTTGAATGCACACACGCACGTCACATGTAATGAGCTTCAATTTATTCGTCAAGCACAACAAAGGGGTGGGGGTTGTTCATACAGAGATCATTATCTCTATTTAAAGGAACAGTAACACCAAAAAATGAAAGTGTTTTAAAGTAATGAAAATATCGCGTATTGTTGCCCTGCACTGGTAAAACTGATGTATTTGCTTCAGAAACACTATTCTAGTTTATTTAAACAAGCTGATGTGTAGCAATGTCGGAAATTGAAAAAAGGCTATATGGCACAGGTTAAATAGTGGATAACAGATAACACAATTATGTTCTACAGAGCTTATCTGCTGTGTAACCTGAGCCTTTTCTCCTTTGAATGGCTGCCCCCATTGCTACACAGCAGCTTATTTATATAAACTATAGTAGTGTTTCTGAAGCAAACACACCAGTTTTACCAGTGCAGGGCAACACTGCAATATATTTGTATTAGGGATGCACCGGATCCAGGATTCGGGTCGGGATTCAGCCATTTTCAGCAGCATTCGGATTCGGCCGAATCCTTCTCCCTGGCTGAACCGAATCCTAATTTACATATGCAAATTAGGGGTGGGGAGGGAAATCGCGTGACTTTTTGTCCCAAAACAAGGAAGTAAAAAAATTATCCCCTCCCCCACCCCTAATTTGCCGATGCAAATGAGGGTTCGGATTCGGTTCGGTATTCGGCCGAATCTTTCACAAAGGATTCGGGGGTTCGGCAGAATCCAAAATAGTAGATTTGGTGCATCCCTAATTTGTATTACTTTAAAAGAATTACATTTTTTTGTGTTACTGTTCCTTTAAATAAATTCAGCTGATAAAAGTGAGAGATAGGGGGAGATTGTAAAAGCAAAACCATTATCTGTCGGTGATTTATAGATGAAAAATATAAGAAATGATGGATTTTTCTAATATAAAGAATAATTCGAATGCAGAACCTACTGTCCACTATAACGCCCACTAGGGGCTCGTATTCTTTGTTCAGGATCTCCCACAAAGCGAATGGTTCTTTGGGGGTGTCGGGAAGGATGCGGAAGAGGAAGGACACGGTGTAGTCAGAGGGGAGACCTTCCGGGTGGATAAATCTGAATAAAATAAATAAAATTGTAACATTCTGATGGATATAAAGTAACAGGAGAGGCAAAATCACTAAAGGGCGAAGTGACTAACGCTAGCGAACATTCGCCAGCGTGACGTCATTGGTGTAACTTCACTAGTGAAGGAGATAGACTCTAGCGATACTTCTCTCCCTTATGCCTGGCGAAGTTGCGCTCTGGTGAATGGATGTAACTAATTCACTAAGATGCAGATTTTACTGAACGTTACCTCTTGCACCAGACTTGCCTTCGCCAGCTCAGACCAGGCAAAGTGCAATAGAGTAGATAGGACTTCCTAAAAGAATAGTTGAAAACTGTTCTAAGTCCCGAAAAATGCTAGCGTCTTTTCCTTTTTATGGGTGATAAGCTGAAAAAGAGTGTAACATTTTTTGGCGTAACCGGCTTCCCCCCTACATTTCCTAACATATGGCACATAAACTATATGCTGGGCTCATGTGTAGGGCAATATAACAACTCTATTTTATTAGGCAACGCTAGCGCAACTTCGCTTCGCTTGGCGCAGTAACACTAGCGTAACTTCGCCATCGTTCGGCGCCCTGGACACAACTTCGGATTTTAGTGAATTAGGATTGTCCTGGCGAATCTACGCCTGACAAAGTGTGAGCAAAGCCGAATTTTCGGAGGTTAGTGAATTTGCCCCTATTTATTAACATGTATTTATATAGCGCCAACATATTGCGTAGCACTGTATGTCTGCATAGTGAATTGTACGATCCCAGAGGCAGCCCTTATTTCTTAAAATGGCAGTTTCATGCAATACCGTATATACCCGCGTATAAGCCGAGTTTTTCAGCATCCAAAATGTGCTGAAAAAGTCTACCTCGGCTTATACGCGGGTCAACAGTACCCGACCCAAAGCTGAGATTGCAGTCACTTTTAATCATTCCTATACCAACAGTTCACTTGGGGAGAGACTGCAATATCCCACAATGCCCTCTGTTGGTTATATGAAAGATTAACAGTGACTGCAATATCACACAGAGCCATCTGTTGGTTGTATGAAAGAATAACAGGGACTGCAATATCACACAGTGCCATCTGTTGGTCGTATAAAAGAATAACCAGGACTGCAATATCACACAGCGCCCTCTGTTGGTTATATGAAAGATTAACAGTGATGGCAATATCAAACAGCACCCTCTGCACATGGTAGTGGGACAATGCACACAGTAATCCGTTTGGCAATTCTCTGTCACCATCAGCTTTGCAAAGAAGTCCGGTTGATCGCTGGGGGGGGGGTCGCTTTGGCAGAATGTGCGCTGCTGGGAGATAGGGCTGTAGTTGTGTCTAGGCTTATACGCGAGTCAATAAGTTTTCCCAGTTTTTGTAGGTAAAATTAGGTACCTCAGCTTATACACGAGTATATATGGTATATTTTAGAGACCTACATGGTTGGGGTGGTATATGCCCCTATGAGAGATACATGTGTTCCCAGAAACAGAATATGTTCCTCTATTTACTGTAATAATGATAATGAACTGGGAAACCCCACCGACACCTTCTGGCTCAGTTTTAATTCCGTGACTAAAGACGCGAGGCCCCACCAGTCTAAACCACATCCGCATACATCTGCCTTCCAGCCATATTTATATATACCGGTATATATTTATATACACATATACATGTTTAACTGCTCTATAGACTAAACCAGCATTTACAGGCACAAACAGTTATTATCATGAATTACTACACATTTCCTATTGTATCGACTATATGAACTTGCACGCGAAACTGCCATCTGTGATACTTATAGAACTGCTGCTGGTTCCACAGCTGAGGGCCACGCCATGCATTACCAACTGCCGCCACCAACATTGTTTTGTCAGTTTTTGCCAACTCATTTTTTAATTATTTGTGGCTTTTGAATTATTTAGCTTTTTATTCAGCAAATTGCAATTTCAGCCATGTGGTTGCTAGGGTCCAAATTCCCCTAGCAACCATGCATTGATCTGAATAAGAGACTGGAATATGAATAGGAGAGGCCTGAATAGAAAGATGAGTAATAAAAAGTAACAATAACAATATTTGTAGCCTTACAGAGTATTTGTTTTTTAGATGGGGTCAGTGACCCCCCCCCCCCTTTGAAAGCTGGAAATAGTCAGAAGAAGAAGGCAAATAATTGAAAAAAAAAATTGAAACCAATTGAAAAGTTGCTTAGAATTAGCTATTCTGTAACAAACTAACAGTTAAATTAAAGGTCAACCAACCCTAAGTTAGGTAATGCCTACAGGAACAAGATTCCATATTGAACTGAAGCAGTTCGCCTCCATCGGCCTTTTAAGGTATAAGTTTGTCCTCAAAACAGGAAAATGAGAGACACCTAGGGGGTTATTTATCAAAGATCGAGTTGTGTTTTCACAATATAACTTAGTTTTTTGAATTAGACACTTGACTTCATTTGAGGGATAAAAACCTCACAAACCTCCTAAAATTGACCTTTGATAAATAACCCTGTTATTACCCTGTTGTTATTATGTAATGCCAATTGTCTAAATGGAGTCTCTATCCTGAAACAGTCTCTGGACAGGGCTGAAGGCTCAAGCCAACAGCACATGCACCTACTTAGTCGGCTGAGACAACAAGGCATCCTTGTGCAGTCTGTAACACGGGAAGTTATTGAAGGTCCCCGGTTCCATTGAGACGCCTTCCATATCCGCATATTCCTTCTGCACCAGGCCAAACATCTCCATCATTTTAAAGCCTGTAGAGATTACATTTCAGCCACATGTTAAACGTATTTACTGAGTTATGCCCAAACACACACACATGGGTTATGCCCAAATACACACATGGGTTATGCCCAGACACACACACATGGGTTATACCCAGACACACACACGGGTTATACCCAGACACACACACACACGGGTTATGCCCAGACACACACACATGGGTTATGCCCAAATACACACATGGGTTATGCCCAAACACACACATGGGTTATACCCAAACACACACACACATGGGTTATGCCCAAACACATGTATACTGTGGTAAATGTGCTACTGCTGCAGGTCCATGAGGCCAAGCAATGATTTGGAATATGAAACTGGGCTGTAAATCTGTCTACATGGAATATTCCATTGCAAAACCTTCTGCTGATAATGTGTTGTCTATGTTAATTAACCAAGTTGAGTTAGTCCATTCATGCCAAAAATACACACTTACTACAACAATGAATAAAGAAAAAAAAAGGGGCTGTTAACATTTTTTTTCTGTTTGGGCTTTTTGGGGCAAAAACTCATTTTCGAGATTTATTATCTCCCGATGCTGCAAAACGCCTGAATCCAAAAACCTGGCGAGGTCATGTATAAGTCAATGGCAGATGTCCCTATCCTAATTTGAAGATATCGTGGTCTGGGCTGGTTGTAACCATGATAATCTGAAAAATTTGGGGTTTTCAGGCAATAACCCGAAAAAACATCAAGCCCTATTCGAGAGCGCTTAGCTATGGAAACAATATGGTGTTACCTGATACGCTGTTTCCTTGGATGAAAATCCACGGGCAAGCTGTGGAGAAATAACGACATGGGTTGATGATACTGTAGAAGTAAATACAATTAATCGCTCATATTTCACCCAGTCCCTTCTTCTGTTTTTCTTTATAAATCTGCCCAATTCCAATAGTTTTATGTTCGTGCAATTCCCATAATACGGCAGAGATGTTAAAGAAAAACTAAACACCCAGGTACTTAGAATGGCAATTTTCTACTTAGGATAATCCAATGGCACATACAGATATGGAATCAATTTTCTAGAAACCTGTTATCCAGAATGCTCAGAATTACGGGATGGCCATCTCTCATAGAAATGCCTTTTTTCTCTGCAATAATAAACCAGTCCCTTGTACTTGATCCCAACTAAGATATAATTAATCCTTATTGGAAGCAAAATCAGCCTATTGGGTTTATTTCATGTTTAAATGATTTTTAGTAGACTTATGGGGGAATGTAATGAAAGTTGATAACAGAAAAAAAAAATTTTCGCTGTTTCGCAAATTTCACACGAAATTCACTAATTTTTCGGCAAAGCGAAACAGCGAAAAATTCGCAAAATGGCGCCGGCGTCTCGTTTTTGACGCCGATGTCCGTTTTCTGACGCCGGCGTCCTTTTTTAGCAAAAATGCGTCAGCGTCCAAAAAATGGACACCGGTGAATTTTCGCGGCCGTTTCGCGAATTTATTCGCCGGCGTCGAATTGCACAAATTCGCCCATCATTCTTACTGAAAAAGTTGCTACGTTCGCTCCAAAAGATTACGACACCTTCAAGCACTTCTTAAAAGTGGGCAATTAAAATTTGCAATGTAATAACAGTTTAAGGAAGAGTATTACATTGCAAAATGAGACTTTTTTTTCTGATTTGTGTTAATTGTTTTGCTCTTTGCAACTTTTATTACATTTCCCATATAGGTATGGAGATCCAAATAACTTAAAGACCCCAGGAAAACCCCTTGTCTCAAGCATTCTGGATAGCAGATCCTATACCTTTACTACTAGAAAAGTATATTTTTTATGAAAATGGTTTATTTAGATGAAGTAGGGTTTTACATATGAGCTGTTTTATGCAATATACATTCGTATAGGGGATGTAGTTTTCCTTGGCAGCCCTGTTGTATCAGTTGGGGTGTCTTAAAAAATAAGTGAATATAACATTTATGATTTTACATTCATTATTTTTTTTTTTTTAATTCCAAGGTATTAAAGGATACATGTACTGTTAACATCAAGGAATTTTGTTACAGCAGCACCTCCTGCTGGTCATTTTCTGACAGTCTGACCACCAAGTAGTCAAGGAAGTTGTCTACTTGATGAGGGGGCTATTCTATGAACTTTTGCAATGTACATTCATTATTTTATTTTTTTAATTCCAAGATATTAAAGGTTACATGTGCTGTTAACATGAATGAATTTTGTTACAGCACAGCCACCTGCTGGTCATTTTCTGACCAGTCCGACCATTAAGTAGTCAAGAAAGTTGGCAGGAGAATGAAAGAGGCTGTTCCGATGTTCTGCTTAGAAAAACAATTAGAAACCTTTCTCAAATATTTCATAAGCAGAAGAACATCAGAGCAGCTTCTTTCTTTCTCCTGACAACTTCCTTGACTACTTGGTGGTCAGACTGGTCAGAAAATGACCAGCAGGTGGCGCTGTTGTAACAAAATTCATTGATATTAACAGTACATGTAACCTTTAATATCTTGGAATTAAAAATAAATAAATAATGAATGTACATTGCAAAAGCTCTTAGAATAGCACTCTCATCAATTTTACATTCACTTATTTTTAAGGTTTACTTATCTATTAACAGTTCTATAGCAATGGATCGGCTAACTTTGACACCCTCGCTCTATTGAGTTTATACTTGCGGTCCTACAGATCATGAATTCCAACCTGAACTGCCGAAAGCTCATAGGTAGGGATGCACCGAATGCAGGATTTGGTTTGGGATTCGGCCAGGATTCAGCCTTTTCCAGTAGGATTCAGATTCAGCTGAATCCTCGTGCACAGTGTCGGACTGGGACACCAGGGGCCCACCCAAAATCCATAGGCCAGGGGTCCACCAAAAACCTTAGACCAGGGGCCCACTCTCAGTACTATTATTCTTACTCTCCTCACTCAACCTCTATTCTCATAGTCTCTTTTCTTTACATACTATAATCTATTGTTCCATCTATTTGGCCTCTTTGTTTACATAGAAATAGGGAATGGCCATCAAATAGGTCAAATATTTAGCAGCATGAGGGGCCACTGACACCTGGGCCCACCGGGAGTTTTCCTGGTATCCCTGTGGGCCAGTCCGACACTGCTCGTGCATGACTGAACCAAATCCGAATTTGCATGTGCAAAATACAGTCGGGAAGGGAAATCACACAACTTTTTGTCTCAAAACAAAGAAGTAAAAAATGTTTTTTGCACTTTTTCCCTTCCAGTCCCTAATTTGCTACGACTCTTTGAACAAAGTCTATTTGCCTTTATACAGGGATGTGCATGATTATTCTACAAGTATGGGACCTGTTATCCAGAATGCTCAGGACCTGGGGTTTTCCGGGTAATGGATAGTTTTGGATCTTCATACCTTAAATCTACTAGAAAATCATTTAAATATTAAATAAACCCAATAGGCTGATTTTGGATCAAGTACAAGGTACTGTTTTATTATTACAGAGAAAAAACAAATAATTCCCATAATTCAGAGCTATCTGGCTAACAGGTTTCCAGATAACGGATCCCATACCTTGCGTACCTGCCAATTTTGTGGGACAGTCCCAATTTTGAGACCCCAGTTCTGGCTTGTTACTGAAATGTCCCGAGGTTCTCTTTGATCTCCTGCACTGATGCCAGAAAAAGATAAAACTTAATTAAATAAAAGGCTTTTTTTTGTTAGAGAGCCTGGAATACTCAGTGCCTGCACTTAGATACAATTGTAACAATTTAAGATAAGCAAAGAAACAATTGTTACTATTTAAGATAAGCAGGTCTCTTGGGAAAAATGAGACTTGCAGCTTAAAGGGCAATTCGCCTTCATTAACAAAACTGTAACAAAACATAACCCCAAACCCCCAATAAATGTGTTGAAACTTTCCATAACCTGCCAAATGTTGTTAAATGGACATGGTATTTAGTGGGTGTGGCCACAAAATGGGCATGGTCAAAAAGATTACGCCGTGCTATTCGCGCCAGAAGTTTTTGTCCCTGTTTTGATTCTGAACAGGGTCGGACTGGGCCGGCGAAACACAGGAAAAAAACCCAGACCCCAGACCTCATGGCCCCTTGTTGGCCCAGACCCTCTCCCCCAATCGGCAGCCAGAACGGCTTTCATACTCGCATTCTGCAACCTCCTGTTCCCTTGAGTTTTTGCACATGGATCATCATAAAAGGTTTGGTGGGTACATTTGCACTAGCTGCAGAGAGGAATGTTTGGATGCAGTTTTGCACCCCTATTAGCACTTTCCCAGAGCCATAGAACCCCAGTGGCCATAATAAAAGAGGTGGTTCACCTTTAAGTTAACTTTTAGTATGTTATAGAATGGCTGATTCCTTTTAATTGGTCTTCATTTTCTCTTTTTTATAGTTTTTAAATGATTTGCCTTCTTCTTTAGCTTTCAAATGGGGGTCACTGACCCCATCTAAAAAGAAATACTGTGTAAGGCTACAAATATATTGTTATTGCTACTTTTTATTACTCATCTTTCTATTCAGGCCCTCTCCTATTCATATTCCAATCTCTTATTTGTATCAATGCATGGTTGCTATGATAGTTTGGACCCTAGCAACCAGACTGCTGAAATTGCAAACTGGAGAGCTGCTGAATAAAAAGCTGAACAACTCGAAAAACCACAAATAATAAAAAAGGAAAACCAATTGCAAATTGTCTCAGAATATCACTCTCTACATCATACTAAAAGTTAATTTCAAGGTGACCAAACCCTTTAAAAGGGGCTATATTTGTAGCTGTATTTCAGCCAAGGCAATCAATATGGCAGTTTATACAGGTATGGAATCCCTTATCCAGAAAGCTCTGAAATATGGGAAGACCATGTTTCAGCAAACAATTCTAATTTTTAAAAATGTTTCCTTTCCTTTTACTCTGTGATAATAAAGCAGTATTTTGTACATGCTGGTAATGAGCGGCATGAATACATATTGGTGGCAAAACAATCCGATTGGGTTTATTTAATGTTTCAGTGATTTTTAGTAAACTTAAGGTATCAAGATCCAAATTACGGAAAGATCTCTCCACAAAACCACTGGTCCCAAGTATTCTGGATAACAGATCCCATACCTGTACTTATACACACAAATGCAAATATGCAGAGAAGCAGCATTCTATATGCACAGTCATTTCTCTTTCATCATTCCATTATTGAATAAAAAATAAATGGAAGACAAATCCTATGTAAATCCTGCTATAAACACAGAATTATGTCTTTAATGGGAATCATCTGCTGAATGTTACGGCAGTTGGACAGCTGGCACACGGAATGTTCTGGGCATATGCTAGGGCAGCAGACACATAAATATGAAATATTTTGGCAGGGAATCCAGGGGACCCGTCTGTGCTCCAATCCCACTATAATCCCTGAGAGAGGAACGGGAAAGGGGAGTCGCACTCACTGGCAGTCGCTGTTTCACACACGAAGGTGATCAGTTCGTCTTCGATCTTCTTGAAAGCGTCAAAGTCGTCCACAAAGAACACGTGCCTCTCGCTGGGCTTGCTGCCTATGTTAACCAGCTCTGCGTAGTCCGCGTCCGCCACACCGATGGCAAAAATACTGAAACCTGTGTCAAATGAACCATAAAGATCCCTTTAAAGGTCATTGTTACTGTTTTTATCAGAGGCATTTCTGGACCCCAATTGCAGCAAACATCTTCAGTGTCAAGTGTCCTCCGTCTTCATATATATATAGTGCTACAACAGGGACACAGGAGCAACAGCCTGTTAAACCAAGGATACAGCTGTACTTGAATACTGGAGCGTTGGAGAAATTCTTGTACACTTCCAGGCCCGGATTTGTGGAAAGGCCACCTAAGCCCGGGCCTAGGGTGGCAGGATTTTAGGGGGGTGGCATGCTGCCCAACCACACCCACATTGGTTCAAAAACACTGGGGATGCGCTGGAGACACAATCATTTTTTAAAATTTCCTGTGTGCCAATCCCCATTGCTCCTGTTCCCCTTTGAGGGGACAGGGGCGACGAACGGTATTGGGCCTGGGAGTGCCCACTATGTAAATCTGGCCCTGTACACTTCTAATTGGTGCTGGGTGGAAGGCTACTAAACATGTCAGTTTTTAATGGAATATAAAAAACCGCTATGATTTAAAGAATGGGGGCCTCATTTAGCATTCAAGGTCAATTTGGAACAGGCAAGGCAAACTATGAGCATAAAGGTATTTTGCACTTTTAACCTTGCCCCTAACTTAACCATAGCTCTTTGTACTAACAATGGTGCACGCCTTCTTTTTATTCTTTGCCAGCACTGTATGTATATATATATATTCCAATTCCAAAGAGATCAACAATCACAGGGCTTTTTAGGTTTAAAGCGTTTTTATTACGAAGCTACAGGCTGACGTTTCAGTCTACCCGAAGGCCGAAACGTCAGCCTGTAGCTTTGCAATAAAAACATGTTTTAAACCTAAGAAGACCTGTGAGTGTGAATCTCTTTGGAATCGGAATGGATGGATTTGTCGATTCTGCACCCAGGCACATGAACTATTTCTCGAGAGTGCCGGCATTAGTGATGGGCAAATTTGCGAAACGGCGCCGGCGTCTCATTTTTGACGCTGGCGCCCGTTTTTGACGCCGTTTCACGAATTTATTCACTGGCGGCGAATCGTGCTAATTCACCCATCACTAGCCGGCATCACTGGCTATTTTTATATATATATATATATATATATATATATATATATATATATATATCTTCAGAATGGACCCGCACTCCAAATAGTTCAATCAAAGTGAGTTTTATTAAATCATCACTCACATGTCCAACGTTTCGGCCCATATTAGGGCCTTTATATATATATAAATGGGCAGGTGGTAAGTAAGATATCAGCATTCCCTATCCCACCCCCTAGCTTGAGAATAAGGGAGCACCAGCAGAGCCCAGTAGTTCTATACCTCCTGCCAGATACAAGTGCTCATTATATACTGCACTCCAAAACATTACAGTATTACACCTGCACTTGGCATGCACCAATTGTGGAAAAGAAGGGTACATCCCTCCCCCCAGTTCTACCTATAATGAAACAAGGCTCTGACTTCAAACTTTGGCATCCCTTTAAGAACAGACGTTGCTTGTGTCAGTGATCCTGCCAACCAGAAAGCCTATTTATTATGCTGCTGATTTTTTCTAGGTTTCTACTTTTGTTTTTGTTTGTTTGTTTCCCTAATCCCTAACACAGTGATCTCCAACTAGTAGCTTGTGATCAACATGTTGCTCACCAAACTCTTGGATGTTGTTCCCAATGGCCTCAAAGCAGGTGCTTATTTTTGAATTCCAGGCTTGGAAGCAAGTTTTAGTTGCATAAAAAACAGTTGTACTGCCAAACAGAGTCTCCTGTAGGCTGCCAGTCCACATAGGGGCTACCAAATCACAGCCTTTATATGGCACCCCAAGAACTTTTTCATGAATGTGGCTCAATACCAAAAAGATAAGAATAGAGGAAATAGATATCCTTCATAAATCTGATGTCCTTCCTCATACTGTAGAACTGTGTTTCACATTTGAAACCAACATACATGCAAATAAAGTGGTATCTAGGCAACTATAGGGATTAACATAGCTCAGTATTATGACCCTAACCTTCCCTGTAACCCACATTTTTGTAGGCAAAGCTACATACAGACATTTACATTCTCATGGTCTGTACATAGAGATACTATAAAGCTATGCAGGACTGGGATTTCCTTCTCATAGGTATAATTTCATAGGAAATCTTTACAGTGTTGTATAGTGACCCTTTAACTCTTTGGTAGGAGACATTTGGCCATTTGCCTCTACCAAAATCCTGGAAACCCTCTTCTTACCTTCCAGTTGCATTTCTTTGGCAATACCATTGACATCATCTTGGGATCGCCCATCTGTTATCACCACCAGCACTTTGGGGACTCCTTTTCTCATTCCAGAATTAGAAGTGAACAGGTCATCTCGAACGTGCTTTATGGCCCTGCCTGTTGTGAGAGACTGAGTTACTATTACATTAACAACATTACAACATGAAAGTGAGTGCACTGACCCACCCAGGACTAGAGGTCACCAAAACACTTGCATCAATATTCCCTTTAAGCTGTGCCCAACATCAAAACTTCACACAGTACTTGCCCAGACCCACGTGAAAATAATTGTGCCCGTGGACTTATCAGACAGGGAGGATCATATCTTTTCCACGCAGAAACATTGGAAAACAGCAGATAAGATGTGATGATGATGATGGTAATATGATATTATACCTGTTTTGGTGTTTCCCCCTTTGTAGGATATGCGCTGAATGGCATCCAGCAGGGTCTCTTTGTTTTTGTAGGAATTCAGTTTAAATTCTGTCCTTGCATCATCGCTGAACTGGGCTATTCCAACCTACAGAAGGAAAGTTTCTTCAGTAAAACCTAGATACATGATCTAATTCATTCATGGGAATTTGTTGATAAGTCAATAATTTCATGGTGCGCCCATATCGAGGTCAGCTTTTCCCTGCAGCCCCTTCACCCCCATGACCCTTGTGTTCTGGTGCAGTTTGTAATATTGATGGACTCTTCCTTATTAGACCTCAATGTTCTAATCAAGCAGAAGGAAAAGACCCATTTCCTCTCAATATATCCTTTAAGATAAGTGGGGTGTACAGCATATATCTATTTGTAAGATTTGCTGTATTTAGGTGGGGGACTTCAAGGGGAGCCTTCACAGTAAAAGCCTGTGAGTTATTACCCTATCTGTATGGAGTGTAGGCATCTTGATCAAGGAGGAGAAGAAGGGCTTGAGCTTGCGCTGTTACTTAAAGGGGTAGTTCACATTTAAGTTAACTTTTTAACCTTTTACTATTTTATAGAATGGACAATTCTAAGCAACTTTTCCATTGACCTTCATTTTTTATTCTTTTTTTATAGTTTTTGAACTATTTGCCTTCTTCTTCTTCTGATTCTTTACAGATTTCAAATGGAGGTTCACTGACTCCGTCTAAAAATCAAATGCTCTGTAAGGCTACAAATGGATTGTTAGTAATATGTTTTATTACTGATCTTTCTATTCGGTCCTCTCCTATTCATATTCCAGTCTCTTAATCAAATCAATGGACCCTACAACCAGACTGCTGAAATTGCAAACTGCTGAATAAAAACCCATATAACTAAAGAAAAACCTACAAATAATAAAAAATGAAGGCCAATTGCAAATTGTCTCAGAATATCACTCTTTACATGATACTAAAAGTTAACTCAGATGAACAACCCCTATAAGGAACAAAATCTTGTGCCACTAGATCTATATAATTTAATTTACGGTCTAGCGTCCCCATGCGTTATTGTATGGCTATTGATTGGATTTATTATTAAGCAGCAGCTATTATAATTCAAGAATAACTGGTAAGTCATATCTGGCAGCAGGATAATTTGCTTCATAAATGAAGGAAACCTAAATAGGAAGCAGTAGAGAAGTTACTTTGGCAGAATGTTCTTACCTGGGTTCCTTCAGGCCCAATCTCATCCAGGGCTCCAGTAGTGCTGTACAAGAATTTAATGACCTTGTTGAAATTGTCATCTCCGATACTCCAAGACCCGTCCACCAGGAAAACCAGATCAGCCTTGGCAGCCTTGCACACTGGTACAAGATAAATTGTTAAAAAAGAACATTTCAGCTCCATAATTGACAATAACTTGTTCTACTGCTGTAGAAGTAACATCACAAATATTCTGATTTATAACTATCATATGCACTGAGTGAGCTGAGAAGAACATAGCTATACAAAATCACCCCTTTGTGGTCTGTCCATAAATGACAGGGTTTGTTTAAGTTTATTTGTAAAGCTCCATATTCCCTATTTGGGTTTCCGGACACTATACTGTACCTTCTCTGGCGACAGGAATTGTTGGTGGTGGTGGAGTAGTTGGTGGAAGTGTAGGTGCTGCGGTTGGTACTGGTACTAAAGAGAAAAAGAGAGAAATAAAGGATTGTAAAACCGTTCTCTTTCAGATAAATTTTGTTCAGATATATTTTACAAACAAAATTCAATGGAATACACTAAACCTACTTACATGTGGTCTCCACAATGCTCACACCCGGTCCTTCAGCCTCCTGGAGCTGTGCGTATACAGTTATTCTATACCTGGTGTTAGGGGAAAGCTGATAAAAGCAGTGCCTGGAAGTTCCTCCACCAAGCAAATCCTCTTGCTTTGACCCATCTGCAACAAAAAGGCTATTATAAACATGTAATACACAAGAGCAATCTATAACCTGTAAATTATATTTTATAAACAGTGTTTAGTGATGGCATCAGTGAACTTGTGTATTATAATAAATAATCTACACCCTGTTGTAGAATATTAGAATAATAGAAATCACCTTGGCGTTCCATGACCTGTATAAAAGCACAAGGCCTTCTAAAATTTTCAATAGGGTGTACATTATTCCCATAATACACGAGTGATACGAGTGATGCCTTTATATGGTCACAGAACAACCCCTCAGTGACTTCTAATATCCTTATGATTTACAGTAGGGGGTAGATTATTCCTATAATACACGAGTGATACTCAGAGTTCCATGTATAACTCAGCCTGCAGCCTTGTGCCTTTATATGGTCACAGAACCCCTTAGTGACTTCTAATATCCTTATCATTTACAGTAGGTGGTACATTATCCCTTATAATACATGACTTATACTCAGAGTTCCCTTTATAAATCAACCTGCAGCCTTGTGCCTTTATATGGTCACAGAACAACCCCTCAGTGACTTCTAATATCCTTATCATTTACAGTAGTGGGTACATTATCCCTTATAATACATGAGTGATACTCAGAGTTCCCTGTATAACTCTTGCTGTATTCAACGCTGCTGTGACTGCTTGATTACTATTGGTTTGTGGCAGGTAAGAGCAGGAATTGTATCATCTCTTTTGGTGAGTCTGCAGCACAATGCAGGAGAGGTCTCATGTACTTCCAGTATAAATATCAGCCCGATATCTACCATTTGCCTAAGGGCACATGAACACCTGATCTTGCTATAGGCTCCTTCCATGGCCATTTTATACAGTTTACTATTGAAAGAGAATACAATTCTATGTATGCAGATCCCCCCAGGAGCCCCTTTGACTTGGATGGATTCTGTTCTCAAGCTAACCTCGGTCACTAGTACCCTGGTCTTGAGGCAGAGCCACCTGCTTGGCTGTAAGAGCAGTTCTTAGTTTTTCTGTGCTGTGGAGCAATATCTCTTTGCTCTCCCATTGGTTAATCCATTTTAAGGTTTATTTTAAGTTTTTAAAGCCCTGTGATCACTTTGTTCAGAGGTTCAGATTCTGGTGAGGTCAGAATGCACGGAGCTTGTGTCAAATAAACTACAACACTATCATAGGAAAATATTCTTTTCCACTTATAAGAGTTTGTAATTCAGCAATACATTGAGCAGGGATTCATCAAACTGGGACTAGTGTTTCTAAGACTTTTACTCCCAAAGATATAGCTAGAAAATACTGATTTTGTACCAAACCCCAGATGATACAGAGCATGTGATATTATTTGGATTACTTTGTGCTTGAGACCACAGATTTAGGGTTTTCCTCACATTCAGTAACACAGCCCAGCTGGGTACCGACAATGTTATTCTTGATTTGCTCCTTCTTTTTCTGCCAGTCTGATATATTATCATGGGCCGCTGACTTGTTTTAGATGGAAACGTTTCCATTTAATCTTTGCATTGGCCAAACCCAACTCGGCAATATCCAAGCAACACGTTACAATGGAGACTATTAAAAGCCACATGTTTTAGTAGAGATTTAGATTATTTCTTTAAGGAGAAAGACGTGGGAGCCCTGTAAAGCCAAATAGGCAAAGGTATTTATTTTGGATGAGACAGGACAACACACAGATGGTTCCTTTTATTGGATAAGGTTAGGAGGGGAGAATGAGAGAAGGGTTTTTGGCACGTAACTCATTTCTAAACTACCACCAACTGTAGGGCATGAGGGAATTTACACCTTATACGAGAGGTAGAAAACAGGACCAAGGCTAGTGCCCCAAATCACTCTCAGTATTTTGCAGAGAATGAGATGCATTGTTCACCCTTGGGTTAACTTTTAGGGGCACATTTACTAATGGTCGAATATTGAGGGTTAATTAACCCTCGATATTCAACTATCAAAGTTAAATCCTTCAACTTCGAATATCGAAGTTGAAGGATTTAGCGATATTCGTTGGATCGAATCGAACAAATCGAAGGATTTTAATCCATCGATCGAACAAAATTCCTTCGTTCAGAAATTTGCTAGAAAGCCTATGGGGACCTTCCCCATAGGCTAACATTGTATCTCAGTAGGTTTTAGTAGGTGAAGTAGGGGGCCAAAGTTTTTTTAAAAGAGACAGTATTTCGACTATCGAATGGTCTCATAGTCGAACAATTTTTAGCTCGAATTGTTCGATTCAAAGTCGTAGTCGAAGGTCGAAGTAGCCAATTCGATGGTTGAAGTAGCCAAAAAAAACATTCGAAAATTCGAAGTATTTTTCTTCTATTCCTTCACTCAAGCTAAGTAAATGTGCTCCCAGGGATGATGTAGAGCATGTATATTATGAGACAATTTGCAATTAGTCTTCATCTTTTAATAATTCAAAAACTATTTAAAAAAATAGTTAATGAAGACTAACTGAAAATTTACTTAGGATATATATATATATATATATATATATAGACATATAACTTTTTTTTTGTTTTATATATATATATATATATATATATATATATATATATATATATATATTTATATTACCATATATATATATATATATATATATATATATATATATATATATATTACCTAAAGTTAACTTAAAGGTGAAACATGCCTTTAACAGCTGGAGTTCCATCTGCTCACAATAGTAAATGCAGGGCCAGATCTAGGGGTAGGCAGAAAAGGCACGTGCCTAGGGCACAACGCTGGAGGGGGCACACTGGGCACGTACCTCTTGCCTGCATACCCCTAGTCCGGGCCCTCGATTCCCCCGGTCCTGACCACTCTCCTGACTCTCAAACCCTTCAGCCCCCAGCCGTACCATCATTGAGTTTGCACGTGCATTCTCACACGGGGACAGGGATGGAGCTTGGTCCGGCCCTGGATACCTGTTACTACGAACATGTTGCTTTAAGAGCAGATCTTTATGTTTTAAAGAAATATGTCTGTTACAATAAGGGGAAGGTGCAATGTTCTCCCCTCAGGAATTAGAGGGCCTCTCACCCAACCCAGAAAAGGACTTGGGCGCCACAATTCCCCCAGCAGATATTACCAAGACCAATATTCATGGAAATATTGGAAGTAAAATTTAAGCACCATCACTCAGTTTGTATATTGTTGACATCTTTGCTTTATAAATACTGTTATCCAAAATGCTTGGGTCCAGGAATCTTTCTGTAATTTGAATCTTCATACTTTAAGTCTACTAGAAAATCATATAAACATTAAAAAAAAAAAACAATAGGCTGGTTTTGCTTCCAATAAGGATTAATTATATCTTAGTTGGGATCAAGTACAAGTTACTGTTTTATTATTACAGAGAAAATAGAAATCATTTTAAAAAATGTGGATTATTTACTGTATATAAAATGGAGTTTATGGGAGACGGCCTTTCTGTAATTTGGAGTTTTCTGGATAACGGTTTTCCGGATAATGAATCACATACATGTAATGGATTTATAGACAAATGATCTTTTGTGCCAAAGACAAAGAAGAGTTAAAGGCTTACCCATGAGTGACTCTAGGATGACTCTGTAGGCCGTAGCATGACTGTGCAGCTGCCATTGGGCACATAGGCTTGTCATTCTTATCTGATACGCGTTCAGGTCCTTCACTCCCAAGTACACTGTCAGTTAAGAACCAAATATTGAGCACATGATCATTTCAGTCTTTAGTGGGAATATACATTTGTTCTCCTCAATACAGTGTCTATGTGCTGAGACCTCAATGTACAGAAAGTTACAATGAACAGCAATGTGGAATGCATTGGGAAAAGATAGTTTAGTGTGGGAATGAGATGCTCTGAATAGCAGTGATGGAACTTGAGAACTTGTTGATACTAAGGCCTGTTTAAGATGAATGCATGATATTTAAGATTGGTCATTAAAGGAACAGTATCTCCAAAAAATGAAAAAAAAAAAGTGTTTTAAAGTAATGAATATATCATGTACAGTTGCCCCGCACTGGTAAAACTGGTGTGTTTGCTTCAGTAACACTACTATAGTTTATATAAACAAGCTGCTGTGTAGCCATGGGGGCAGCTATTCAAGCACAGGATACACAGTAGATAACAGATAAGTACTACTATAGTTTATATAAACAAGCTGCTGTGTAGCCATGGGGGCAGCCATTCAAGCACAGGATACACAGTAGATAACAGATAAGTACTACTATAGTTCATATAAACAAGCTGCTGTGTAGCTATGGGGGCAGCCATTCAAGCACAGGATACACAGTAGATAACAGATAAGTACTACTATAGTTTATATAAACAAGCTGCTGTGTAGCCATGGGGGCAGCCATTCAAGCACAGGATACACAGTAGATAACAGATAAGTACTACTATAGTTTATATAAACAAGCTGCTGTGTAGCAATGGCAGAAATTGAAAAAAGACTATATGGCACAGGTTAAATAGTGGATAACAGATAACACCATTATGTTCTACAGAGTATTTCTGCTGTTTGAACCGGGAGCCTTTTTTCCATTGAATGGCTGCCCCATTGCTACACAGCAGCTTATTTATATAAACTATAGTAGTGTTACTGAAGCAAACACACCAGTTTTACCAGTTTTACCAGTGCAGGGCAACACTGATTATATTTTTATTACTTTAAAACACTTAATTTTTTTTTATTTTACTGTTCCTTTAAGCACTGAAGATCTTCTTACATGTCTTTCCTAGTCCAGTTAAGGCATCGCTGAAACCAGTGGAGTACGAGGCAAGTACTTTCAGGCTGTATTCCGTCCCACTGAGAAGATTTAGGATGAGTATAGTGTTAACATCGTCCCCAACAAATGTCTCCAAAGCTGGTCCTGGCACTGGGAAAAAAGAGACAACATGAATCCCATCAGAAATGATATATACATATATATATATATTCAGTGCATATTCCTGATTCACAGCTGCACTTAAATGCAGCAAGGATAAGGCAAAAAACACAATGGGGGGCATAATATATAAAAATCTAATAGTTATGATTTAGATTCGGTTCAGTATTCGGCCGAATCTTTTGCGAAGGAGTTGGGGATTCGGCCGAATAGATTGGGTGCATCCCTAACTAGAAGTCATGCAAACATCATGGTTTTGCATCCAATAAGGATTAATTATATCTTAGTTGGGATTAAGTACAAACTACTGTTTTATCATTACAGAGAAAAAAAATTTCCATTTGGAAAAAATGGAGTCTATGTGAGATGGCCATTACATAATTTGGAGCTTTCTGGATAACGGGTTTCTGGATTACGGATCCCATACCTGTACTACATCCTATATAAGTCACCTGCTGGGTGTTGTATTGATACCATCCTGCCTTACTATAGAAACCTTCCCAAATAACAGCCCCTTCTCCTGACATCTCACCTTACTATACACATTGTACTCCTTCTAGGGGCTGTGACTGTGGTGTTTAGTGTATAGCAATTGTTGCACTGTATATACTGGCACTTAAACTTTCATTACTTGATGATTTCCAAATATCACACGTTACTGATTTAAACAAATATAACGATACAGGAAACACAGGAATATAAACAAAAGATACATCCCCATGAGTTTAGGTAGAAAGCGGCGCCAGCTTAGTTTTTATGAAGTGATCGAGTGCCATTGTTTATACAGGGAGAAGGTTCCCGGCAGCAGTGAAAAAGGCAAAGACTCTCCTCTAATCTCGGCAAACAGGGACTGGATTAAGGACATCCTGATACAAACACACGGTTCTCCCATAAATTGGCTGAAATACAGCTTGTCCCTCTTGTGTGCCTGCCAGAGCCCTGCTATAAACCCAGTTACTTCAACTTTAAAGGGATACTGTCATGGGAAAACATGTTTTTTTCAAAACGCATCAGTTAATAGTGCTGCTCCAGCAGAATTCTGCTCTGAAATCCAATTCTCAGAAGAGCAAACAGATTTTTTTATATTCAATTTTGAAATCTGACATGGGGCTAGACATATTGCCAGTTTCCCAGCTGCCCCCAGTCATGTGACCTGTGCCTCTTTTTTTTTCAATTATTAATTCTATTGTATTTATTTTAGTTTGCACTGCTGGTCCGATCACATGCCTCAAACCCGCCCCGAGGTAGAGAGCTTGGGTGTACGTGTCCCTGTATCTGCACACATCCAGACCCAGCAGTAACCTAGAAGGGGGGCCTGTGTGGATGTAGCCTAGGGGCCCCACGTTTCATTATTCCTCCACTGGATGTTAGTAATCCGAGCCTGCAGTACCTGAACTGGTGAGTACCGTACACTAGCTGTTTGTGATATCACTATCCAAAATATTCAAAGCACTGGGGTGCCATTTAATCCCATAGTAAGGTGTTTTGGGAATTTCCAGTGCAGTCTAGGAAACTTTCCATGGGGCGGGATAACTCAGTGATTAATGGGAACGTATTAAAGTGGACCTGTCACCCAGACATAAAAATCTGTATAACAAAAGTCCTTTTCAACTTTTTAAACATGAAATCCAAATTCTTTTTTTTTTATTAAAACATTCATAGCTGTTGTAAAAGCAATTAAAAATCTCAGCTGTCAATCAAATATTGCCTGTCCCTCCTCTATGCCTTAGGCAATTACATTCAGCACTTAGTAGATGTCACTGCTCTCCCAATTTTCTCCCTGTTCTCTTCACCATTTAATTGTGTAGCCAGGACATGGGGATGGACATCAGGTCCCCCATTCTTGTGCACAAACAAGATTCTGAGATGATGCAAAACTTTTCTTAATAACAGTGTCCACAAAATGGCTCCTGTCTGCTTGTTATAATTATGAATTCCCAGACTGGAGGAAACAAGATTCAAATAATTTATATAATGTAATTAAAGTTAATTTTGCTTGACTAATGTGATAAAATAGGATTTGGAATCATTTTTTCGGGTGACGGGTCTCCTTTAATGGTAACTTGGTGCAGAACGCCCAAGGAATGGTAACTTTGAGCACTACAGCTGATGTGTCACCCTTCAAGTCTCAGTGTGTCTTTACTAATTCATCTGGGAATTGCAGCTCCATAAGAGCTGGAGTGCCAAAAGTCACCCCACAGATTACAGTTTACCCGTGGGTCGGGCAGGTTGAGGTTGACTAACCCACAAAGTTTGTGGGCCATGGGCTGAACTTTAGCCTGCGACCTCCTAGTGCCCAACTTTCTCTGGCATGTTCCTTTTTATATACTCGTGCACCGGTATGCCCTGCCCCCTTCTGGGATGTCACAGCAGAGCGGGCGTTGGTATATAAATAGGAGCACACAGCGGGTTAGGGTCGGGTGCAGCTTCTTGGGATGCATTTGCCCCTGGTCACCCAAGTCGCACCCTTCTGTGTCCCATGTAGATATCACAGCTGCTTTTGTCAGCATCTTGCCAAACCCCATCCCCAAAGGAAAGAGGGGGATTTTGCCCCAAACAACCTTTGGGCACCAAAAAGATAAGGAAACACAATGTTCATTATGTGCCAGTTTTTTTAACTAGATGAGGGCTGTCCAGGCTGGATGTGACACTGGAAGCGATTTTTATTATATTATATTATTATAGTTTGGGGCACCTATAGAGGATAATGAATTATTGGCCAACAGCATGGAAGCAGATCACACAGCACTGATACACTTATACTCTAACTAGAATTATTCCACTATAAAACATCCCTGATAATGACCTGTAATGACACCCTGATTATATAAGGTGTGTATATATATATATATATATATATATATATATATATAGATATAGTTCCAGACCCGCACTGGCAATTTGTGGGTTCTGGCCAAAGCCAGAGGGGCTGCTGTAAGATGCCATAGACAGTCATTATTATTTGGGCTGGGGGAGGGCTGTTTGGGCTTTTGAGTATCTGAAATCCCAGTCCAGACCTGTACAGTTCTTTATAGTCATTTATTTTTCTGCATTACAGCCGGCTAAAACATTTTTCTTTCCTTTATTCCTCGCCTTATCCTTTGATACAATGTGAAATCTCTACATGACTGATATATATATATATTCAGGATATAGAAGAAACGGAAAGTCAATTACCATTCACAGGTTTATAGACGATTCTGTAGCCCATGGTGGGGGAAGGAGGGGCGTCCCACGTAATCCTCAGCCTGTTGTACCATTCATCGGAGACACGCAAGTTCCTCGGGGCCAGTAAAGGCACTGCAGGGAATACGAAGAATTGTAGAGAGGGAATTTATTCTGCCACAATAGCCAATTATTATACCAGGTGCATAATTCATTCTGAACCAACTCTTTTGGGTCACAAGTTGAGAAAAATGTTTAAAAAACCCCTGAAATATGATAGTATAGTGTCAGTATGTGCAGCTATTGGCTCCATGTTCCTATGGGAACTAGAAATGGCCCTACAGCCCTGTGCTTGGGGCTTAAAGGAACGGTTCAACTTCATTTTTAGTATGTTCTAGACTGGCCAATTGTAAGCAACTTTTCAATTGGCAATTTTTTTCTTTTTTTTTATAGTGTTGGGATTATTTGCCACCTTCTTTTAACTCTTTCCAGCTTTCAAATGGGGGTCACTGACCCCCATCTAAAAAAAACGAAATGTATTGTTATTGCCACTTTTTAAAACTCATCTTTCTATTCAGGCCTCTCCTATTCATATTCCAGTCTCTTATTCAAATCAATGCATGGTTGCAGGGATAATTTGGACCCTAACAACCAGATTGCTGAAACTACAAACTGGAGAGCTGCTGAATAAAAAGCTAAATAATTCAAAAACCACAAATAATAAAACGTGAAATTGTCTCA
Source organism: Xenopus petersii (assembly GCA_038501925.1). NCBI lineage: Eukaryota > Metazoa > Chordata > Amphibia > Anura > Pipidae > Xenopus > Xenopus petersii. The sequence continues at coordinate 15,350,238 of CM076682.1, forward strand.
GAATATCACTGCCTATATAATACTAAAAGTTAATTCAAAGGTGAACAACCCATTTAATAATCTGTATCTATAGAGTTCCAGCCCCAACTTACATGTTCTTCCAGATGCCGACACACTGTTTCCCTCTCCATTGAAATACACGGGTGTGACGGTGACTTTATACTCAGTATCTGAGAGCAGAGGCTGCAGCACAACCTCATTCAGCCTCCCGGGCACAATTTTCTAAGGAAGGAATAATGAAATGAAATGAAAATTACAAGTACAAACATCCATCCCGAAAGTTTTACTTATTTTTAGATTATTGTGTAGAATTGTTATTTCTCCTTTCCTTTTTTGTAGTGATTCTGTCGTGCACAGCCCCTTAAACAATTAAATGTATCCAATGTATTTGTTCAGTTTTGTCTTCCTTTTTATTTCCAAATTTTTACAATGAAATTTGGAAATTAATCAGTTGCCATGGGTAACATTTGCTCATTGTTAGTAAAGGTGTCAGCCCCAGAGAAAATAACAGGAAAATTTGCACATTTGTTGCTATACCCTTCCCAACCACCAGATGGAGCTGTATGTGTTCCATTTGCTTGACTCAACATACCAGTTTGTTGGAACCTGTTGTGTCTATAGCAAATATGTATGTTGATACAAATGCTTTTTATGTACAGGTATGGGACCTGTTATCCAGAATGCTCAGGACCTAGGGTATTCTGGATAATGGATTTTTACGTAATTTCATCCCTTAAGTCTACAAGAAAATCATATAAACATTAAATAAACCCAATAGGCTGGTTTTGTCTCCAATAAGGCAATAAGGATTAATTATATTTTAGTTGAGATCAAGTACAAGATACTGTTTTATTATTACTAAAGAGAAAAAAGGAAATCATTTTTAAACATTTTGATTATTTGGATAAAGTGTTGTCTATGGGAGATGGCCGTGTCTGTAATTTAGAGATTTCTGGATAATGGGTTTCTGGATAACGGATCCCATACCTGTATTATTTAGCAGAAATAGCATGTACTTACCATTATTATTATAAACTTTTGCACACATAGGGGGTTATTTACTAAAACTTGATTTTTCTGGTCTGGATTTTTGGGGCAAAAAAAACGTGACTTTTCTTTGCGATTTATTATATACCCTGATGCTGCAAAAAGCCCAAATCCAAAAATCCATCCTCTTGAGTGTCAGATGTCCCTATCCCAATTTGAAGACACAGTATTTTTGTGGTTTGCGCTGGGTTTAGCCGGATAATAGGAAAAATGTGGGTTTTTTGGGCAATAACCTGAAAAAAATCTAGCAATTTGGGAAAAAAACGTACGAATCGGGGTTTTGCTTGATTTTATCTGAGTTTTTTCTGATCCGATTTATTCAAGATATTTTAATGATAAATAAGGCAAAATCGTAGATGGGAGTTTGGTCGAGCTTTGTTTAATAAACAAATGAGATAAATTCGGATTTTAGTAAATAACCTCCGTAATGTTGAAGTTGCACTGTGATAGTGTTGGAAAAAATGGGAATTCTACGGGAATCTAGCACTCCCCCAGCTTATCTAGCTTGGTGGTCCATGTGCACCCATGAATGTGTTACTATTAGCCAAAAACCATGAGGGTTGAAAATGTACCTCTTCTTGGGCACCAGAAGGGTTAATGTAAGTGACTATATAGTGGCGGATGTTTCCGTCGGCCATTTGCCATGATACATGCAGGCTGGACGTGGTTTCATCATCGATCAACAGGTTTCTTATCCCTAATCGGACAACTGAAAGAGAAATACATTTATGATTGTTAAAATGTCATTATTGATAATAGAGGGATTGTTTCTATTGGCAAGCACAATTCATAAAACAAAACCTATGTCTGCTGGTACTAATCTATATCTGTTTTGTTCACTTATCTGTGCCAACATTTCTGGCTGCACCTGCTCAGGGGAATCGGGTGGAAGGCGAAAAGAGCAGTGCACTTAAAGGAGAACTGAACCCTAAAAATGAATGGCTAAAAATTGCATATTTTATATAGTGAACTTATTGCACCAGCCTAAAGTTTCAGCTTGTCAATAGCAGCAATGATCCAGGACTTCAAACTTGTCACAGGGGGTCACCATCTTGGAAAGTGTCTGTGACACTCACATGCTCAGTGGGCTCTGATTGGCTGTTGAGAAGCTAAGCTTAGGGCTCGTCACTAATTATCCAGCAGAAAATGAGGTATATCCAGTGTCGGACTGGCCCGGCGGGACACTGGGAAAAAACCCGGTGGGCCCCCGCCGGGCCAGACCCCCTCTAATAGTATAAATTTTGTTTAAATGTTTCCGGCGATGCTGATCGCATCAGCGCATGCGCATCGGCGCTTGCGCACGAGAAGTGACGCTCGCGCATGAGCATGGCGGCGTTTGAGCGGCGTGGTAGGGGGGCGGGGGGCCCTGGACCAGCAGTCCCGGTGGGCCCCGGGCCCCCCAGTCCGACTCTGGGTATATCTGTAATATAAGCTGATAGCTACAGGGCTGATTATTAAATTCTTTCTATTTTTTATTGTTTTCCTAAAATGTTGGTTTAAGAAATGAAATAAGCAGCAGCTCTGCCTTGTCTTCAACTGTTTAAGCTGTTGTGATACCTTAAATACCAGCAACTAATGGGTCAGTTAGTAACAAGAGGGTCTGAAGCTGATGCTGAGAAATACCAGCAACGTATGGGTCCGATAGTAACAAGAGGGGCTGAATTGGCAGCAGCATCTGTTGGCAACCGGACTTGCTGAGCTGCACTTGGCAGTCACATTGCTTTCGTGTCTGGCACACGGTGTTGAACTGATTTTATTGTGTGTTTCTTTTGCTGCAAGTCTGCTGCACCTTTTGCTGCAACTGTAGGAACCCTGGGGTTATGGCATGTTCGAGGCATTAGTAGCTCCAGTGCTCGGTGCAACTATATGGAGCAGGTTTGTACGCATGTACCTTTCATTACATAAGGGAACCTACCTCTTGCTGTTACTAATCTCTCAGTCTATGGTCGAAATCAAGGCAGAGGAACCCTAACACTATGATGGTTAGTAGCAGTTTATTCATGCAACATTTGGGGGCAGTTACCTGCGGTGGTGACTCTTGCAGTAGTAACCGCAGTCGTGGTCCTTGTCACTGTAACAAAAACTTTGTATTATAAAAATACATTTCTGCTTTGATAGAAGTTTCCATTATAACTAGCAACAAAACCATTTTTCCCAAAATAAATGCCAAATTATCTACAGTACAGGTACCATTAACCAGCCATTTCCAGAGTTTCCAGGCAGAGGTGTCCAAGCAGTCCCTGGCCCTGCACATAGTGGGGCCCCGCAGAGTAACAAGGAAGGAAGAGTTAGAGTGCAGGTATAGTAGGATCAGATGGAGACACAGAAGGGAAGGGTGACAGTAATATCTTAAGGGTAATGTATTAAAAGGGTGCTGCATATAAACCATGACAACCAATCAGTCAGTACTATTTTCTAGCTGTTAGTTGCTACGGGTTACTAAACCTGGTCCAGAATTGCCCTATTGATTACATTACCCCAAGTATTTGAATTTTGCCTTATCCAAGGCCCTTCAGGCTACAGATCCTACAACTAGGGATGCACCGAATCCAGGATTCGGTTCGGGATTCGGCCAGGATTCGGCCTTTTTCAGCAGGATTCGGATTCGGCCGAATCCTTCTGCCCGGCCGAACCAAATCCGAATCCTAATTTGCATATGCAAATTAGGGGCAGGGAGGGACATAGCGTGACCTTTTTGTCACAAAACAAGGAAGTAAAAAATATTTTCCCCTTTCGGATTCGGTTCGGTATTCGGCCGAATCTTTCACGAAGGATTCGGTGGTTCGGCCGAATCCAAAATAGTGGATTCGGTGCATCCCTACCTACAACTGGGACTTGACATTCAACAAATGAAGGGCTACAGGCTGGATAGTTGGAATGGAAGGAGACAAAGTAGTCCTTACATGTGGTGGCCATGGCAGCTAAGGCGTCACTCTCGGTCTCATCCCCGAATATGGCAGTTAATGAGACCTCGTACTCCGTGCTGTGCGTTAATCCATCAATGAGATGAGAGGTGATATCGCCATTCAGCACAATCTATAGGAAGGAAGGACAGGCAAACTTTACACAAGGAACAACTAGTCTGTAGCTGTTGGTACTGTCAGTAAGACTAGTAAAGAAAACTAACAACCACTGACTTCGGCTGATGTTGGGGGCAGTTTTAGAGACCAGATCAGTCATGTGATTAACTGCTACCCACAATAGGCCATACAAATAAATGGAACTAAACCAATATTAATGGAGACCTAATGAACAAATTTACCTCTTGAGATTCCCCACCACTGAGCGGAGTCCATACCAGTCTGTACATCACGATATCTGAAGCAAATTGTCTCCAGTACGCTCTGAAACTGTGTGTGGTTATCTCACGGACTTCCAGGCTCTGGGGATTCGGTACCTTTACTGAAAATTCATTGGATAAATAAGTTGTCTTTTACCAAATGGTGCCATATAAATGGTAAATGAATGCAGAGTTGTGATAGGAGAGAAGGGATTTCTCAGCACTTCTTCATTTTATGTGAATCTGAACTTATTTTCAATGGAAGAAGAAAGGAAGCATGTTATGCTTTACACTATTTTTCAATTTACTTTACCCATTGCGTTAATGAAGTTGTGGCCTTTCACACCCCGGTTTTATGGTTTTTAAAGGGTACAGGTCTGGGGTAGTCATAGTCTGTTTACATGGTTAGGGAACACCAGCGCCTTGAGGCTGCCCAGTCATGTTTATTGATTTTAGGAAAGAACAAGAAACAAAAAAAAATTCTTTTGGTGTCACTTACATGTTGTGAAAGTGCCGGTTAACGGCTCTGATTCTCCTTCATCAAAAATGGAGAAGATGGCGACGGTGTACTCAGTGAGGGACGACAGCTGCTTCAGATTGTAGGTCGACACTCTATCAACTACCACCTGCCAAGCAAAGGAATTGCAGATGTCAGAACTCGCAATGGGAAGAGACTGACAGGATCTCAGCAGGTTCCCTGGCTACTGGCCCATTTTGCCACCCTTAAGTAGCCACAAATGGAATTCCAAACTAATCTGGTAGAAATGAGCTGCTATAGTAGCTTGGATCTTTACTAAGTGAATGGCAAATATATTGTAACATTTCTATTCTATGTGTACTGTATATTGTGAGTGGGTCCCTAAGCTCAGTAAGTGACAGCAGCACAGAGCATGTGCAGTGAATCAGCAGAAAAGAAGATGGGGAGCTACTGGGGCATCTTTGGAGACACAGATCTTTACTGATAAAAAGTTGTGGTTGCATTGGGCTGGTACAGAAACCCATAATATAATTAATAACATTTCTAGCCTACTTCTTTAGTTAGGCTTTATTTCTCCTTTATGTCTTGTTTCTTTAATGTGGATCATAATGCTTTATGGCTAACTTTTTAAAAGTTATATAAAAGTTTAATTAACCTAATGAAATTGTTGTTCTATCAGCATGGATTTATCCTATAGTAGAAATGTTACCATCAAGTACAGGCTTAATTACAAATACATGTGCAGGTGCTCTAACATGAAGAGTGCATAGTGATGCCATTCATTAAGGTGCTTGCACCCAAACATGCTCCTGCACATTCACATGGTGCCGGTCCATCCTGATGAATGGTGCGCCATTTCAGCAACCCACTGTGGGAGCTATTGCCACCTTGGATGTGGCAGTTGCTCCAGGGTTCCCACAGCAGGTTGCTACAGTAGGTAAACTTGTGCCAAATGCCCAGACGTGTGCCCAGTGTTTTGTCCAAAGCTGTTCCTTGTACTTCCACTTGTTGTGCTCGGGAGCAAATAAACGGGGCACTTTGCGTCTGAAATTGCACTTTGCACATGACACTTGCATTCGTCAATTTCCCCTTCTGTCTTATTATTACAGAGCAGATCAATCAAAACCAAGATATTCTTTAAAAAGGAAAAGGCATTCCGGTATTTCAAAGCTTTCTGGATAACAGGTTTCCAGACAATAGATTGCATGCATGTATTTATAAAGCATCAAATTACCTGATTTTGGCTTTATATATGAATTCTGTGCGTTTCATTATTTCTACTTTTTTTTTCTCGCTTTCCCCTAGTCATAAGGAATTTTTGCTTTCTAAATACATTATTGATTAAATTTGTTCCAGTTCACAACTGGCAAAATTGTGTTATTTCTTAATGGAAGTTAGAAAAAATCATGACAATGTTCCTGATCATGAGAAAAATATAAGTGGGTGTAGAACGCAAATAACTCACATCGTTGGTTTCTGCCCCTCCGGTTTTAACGTACATAATCCGGTAGCCATTGACTCTCTTGTTTGAGTGATCCCAAGATACTGTGGCGGTGCTGTGCCCAATGGATGAAAATCGAATGTTCCGGGGTGGGCTTAAAGGTACTGCATGGGCATAAAATGAAGACACATTAAAGGGATTGTGTAAACTGTCAAACAAACAATATCTACTTGATGTGTGCCTATTTCTTCAGAATGGAATGAAATACAATTTTTAAAAAATCGAAATTGCCTTTTTTCAGCTGGAATAAAACACACAAGCATAGCTGCCATTACTGACAAGTAAAAATGTAGGACACACCCAGATTCATCTAAACCCCACCCAGTTGCATCCAGGGTATGACCCAAGATCTTTGTGATCAGACCTATAATAATAATAACAACACAGTCTGCCCCTGTCACGCAACATAGCAACCAATCAACAGTTAGCTTTTACGATTAGAATATTGATGTAAATGGAGTGTAAAGAAAAAGTACAACAAATAAATGTTCAACCCAAATCTCTAACAGCCCATCAAGCTGGCATTGCCCTGAGCTACTTGGGTGATACCCCCTAAATTAGGGAACCACTGACCAGACATTAAAGATATAGCGTTTAGTGAGAAATGGGTGCACTGGGGTACATTCTATCTCCAGTTAGCAGGTACTCAGGAAACCCTGCCCTGTATTTCCGTTAAAGGAGAACTAAAACCTATAACACAATATAGCTAGAAAGGTATATTTTATATGGACACTTTGCTGACACTGTTTCCCAGTGGTAATTAATGGAAATGCATGGAGCAGAATGGAAAGGCCATTTGATCATTGTGACTCCCGCAGTGAGTACGGCAGCAATCTAAGATGTCCATGTGCTATTGTTCTTCAACACCAACAACAAGTAAATCAACATAAAATGTAACTTCTCTGCTTCTATGGACAAGGCTCCATTCTAGAGAGAAACCTTTGAAATAGTCCTGGAAGCAGGTAAAACAACATTTTCCATTAAAAAAGGTCATTGTGAATTAGTCCTTTAATGCTACATTACATTCATCTCAAAGTAAAACAATCCTTGACTCTGTCTCACTTCAAAACATGACCCAAGGTCGGATTGACATGGCTCAAGAACCTTGTTGACAAGGAAGGAATTAGCTATAGCTGGCCAACAAAAGTCAGATTCAGATGCATTTAACCTATGCAGATTTCCCTAAACCCCTTTCAACTAATAACCTTCAATTAGGATGTTGTAATCCTATTTACGTCAAACAGGGTGAGAATACAAGAAGGCCAGTATTAAGCACTATCTATTGGTCTTGACCTTAAGGGCAGGGGCACACAAAGCTACTGGAGGAGATCAGTCGCTCATCAACAAATTGATTCTTCCTTAGACGACTAATCTCCCCAAACTGCCTCCCTGCCGGCTAGAATCTAAATCGATGGCAGTATGCCACTCGGATAGCCTTTCTTTTTTCGAAATCGGTCCTCGATGTGGTCCTCGATGCAGGAAAAATCAAACCTGCTGATTGATATCAGGCTGATTCTTGGCCAGGTATCGATCAGGGAGACCCGTCAGACATGCCCACACTTGGGCAGATAAGCTGCCGAATCTGTCTAAAGGACCAATATCAGCAGCTTTAATCACCCCGTGTATGGCCACCTTTATGTTTGCCATAAATGCACACAAGTCATTGTGAACCCATAACCTTTATTTACTCTGCTTGTTACTCCATGAGGTCCGGTTTTGGCTGACTACTATCCTACAGCTTCTGTATATGCAATTGTGTATCACTTACACGTTGTCTCCTGCGCAGTGAGTGGGTCACTGGCTTCTTCTCCAAACATGGCATAGACTGTCACTGTGTATTCTGTGTTAGGAGTCAGGCCGTCCAACTCAACATCTGTGAGTGACCCCTCGACTTTCATCTGTAATATAAGACACATATTAGCACCCACCTTGCTGCCCCTTGAACACTTAGTGAAGTATTTATGAGACTTTACCAAGTAACTTAAAGCATCCTTACTTTGCCCTATGTTAAGTATTTGTCTAATGGAACCATACTAGTTGCATGCACCAACCTAGACCAATTTGGCAAATAAATATGACCCTTTAATTTAGTGCCATATTTGTCCTATAATATAGCCCCCTTTTTGCAGTGTAATTCTTTGCCATGAAAACTTTGGGTGTGCCACTAGGTGAAATCCATAAATAAATATGGAGCAGGCACTCAAATGAAGGCAAATCAAATAGTTGAAACAAAGTGAAAAGATTTATTGTGTCCTCTGCCTTGCGCGTTTCGTGTTATGAACACTTAGGGGCACATTTACTAAGGGTCGAATTTCGAAGTGGTAAATTTTTAAATGAATTTAGCTGTTTTCTATCGAATTCAAATCGTTCGATCGATCGTAGAAATCGTTCGAATCGAACAATCGAATGATTTTCAAAAAAAAAAAATTTGACTTCTAAAAACTTAGCCAAATACTGCCTATAGGTTCTAGGAGGTCCCCATAGGCTAACATAGCAATTCAGCAGGTTTAATGGCGAAGTGTTGAAGTCAAAGTTTTGTAAAGAGACAGTACTTCGATTTTTGAATGGTTGAATATTCAAAGTTTTTTCAATTCAAATTTTGGCCTATTCGATGTTCGAAGCACCCAAAAATTACTTCGAAATTTTTGAATTCGAAAATTCACTTCGAATTCACTTCCACCCTTAGTAAACGGGCCCCATCATCATAGACTGGGTGAAATCCATGTTGGAACAAAACTAGTGCAGATTTGAAATGGGGTGAAAACCTACATCATTATGGGTTTCAGGTGGGTGGGGAAAGGGCATTTGCACTCCCTTCAATTGTGCACAATTATGTGGATGCAAAAGGATACCGCAGGTACAAATATGCAAAGGGAGTGGGGTATTAATGTCTGGTTCTTTAGTGGTTACGATGCTACATGGGCCTGTACTGAACTATACATGAATACTTTTAAATACATTGTAGAAATAGTTGGAATACCAACAAAAATTCTGCTTTACTGTATTTCATTTCAAATGTCATTAGCTTACAGCTATTGAGAGGATTGGCTGGGAACACCAGTAACAGCAACAAGAACAAGCAAGTGTAGTTGGCAATTATGCTAAGGATCCAATAGAGCTCAGTGCCTGAGGGATGGATTGTCAGTCTGCTCTTGGGTCAGGGAGTTTGCCAGCACTTGGCTTTTGCACTCGTTATGTAAGACAACAGAAAGAGAAACTGCAGCTCAGTTTTATGTTACAATATGGGATGATGGGACCCCTGCCCTAGGGCATAGACCAGTTAAAGGTCCCTGGGGGGGAGGGCGTGCTATTGAATGTTGTCAAACACGCATCTGATTGGTTTCAATGGACTGGGGCAAATTTGACATCATTACAAAATAACTACCAGGCTATTACACATTACACTCCTTTTTGTAGCCCAATAAGCACTTCTCACCGAAGTGTAAAAAAGTGTTACACGGGTGCAATGATTTAGCCTTAAAAAATGCTAACTCCAGGGTCACTCGGCCAAAAGGCCCAACGTAGTACGAAATCTTTTGACCTGTCTTTGTCCAAGGACTAGGCCAGACCCCTTTGTCTCCAACTTCCCTGGTCAATAGGTCTTCAGACCCCTTTGCTGCAAGACTGTGTGAGGGTCCCTTTTTCCTTCCCCCTCAAGCCAAAAGGCAAATGAAGGGTCAGGAACACAAACAGCGTATATGCCATTTAATAAATATATACACTTTATACTACCTGAGTATTTGAGGAATGGCAAGTTATAATGATAAAAAAGGATATTTATCTTTAATGAATAAAGAAATGACCTCTTTCTCATCTGCTGCTAGCCCTTCAGTAAGAGGAGCGTATAAGATCATGTAACCAGTAGCACCAGCGACTCCGACCCATTTAGCTCTCATACTTCTGTGGGTGACATCGTATAACTGCAGATCCGATGCCATGGGCAGAGCCACTGAAATAAAACCAAGGCAATTGAAAAAAAAAACAAGTTAGCCTTCAGATGTCAGTAGGATGCTGGGATGTTATCTGTTTAAATAAGCCATGGGATACAAATAATATCATTAAGCATCATTTACAGTCATGACATCACAGACAGGTTTAAATCATTTACTTACATGTGGTTTCAGAGCCCCGAAGGCCTTCACTTGCGCTGTTAATATAAACAGCAAACACGGCTATCTGGTATTCTGTTAGGGACATCAAGTTCTTCAGCACAGTGGTAGAGACACTGCCATCAACTACAACCTAAATAAAAAAGAGTGCATAGGACAGAGAGATTGCATACGGCGGTTCTACTACGTCTCCAGCCCTGATGCAAATATTTACTATCATGAGGCAAAGTTTAACCAAAGAGATTTTTCTTTCACTCCAAAAAGATGGTTGGCCTTACAGAACACATTTGTTTTTTGGTTCAAGTCCCCCTATAAGGTGCCATTTTGAGCTAGGGCCACCATGAGCTCCTAAAAAGGATATAGATATAAAAAAAAACAGCTGTATCAGCAGTTAAGCTGTTTTTTCATGATTATCTAGAGTAGACCAACAAATAAGTGTCTCCCCATATTATACCCTACCTGTCCTCCAAGGTAGTTGCCCAGGAGAAGCAAAGAGAGCAAGTAGCCAATCTCTCCAAATCTCACCCTAACTTGTCTTGAGGCTGGACTTCCCCAGCCATTGCTCTTGGTCCCACTAATGGGTGGTCCTGTTTGGGAACCACTGCTGTAGAACCTCAAACATGTATACTGGGAACAGAGAGCAGGTTAAAGGATTCCTTTGGACTTCTCCAAAGATAAATCTATCTAGCTGCCTTCTCTAAATGCCAGGTATGCAACATGAAGTAGATGAAGTGAGTGTTTTGGGAAGGGAAAGTCGGGGTGGAGGGAAGGAGAGGGGCCAAGTATTCTTGCCTAGGGTGCAAGTACCTCTGATAAATAAAATATAGGTTTGATTTTGCTGGTGGAACATGAAATCTTTTCACCCTTACTCTGACCCTCTAAACCAGTGCTTCCCAACAATGGGGAAGGTTCTTCAACAGTGTAAGGGAGGTTTAAGTTGAAAGCTTATTAGGGTGAGATTTGGGGAGGGTGACTATTTGCTCTTCTAGATACACCTGAAAGCCCAGCTTGTATGTTAGGGTTAGATTTGGGGAGGGTGACTATTTGCTCTTCTAGATACACCTGAAAGCCCAGCTTGTATGTTAGGGTTAGATTTGGGATGAAAACTTGTTTGTTGTCCTAGATATTCTCAAAAATATGGTTGAATGACTGATACACAAATATTTTTCTAAATATATAATAAGTGGAGCCCTGACCAAAGGTTCAAAATGACCATTATAAGTAAGGAGGTCCATGAACATAGGCCAAGTTATTAAACTATTTGGGGAATTGTTCCAAAAGTTGTTCTTGTGGGAAATAGTTGGGTGGCAGTTTATTAAACCTTATGTCACACAAGAGTTCTAGTTTATCCCATTAGAGAGTCTAATATTAATTTAAGCCTGAAGAGCCCAAAAATAATATGCCACTTCTGTACTGAGGCATTGTGTAATCCTTGTCATAGTCTATGTAGACTGCTAGTCATTATTATTGTTATCTATGTTCAATGGTAAGCATGCAAATGGACTTGTCCTTAAAAGCAGATACAATAGTAGTGTGCCGCTAGTATCATTACCTCTTCTGGCTGCCCTCCTTTACTTGGATAATATACAACTCTGTACTTCTCAACTTTTCCTGGTGCATGAGTCCAACTAATACGGAATCCTCTGGCTGTGACCTCCGACGTGACCAGTTCTGATGGAGCTCCAGTGACTGAGGTAACTGTGGTTCCTGGAAGGAATAACTGCTTATATTAATGCAATTAAAAGCATCATTATTCTTCCATATTTACAGATTTATCTTTTCCAGATTATGTAATGCTGCAGGAAAAGTCTGTGACCAGTAGAATGATGTGATTCTAAGTCTGTTGGGAATTTGGGCAACTATTTATATTCTATAAATAGAATGTAGACCATGTAGACCATGTGACATTCCTATAAACCTGGGAATTGGAGGGGAATTTTTGGATACATAGACACCGCATTTAAATAGAAAAAAAGCCTGGGACAGCAACATGTGCCATTAGCAAAAAATGACTTTGGGTATGTCAATCCTTGAGATGCCCCTTTGTATAACTCCAGGTACATTAGTGAAAATGAATGCTTGATTACAATTTTAATGTAAATGCAATACGCCAGGACTGTGAACACATTTATTAAGGATTGTTTTTCTAGTCCATAGACTATGGATTGTGTTTGAAGAGCACCAGTCATCTCTAATGCCCTTTTGTACAGAACATAGCCTCCAGGAATTCTGGTTGTCGCTGGGGAGACATCAAAATGAATTCATATTCTTCCCTATCATGTTCTTCTGCTGTACAGTCAAATTATTCTCTCCAGTTGAGTTACTGAGGGTGATCATGCAAATGATGTTTAATAAAAAGTCTACCTTTTCATGTTCCATGTCATTTCAGCACATTCACAGTTATTAGATTCAGCAGCGCCTGAGGAGCTCTGACATGCCCACACACCTCTCTAACCTCATGAAACCCCAGCACTATAAATCTCTTCCATTCCACTTGCATGATATTCCTGGTATTCCACATTATTCTGCCCCCAGGTGGGTAATTTACGTCTTTCTTTCTGATTTTCTTACCTCTGATTTCGATTTCTTGTTCTTGTACTCTCTGGCACACGGTCCTTGTGAGTCCATCCACAATCGTGTCCATGACATTAAAATCAGCAACATTGTAAACGTGAGTGCTATCAGGTTCCGAGGCGATCTCCTTGAGTTCATTCAGGTCCGCATTTTTTACACCTTAGCAGGCAACAAAGAATGAACAATATGGAACAGTAGGCAAAATGCAACAGCAGATATTGCATTTGTTTTATGCTTTTCAATAGCCGGTTGAGTTACCAAGTATTAGTGGCCATATATAAGTTGACACTCAACTCAACAGCTTGTTCTCACAGTATGTTAAATATTTAAGCCAAGATAGCATATTTTGAGAGTCTATTTTGCCATTCAGTAGATACAAACACTTCCTTCCTATACATTCAATGGAATATATCAATCAGAACTAAAGTTGTGGAAGATGTTGAAAATTCATCATCTCTTACCGACTGCAAAGAGTTCAATTCCAGCATCTTTCAGGCTTTTGGCTGGTGGAATAACATCATCTTGGGACTTCCCATCAGTGACCAAAATACCAATCTTTGGAAGACCCTGCCTTGCTCCTGATTCTGGCTTAAAACTGTTTTCTAGAATGTAAGTCAAGGCAAGCCCTGCGAAAAAAAGTGTGGTTAAACAGTAAATCTAGAAACAGGTAAGGAGTTTAGAGTCCCATTTAATTATAATTGCTCAGCGACAGTCATCCAATAAAACCTCTGCTGGTAGAAAGGCAGTGGCATTGTCTCAATTTATTGTCAGTAATATTCAAGGTAGTAACCAAAAAAAATTGATGAAAGAATTCTAAGAGTCAGAGATGTACTATTATGCTCTATACCAAATGTGAAAAGGGAAAAAAAAGCTATTGAGGTAGTGTATTGCCAGTAGATTATCCACAATAGTGCAAGCTAGAATGCTTTACCATACCCGAGTCAATAGCTGTAGAAGCTCTCTGTTTGTTTAGGATAGCAGCTGCCATATTAGCTTGGTGTGACAACACTTCCTGGCTGATTCTCTCCCTGCTCCCTCATAGCTCTGGGCTCAGATTACAGCAGGGAGGGGTGGAGGGAGGAGAGAGGGGGAAAGGGAAAGAGGAGCAAACTGAGCATGCTCAAGCCCATGCCCTGGAGGTTTAAGATAGAAGAAGGAAGTCTGATACAGAAGCCCATGTGTACACAATAGAAGAAAAGACATGTGGTGACTCAGAGCAGCATTGCTTTGAGGGTTTACTGGTGTATTTATATAGACCTTTCTGATAAAGCTTACCTAGTTTAAACCTGTCCTTCTCCTTTTATAGAACAATTACCTGCCACCAGCATTATTCAACTATCCCAATCACATTCCTCAGGAACTACTACCACCCAAAGATGGCCAAAGCTTAGTTTCTTGAAATGAACATTTTCTCAAAAATGGGTTTGGATGGGACTAGCAGAGAACACCAGGAGATGGAACCTGGCTACAAATGACAGCCCTGAATGGTAAAAATTCTAAAAATTTATTTTAGTTGTGGCCAACTAAGCTGAGGATTCTGGGAGACAGAATTAGACTGTGTGAAGATGTAACTTGAAAAACAGTAGAATGTATGGCAACAGTATCTTTAAAATTATAGTAGAGCTCCAAGTAGATTGATTGGCCATGAGACCTGAAAACCCTGAAATCTAAAATAATATGTTCCACCCTTTTGTATAATGATTTGTGTATTTTTCTGGACAGGATAGAAAAACAATACCTGTCAATGTGTTTCCGCCTTTGTACGGAAGGTTCCTGACAGCATCTATAACTGCATCCTTGGTAGAGTAAGTATTCAACTGCCATTCTATCCTTGGGTCTCCACTGTACTGTGCAAGACCTGAAAACAGATAAGAAATTAATCATGTCTTGTTTCCATTCATACAGATTGACACAGCAAACTGATATGAAATTAAACAAAACTACATTTATAATAATACCTATTCTAGTTTTATCCGAAGCAACGTTAAAAGCAGCCACCAGGTTCTCCAAGAAGAGACGCACAAGCCTGAAGTTGAGTCGGCCAATGCTCCAGGATCCATCCACCAGAATCACAATGTCGGCAACTGCTGGGGTTCTACATGAAAACTGCTTTTCTTTAAAAAAAAAAAAAAAAGGAAAAACATTAAGGCTATGTTAATCTCTACATTCTTTGGAATAATTAAAACATAGCAATGGGCTGCAATTATACAGTGCAGAAATTATATCTGGTGTGCAGATGGAATTGTATAGGAACCCCTGATGCCATTCTAAGCACATTTTTCAGTAGAGTAGAAGGTACATATTCCATATAAACCTTATGACTATTCACTGAAAAGGACTAAAAGTTACAGTGGTTACATTGAAAGAAAAAATTCATAAGAAGTAAAGCATGTGCTACAACAAGTTACCGATACACCCATCACCTATACATTTCCTAGAGAAAATGTCAAGATGCAACAATGAAACAGACAATAAAAAGACAAATATAAAGCATTAAAAGAAAAATTCAAAGACAATGTTCTGGGAGTTAAATATTGGGCGCATGATGGTTATTGGCTTTTGGAGGCTTCTCTCAGCTGAACTCAAACAACAAGAAGTCTCTCCTGAAATAGAATAAAATCAAAGTGAGATAAGAAGCCAAGTGAAATGTCATGCATTGTTACTGTACATATATTTCCAGGAGTTCGAAGCACAGAACGTTTTAGTTCTGTATTTTGACCAAGAATTACGTGCTGAATTTATTAAAATTATTATGTGGCATTAATAAACTATTTTACATCAAAAATTATGGATGGCACGCTTACAGATGCCCTCAAGGAACGTTTTAGTTCTGTATATTGACTAAGAAATGTCTAATGAAGTTCATCCTTCAACAGGACAATAATGGAAAACACAAAGCCATTAAAACATTGGACTGGCTCAAGAACAATAAGGTGCATGACCCACATTGGTTCAGACAAAGTCCTGATTATCAGGGCTTGAACTAGGGATAGGCAGCAGCACAATGGTGGAGGGGGGACTAAGACCCTAGGAACATACTTCTGCTGCCTTCTCTAACTCTGGTCCTGGTCATCCAGCACTGTATCAATGAATGAGCAGATGAAGAAGATGGTGATTATTGGGGGAAGGTGCAAGTGGGAGGATTGGGGGCTTGACTTGGGTGCCAGAAGTTTTTGGCCCAGCTGTGATGATATAAATTCAATTGAGAGAGTTTGTGTCTGAGGTATGCAAACCTTATCTCATGCACCTGAACAACCTGGAGCAAATCTGCCAGAAGAAATTGGGCCCAAATTGCAAAGTTGGCTCTTACTGAACCCAAAAATGCTTAAAGGGCAATGTAAGAAAAACAGCAGTTTGCCCAGGTTTAGTGATCCATAATAATCAGATGTATGCTTTTCTACATATTTGACCTGTAATTCTAATAAAGTATTGTTTTTTCTACTTGAGTGCCCGGCTACTACTTTATTTCGTGATATTGATTATTGTAGTCTTGCAGGTGACCCCAGCAATGAGCACCTCACTAGAATACCTTTGCTTAGTGTGTTTTTCTACAGCTGACCCATAAATGACACCTGCTTAAAGGGATCCTGTCATCAAAAAACATGTTTTTTTCAAAACGCATCAGTTAATAGTGCTACTCCAACAGAATTCTGCACTGAAATCCATTTCTCAAAAGAGCAAACAGATTTTTTTATATTCAATTTTGAAATCTGACATGGGGCTAGACATATTGTCAATTTCCCAGCTGCCCCTGGTCATGTGACTTGTGCCTGCACTTTAGGAGAGAAATGCTTTCTGGCAGGCTACTGTTTTTCCTTCTCAATGTAACTGAATGTGTCTCAGTGAGACATGGGTTTTTACTATTGAGTGCTGTTCTTAGATCTACCAGGCAGCTGTTATCTTGTGTTAGGGAGCTGCTATCTGGTTACCTTCCTATTGTTCTGTTGTTTGGCTGCTGGGGGGGGGGGGGAAGGGAGGGGGTGATATCACTCCAACTTGCAGTACAGCAGTAAAGAGTGATTGAAGTTTATCAGAGCACAAGTCACATGACTTGGGGCAGCTGGGAAATTGACAATATGTCTAGCCCCATGTCAGATTTCAAAATTGAATAAAAAAAAATCTGTTTGCTTTTTTGAGAAATGGATTTCAGTGCAGAATTCTGCTGCAACAGCACTATTAACTGATTCATTTTGGGAAAAAATGTTTTTCCCATGACAGTATCCCTTTAACTGCAGGGTCATATTTCTGTAGGCAAAAGATGGAGGCGGACGGAGGTCTATTGCATACACTACAAGACCACCTGATGCAAATTCTTAAAGCTTTCCAACATTCTCATTGTAAATTACCCTTTCCTCCTTATATCTCCAGCATTCAAGATATGTGTCTTCTAGAAAGGTTTTTGGTAACTAAGCATCCAAAGAAATTATAGTACAGTCCAATTATGTGCTGAATGTATTAAAATTATTATGTGGCATTAATAAACTATTTTACATCAAACTTAAAAAATGATGGATGGCACGCTCACAGATGCCCTTAAGGCTAAACATATTATGAAGCATACTCAACAACAACCTAAATTACTTTTCCAGCCTTTTTAAATCAAGTAGTGAGAGCAATAGTGTGTTAACAGCTTTTGATAGGCTGCCAGCATCCACGTTCTTTGCCAGCTTTCAAAAAATATTTGTTCGCATAGCACATTCCCTGCTTTAAAAAAAAAATCGACTTTAATTCCATGTAACAGTATGCTGTGTCCATGGTATCAAGTACAACACCAAAATCCTTGTACAAACCGAGGCTGCTTGGGGGATTATTAAGAGAAAAATAAACCCTGTATGTGAGTATGTTTGGTCACACTTAGACACTGCCAACAGTGCAGGTGGTACTTTAGAAGCAGTTTAGAAATGTGCAAAGAATAAGTTCAGTATATAGACATTAGGAGAAGAGTTCCTTGTCTTATAGGCTAACAATCTATACATGGTGTTGGAGACAGCCAAGAAAAAAACCTGGACAGAGTTCATACAGTCCATGTCATTGTTGGCATAAAGTACATCAGTGGCACCAGGCCCGGACTGGCAATCTGTGGGTTCTGGCAAATGCCAGAGGGGCTGCTGTAAGTTGCCATAGACACTCACTATTAATTGGGCTGGTGGATGACTATTTGGGCCTCTGAGTACTTGGAAAGACAAGGGCCTATTGTGAATGCCAGTCCGGACCTGAGTGGCACCCAAAAGGTATATCATGATCTACCAATAGTTTTCAAACTGCTGTGGCTAACTGGTTGACTTCACCAAAACTAGAACCCATATCTGTAGTCTGGGCAACCCTGAGCTACACTAAAGTGTGGGTTTTATCAAAGAAATATCCACACATCTAAATAAATGAATTTAGATAAGTTGGGGCATTTTGTCTCATTTATCCTCTCTAAATGAGGGGGGAAAGCATTTATAGGATAAGTAAACCTTACAAAAATAATATTTTTATTTTCAGTTTCAGAACTATTTATGTTTTTATTAATGGCTAATTTAATACATTTTGTAACAACAGTGCCACCTGATGGTCAGTTCCTGTAACTTGGCAGTCAAAGCGATATATACCTAGAAATGTTCTGATATTGCTCTGCTCAGGAAGGAGATGGGAAATGGCATTTGAAGATTCTGATCTCTTTCCTGAGCAGAGCAACATCAGAACATTTCTCTGTTTTCCTTCTAAATGTATCTAAAGGGTCGTCTACTTTCCTTGTCCTTTGCAAGGCACTTTTTTTTACACAACCTTTAAGGAAAATCAGTGGAAATGAAGTAGGATGCACCAAATCCAGGATTTGGTCCGGGATTCGGACAGGATTCGGCCTTTTACATTAGGGTTCGGCAGAATCCTTGTGCCAGGTCGAACTGAATCCTAATTAGCATATGTAAATTAGGGACAGGAAGGGAAGTCACATGAGTCATAAAAACAAGGAAGTAAAAGTGTTTTCCACTTTTTCCTTTCAGATTCCGTTGGTGTTCGGCTGAATTGTTCACGAAGGGTTCTGGATTTGGCACATCCAGAAAGAGAAGCCATACTGTATACTGTATTAAGATGTGCATAATGTGGCATATTATGTGATGGGTTGGAAATATACAGCTATTAAAAGGCTTATTTTCATTTACTGTCTGTACTGTCACTTCTTTTTCTGAAGGCTCCATCCAGGGACTTTTACAGGCAGCTAATAAAAGCAGAGGCCTAATGCTATAAAACAGGCTCAGGGAATGTATGAAATTCAATTGATTTGTCTGGTAATGGACCTGATTGTTTCTGCAGTAGTCTGGCTGGCTTTAGCTTTCTGCCAATAGCAGGTTGAAGGAGGATAAAGACAGGTGCTGACATTTAATAAAACGCCAGGCTGCTGGGAGAGGTCCTTCAGGCTTACTCCTTTATTTCCTTGTGCTAAATTGCTTTCCTATAGACCAGTGGCCATTTCAAGCAAATTATGAGCTCAAGATAAAATCACATACAAGATGCCAGATCTAAAAAAAAAGGGTAAATACAAATAACACATGCAGCAGTTTAACTGCAACTGTAAGTAGGATGAGTAGGGGGATAGCAGCTAAAGAAAAATGAAGATAGTGGGGCAAGATGGTGACAATAAGGGGGTTATTTATCAAGGTCCGAATTTATCTCAGTATTTCTAATATCAAACTTCGAGCAACTCCGAATTCCCAAAAGGACCTTAAGCCAGAATAAATACGTTTGGGCAAAACTTTGGAGCTTTCCCCAAAAACTCTGAATTGTTTGGAGTTTTAAGCAAAAACTAGGAGTTTTTTGTGACGAAAAGTTTTTAGACCATCGGACTTTAATGAAACTCAAAAAATTCATAGCTTTTTTTTTTTTGCTCTGAAAACTACGAATTATTCGAGGTTCGGATATTCGGAACTTGATAAATAACCCCCTAAGTGTTGCCCCACTTGCAACTGTTATGGTTGCACAATTCCAATGAGCCTGATCTATTACAGGAGAATAAATCAGGGTGTCCAACTTGCTGCTTTCCCACCACTATAGAAGAATTCTGGGCAATACAAGTCACCAGCAGATGGGGGAGACACAGATAGGGCATCCCTGGTATCAAAATCTAAATTCTCTTTAATCTCATACCAACAATATTTTTTTTTACCTTCAATTGTAATAAAGCAGTTCCCAAAGCAATATTGTTGGGGGGTAGAAGGCAGTTGTGTTTTGGGAGGAGCTGTTTAAACAAGTACACTACTCCATAGACGTTTCTTAGCTTTAGGGTTTTCTGGCTGTGATTGTCATGTTAATAACATCTCACAAGAAAAACGCATGGCTGATTTCTGCTTTGCCACCCGTGTAGTCTTGGTTGAGTGAACAAAATATCCTTTTACCCTATGACTGCATAGACTTTAGATGTGAGACTTCCCAACATCTAGTAGATTGGGTTTATACATTATGGAGGTTGCAGGGTTGAGTCATCACAGACTAGTGATATAAACTGTCCATAAGCTGGACCTGGATGCCTTCATAGGGTTTTGGACTGACCCAAATTGTTTGTATCTTAATAAAACTGTCAACTAATTATTGAGCAAGTGTCATAATTAGCCTATCAAGCTTTTGGGACCTTACTCAAGCTCTTGCACTTCGAGAGCAGAATGTCCCTTTGCTATTTCTCAGCTCTCCAAGCCTGATACAGCTGGGTTTTTCTCTACTGTCATTTTGCGCATTACAACCATGAATGATTATCAAGGATTGGCGTAACCTTGAGGAATGTTTGGGACAAGAACCTTGAGTTCCAACTGTAATTTAGATATGAACATTTAAAGCAACAGGGGATATGTGTTGACTTGTATCGTAATAAAGATGAAAGCAGATGCTTCAAAGACCTGATAATTAACTACCAATTAACTATCGGACCATCTGTTTCCATTTATGTGCAGAATATAAAACACAACAAGGTTCTCCCACTATTGCTTGTTTTTAAGTCTTTGTCCATCAGCTTTATACCATATTGCATATACTGAATAGACAAGCCATGCAGAACTACAAAGTCACTCAAAGAACTGCAGAACCTCCCTGGCTACTATCAGTACATCAGTAACATGAGCAGCTAATTACCCTGGGAAATGCTGTGTGACAAGCTGTCTCTACAAACACTAAAGTATAACAGTGAATTCGTCTAGAACTGCTGTAATTTATTTGTAAAGTTTACTATACCAGCCCATAGATTTGCCAGTAAACACTGGCAACAGTGGAACTGTCCACCAAACCTCTACATGATTCTGAACTTGGACAACCTTCTATATATAAAGTTAATCCAGGACTGGTTAATCCAGGACTGGTCCAATTGCTGTTTTTGAAAAATAGTTTTTGTCCCTCTGTAGCGAGCTTTAGATTACTTTTTTTCTGCCTTCCCCCAGGTCAGCTAGAAGTTAGGTAGGATTTACTTGGAAGAAAAGGTTGAACTTGATGGACACGTGTCCTTTTTTAACCTCATCTAAATACGTAATATGCCTCGGGTCTGCGCATTGGGCAAAGTCGTGATGGAAAATATGTTATTGATTAGTTTTTGCATCTTGGAGAAGAACATGGCTAAGGAATTTCAAAAGGTCTGTTTAGACCCAAGGCAACATTCCTCTTTTTGAACTTTAAGTATGTCCATGTTTGGATATATATAGAAATGTATATGGATAGACCAACAGACATCAAACTGGATCAGTGACTTTCAGAATTTTTGGTTAATGCCCTTGTTTCATTTCCAACATTTGACCAGGACGACCTCTTATCTCATATCAAGCTAGAATATATTTTATTATATTGCTGTATCATCCATTAAGCATTATTTCCAGGGATATCTAGGATTTTAAAGTGTTCACCCCAAATCTCACCCTAATTAATTTTCAAATCAGGATTCCTCATACACTGACCTGGTCCCCACTAGGGCCACTCAAACAGTTTAGGAAACTGTACCCCTGAACATAGAAGATCTATAATGAAATATAATTTTATGTCCCCCCACCAGACTGCTCAAAAATTCCACTGATCTCCGAGAAAGTATAAAAAATGCCTATTGCATCAACTCATATCAACCCATAGTTTTTAAACAGGTGACCAGTAAATGCCACCTGCTGATTGGTTACTTTAGGTTACTATAAGACCCCTTTTATTACATAACCTCCCAAGTTATAAGCTCATTAATAACATAAATTGCACTGCATGCTCAAGGTGAGGTCTTACCAGGGATCTGCAACATTATGTTTTCGACTTGATGGATAAATACAATAAATAGATGTGATAGCTACAATAAATAAAGTGGGTAGATGGGCATATATACAAAATAAATATATTAGATGCAATAAATAATGTTGAAAGGTTGATCTCCCAGTCAATATCCCCGCTGCCCGGCTCTTTGCACCCAGACCACAGCTGTGCCGTTCATCAGTAGAAACAGACAGGTGTAGGGGCCACATGGCACTAAAGTCTCTGTTCGGTGCCAGTGACTTGGTCCAGCTGTCTGATTCACTATCCAGCAGCAACATTTTCCATATTTAAAAAATCACACATTTCAGTGCAACGTGGACAGCTTGGGCTCTGCATTCCGCAGAGAGCTTGAAAAGCCATCTATGCTCTGATCAGCCTCATTTCTGGCCAAGCTCACGGCTTTTCTAGGAATGGGAAACTACTGTAAAGTATATGTCTCCTGGCAATACAGTAATGCAGGGGCCCCATCTGAGGGGCTGAAATTACCAGTCAGGGTGCAAGATACAGTCCTATTTCTGTAGACAAGCTACAATTCCTTCCCTCTGGAAGCATGACGCTGAAGGTCCACTGCTGTAGGAGGACATCTTTGATGCATAAACTAAACACAATACAATACATTTCATTTACCTTTCTCTGGTTCCTCACCCCTCCTTCCAAATGGCCCCTGTGATGCTGGGGGGAACTCTGGGGCCAACAAGAATTATACAATAAAAATAACAACTTTATGCCAGGTTTAGCAACCAATCATTGGACAGAATGTACCTGATAGAAACACTTTTGGATATGGGGCATGGGTTATCAGATGTAGTTATACATTCCCTCTCTTGTGCATAGCCCTCCCCTTCCCAATTATTATTCAGCAGCTTCACCCAGAATATTCTAGTGCTGACGTGTTCCCTATTCGCTCTCCTTGCCTACAGGCTTCTGAGTTTTGGAATTTTGTTTTATACAAGAAACACCTTTTAGGGATATCATCAAAGTATTTCTGCTACACTGGAGCCGATGAGCGTCCCCACATCCACCTGCCCCATTCCTAGCTCAGAGCAAAATGAAACACCACTTCAAGTTGGATCTAGCTGAGCTGGAATGAAACGAGTCCTTTGATGTCACAAATTGGGCTACAATGGAAAATAAAACCTCATTTTTTACAAAAAGGGAAAAATAGCTGCATGTTTTAATGGTGGCGAGGACACGTGAAATTAAATGTCCAGCTCGGCTCCTTTTCTACTTTTATTTTATCATGATATAAACCTATTTTTAGTGTTTTCCTCAGGGGTTAAAGTACTTTGTCTGCCATAATTTTTCCTTGCTAAAAAATTCAGAAATTCCTGAAATCACCTTTAAATTCTTACCTGAAAATGCTTAAAATGCACAACAATTAGATGTAGCAGGTCAGTTCTCTTTGTATTAAAATGTTTCAAGAGTCAGAGCTAGCGGTGCAGAAAATACCACTTTAAATAGCAGAAAACATTTGCATATAAAACCATTTACGTGTTTTTATTCTTGTGCAGGTATGGGATCTGTTATCCAAGAAGCTCTGAATTATGGAAAGGCCGTCTCCCATAGACTCCATTTTATGCATATAGCAAGGTAATAATAATAAGGGGCAGATTTATCAAGGGTCGAATTTCGAATTGTAAAAAAATTCGAAATTCGACTAGGGAATAAAATGGAATAAAATCGAATAGCCAATTCGATCGAATTAACGTTCTATCGAATATTCGAATTGGCGAATATTCGATAGTCGAATAGGCGCTCGATCGAACGTTCGACCGACCGATCGAACGTTCGATCGATCGAACGTTCAATCGATCGATCGAACGTTCGATCGAAGGATTTTATTTTCGATCGAACGTTCGATCGAAGGATTTTCATTCGATCACAAACTTGGAAAAAAAGCCTATGGGACTCTCCCATAGGCTTTTATAGCAATTCGGTAGGTTTTATCTACCGAACTAGGGGGGTCGAATATTTTTTTTAGAGTCATTTCTTCGACTATCGAATGGTCGAATAGTCGAAAAATTTGACTATTCGATTTTGTTCGAATTCGACTGTCGAATAAGCCAATTCGATGGTCGAAGTAGCCCAAAAATCATTCGAAATTTGAATTTTTTTTAATTCGAATTATTCACTCGAATTCACTCGAATTTAGTACATCTGCCCCTTATAGTACACGTATGGGATAATTAATCTGGAAACCCGTTATCTACAAAGCTCCGAATTATGGAAAGGCCTTCTCCCATAGACTCCATTTTATCCAAATAATCCAAATTTTAAAAAAACGATTTCCTTTTTTTCTGTAATAATAAAACAGTAGCTTGTACTTGATCCCAACTAAGATATAATTAATCCTTTTTGGAAGCAAAACCAGCCTATTGGGTTTATTTAATGTTGACATTGTTTCTAGTACACTCAATCTGTGAAGATCCAAATTACAGAACGATCTGTTATCCTGAAAAACCCAGGTCTCAAGCACTCTAGATAACAGGTCCCATACCTGTATATTGCAATTTTGCTTAGAATTACATTCTTTTCACTAGACAAAAGTCGGGGGCCAATTTAGGATTCCCCATTATGAACTTTGTGTGCGGCACATGAAGTTTCACATAATCCCTCAGTCCTTAAGTAGATAACCCCCTGCAGAAACATGTTTCTGTATTATTGACTAAGCCACCTACTATAAGAATGGCCCCTGAGGGAAACTGCCAAACCATGAATAGGAACAGTAGAAACAGAAGAAATTTATTTTTCCAGTATTTTCCCTTTAACTGAAAAGGTCTTGTGTAGATGTCAAACACATCCAAGCAGCCATGGCTGCCTATGGGGTCAGAGAGGTGTCAGCTAAAGACCCCCAGCTTCATATTCCTGCTAAAGACTATGGACTACATTCAGCTTTTGGTTATTCATGGTGGCTCAGCCTCATTTACTAAAAGTAGGCACGTTTGCACTACTGTAGTAACTCATGATGATCACTTACATTTTGCCTTTTATGTGCCTTATTCCAGCACTTGGTTGAACAAAGCTTATTATGAATTAGTTGCTATGGGTTATTGCCCAGGTGCTGATTGTAAGTAAATAAACCTTATTGGGTGCTAGGTCCCTTGTTATTACACCCATCTAGTGATGGGCGAATAAATTCTACAGGCACTAATTTGTGGGCAATTTGTGCATTTCGCCACGAATAAATTTGCAAAACTGCGGCAAAAGTCCGCCGGCTGTAATATTGGCTGAAAAAGTCCAGTATGCATTAAAAAAGACTGTACCTCTTTCAGAAAGATTGCTGCCAGTTTTATCCTTCTTATGGGTTTTGCTTGGGTCGGGAAGTTTTCTTTTTTTCTCTAAATCTTTCACTAGAAAAATGGAAAAAAATTATTTTTATTTTTTTGTTGTTATTATTTACAGGATATCGGTTTAGTAATGGCCCTAAAGCTATACGGAACATTTCATTCTGCAAATATCTTTTTCCCCTGAAAAACTGTTTTTCTAGGAACCGAACGCCTGTCTGTTGCTTAGCTACACCACTTACTAATAGAGAATTAGTGATGTCGGAAATGTTGGGCACACATTTTCCATAGAAACAGACTTGGCGGTTATCTATGTATTATCCCCCTGGGTGACTGAAATGGCAGGATAGGTCACAGACAGAGGAATCACTAGTGGGCAATTTAGCCCACCCTGTTAGGGACTGCTTGCACTGTCTTAGAGTTCATATATCTATGAGCAGCCTCCATGAAATCAGTTGGAATATCATTTCTGAGCCTGTTGCTTTAATTTGATGGTAGAACTAAAATTAGCTGATGCAAAGAGAATAGAGTAAGGAGAACATGCATGGTGCCAACCTGGAGAATAAAATGGAAAGAAATGTGAAAGAGGAGGACTGTAAATATATATATATATAGGTACCAGTAAGGAGGACAAGAAAACTGGAGCAAGATCAGAGAAAGAAATAACATCATAAAAAACAAGGATAAAAAAGAAATAAAAGGTCATTAGAATAGTGGTAGGAGGGAAGAGATAGGGGAGAAGAATTGAATAACTGAGCTGGAGGGGAGTAGATGATGATCTTAAGAGGAGAAGACAGGCCTTTCTGCCATGAGGCAAGGTGAGAAGCTTTCCTCAGACTGCAGTTCCCACAAGTTACCTGGGGCAGCAAAAAGTTGCTCCTGATAACTTTAAGAACCAAATTTCCATTTATTGCTTGCACAAAGAGGACAGCACTAGTGATGCAGCCTCCTTGGACACCCTCCGGTTATATAAAGGTAAGTGTTGTGGGAGAGGGGGCAGCATTACCTCAGGCAGCTTTAGAGCTTGGATCGTCCCTGGGAGTAGATGACTTGTACTGACACAAGAACTGTACTGTACTGGAAAGGAGAGGCATAGAAGGGGTGTAGAATAGAAAACAGAGAAAATTCTAAAGGAGAATGAAAAGAAAGATGAAAGAGAAGTAGGCAAAGAGGTAAAGCTGCAGATGAACTACATTAAGTTGAAAGGAGGGAGAAGAAGATATATGTTTTTGGATGGACCTCTTTGGTCTCCTGGAGAAAACTTATCATCACCACTCTAGTTTGACATTGGGTTTACATTCCTTCTATAAAGAAGTGCTCAGTTGTGTAGAAAAAGCCACAAAGAACAGCAGAGAGAAGATCACTTCCCACTGCTGGAGATAAATATATAATATATATATACACCGATATAGCTTGTTCACACTATTCGTTCTGCTATTAACAGGGCTAGATCTAGGGGTAGGAAGGGTAGACACCTGCCTAGGACACAGTTATGGGGGGCATAGTTTCCAGCAAACCACCGACCTGCAGAGGAGTAGGGAGTGAGTGACTAGTGGCAGCAATGAAAACCAGGGTTGGTGGATGGAGGAGTGAATGATTGTTTATGGGCATGGGGTGACTAGTGGTGATGGGGGTGGTGGTTGTCAGTGTGAAGGGGGCAGGCTGGTGTGGCACCGGACCAGGTAGCAATGCCATGGGTGGCAATACTACTTGGACTGGCTCTTGACTGGCTCTTGTTTCCATTAAAACTATGAGTCAACAACAACCATAGCCATATATATGTATAAATTATCTGGATTTTTCTACATAGTTATTTTAAACCGATTTTTTGTAAAAGTAAAAGTTTTTGGAACAGACTATCCTAATGTTGCCACAAAAGTGGGCCCAGCTACCTACTTCTAAACTCCCCTTGAACTGGCATGCTTTCATCGTCTTCATTAAAGGCAATGATCTGTACAATATAACTCCGATCAGGATCAAGTCTTTGAATGATGGCTTTGGTAGCGGAGTTTTGAAGATTCAGTTGGTTGGTTTTCCCACCTGAAATCAAGAAGAAACATAGCCGGATATCACTCATCGTTAGAGGATAATTAAAGTGTATCAACAGAATATTCATAAAGACCCTGTTTTCTCCGCTAAAGGAAATCACAAGGTGAACATCAAGGTCAGAATCGAAATCACACAGCGTCATGTTCCAGATAGTATTTCCTTTCATTTGCAGGTATGTTTCATCAACTTTTATTTTGCATTTACAAAGATAGTATCATAATAGAAATCATGAGTTTCATTTACCTATAATGCTGCTCCTTGACATGACTAGGCTTTCATGCTTTCATCTCCAAAATCCTTTTATTTTAAATATTTAAAATACAAAGTTATCGATTATCGTTCTTTCATCCTTGACCATTCACCCAACTCTATGGAACATTAAGATATAAATATAACATATTTTAACCATAGCTATAATGCTATGCGTCGGCATTGATAAATATAAGGTTAAAATGACCTCAAACTTTAGTGAGTAAATCATTGTCTATCTTATATCTTTAGGGAAAAGACTCCAAAAATGCCTTTATAGTAGTGGAACATTTCATTGCTTCTGCAAAGGAAGGGATCATAGCCATTCTTCCATGCTTGCACAATGCATTTTCATCTGCACTTGGCAACTAGGCTCATCATTTTGGGTGAATGCACATTTTCTCTCCTAGAAACTCTTGGATTACTAATAGGATATATATTTATATATATATATATATATATATATATATATATATATATATATATATTGTTTATTATAAAGTGGAGGCTCTGACCCAATGTTAGACCACAATAGGGGACTTGAACCCAAAAACGACTCCAAATTAATTTCCTCTTACAGCCTAATAATTTGAGGTGAAAGCATATTTGCTCTCCTAGAAACTCCTGGAAGCCAGATCCAAAGGTCACTTTGGCATGGATGCTTATATGGTGTCTCATATGTTCTTCAAGTTGTAACAAGATGAGTGATAAGATCAATTTTTGTAATTTTAATTGTAAGGTAAGGGAGGCTGTAACCCAATATTAGACCACAATAGGAGACTTGAACCCAAAAACTACTCCAAACTACTTGTCTATTCCAGCCTGATAATTTGAGGTGAATGAATATTTGTTCTCCTAGGAACTTCTGGAAGCCAGAACTAAAGGTCCATTCTTGATGTTCTTCAAACTGGAACAGGATGAGTGATAGGATAAATGTTTGTAAGGTGAGTGAGACTGTGACCCAATATTAGACCACAATAGGAGACTTGAACCCAAAAACTACTCCAAACTACTTTTCTATTCCACCCTTCTGTTCCCCATGAAACGTCAGAAAGATTAATCATCTGCATCATTGTAACTTCTGCCAAATATACATGATTCCACTTTCTATGGTATTGAATACCTGAGACAGACAAGAGAGAAGAGGCTCCAGTTGATGAATATGATAAATGTAGTTGTAATGATGACTATATCTTGAGACTGTTACTTAAATGCCTTTTTTTAAGTAAAGTGTTTGCTATATTTTGGAAATTTCTTGAGGAACAGTTTTGGCATGCTACTATTCCACCTGACCTTTTCACTTATATTCTGTACCTTAGGGCAAAAAATTCAATTTCTATTCCACCTCACGTCACTGGTAACATAAATCTTAAATATTCTAATCTAAGTAGGGCGTCTGCTTGGAGCTAGATATGATGAATGCAATGTTTCCAGGGCCTGTCACTGCAGTTGTAAAATTTGCTAGTTAAGAATTTATTTTTTAATTTCTAACAACTTCTCATGATTTAAATATCCTGGCCATGCAAACTATATCCATTTTCTTGTATATTCTGTAAGTGATCAGAATTCTATATGAGGTTCCTAGATCCTGCTCAGTCTCCCTTTTCCCTTCCCAAATAATTATCTGCTTTTCAGACCTCATTGTAATTGTTATTTTGCCATATTGACTGTATGAATCCACCACTTCTCTTAATATCTCATAGTTTTCATACTCCCTGAATGAGACCATTCTTCCCCCACATGCCCCGCCAACGTAAAACCCCTAATTAGTCAATAGTTGCCTTATACTCTTTATTCCATTCATAATCCCCCATTCAAAGCATTCTCTGTTTCTACACTATTACATTTCTGATTTTCCAAACAGAATTGCATTACACTGTGCTCCTCTAAAACATGTTTCTTGTGGAATCTTATTTAACACAGGAAAAACAGTTGTTGTTAACATTTGCAAGTTGCATTTACAGAAGAACCCCATTTGCTAACTCCTGTATATGTGTTCAGAGGTTGGCTATGCAAGTAGAGAAGTCCCTCTTGTTGTCAATGCTGAAGGCTCAGTGTGTAACTGTTGTTACATTGATGACAACACTCTGATGGTATCTGCAGCTCCAACCAGAAAATACAAAGCTCTCTCCAAAGCTAAGGAGATCCAACTAGTAGCAAGCATCTTGAAGATACAACTAAATGGCACCATGCGATACATCTATAGCTACTGCAAAGAATAAAGATCCTTTATCCCTTAGGCTGATGGTAAATGGACATTTTATCTTGGTAAAGATACTGAGATGACAAGTGAAGAATTGTAAGGTCCAGTGTATAATCATGCACAAAGGTACTTGTGTCTATAGACAAGCCAAAACCTGGGTTGCTTCCCTTCTTCTGAATAATGTACAGGGTACATGAGAGCCTTGGAATTAATACCCGCATTAGGAGAGCTTCATATGACGTCAACCGACTTGAACATGATGGATTGTACTGTAATGAGCTCTTGGGACAGTGCATATTTAGTGCACCGGATAAAGTGTGATTCCCACGGTGATGTTACCAACAAAAAAAAAAATTTCCAAAAACAATCCATGTTCTATTGTACTTAAGAAAGCTCATATTGAAATTAATTTTCTGTATAATGTACTATAGACTGATATTCTGAGACTCTAAAATGAATGCCTGATAACCATAAATGTGAGGCTCCATTTTTATTGTTATTATTCATTTTTATTTCTTAGATTTCAATTGAGACCCTGGCGTGTTCATCTTTATACCTCTGCCCAATTGCTGAAAACCAAATTATTCTAAACTGGACAGTGTCTGGGTCACTAGGACCCCAGGGCCAGAAAGTGAGGACTATGTTGGAATCAGGGGGTTGGGGGGTTGTCAAAAACAGTCCAATAAGTGAGATACTTTAAAAAAAAAAGGAATAAAAACCCAAGGGTCAACTTTAAATTGTCTTACAATACCACTGTGTGCATCACACTTAAAAGGTCAATTGTATAGATTTGTATATGTGAGTGTGTGCATATATTACTAACAGAAAATGCCTATGATTAATGTTTCTTGCTCGTGCAGGCAGAATGGCATTTCCCTGCTGTAAAACATGCATAAGTAATATGCCCTTTAGGCCCTGAATTCCAAAGAGGCATTTCATAGCAATAAGCATCATCAGCATCTTAAAGGAACAGTAAGACCAAAAAATGAAAGTGCTTAAAAGTAATGAAAAGATAATGTACTGTTGTGCTGCACTGATAAAACTTCAAAAAAAAACTCTACAATAGTTTATGTAAACAAGCTGTAACCATGGGGGCAGCCATTCAGTCACAGGAGAAACAGTAGATAACAGATACATTCTGAAGAATCCCATTGTATACCGCAGAGCTTACCTTTTATGTATTGTGTATTTTGTGCCTTTTCTCCTTTTCCAGAATGACTGCCCCCATGGCTACACAGCAGCTTGTTAATATAAACTATAGTAGTACTTATCTGTTATCTACTGTGTATTCTGTGCTTGAATGGCTGCCCCATGGCTACACAGCAGCTTGTTTATATAAACTATAGTAGTACTTATCAGTTATCAACTGTGTATCCTGTGCTTGAATGGCTGCCCCCATGGCTACACAGCAGCTTGTTTATATAAACTTTAGTAGTACTTATCTGTTATCTACTGTCTATCCTGTGCTTGAATGGCTGCCCCCATGGCTACACAGCAGCTTGTTTATATAAACTATAGTAGTACTTATCTGTTATCTACTGTGTATCCTGTGCTTGAATGGCTGCCCCCATGGCTACACAGCAGCTTGTTTATATAAACTATAGTAGTACTTATCTGTTATCTACTGTCTATCCTGTGCTTGAATGGCTGCCCCCATGGCTACACAGCAGCTTGTTTATATAAACTATAGTAGTGTTTCTGAAGCAAACACACCAGTTTTACAAGCGCAGCACAACAATACATTATATTTTCATTACTTTAAAGTAATTCCAATTCCAATACATACTGCAGTAAGATGAGTGAGGTGCAAAAAGTCATCTACTGTTCATTGAGTCTAACAATGATATAAGAGGCATAATGGAAGCTTCAGCACTCTAGCAATTGTACAAATGCAACACTTTACACTGCCCTCTAGGGCAAAGGAAATCTAAATGGCCAACCCCTGCCCCCAGGTTATCTACACACATAAGCCTGTCTTCTAGATCTCTGACTGTCATGTCACACTTAACTAGAAGGCCAGAGAGTATGTGATTCACAGTCTTCCAGCCCTTCAGTGACTGAACCAAAGAAAGGAATGCAATAGATTCTTCTGGGTTGTAAAGTGAAGACTAAATGGATTTAGCAATGAAAACTTTTTGTTCAGCACTTGTGTGAAAGAACAGAGTTGTCAGGTAATTCTTAAAGGATCAGTAACATCAATTTTTTTTTTATTACAAAATTCTTTAGTGTAGAACGCAAAAAAAACACAGATATATTAAACTTTCAAATTGCTAAGTCTTGATTAAGAAATAACTTACCGAAACTCCGCTTGCGCTCCTCTTCAGAAAAGGTGACACAGCGACTATCCACCGTGCGGCGCTCGATTTCTCCTCCCTGGCTATCTCTTATAAGAAGGGCAGGGAGGAGAAATCGAGCGCCGCATGATGGATCGCCTGATCGCCTTTTCTGATGAGCAGCGAGTTTCCCTAAGTTATTTCTTAATAAAGACTTAGCGATTTGAAAGTTTTAAATGTCTTTGTGGTTTTTGTTTCGTTCTACACCAATTAATTTTTTAATTAAAAAAATTGATGTTACTGGTCCTTAAAATATCCGAGAAATTTGTATTTGAAAAGGCAATAAGTCTGAATTTCATCAGATAATTCTTAACACTTTAGGGGCAGATTTACCAGGGAGAATTCGAAGTAAAAAAATTAGAATTTCGAGCTATTCGAGCTAACTTTGACCATTTGCCATCTAAAACCTGCCAAATTGCTGGTTTAGCCTATGGGGGACCTATTTGGAATCATTTGGTGGACTTTGAAAAATCTAATTTTTTTAGGACAAATCCTTTGTTTCGAATTCGTTCGAATGCGTTAAAACTTCGTTTTGAATGATTCGAATACAGCCTATTCACTCAAAGATAAAAACTTCAATTTTTTAAACAAATTTCGATTGGTCTTTTTTTATTTGAATTTCGAAGTTATGGTAGTTCAAAAAAACCTCCCATTACTTTGAAACAGTACCGGGGGAGCAGGGGGTGCGAGCGGGCCAGGGCCCGCACCTCCTCAGGGACCCCGGCAGCGCCGCAAGCCACTGAAATCCCCAGCAAAATCGGCCGTACGGAGGAGGCGTGGCCCGGGCGTGCGTCACGCACCAGGGCCCGCCCCCCTCTAGGAACGCTACTGCTTTGAAATTCAACCCTTGATAAATCTGCCTCTTAAACATTTGGATTTTGGGGGTTAACAGAGACCTCCTTGTTTGGGAACAATGAAAAAGAGGTACAATCAGAACAATTTATGTTTTACAATTGTCTTTTATTTTTCTGTTGCGGAGCCAACGCCACTCATCTTTGTGCATTTGAATTGAAATCAAACAGGGAGAAATGAACATCATTACCTGATTTCGGTGTGATAAGAAGTTTATATCCTTTAAGTTTATCTTTGGAAGCTTTCCATGAAATCTGTACACTGTCCTGAGACACAACGTGGTATCTCATCCTTGTTGGCGGCGTCACTATAAAGGCAGAAACACAAAGAGTTCACACAGTGGAATACAAAGTCGATCATGCGTGTGACACTGTTTGACAAACGTTAGAAAACGAGTCAGTATTTTGAACACCCACAACTATAAATGTGTTATTTTTTTTTTTATATATATATATAATGTCACCCCTAATGTTCTATTGAAAAAAAATTCCCGCATGACATACCACTTATAGACACTCACAAGGAGACAAGACAAGTCATGTTAGGAGTTAGAGCAAGCAACATTAATAACGCAGACTGATGAGATTTGTCAGCACGTCAACCTGACTTTGTTTTGACAGAACTATGAGTAATAATAAAGTGGAATAATAAGTTTAAAAAAAGAATAAACCAAAATGAATATAATGTTTTAAGGGGCCAAACATTGAGGGGCAGGTTTATCAAAGGTCGAAGCGAAAATTCAAATTTAAAAAATTCAAATTTCAAGCTCATTTTTGTGTACTTCGACTAGGGAATAGTCCAAATTCGATTTGAATTTGGAAAAAAATTAGAAAATTCAAATTTCAAAACTTATCATGTACTGTCTCTTTAAAAATTTGACTTTGACCATTCGCCATATAAAACCTGCCGGATTGCTATTTTAGCCTATGGGGGACCTATTTGGTTCTTATTGAAGTTTCATTTTGGAAAAACTTTGAATCAAATTAGATCGAACGAGATATTACTCTGATGTGTAAGATTCAAATTCGATTGAAAATGGACCTATTCAACCGAAATGGACCTATTCGGCCAAAAAAAAAAACCTTTGATTTAATTTCGGTTGGTCTTTTTGAATTCAAATTTCAAAGTTTTTCACAATCGAAATTCGACCCTTGATAAATCTGCATATAGAGAACTCTTCAATAACCTCTACTTTTAGACATTATAAGGGTTATTTTTATTAACGTTCGAATGCGAAAAACTAGAAAAATCTGAGTTTTTTAAACTATAAAATCTGATTTTAAAATCCAAATTTTTAGTGGAAAAAAAACCTCGAATTTTTATACCCTGAGGATGGGGAATGGGGATGAAAGTCTTAATCTGAAAATCCGGCGTCTCAGACCTGCCAAGGTTGTATATAAATCAATGGTAGAGGTCCCTATCCTATATGGAAGCTTCTGTGGTCTCCTCTGAAATTAGCCTGACTATTTCGGACTTTTTGGGCAAAAATCCTTTTCCCGAAAAAACCAAATTTCTCAGATTTTTGCCCGAAAAATCAAGCGATTTGGATCAAGTTTGTCACCGATTCAACTAATTTGTGATTTTTTTTATTAATAAATTAGGTCAAATCATGGGTTCTGGTATGCTCTGACTTTTTTAATTTCAAAAATCAGAAAAATTTGGATTTTGATAAATAAGGTTGTAAAATGTATGATTAACTTTTCATTAGAAAGAAATATTTTTTCTGTAGAAGTAGGAAGCTGAGTTTAGGGCAAGTTACAACAAAAACGAGACATATTTAATCATCTTGGCAACAGCCTTGATAAGAAAGCATAGCCCAGCCTCATAAAGTAAGTGTGGTTTGAGCTTTCAGTTTATGCAAAGTGACTAAGGAGATCATCAATCATCGGCTAATTAGCCCCTAGCAATGAATTTTTACTGCTTGTTATCAAACCTGCAAAGTGTCCTCTCTCTTTATCAATGAGCTTTAAAGAAAAGTGGCATCAGCTAATGGGTTCATGGTTCAATTAGCTGCTGAACGTAGTTGTACAGGTATGGGATTAATTATCCAGTTATCCGGAAATCCGTTATCCAGAAAGTTCATCTCCTACAAACTCCATTTTATCCAAATAATCCAATTTTTTTCCAAAAATTTTTTTTTTCTGTATAATAATAAAACAGTAGCTTGTACTTGACAAGATACCACAAACCCTTAGTGGAAACAAAACCAGCCTATTGGGTTTATTACTGTCACGATCGCCGCCCAGAGCAGGACCAGGAGCTCCGGGTGGCGCAGTTACCTCTTCCGACGCCGCTCCCAAGATGGCGGCGCCAATGGCCGCCACGTGGGTAGCGGCGCCGGCGCAAAGACGCCTGCGCGCAAGTGCGCAGGCGCGAAGACGTCGCAACGGCGCGACGGACGCAGGCGCAGCGCGTCGGTCACAGACGTGCTGACGTCGACGCAAGGAAGCCAAAAAACCCCTTTAAAAGGACGCCTGAGGCGCCAAGATGGCGCCCGAAAATAGGATCTCGTTCCTGAGGTTATTCCTGGGTTTCCTGCTGCGTTTCCTGTTATCCCTGAAGTTATTCCTGTTTGACCTCTTGTTATTGACCCCCTGCCTGGACTTTGGACTCTGTTTGTATTCTGCCTGCCTTGTGACCTGTTGCCTGGACTCCATTACCCCTTCTGCCGAATCCCTGGATACCGCGATCCTGATCCCTCCTGAGGGGCTTCCTCCTAGATCCAGACAACTCCCCCAGAGGGAACTCCCGGTTCCCTGACAATTTAGGGGCAAATTCATCAAGGGTCGAATATCGAGGGTTAATTAACCCTCGATATTCGTCTGGGAATGAAAATCCTTCGACTTCGAATATCGAAGTCGAAGGATTTTGCGCAAATACTATGATCGAACGATCGAAGGATTAATCGTTCGATCGAAAATAGTAGGATCATTTTATTTGCATGTGATTTGTTTTGCAATCTTTAATGATTTTGATAACCTAAATGTCCTGTGTGAAAGGAGTCTTGGTAGAGATTTAAAGAAGTTCCAACTAGTATTTTACTCACAAATACACAAAGTGCTACACAATCCTCACCACTTTTTGTAGCATCAGGTGCCGACTGTGACTCTGTCTGCTCAGGTCCGATCCATACTTCCAAACATGTTTCAGAAGCAACGTTTCGGTCTTAACCAGCCCTTTATCAAGCTTGATAAAGGGCTGGTTAAGCCAGAAACGTTGCTTCACCTGTTGCACAAATACATTGAATTTTCACACTATCAGAGTGCTGCTGAAATATGTTTGGAAGTACTAGTATTTTACTGGTCATATCCTATGAGGCCTATTAACTAACAACCGAATTTTGTTTTTTTCTCCACGAATCTCTAAAAATTTGTGGTTTTCCTATTTTTTTTTAAAAAAAAGCTCTAAAAATTCAAGATTTATAATGTGTAAAAACCCTGAAAACCTCTAATACAAAACGTTAATACAAAACTAAAAGTTGTCCTATAGAAGTCAATGGGAGCTGCGCTGATCTTATTGGATCGTTTTAAATCAATTCAGACTTTTAGAGTTTTTTGGATTGTTCTCCCTATGCATTGACCAAAAAACTTTTAGAGGCTTTAGAGGTATTCGTATTTTTTGGGGAGGGGGATCATTTTGCTTTATTTCTCATTCGTATTCATTTTATACAGATATTTTCATAAATGTAAATGAGTGTAGTTGTGGTTTCAAAAACCTTTAAAACCACTAAAATGAGACTGTTGATAAATAGGCCTCCATGTGTTTAAATTCTACAAAGTCCTATTTTTCATGAAAATTATTCATAGAAACAAACAATGTTTTCGATGAAAAAACTCAACTCTTAGGTCAGTTCCATTTTTCCCATAGACGTTTATTGAGTTTTCCTGAGATAAACCAGGAGATTCGTTTTTCTTATGTAGTTGAGTCTGGCCCAAAGATTTCAAAAATTTTAACATTATTAAATATTATTAAATTATATTATTACAAGTTATGACATTTTGTATTTCTTTAACATGTATGATAGGCAGCCCCTTAGAAGAAACATTTAATGTACACGTGATAGAACATACAAAACCGTCACCGCATCACACAACACAAAACCCACTGAAAATATAAAACCAATCACCTGTTTGAACAAAGAAAGTTACGCATTACGACGATTTTTTTTAAAACAAAAAAAGATGCGCCATCCATTTGCCATAACTAGTATTCATTATCTATATGCAAAAAATGTTTTATTTATTTTTTATTTATTTTTTATTATAATTTTATTTGTATTCATTATTTCATTTTTATTATGATTACTAATGAATATACCGTATTTAATTTTCATGAAATATTGTTATTCAAAATTAATAATGTTATGGGTAATAAATTAAAATTGGTAGAAATTCACATTTATGAATACATTTGACGTGATTAAATTATTTTTTTTTATAATTTACTAGTTATGGAAAATTTGGTATCTTGGCACATTAAAATAACACCAGTTCAAAACACCAATAAAGTAGAATAAAAAAAAAATAATATTCCGGATTATTTTGAGGATCACCAACCTGTAATGTATCTTTATGTCTGTGGGGACTTATATTCTGTTGAGTAAACACTAACTTCTTGTGTAAAAAAAATAAATAAAACAATAAAACACAGTTACATATAAAGGAAGCATAAAGAATATGTTGATTGAAAGGATGAAGGAAAGTCATTGTCAAGAGCCTGGTAGTGGAGACAACATGGAATCCTGGGGTTGTTGGATATATTTCCAAAAATAGAAGTTAAAATCGTCTTTGTAAATGGACTGAAAATGCCCCAGTGTGGTCCCTTTGGTATTCCACCGTTTTTGGTTCATTCATTTTCGAGTCAGCAGAGAGGCATTTATACTCAAGCCCTGGCTTGATCTCCAGATGGTCTTCTTGTTATCTTTTTAGGAGGTATTTAACAAAAGAGCATTGTAAAGAATACAATAAAACGTGAACCTGGTGTTAACTAGGCATTTGGATATTAGTATATGTTGTCATTAACATAATTAAGGAGCAGAGGCTTACTACTACCATAAATATGCAATGTTTGTTGTACAATGACCTAAATGAGGCCGAGAACACAAATTTCCTTCATAAAAGCCGACGAGTTCATTTCAGTCTGTACATACGAGAAGCAATAACAGAGTTGGCGAGGAGTAAAAAGTCACAGAGCGTGAAATTGACATGTCAGTAATGCCGTTGCCTGTTGAATGACAGAACATCAAACAAACTCACAAAAAAGAAAAGACATTTGGATAGCTCATTGTAATAATGATATTTGCCCAAGTAAAGTCCTTTACACAAAAAAAAAGTGATTCTTTGTTCAATAGATCAATTGCGCCTTCCATTATAGGCAGTGGTAACTCTCTAACTTAGAATGGTGTTTCGGTAAACAATGGTCATTCAGTGGGTGCACACTCCATGTGATGAAAGAAGATAAAGCTACAACTATTTCTCTGCACCTATTTTGGATTTTCGTGAAGCTTTTGCTCCATGTGATAAATGATGTATCAACCCTCAAGGGCAATTATTTAGAATGAATCACAGGAATGCATGCACCCTGGGAATTAAGCTGGCCAACTCAAGTTGAGTTTTAACCTTGAAAGCGGCAAGTAAGTCGCACGTAAGACTTAGTACCGGTGCAAAATATATAATGAAGCAACAGAATTCTTAATGAATCAGATGGAAGTTGAGTGTAGGACTGGCCAGATATGGGATGACTTTGATGTAGTTGGCCAGCTTAAATATATTGCAATATATGGACAAACGAACCCTGTTTTGCTTAAAGCAAAGGCATTTTTAGTAGCTTAAGGCACAACATATCTCAAAGTCCTTAATATATTGACAATGGGTTGAGTGCAGAGGACTCTTGTATTTGTCTATATGAATTTTGTGACCAAAGCCTCTTTGCACCCCTACTTAGTGGTTTAAAAATCATTTGTGAGTGCAACTTTCCCTTGTTTGTTCTACGTTGCAACCATGTCACACATTGAAAACCTCACCAACCAACTAACGTGGGATTCTTTCATTTAATTTGCTCAGATATTAGATGGCTTGCTCCCAAATATTTACTAAATATGGTTATATGAACCATTCTGGGAATTTTTTAAACCATATTTCATGTTAACATTGAGAGGAACATCTGGAGGTTCTAAAAATTCCAAGACTGGATCATTATCTGTGTTGTAACATTGGGTTACCTGACATCTCTGCAACCTCTAGTAGAAATCACAGGTTGTGGTGCCCATTTATATAAAGTAGGTCTATCCTACCAGTGGTCCATCAGCTGTTGTATACTACAACCCTCAGAACTCCATGACAATGGGCTGATGGTTAGTGCTAGAGAGTTAAGCAACAATGATATGGCAAACAGATGCCCATTTTGGCCTACCATGGCTCTGCTATACCTTCTTTCCCTCTCTCTCTTCCTACCTACAGCTGCCCTTGCCTATTGTTGGACCCAGGTTTGTTATTTGCACTCTAGCTGTTAATCGACGCAATCAAATACAGTAATAAGGTATAGAATATTTTGTTGTACAGTAAATTACTAGCTGTCAACTCCATATTTCCACATAATAATTTCCCTGGAGTTCCTACACTCTTCTCTTGTCGCAATAACCAATGTCCAATGTCATCTAAGAGAACTAATGAAAATTTTATCCACAAATAAAATTTTTGCCTTCAGGCAACAGTGTGAGCAGACCATTTGAGATTAACATATTTCCCCCCTTGTTTATCAGTTAAAGACTACTGAGCAACTATAGCAGGACTTGAAGATCCAGGCCTACACAGCGAGGCTCTATTATGAATCCAAAATACAGCCTAAACGTATTCAATTGTATTACTGTGTGTTGAAATTAAAAATCTCTGCTTGTAGCCCACAGAGTGCTGTGGTTTTTCTATCTCATATACATTTTAGTTTTGCATTTTTTGGCTAATTAGATGAAAGCCAAGAGAAACAATCGTTTAAGTTTGTTTGCATCTCTTTTGGTCTAAAAAAAGACTTTGCCATACATTCTTGGGCTGGTTTTCAAGATTGCAATGTAGAATAATATGATTTCTCCAAATCCTTCAACAATTCATTAATTGGACTATAAAATATGTTGGCCTGTGCTGTTATATTTGTTCAATGGCGCTTGGACAAAATTCGGTGACTTTATAAGAAAAATATGTTATATACATTAACAGTAAACTGTTAAATTTTGATATTATTTAAAGAATTAGTGTTAAAATCCGGGCTAAGCTATGGGAACCTGTAGGACCCCAAGGTTTATGTGTTTTGGAATATACACAAGCCCATCCCTAATTGACCTGAAATAGAATAAGCTCTTTGTATATCCCCTAAAGATATTATGACAAACCTTTGAGTGTGTAATCCTATAAATAAGACGTTTTGTGCAAAATCAATTCTAATTAAATCTATATAATAAGGAATCTGGAAACCCTAGTGTGTGAAATATCTCACTGCAGAATGGTGCCAGCATTCTAAAAGTCCTTTGAGATCCATAAAACCATGGAACCTGCCAGGGTAGGTTTGGACTGGGGCAACAGGACAGTGGGAGAATGCTGGTGGGCCCTCAGGGACCCCTCTAACTGTCTGGGTATTGGGGTTTCCACAGCCCAGTGAACCCATAAAATGATTCTGACAATGACAATGACCAGATTTATCAGACATTGATCCTACTAGAAGTCACTTGAGTCTATGCACATAAACAATATTATTTATTGCCTACAAGAGTCAAATTTACTACGACTTTTAAATGAAGTGACTCAGTTCACATCTGCACACCAGATACTGTAGGTCATATACCAGAGGCTGTGCTAAATGATTACCTTGACTCTGCCCGG